>OZ023263.1:4834147-5523103 GCA_964006375.1 Tillus elongatus
AGTTATCGGTGTGATAATATATATATATATATATATATATATATATATATATATATATATATATATATATATATATATATATATATATATATATATATATATATATATATATATATAGATATATATATATATATATATATATATATATATATATATATATATATATACATATAAAAATTGAAACGGACCCCGGATATGTGTTCTAGGGGGCCTAGTTCGCGGTCATTTGAAGAAATTTTTTCAAAATTCAAAAGTCGGGATCTCCTCATTAGTGAATTTTTTTTAAGAAAATTCACTAATACGGCTCGAAATGACTAACAAGCTCCTAGATCTGTGTAGCAGGCGTCATTTTGTTTTTCATTTCGTTAAAATATAAGAAGAAATCAATTTTAAACAAAAATTGTATGGGGTAAATAATTAAGACCTTATAAAATTAATATACAAGAGTATATACCTGTTAGTATATAAATCTGTAAAGTTGAGAATGGCCGAGAGGTAGAGAAAACAGTGTGAATTAATAATGGACTCCTATAACATAAGTTATAATCTCAGTTAGTGACTTCAATTTTTTTTTAAGTTTTTTTTAGTCTTATTTCATTTTACCGTTATCTCATCAGACTGTGTAATTCCGATAAATTTTTTAGCGAGTTTTTATATGACAAATTCAATTAGGACGAAATGAAAACTTTTAAAATCAATTTGAGTAGCACATCTGGTTGCTTGTTATTGCCATAACTTAGTGAATCCGTTCCATACTTAATACAGCCGTAGACTTTTCCCGTGGCTTCACAAGTTCTTGTTCTTTTCTGCAATCGATTTCAATTTTTACTGGACGCAGCAAGTGCGTTATGGTCGCGAATTTTCTTTAAAGTTTCAAATTTCAATGGCCTAACGTTCGTTGGCCAGGAATCAGTTTTTTCGAGAACATTTTAAGTTTATTTTCGGAAAATTGTTGTACATTTTCAAACAATAAAGTCATTTTAATAAAATCTGGTACAATAATTCTACTATATAGGCTAGACTGGTGACCAACTTACATGCCTGCTTTCTTTAAAAAAAGACATATTTGTTATTTAAAACATTTTTTGAAAATTCAGCACCATAACGCACTTCCTGCGTCCAGACTTTTTGATAGTTTTCAACAGGTCAGCCTGTAAAGCTAGAAGTTCGGGTTTAGTTTCGGGGCGTTCTGACTAGAAGTTAGCCAAATGAGCTAAAAGTTTAGCAAGAACAGTGCTAAGGGCTTGTGACACCACAGCCGTAAAAGAGCAAACATCAGATAATGTGAAATAATGGGCGCTACGTAGTTAAATCCACATGAAGAGACTTCTCCCTGGTTTCAAAAGTATTTATTTTCTTCTCTGTAGCCGGTTTTGACTTTTACGGTAACGTCAGACAAAAGAAAAGTGAATTTATTTATACGAATTGATGAGAACTAAACATTAAATAAAAATTCGTTGCTAGTTTAAAGTATTTGGATCAAAAGATTCTTTAAAAATGAAATAAAAATCTCTGAACGCAGCAAGTGCGTTATGGTAGTGAATTTTCTTTAAAATATTTTTAATTGCAAATGTCTTTCTTTGATGAAAGCAGGCATCAAACTTGTTTGCCTATATAGTAGAAACAATGTACCATATTTCATCGAAATAAATTTATTGTTTGAAAAAAAAATATATATATATATATATATATATATATATATATATATATATATATATATATATATATATATATATATATATATGTATATATATATATATATATATATATATATATATATATATATATATATATATATATATATATATATATATATATATATATATATATATATATATATATATAAGTGCGTTATGGTAGTGAATTTTCTTTAAAATATTTTTAATTGCAAATGTCTTTCTTTGATGAAAGCAGGCATCAAACTTGTTTGCCTATATAGTAGAAACAATGTACCATATTTCATCGAAATAAATTTATTGTTTGAAAAAAAAAAAATATATATATGTATATATATATATATATATATATATATATGTATATATATATATATATATATATATATATATATATATATATATATATATATATATATATATATATATATATATATATATATATATATATATATATATATATATATATATATATATATATATATATATATATATATATATATATATATATATATATATATATATATATATATATATATATATATATATATATATATATATATATATATATATATATATATATATATATATATATATATATATATATATATATATATATATATATATATATATATATATATATATATATATATATACATATATATATTTTTTTTTTTTTCAAACAATAAATTTATTTCGATGAAATATGGTACATTGTTTCTACTATATAGGCAAACAAGTTTGATGCCTGCTTTCATCAAAGAAAGACATTTGCAATTAAAAATATTTTAAAGAAAATTCACTACCATAACGCACTTGCTGCGTTCAGAGATTTTTATTTCATTTTTAAAGATTCTTTTGATCCAAATACTTTAAACTAGCAACGAATTTTTATTTAATGTTTAGTTCTCATCAATTCGTATAAATAAATTCACTTTTCTTTTGTCTGACGTTACCGTAAAAGTCAAAACCGGCTACAGAGAAGAAAATAAATACTTTTGAAACCAGGGAGAAGTCTCTTCATGTGGATTTAACTACGTAGCGCCCATTATTTCACATTATCTGATGTTTGCTCTTTTACGGCTGTGGTGTCACAAGCCCTTAGCACTGTTCTTGCTAAACTTTTAGCTCATTTGGCTAACTTCTAGTCAGAACGCCCCGAAACTAAACCCGAACTTCTAGCTTTACAGGCTGACCTGTTGAAAACTATCAAAAAGTCTGGACGCAGGAAGTGCGTTATGGTGCTGAATTTTCAAAAAATGTTTTAAATAACAAATATGTCTTTTTTTAAAGAAAGCAGGCATGTAAGTTGGTCACCAGTCTAGCCTATATAGTAGAATTATTGTACCAGATTTTATTAAAATGACTTTATTGTTTGAAAATGTACAACAATTTTCCGAAAATAAACTTAAAATGTTCTCGAAAAAACTGATTCCTGGCCAACGAACGTTAGGCCATTGAAATTTGAAACTTTAAAGAAAATTCGCGACCATAACGCACTTGCTGCGTCCAGTAAAAATTGAAATCGATTGCAGAAAAGAACAAGCACTTGTGAAGCCACGGGAAAAGTCTACGGCTGTATTAAGTATGGAACGGATTCACTAAGTTATGGCAATAACAAGCAACCAGATGTGCTACTCAAATTGATTTTAAAAGTTTTCATTTCGTCCTAATTGAATTTGTCATATAAAAACTCGCTAAAAAATTTATCGGAATTACACAGTCTGATGAGATAACGGTAAAATGAAATAAGACTAAAAAAAACTTAAAAAAAAATTGAAGTCACTAACTGAGATTATAACTTATGTTATAGGAGTCCATTATTAATTCACACTGTTTTCTCTACCTCTCGGCCATTCTCAACTTTACAGATTTATATACTAACAGGTATATACTCTTGTATATTAATTTTATAAGGTCTTAATTATTTACCCCATACAATTTTTGTTTAAAATTGATTTCTTCTTATATTTTAACGAAATGAAAAACAAAATGACGCCTGCTACACAGATCTAGGAGCTTGTTAGTCATTTCGAGCCGTATTAGTGAATTTTCTTAAAAAAAATTCACTAATGAGGAGATCCCGACTTTTGAATTTTGAAAAAATTTCTTCAAATGACCGCGAACTAGGCCCCCTAGAACACATATCCGGGGTCCGTTTCAATTTTTATATGTATATATATATATATATATATATATATATATATATATATATATATATATATATATATATATATATATATATATATATATATATATATTATATATATATATATATATATATATATATATATATATATATATATATATATATATATATATATATATTATATATATATATATATATATATATATATATATATGTATCACACCGATAACTCAAAAAATAATAGGCCGATTTTGACTAAATTTGGTGGAAAAATTCCTTTTGCAAATGGCTTGGATAAGTTCGTTAGCCAGGAAAATCTGTCCAGGTTTTCCCGGAAAATTTATATCTCAGGAATTAACAAAGTAAGGGCAACCAAATTTGGTACGCTAGTTAATATTCTTATAGGTAAGCCACCTACCAAAATTTAGCTATGTAGGTCAAAAGACAAAAAAGTTATAGGCATTTAAAGAAAAATAAATTGGGGTTTTCCTCAAAACGTCAAAATTGCGATTTAAAACGTCAAAATCGATAACATTTAGGCAAAGAACTTGAATCTAATACGGGATATGGAAATCAAATGTCTCAAGAAGGATCTTTTACAAACTCTGAAGTCTTAGTTTCAACCGTTATTGTCCTTCATTTTACTAAAATGTTTCCAGAAAATTCATTTCAAATAGACCCTTTCTCTGATGCTTGGCAGTAGCCTTAGCTTTAGAGTTTATCGTTTAATGGTATATAATTTTTGTCGAATTTTCGTAAAAAATCAATAAAGCTCAATATATCCGTTATTATACAAGATATGAAGAAAATTTGTATATATTAATTATAGGGTGTCTTGAGCTACATCTTAAAAAAATATTTCTACAATCACAGGATGGCCCATAAGTCGTTAGTGATACAAATTTTCTTTTTTTTTTAATCAAACATGCCTTATGTTATTGCGTTTTTGAATTTTTCAGCGATGCATGTTTGTAAGAAAAGAAATTCGGGACGCAGCAAGTGCGTTATGGTAGCGAATTTTCATTAAATGCTTCAAATTTGAATAGCTCAATTTGCTATTAACCTATAAGGTTGACCAAGAAACGAGTTTTTCCGGGAACACTTTAAGTTTACTTTTGGAAATTTTTGTACATTTTCACACAATAAAGTTATTTTTATGAAACATAGCACATTGTTTTTACTATATAGGTTATACTGGTAACCAAAATTGATGCCTGCTTTCTTAAAAAGGAAACACACATATTTGCAATTAAATAATAATAATATTTATTCTGGCAAAAATTACACAGCCATGACAAAACATTTTTATGAAAATTCACTACCATAACGCACTTGCTGCGTCCAGAGTTTTTTTTAACTCATAAAGCGCTAATGTGTACTACTGTAAGACTACCAAAATTATCAATTTTGACGTTTCAACTTTTTTTTAATCATAGGCTTGTGATTTCTTTGTCTTTTAATCTCGAGATCTGAATTTTGGTGCAAAGGATAAGCTTTATGACAGAAACCAGCATACCAAATTTGGTTACCATATATTGTTTATCTTCGGAGATATGAATTTTTTTCGAAATAAAATCCAACATTTTCCAGAAAAATGTTGACCAATTTTCCTGGCTAACAAACTTATCCAAACCATTTACAAAAGGAAGGTACTCACCAAATTTGACCCTGAATGTGGGTTTTAGGGGTCCTAGTTTGCGCTCATTTGAGGATTTTTTTTTCAAAATTCAAAAGTCGCTCAGACCACGGCATGGTCACTGGTTCCTGCCCAATGCAACCCAAGGTCACACCGTCATCGCACCCATGTATCATTTGGCACTACAACTCCGCGAACTGGGACGAAATTCGGGATTACTTTTCCTCATTTCCATGGGCGTCTGTCTGCTTCTCTCATCCTGACCCCTCTGATACCTCACAAAACGTCACCGAAATTATCCAAGCTGGCATGGAATTATATATTCCACGTACAGAGAAAACCTCTTCAGCCACTCAAAAGCCCTGGTTCTCTAAATCCTGTGACAAGGCCAGACTTGAAAAGGTCAAAGCTCACAAAACGCTTCTACACAATCCCAGTCAAGAAAACCGTCAAGCATTTAACGACGCAAGAAACCGCTATGTCCGCATTTTTTCTGAGGCAAAAAACTCGTTTAATAACCACATCAAAAACAAAGTCCTCTCAAGCTCCAACGGCAGCAAACCCTTCTGGACTCTTGCTAAATCTATTGGCAATAATTTCCGCAAGAGCACGTTCCCACCTCTTGTTTCAGGGGATGAAATTGTTTCTACCGCCCTGGGCTAAACGTTTTGCCTCGTTGTTCGCCAAAAATTCTGCTCTCAACCCACCTCCAAATGTTCACCACCAACAGTCCCCAATGTCGCGCATAAAATGACGGATATCATTTTCAAAACTAAAAAGGTAAGGTCTCTTCTCTGAATACCAGGAAAGTCTGTGGTCTTGACGAGATCCCAGCAATTGTTTTAAAAAAAACGCACATCAGAACTTGCTACTGTCCTGAATCCTCTGTTTCAGACATTTACAATAAAGGCATATTCCCTAGTAACTGGAAAACTGTTCGAATACAACCCGTCCCCAAGAAGGATCCAAAGCGCTTCCTAGCAACTTTAGGCCTATTTCTATCCTTTCAGTCGCCTCTAAAGTAATGGAAAAGTATATAAACACCGAATTACTAAAATTTCTTGAAAAACACAGTGTAATCTACGACAGGCAATATGGATTCCGTCAGCGCAGATCAACTGCCGACCTCCTTTCTTTTGTCACCCATTCTTGGAACAAGTCTATGGAACTACACGGTGAATCCCAGATTGTCGCTCTAGACATATCCAAAACATTCGACCAAGTCTGTCACGCAGCGCTGTTTAATAAGTTTCCGGTCTAGGGCCTACCGCCAAAACTATGTACCTGGACAGCAAATTTCCTTCCCAACCGGAGCATTTCTGTTGTCGTGGATGGCCATTCCTCTAAACTGTATCCAATTAATGCAGGAATTCCTCAAGGTTCAGCTTTAGCCCCTACTTTATTTCTTCTCCACATCAGTGACCTCCTCTCTAGCACATCCAATCCAGTTTACAGTTACGCGGACGACAGCACCCTCCACTCAAATATACAATATTCTAAGCCTGTCTCTTTAGCCCAATTAGATGAGGGTCGCAGACTCATGGAGGATTCTGTCTCTGTGGAACTCCAAAAAATATTAGCCCTTGGAAGTAGAAATCTTGTACAATTCAACTCCACCAAATCTCAGTCTTGCTTTCTATCTCATAAGAGATTCACCAGCCCTAGGCCCATCACAATAAACAACCAAGTTATTCAAAGTAATGAGTCCTTTTCACTTGTTGGCATTTCTGTGGATCGAAATCTCAATTGGCATCAACATGTCAAATCAAATGCAGAAGCGGCTGCTAAGAAATTAGGTTTCCGCTTCCCGGCTCGCAAATACTTTTCACCAGCTAATCTACATACCTTATACACTTCACAAATAAGGCCAAACCTCGATTACTGCTCTCGCATCTGGGGTGACGCTGCCGCTTCTACACTCGCTATTCTGAACTCCATTCAGAAGAGAGCTATGCGTCTCATCGGTGACCCTACCCTTACCCAAAGGCTTCCATCCCTTGCCCACCGACGCGCCGTTGGTGACCTCTCTCTCTTTTATAGATATCTGCACGGGCACTGCTCAGATGAGCTTTCTTCCATAGGTCCTCCATCTGCTGCCCCCAACAGATCTACAAGGGGAACATAGCGAATGCACCTTTTTACTGTCCAGGTCACCAGACATGAAACATATTGTTATGCCCGCTCTTTTGTCCCGAGGACTTCCAAGTTGTGTAATTCCTTGCCAGCACATGTTTTCCTTCTCCTCCAAACCTTCAAGTCCAGAATTAACAGGTTGCCTCTCTCTTCCTTGTCGACACCCTTGGTACGATAGTATTTAGGCTGTAAGCCCTCGTAGTGTGTTGTTGAAATATTAAAAAAACAGTCGGGATCTCCTCATTAGTGATTTTTTTTTAAAGAAAACTCATTAAAACTGTACACTTTCAATCCAAAATATTTTAAGAAATCACAATTCGCTTGCTATAATTTAAAACAGACCTAACCTAAGATGTTTCTTCATTGGTTAGATAATGAAAGTGGATACGTATACAGACTGCAGTTCTGGGTTGAAAATGGCGAACGTTAGTCATTATAATTATAATTAAGTAAGAAGATGAATAAAACTGCACTGACTAATTATACATTATTCAAACAGGTCGCATAGTGTTTAAGATGATTACACGTTTCAGGTAATATAATGAAATTACGATGATGACGCCCTTTAGACCACATACGTTGAGACATATTAAAACTCTATTATCTTGTCTACCTTGTTTCACACGTTCAGCGAAGGTGTACAAAAACAAAAGGGAATTAAAAAGGCTTTAATTATACATCGGAGAGCTAGTATACAGTTTTTATTGTGTATGTGAAATTTATTTAAGGTGTAAAGTAATATTTACATCCCCTTGGGCGTGTTATGATACAAATTGTTCAAGCAAAGGTTAGGTCGGTGTTAATTAAAATGTGTGAATTATAAACTTTAACTCGCTTCTCTCTTTTATAAGTTCGGTAAGCGTAAATCAGTTAAGTTTCTTTTTTCAACCACAAATTTCAACATTTTGTAGCTGTAGCCAAGATGTATGCAAATAATTGTACAGTGCGAGCTTATAAGTCGTCATCAATTGTGCCAATTTTAAGCCTAAAAAACCGAGTCTATTTATTTGGTGGTTGTCCGCGATTGATATATCGTGACAGATTTCAACTGGATATAAATCCGGTCAATAGTGAGGCCATAATAACTTGCCAAACCCTATTTACACTTATGTCTCAAATTTATTATTTTGTAAGACAAAGAACACGCTATTTGGTTTGAAGATGAAAAGATAATTAAATACTTACTCAGCTTTAATCTTGTTCTGACCAAAGTCCTAGATTTATGAGATCTTCGAGTCAAAACACCGGCACTACGTTAGTTAGTTAATCTGAAGAGATCTAGATAATAGATATGAAGAATTTCCAGCTATAGCACCACCAGAATTGAGTAAGGTTTTAACAAATTCCTCATTTATGAGAAATTTCTTATTCAATCAAAACATATATTAAAAATTCTGGATGCAGCAAGTGCGTTATGGTAGTGAATTTTCATTTTAAAAAAATTTATAACAAATATGTGTTTTTTTTCAGAAAGCAGGCATAAAATTTGGTTACCAGTATAACCTATATAGTAAAAACAATGTGCCATGTTTCATCAAAATAACTTTATTGTTTGAAAACGTACAGAAATTTCCGAAAGTAAACTTAAAATGTAACCGAAAAAATCCGTTTCTTGGTCAACCTTATAGATTAATAGCAAATTGAGCTTTTCAAATATGAAGCATTTAATCAAAATTCGCTACCATAACGCACTTGCTGCGTCCAGAATTTCTTAACTTACAAACATGCATTATATTTCGATGGAAAATGCAAAAACATAAGGCGTTTTCCACTAAAAAAAATTATTATTTGTATCACCAACGACTTATGGGCCACCCTGTGATGGTAGTAATAATTTTTTAAGGTGTAGCTGAAGACACCGTATAATTAATGTATACAATATTTTTTCATATCTTGTATAATAACGGATATATTGAGCTTTATTGATTTTTTACGATAATTCGACAAAAATTATATACCATTAAACGATAAATTCTATAGCTAAGACTGCTGCCAAGCATCAGAGAAAGGGTCTATTTGAAATGAATTTTCTGGAAATATTTTAGTAAAATGAAGAACGATGACGGTTGAAGCTAAGACTTCAGGGTTTGTATAACTTTCTTCTTAAGACATTTTCTTTCCAGAGCCCGTATTAGATTCAAGTTCTTTGCCTAAATGTTGCGAATTTTGACGTTTTAAATTGTCACTTTGACGTTTTGAGGAAAACCACAATTTATTTTTCTTTAAATGCCCATAACTTTTTTCTCTTTTGATCTACAGAGCTAAATTTTGGTAGGTAGCTCACCTCTAACGACATAAACCAGTGTACCAAATTTGGTTCCCCTTACTTTGTTAATGCCGGAGATATAAATTTTTTTTAAGGAAAACCCAAAATTTTACGGGAAAACCTGAGCCGATTTTCCTGACTAACGAACTTATCCAAGCCATTTACAAAAGGAAGGTAGTCACCCAATTTAATCAAAATCGGCCCTTTACTTTTTGAGTTATCGGTGTGATACATACATATATATATATATATATATATATATATATATATATATATATATATATATATATATATATATATATATATATATATATATATATATATATATATATATAACATATAAAATTTGAAACTGACCCCAGATATGTGTTCTGTGGGGCCTAATTATCGCTCATTTGAAGAAATTTTTCAAAATTCAAAAGTCAGGATCTCCTCATTAGTGAATTTTTTTTAAGAAAATTCACTAAAAACACAAATATTCAAATTTAATGACATGAATTTAAAATGGGAGTTATTTAAATCAAGACTCCTGGTAAATCAAATAAAAGTCGCACGTTACAAAGAAACAAAAATAAACATCGAATGCAAAGTTAAAGGTTTTCCATTAATTCTACCAATGTTCACAATTTTAATTTGTTAGGTGAATTTCTACTTAATTGTTCTAGTCAGAGAATGTTTTGCTTTCTTAAAAATCTTGTGAGAAAAATTCAGATATTGTAAAATTAAGTAGTTGTAGACTATTTTTTAAAAGAAAGGTTACAAGCTACTTTTTGTACTCTAAAACATTTGAAGATTTGAAAAATTCCTGGGAAAAATCTTAATCAATTAATATCATACTAATGTTCCTAATTTACATATTTTGACCTTATACAGAAGGAAAACACAAAATACATTTATATAACGAACACTCTCACTGACTAAAATTTTGATTTTGAATGATTTAAAATTTATGTTGCAAGTTAATGAGAAATTTAAATGATGTAGGAATATTATGTCTGTGTAGTCTTAAAGATCACGCAAAAAGTTGTAAATGACTCACATGTGGTGCGCTCGTACTTCCAAAGATTCACCAGCTTGCCTCGACTTACACCTGAGGTCCTATAGATGTTAATGTTCCTGCAGAGGGAATGTGGAAACTGCACAAGGTAACATCGGTATTTAGCACTTAACACAGGCGCTTAATTTCCCCAGGGGAGGAGTCAGCAACTAGTAGAAAAGGCTTGCAGAGGTGAAGACAGGACAAAATCTGCCTCGTGGACATGCATCCAACTCTTGTGATGCTTTCATATACATAAAAATCTTCATGGCCTCTTCACTTGCCCTTACCGATCGTCTTAAGTTTCCCCTATTTACATATAGACTTGGAGGCTACTTCTCAGGCTTCACTGTTGGTTTCGTTTCTGTAAGTGAAGGACGTAGCCAGCGAATAAGTTAACTAGAGCAAGTGGCCCTTCTACAATTCTAGACTTTCTAGAATGTTCCTCAACCGCAAGCCAGTGGCCCTTCTTGATTCTGGATGATCTCGCATGTTCTTCAACGTGTCTGTAGCCAGTTTTGCTACTTGACAGCATCCTGAGACTGACCAAAGACACCTGTAAATAGAGTAACCAAGATAAAAAGATCTTCAGCTCTTTTACCATAGCGATCCAGTAACAATGAGAAACTCAGTATCGTTAAAACGTTTAGCTTCATATCCACTTTCCCAGTCCCGTTCTTATTTATCTTCACTAGTTATATTTCTTCTGTCTGAGGATTCTGTTAAGCAGCGAAACCGGTTACAGAAACGTTGAAGAACGTCCTAATGGCCACGTGCTGCCGTTAGCTGACGGGCTAGCTCCGTTCTTCATTTACAGAAACAAAAAGAAACAGTGAAGCCAGAGAAGTAGTCTCCAAGTCTGTATATAATATGTACCAGTTTCACCAAGTAAGGGCAACAACAATCAATGAATTTCCCATATTTCAAAAATTTGTCAATAATCTTTTGGTTATCTAGTTCAACTAGAAAATCATATTACCTACTCAAACTATTTTCTGGAACAACAATTTCGTGTTTATTTCGGTCTTCAGTCTGAATCTGTATAAAATGGACAATTTTCTTTACATATTGTTGTTTTTCTCTCAACCGGCACTTTTGATTTTAACTTATTAAAGATCTTTGCCTGGATATGTGCAATTAAAATGCAAATAAATTTACATTTATCCTTGATAAATCAAAGTATTATCACATTGTGTGGTCTTGTACTAACATTTCTAAAATGCAAGCGTAAAGTTTTTCACGACTCACATTCATCCTAGTTGTAACAGATCCTTGTATATTACAAAAATTTAAAAAAATCAATAATGTACGGCTAAATTTCATTTTTGGAAGCTAATCAGCACACGTCTTTACTGTAAAATGTTCCAAAATGTACTAATAAATATAACAAAAACAAGAGTAATTGGGCTAAATAAGGATGCAAAATGGGTTTAAAGCTGAACGGGTAACTATGTAGAAAGTTTACGTGCCTCGGGAGTATTATCACGGATGATGGTAAATTTGGGAAATATCTGAGAATGTGGATCACAATGGCAAAGCAAACATTCAGTAGTCTTCTAACTAATAATTATTTAATTTGGACCTGAGGGAGGAGTTCATCAAACTGTATGTGCCCAGTTTGGGAGTGTGTGGGGCGGAAAACTGGACTTTGACTAAGCGGGACAACAAGAGAGAGAAATCAATGACACAGTACGTCGATGGAAAAAGAAAATTGAAAGGAGGAAACAAAATTTATTGGTCATATTCTGATAACATCATTTGAAGTACACATACCTGGAACAATGGAGGAGATTAGCAAAGAGCAACATTTTTGGAAAACGTGACACGATTAATAAACTGCTGAAGCTACAATGAAACGGCAACAGAGAACCGTGGTTGTTTCTGCGTATCTGTCTTTTATACTCAACTTTTTAGGGCAACTTTGTAATCTTAAATGGAACACCCTGTATATTTATTCACAGTTTAAAAGCCCAATCGTTCCCTTTTCCAAAAATGTCATACTTGTTACAGTTAGTATACAGTGTGATGGTTTTACGAGCCTTTAAAATATATATTGAGTTTTATCTGAATTCTACGAAAAAATGAATGTTTCGCAAAGTCGACTATTGAAATTAAGGACAGCAACACTTGCAAACTTCAAATTAGTTTAATGACAAACAATAACTACTTTAACTGCTACTGACGATAATATACATACCAAACTCGATGAAACAAATTGTGACAGAATACTTATTGAGAAATAATCAAAAGCATAAACATTACTTATAAAAGATCTTCAAAGTGATGTCCATCAACTTGAATGCATTTATCTATACGTTTTATAAAGTTGTCATAGCTTGAGCTTAATTGTTCGGGGGTGATGTTGTTAAAGACATTTCTAATATTTTCTTTAAGTTGCTCTAAGTTTTGTAGGATCGGATTGTAACACCTGTCTTTCACATACGATCATATGAAAAAGTCTGAAACTGTAAGTTCAGGGGATCGAGGTGGCCAAGCTATAGGACTTCCTCTCCCTATCCAACGATTTCCAAAGGTGGCAATCAGTGAGTCTCTGGTTACTGCAGCATAATGAGGTGTAGCGCCATCCTGCTGAAAACAGACTGTCCCCAACAAATTATCCTCTTGAAGTTGATGGTGAAAGAAATTTTCTAACATGTCTAGGTATGATTAAGCATTGGCAATAGGATGGTTGAAAAAAAGGGAACTGTATAATTTTTGTTTTGATGCCGCACACCAAACTATAACGTTCGGAGAGGATCTGACGTACTGAACAAAATTTATGGGATTTTTGAACGCCCAAATTCTACTATTATGCTTATTTACCTTAACATTTAAGTGAAATGATGCTTCGTCGGACATAATTAGATTATCGAGAAAAAACTGTAATCGTTTAGGAAAATCAGTTTCCTTTAATTCTTGATGGGTCTAAATTTTATAAGAATTTAAGTTAAGTACTTTTTTCGTAACAGTATTTTTCGAAATACCTGTTGCAGATGAAATTTTTCTTGTTGATAACGTAGGATCATTTACTGTTGTTCCTAAAATTTCAATTGCCCTATTAAGTCTCTTTTCACTATTTGAAGTTCTTTTTTTACGCTCTACACAACCCGAATTCCAAAAGTTTGTATACCATATGTTGATTAAATTTTTTGTAGGAGGTTCCTTGTTAAACCTAATTCTAAATATTCTTTCCATTTAAGATTACAAAGTTGCCCTATCCTTGAAAATACCTTTTTTCATTTCCGGTTAAAGCGGTAGTGGGTATAAAAAGACATATACACAGAAAGAAACTTATAAACATAAGAACAAGACTGGCGAAAACCTAATTTCTTTAGACCAATTATTTCAAAAGGTATATAATTTTATAAAGGGTCAAAATGGAATGGGGCACCCGGTATCTCTACTTTGCTTAAGCCCCTATTGTTTTAAGTGCTTGTCTAGTTCAACTAGCCACCATGGTAGACAAACTGTAGGGAATTAATAATTAAATATAAATAAATAGATAATCATAAATTTAAGACCCCAAGAAAAAATGTACTATTTTGTTAAAAATCGAAAATTCGTTTTACATTGCCAACGCGTTCTAGAAAAACTTGCGGATTATATGATTTGTAGATGAAAATTATAAATTTCAATATACCTGTTAAAATTGCTGACTGCTCCTAAGTCTTTCAATATTTCAACAGTGTTTAAATAAAACTGCTTGACTTTCTTATTACTCTCTCAAATTAAATTTCTCTTCCGGAAGTACATGAAACCGCTGAAAACTTTTAAAGGAAAGTTTTCAATTTGCTAGTCGGCTGCGAATAGTGCAGACAGCTTCAGCTGCATATTCAGAGAATGTATAATGGATGGTCGGCTAGTTTACATTATGCATGTAGAGGATCAAGGTGGCTTTGTCGCAGCATAGAGACTTTTATTGAAATTAGCCATCACATACTCTGTTAGCTGACAAAGCTCTCACCAATCTTGTGAGATTCTACTTCTGCAACAAATGTCGAAGGACTTAGATCTAGTTTCTTAGTGGTGCATAACATGTTCTTGTTTTACCCAAAACGAAGGCTTAAAGGATTTGTACGGGCTTAAAACATGACATCCAGTATTAAACAGTTTGTCAAAAGGTTTATATTATAAATAAGACGCTTTTGTCCCATAAAGTGTGTAATCATCCAAATTCTTTATATTTGCAGAAATATATTGTGTTACATATCTACTACTATTACTATTACCCGTCACGTCATTCTTGTAAAAAGGGTAGACACACCAGACAGCAAACAAAATTTCTTCCTGCACTTCTGCGCTGACATGCTGTTTTTGCTTCACATTCTAACATTTCCACATACATTTTTTTTAATTTCAACAACACACCACGAGGGCTTACAGCCTAAATACTATCGTACCGTGGGTGTCGACAAGGAGGAAAGAGGCAACGTGTTAATTCTGGACTTGAAAGTTTGCAGGTTCGGAGGAGAAGGAAAAACATGTGCCGGCAAAGAATTCCACAACTTGCAAGTCCTCGGGACAAAAGATCGGGCATAACAAGATGTTCAATGTCTGGTGACCTGGACAGTAAAAGGGTGCATTCGCTCTGTTCCCCTGGTAAATCTATTGGAGGCAGCAGGTGAAGGAACTATGGAAGAAAGCACCCCTGAGCAGTGCCCGTGCAGATATGTATAAAAGAGAGAGAGAGAGAGAGAGAGAGAGAGAGCGAGAGGTCACCAACGGCACGTCGGTGGGCAAGAGATGGCAGCCTTTGAGTGAGGGTAGAGTTACCGATGAGACGTATAGCTCTCTTCTGAATGGAGTCCAGGAGAGTGAGTGTAGACGCGGGAGCGGCACCCCCGATGTGGGAGCAGCATGCTAAGTTTGGCCTTATTTGTGAGGTATATAAGGTATAGAGATTAGCTGGTGAAAAGTATTTGCGAGCCCGGAAGAGGAAACCTAATTTCTAAGGAGCCGCTTCTGCAATTGATGTGACATTGGTGGCATCGAGATTTCGACCCACATAAATGCCAACAAGTGAAAATGACTTATTACTTTGAATAACTTGGTTGTTCATTGTGATGGGTCTAGGGCTGGTGTATCTCTTATGAGAAAGAAAGCAAGACTGTGTTTTGGTGGGGTTGAATTGTAGAAGATTTCTACTTCATCAGACTAATATTCTTTGGAGATCCACGGAGACAGAACCCTCCATGTGTCTGCGATCCTCATCTAGTTGGGCTAAAGAAACAGTCTTAGAATATTGTATATTTGAGTGGAGTGTGCTGTCGTCCGCGTAACTGTGAACTGTGTGGGATGTGCTAGAGAGGAGGTCATTGATGTGGAGAAGAAACAAAGTAGGGGCTAAAGCTGAACCTAAAGAAACCTCTGCATTAATTGGATACAGTTTAGAAGAATGACAACAGAAAGCTCCGGTTGGAGAGGAAATGTGCTGTCCAGGTACAGAGTTTTCGTAGTAGGCCATAGGACGGGAGTTTGTTAAGAATCGCTGCTCGCCAGACCTGGTCGAATGCTTTGGATATGTCTGGAGCGACAATCTGGGATTCACCGTGTAGTTACATAGATTTGTTCCAAGAATGGGTGACAAAGGAAAAGAGGTCGGCAGTTGATCTGCGCTGATGGAATCCATACTGCCTATCTTGGATAAGACTGTGTTTTTCAAGAATTTTTAGTAATTCGGTGTTTATATACTTTTCCATAACTTTAGAGACGACTGAAGGGAGATAAATAGGCCTGTAGTTGCTAGGAAGCGCTTTGGATTCTTTCTTGGGGACGGGTTGTACTCGAGCAGTTTTCCATTTACTAGGGATATGCCTCTATTGCAAGATGTCTGAAACAAACGAGTAAGGACAGGAGCAAGTTCTGCGGTGCATTTTTTGAGAACAATTGCTGTGATCTCGTCAAGGCAAGAGGCTTTCCTGGTATTAGGAGAAGATAACATCTTTCGTACCTTATTAGTTTTGAAAATGATATCCGTCATTTTATGCGCGGCATTGGGGACTGTTGGTGGTTAAATATTTGGAGGTGGGTTGAGAGTAGATTTGCCGGCGAACAACGAGGAAAAAAGCTCAGCCTTGCCCAGGGCGGTAGAAACAATTTCGTTCCCTGAGACAAGAGGTGAGAACGTCCTATTGCAGAAATTATTCCCAATAGATTTAGCAAGGTTTTCTGTGTACGTGAAATAAATAATTCCATGCCAGCTTGGATAACTACGGTGACGTTTTGTGAGATATCATAGGGGTCAGGATGAGGGAAGCAGATAGACGCCCATGGAAATGAGGAAAAGTAGTCGTCCGGCATTTCTTCCCAGTTTGCGGAGTTGTAGTGCCAAACGAAACATGGGTCTGATGACTGTGTGACCTCGGGTTACAATGCGCAGGAAGCAGTGACCATGCCGTGGTCTAAGCGACCAAGGGGGCAGTGACTGATATCTTCAGGTTTTGTAGTAAGAGGGAGATCCAAGGGATTTGAGCTGTGTGTTGGGATGCGAGGAAAGTAAGTAGGTTGCTGAACCATATTGGCTAAATAATTGCTGACTGCAAAGGCCTCCACTGCTCTCCCTTGTGGATCGGTTTTTGAAGATACTAGCCATTCCTTATTATGGACATTGAAGTCACCAAGAAAAGTGACCTCGGAGGAAGTATATTCAGAGATCAAAGGGTCGGTTTATTCAGAAAGGTAGTCAAAGAGCTGGACAACATTGTTGTTAGCAGGTGATCGGTAAATGCAACAGGTGAATTTAGTTGCAGCCCTAAGAGAGAGTTTTATCCATAGTATGTATATATAGAATGTGAATTACACACAAAAATTTAGATGCATATTATTAGATATATGGGTAATTTGAATATTATCAATTTTTTAGCAAATTTCGTGCAAAAAATATCATGTAAAATTATTTTTGTGTTTTTGAAGAAATCATTTTTAGAAGATTTTTTGTGAAGTGTTGGTAATAATAATTGAATTAGTTATTGTAAGAAAAAATCAATTAACATTTTCGTGAAAACTAATTGTATAGCAAATTTTTGTAAAAACACATAATTTTCCTTTAACATTACTTTAGCCAATGTTTGTAAAGAAAATGGCATTTTTAGTTAAAGAAATTGTTTGAAATTTTCATGCAAACAATTTTTTTTTAATTTTTCTGAAAAAGCTTTTTGTGGATAATTATATTTTAGCAGGTGTGTAAATAGCTTGAAGGGGTTCATTGCCCAGGAAAATCCGACCAGTTTTTTCGGGAACATTTAAAGTTTATTTTCGGAAAATTATAGTACTTTTCTAAATAATACAGTTATTTTGATGAAATAAGGTACATCGTTTCTACTATATGTATATTATACCAAATTCCATGCCTTTTATTTAAAAAATACATATTTGGCCTTAAAAACATTTGTGGAAATTTACTAGGTTAACGCACTCGCTGCGTCGACACTTTTTATTTTGGGGTAGCTTCTCAAACAACGGCAGAAAAAACATAAAATCAAAAGCTTCAATTTGTAGTTTTTTTCGGATATCTCCAGATCTACTCGGAATTTTAATATTTTTTAGACGGCATATTGTAACGCACATAAATGCGCAGCTTTGCCCCAATAATCCTGAAGATGTAGACAATTCTCAAAAATGTATTTGATCAACAAGGCAATGTTTTTCAACATAATAGATAAGTAGGTGTATCAGCGGTTCTCAAAGTTTATAAATCTGATCAAGCTCTTTTGGAAATCTAATAAATATAAGCGATGCCTCATTAAATTATGAGTGGCAGATTAATTATCTTAAGATATTCAATTATTATTATTTATATTAACAACATACTTCAACACCGGCGGTCTGAAAGAATCCATATAAGACAAGTTATTTTAAATTCTACTCATAGTTCCGCCCACAAAACACTACATTGTCAGTGACGTTGGTTAATTTATATATCGGTGATGTATCGAATCGATAAAATATATTTTCTTTTATATGACTTGCATTTAGAAAGAGTAAATAATAAAGGAAACCATTATTACATCTCTAGATGGCATATTTTAATTTAAAATATATATCTAGTTATGTACTTGAAAAGTGTTATTGTACTGACTTCTCCAACTATACAAACATTTTCATGGAGAGGACAAAGCTCTATTATATTATATGCTTTGGGATATATTTGGTACCGTTAACATGGGACTAAAGTATGAAATATTTTGTTCAAATCAATCCAAACAATTTTTTGTAAATATTGCATTCAATTGATTTAATAATACTATTACTATACCTCAGCTTATATTTAAATTCTCTAAAAAAATATGGCAATTATTTTATGATTAATGTAAGAACAAACGCAAAAAATATCGTACCATGAGTTTTTTATTATTTTTTGTTTCAACAACAGACCACGAGGGCTTACAGCCTAAATACTATCGTACCGTGGGTGTCGACAAGAAGGAAAGAGGCAACTTGTTAATTCTGGACTTGAAGGTTTGGGGGTTCGGAGGAGAAGGAAAAACATGTGCCGGCAAGGGGTTCCACAACTTAGAAGTCCTCAGGACAAAAAAGCGGCCATAACAAGATGTTCTATGTCTGGTGAACTGGACAGTAAAAGGGTGCATTCGCTCTGTTCCCCTGGTATGATGATGCTCCATCTTCGACCAGCCTCATGTACTCTATCCAGCAGTATTTGCAAGCCTTCCATGCTCTCCGCAATGATGGCAGTGTCATCTGCGTATCTTACGTTGTTTATAATTTCACCACCTATCTTTACTCCCTCTGTCCTGCCATATAAAGCCTCCCGAAATATGTTCTCTGAATAAAGGTTGAAGAGGAGAGGTGATAGAACACATCCTTGTATTACGCCGCTTTTTATTGCGACCTTACCCAAAAGAATTCGAAGCGTTGCTTTGTCGGGTGCTAACTGGATACCAAATTTGATGATGACATCTCAATTTGTTCGAAAGTTATTGCGCCTATTAACAAACATACGTACACGCCGACATACCGACAAACCGATGGACCGATACACCGACAGATTAAAAAAATTCGTTACAGAACCAATTTTTCTATATGTTTTCAGACATTCTACGCCGTTTTAGCAAAAAAAAATTCGAAATTTTAGTCAACAATATTCCACCTCGCCACACTCAACCCTTAATTTAATTTTAGCACGGAATACGAGATGTTTGGTGAAATTAAAAGTTTTCTAATAAATAAACCCAAAAACGATATATCATTCGAGTTTTAACGAAAAAAATGTCAATTTTCACCAAATCACCCTTTATTTATTCACTACCCCTTAAAGTGTTCTTACCCAAAAACAATTCGAAGCGTTTTTAATTATTATTTTTTAATTTCAACAACACACCACGAGGGCTTATAGCCTAAATACTATCGTACCGTGGGTGTCGACAAGGAGAAAAGAGGCAACTTGTTAATTCTGGACTTGAAGGTTTGGAGGTTCGGGGGAGAAGAAAAAACATGTGCCGGCAAGGAGTTCCACAACTTGGAAGTCCTCGGGACAAAAGAGCGGGCATAACAAGATGTTCTATGTCTGGTGACCTGGGCAGTAAAAGGGTGCATTCGCTCTGTTCCCCTGGTAGATCTGTTGGGGGCAGCAGCTGGAGGAACTATGGAAGAAAGCTCCCCTGAGCACTGCCCGTGCAGATATCTATAAAAGAGAGAGAGAGGTCACCAACGGCACGTCGGTGGGCAAGGGATGGCAGCCTTTGGGTGAGGGTAGGGTCACAAATGAGACGTATAGCTCTCTTCTGAATGGAGTACAGGATAGCGAGTGTAGAAGCGGCAGCGACACCCCAGATGTGGGAGCAGTATTCGAGGTTTGGCCTTATTTGTGAAGTATATAAGGTATAGAGACTAGCTGGTGAAAAATATTTGCGAGCCCGGAAGACGAAACCTTTTTATTAGATTAATTTAATTAAATTAATAACCTATTTATTAGATTAATGTACATTAGATTAATGTAAGAACAAACACAAAAATATCGTACAATGAGTTACAATTAAATTAATGCTGCAGATTGAATCACCACTTCCACATAGTTTTGATAATTTACTCTCCTCGGAAAGATATTCTGATGTAATGAATTTAGGGTCCATGACTTGACCGCAAGGAAAATATTCGTATTCATGTACCTATAAACGTATGAAACGTTAAACTACTCGAGTTTTAACGAAAAAAAGTTAATTTTTACCAAATCACCCCTCATTTATCGCTTATTCCTTGTGGCGATCTTACCCAAAAACAATCCGAAGCGTTCCTTTGTCGGGTACTAACTGGATACCAAAATTTAAGATGATATATCAATCAGTTTGAAAGTTATTCCACATACTAACACACAGACGTACAAGCGGACAGCCTCACCGATCGACCGACCGACCGACAGAGCGCCACAAAAAAAATGGTTCCAGAATCAAATTTTCTATATGTTTTGAGACCTTTTACGCCATTTTAGCAAAACAATTCATATTTCCGACACCGATATTCCCTCCCACACATTCAACCCCTAATTTCAGCACACAGAATACCAGATGTTTGATGAGATTGAACGTTTTCTAATAAGCGAACCCTAAAACGTTATATTACTTGAGATTCAGCAAAAAAAATATTCAATTTTCACCAAATCATGCCCCATTCATACGTTACCCCCTGCAGCGATTTTACCCAAAAACGATCCGAACCCTTAGATTTTCGGGTGCTAACTGTATACCAAATTTTAAGACGATATCTCAAATCGTTCTAAAGTTATCGTGGCTACAAACAGACAGACATACAGACCGACAGACACAATAAAATTTCGTTCCCAATTCATGTTTTCTATATATTTTGACACGTATTACGACGTTTAAACGAAACAAAAGTTCGGGACGCAGCAAGTGCGTTATAGTAGTGAATTTTCATAAGACTTGTACACTATTAGTAGGATATATTACTAAAACTAAGTCTTTAAATTTAAATGGACCTTGGAGATCGGTTTTAGAGTCCGAGTTAGAGATTATTTGAAAAAATTTATATTTTAGATGGATTTAAAACATTAAAGTTTGGTCTTAGATATAATATTTAAGTAACAATGAAGACGCAATAATGGAACAAATAGATAGAGAGGACTTAAATGATGAAGAAAAACAATTGTTATTTAGTTTATTATCAGAATATCAGGACATATTTTTAAATAAAAACGAACCATTGACGCACACAAATGCGATAAAACATAGAATAAGGACAACAGACGACATACCTGTCCATTCTAAATTATATAGATACCCGTACGTACATAAACCGGAAGTAGACAGACAAATAAATGACATGTTAAGACAAAAAATCATTAGGAAAAGCCACAGCCCATATAGCTCACCTATTTGGGTTATATCAAAGAAAATAGACAAGTCAAATAAACAAAAGTGGAGAATTGTGGTGGACTATAGGAAACTAAATGAAAAAACAATACCGGACAGACACCCAATTCCCAAAATTGATGAAATACTGGACAAAATTGGGCGAGCCCAATATTTTTCGACGATCGATTTGATCTCTGGACATCATCAAATTGAAATGGACCCCAGGGACATAGAAAAAACAGCGTTTACCACGGCTACTGGCCGTTGGGAGTATGTGTCTTTAAAAAAATTGTGTTACAAATTTCACTAAAGTTGCAAAAGTTTTTTTAGAAAAAAAAACGAATTATTTACACAGGGGTTCTACCTGTCAAATCATAATTATGGCAGATATTTTTCCTTATTAATTGCTTGGGTGGTTTTGTTTTAGTCAACCCATCCCATTTTTGCAAACAATAAACAACAAAATGGTTTTTTAAAACAAATTTGTGGTTATCCGCGGAGCTCATTATGTTATTTTTCATTAATTTTGTACCCACGGTGCGTTTAGATAGGCGTTACTATGGTTCAAAATTGAAGATTCTAGCTTAATGGAAAATTAATTGGCTATAGGATTTGAAATATTTTTACGAAAATTTTCTACCATAACATACTTGCTGCACCCAGACCCTTTACAGCACTTATTTACGGTTGCTGTATCCATACTTTTTAAATATGATTAAATATTACAGATTACTATGTAAGACTGACAAACAAGGCAACCTCAAAAGCATTCGGATTTTTTTTTTAATGAAATGAGATAGCAATTTTAACATAAATTAAATCTTGATTCGCTGTTCCGTCGCGGGAGTGCTACTTCCCCTTCTGTATGCCTACAATTACCTTCAATGCATAAACAAGAACAATGTAAACAATAAAAATTCCTTTGGAGCAAGCCCTAAGAAAGTTACGGGACCTGCGGTGAATATAGAGGTTCTACACGCGGTAAACAGGATTCTTAGGAGGTATAGCCACAGCATAATAAATATTATGCTGTGGTATAGCTGCAAAATGGGACAAAGGTAGCTTAAAGAGGTCCAACTAAGCTGCATCATTCGCAGTTTCCACTCACACTTACCTTTTATATTCTTCTCCACCCCGCACCCCTATTCACTCTTGGTCCCGTAAATTTCTTGTGGGCTGTTTGCAAGAAATTCTTCTTATGGTTTGGGCATCCAGAAGAGGTTCTAAGCATATTTTTGGAAAGATTTTTCTAAACACCCCCCATATGCTAATTAGCAAATTTACTGAAAATTTAATTTTTATTTAAAAACGGAATAGATCTATGAAATTATAGGTGGCAGGTGAGTATTTTTCCATATTAATCGCTTAAATGCTCGGTTTTAATCAACTCAATCGAACCAGCTTCTGCAAACAAAATAACAAAAGAGGTTTTTTAAAACAACTTTGTAATTATCGGTGAATCTCATTGTGTTGTTTTTTAAATTTAGTATCCATGCCTTTATATAGGTTTTACTATGTATCAAAACTAAAGATTTTGGTTCACCATACCAGGAAAGCTTCTGGCCTTGACGAGATCCCAGCAATTGTTCTCAAAAAATGCGCACCAGAACTTGCTCCTGTCCTGACTTGTCTGTTTCAGACATCTTACGATAAAGGCATATTCCCTAGTAACTGGAAAACTGCTCGAGTACAACCCGTCCCCAAGAAAGGATCCAAAGCGCTTCCTAGTAACTACAGGCTTATTTATCTCCTTTCAGTCGTCTTTAAAGTGATGGAACACTATATAAACACCGAATTACTAAAATTTCTTGAAAAACACAGTCTAATACACGACAAGTAGTGTGTTTTTCGTCAATGCAGATTAACTGCCGACCTCCTTTCCTTTGTCACTCATTCTTGGAACAAGTCTATGGAACTATACGGTGAATCCCAGATTGTTGCTCTAGACATATCCAAAGCATTCGACCAGGTATGGAACGCAGCGCTGCTTAATAAACCTTCGGCCTATGGCCTACCAAGAAAACTCTGTAGCTGGACAGCAAATTTCCTTTTCGCCCGGAGCATTTCTGTTGTCGTGAATAGCCATTCATCGAAACTGTATCAAATCAATGCAGGAGTCCCTCAAGGTTCAGCTTTAGCCCCTATTTTGTTTCTTCTCCACACCAGTGACCTCCTCTCTAGCACATTCAACCCAGTTCACAGTTACGCGGACGACAACACCCTCCACTCAAATATACAATATTCTAAGCCTGTCTCTTTTGCCCAATTAGATGAGGATAGCAGACACATGAAGGGTTCTGTCTCTGTGGAACTCCAAAAAATATTAGACTGGGGAAGTAGAAATCTTGTACAATTCAACTCCACCAAGTCTCAGTCTTACTTTCTATCTCATAAGAGATACACCAGTCTTAAACCCATCACAATGAACAACCAAGTTATTTAAAGTAATTAGTCCTTTTCACTTGTTGGCATTCCTGTGGATCGAAATCCCAATATGTCCGCATTCCTTCTGAGGCAAAAAAACTCGTTTAATAACCACATCAAAAAGAAATCCTCTCAAACTCCAACAGCAGCAAATCCTTATGAAGTCTTGTTAAATCTATTGGCAATAATTTATGCAAGAGCACGTTCCCACCTCGTGTTTCAGGGGATGAAATTGTTTTTACCGCCCCGGACAAGGCTGAACTCCTTGCCTCGTTGTTGGTCGAAAATTATACTCTCAACCCACCTCTAAATGTTCAACCAGCAACAGAACCCAATGTCGCGCATAAAATGACGGATATCATTTTCAAAACTAAAAAGGTACGAACAGTGCTCTCTTCTCTTGATATCAGGAAAGCCTATGGCCTAGACAAGATCCTAGCAATTGTTCTCAAAATATGAGCACCAGAACTTGCTCCTGTCCTGACTCGTCTGTTTCAGACATCCTACAATAAAGGCATATTACCTAGTCACTGGAAAACCGCTCGAGTACAATCCGTCCCCAAGAAAGGATGCAAAGCGCTTCCTAGTAACTACAGGCCTATTTCTCTCCTTTAAGTCGTCTCTAAAGTGATGGAAAAATATATACACACCGAATTACTAAAATTTCTGGAAAAACACAGTCTAATCCACGACAGGCAATATGGATTCCCTCAGCGCAGATCAAACGATACGTGGGTGTGATGACTGTGTGACCTCGGGTTGCATTGCGCAGGAAGCAGTGACCATGCCGTGGTCTGAGCGACCAAGGGGGGCGGTGACTGATGTCTTATAGCATTCTGGTTTTGTAGTTAGAAGGAGATCCAAGAGATTTGAGCTGTGTGTTGGGATGCGAGGAAAGTAAGTAGGTTGCTGAACCATATTGGCTAAAGAATTGCTCACTGCAAGGGCCTCCGCTGCTCTCCCTTGTGGATCGGTTTTTGAAGATCTTAGCCATTCCTTATTATGGACATTGAAGTCACCAAGATTAGTGACCTCGTAGGAAGGATATTCTTAAATCAGATGGTTGGTTTTTTCGGAAAGGTAGTCAAAGAGCTGGACAAAGTTTTTGTCAGAAGGTGACCGGTAAATGCAACAGATGAATTTCTTCCCTAATATAGTGACAATGTATGTAAGGATAGATATAGCTTGTAATCGTGTTTTACTTCTGCTTTTTAATTTAACATCAAATTCCCTAAATAAGTTCCCAGTAGGTTCATCTGCTTTATAAAACTTGACGTTATCTAGATATCTTTATTAAGGAACCTCTGTTGAGTACCAGAGTCTTGAACTTACAAATATGAGATTTTGGTCAATACTAGCCAAATAGTAACTATTAGTTTGGTTATATTTATAAACTGACGCGGTAACTCCTTAATGATATCTTTGCTTAACTATTAAGGTTAACCTTGCCCTTGCTGAGTTATTTATATGAAAAATTTGTCTCATCTCTGTCGGGTTAAATCATTAATAAATAATTTAAATATGAAGCTTAGATTGAGTAATCTTGCCGTTTTTGTCTTTTGGATAACCAAGGTAGGGTCAAAAGCTGGCTATTACCTTCTGAAAGTTGCACAAAATATACTTATAGTCGATGTCACCTTTTATTTGATTATGTCTGAGCAATAATTTTAAAAAAAATTGCAGGTGATGTTTAGAACCGTCACAACGTTTAGGTATACAGTGTGTACCAAACTGGATGGGAATGTATTGCTATCTCCGTTATTATTAGAAATAGAGAGACGGTTAAATTAGCTATGTTTTGCAGAATTTCATGATCGTTCCAAATATGACTTGTATTTTGCCCTGCCTCTTTTCGTTTTCGAGTTATTTTGAAAAAAATAAAATTTGTCGATTTATTTTTTCTTCAATATCCAAGTAGGCGTTGATCTGACATGTCTAAGCCTTGTACATTATCAGGAAACTTTTTACAGAGTAATCTTTTTGTGCTATTCTCAACTTTGGATTGTCATTTGTTTTTGAGGTACAGGTATCAACGTTTCTTGTTATTATGGCAGCCATAGGGATTTTTTGCTCATGTGATTTCCTGTGAAAAGAGCTTTCCAATGATGTACAACATGCTTGAGAAATCTTGTAATTGCACTGAGAATTTTGAGAAAAAGTGTTTTTAGGATAGTAGGCTATGAGTATGATACCAGAAAACAAATTACAAAAAAAAAGTGTTCAAAAAGCAGTAGGCAGTCTAACAATAGACTTCTACTTTTAACATTATTTTCCGTAAAGATTCACGATAAAAAAATATTGGGAGTTAATTTACAATACTTAATTAGGTAATAATGCTATGTGAAACAGTTTAATAACGAAACCTGGCAATAACAAATAGACACTTAAACTCCACAAAACAACAGAATTAGAAACGGAACTCAACAAATAATAAAATAGAAACTTAAAAATACACTAAATAGAAAATTGTTCAATATGGCCACCGTTTTGTTCAATGCACTTTATACACCTTTTTGAAACATGCCTGAAAACTCTGGTGATGGTGTTTCGGTTAATATGATTTATAGCTTCCGTGATTCTGTTTCGTAATTCATTAATATTTGGTTATGGATCGAAATTATACACATCCTTTTTCAGAGTACTCCAAAAATAAAAATCCATGGGTGTTATATCAGGACTTCGAGCACACCAATAAACCGGCCCATTGTTACAAATGACACGATTATTAAAATCACTATGTGAAAACTGGAACCTGTGATGAGCACTAATAAGTACACTTGGAGAACACCCAAATCATCACAACACATATTTCAGAGACCTTACGATCGTTTCGTTGACCAAGTCAACATCTTCAGAGGAAGAAAAATTCGTAAGGTCTCTGAAATATGTGTTGTGATGATTTGGGTGTTCTCCAAGTGTACTTACGATTATTAAAATGTTGGTAAAAAAATTTTTTGACGATCCTAGCATTGTGAGCTGGACAACCGTCTCCTTGGTACCAAATCTCGTCTAAATTATAATGAACTCTTCTAATTGTTGGTAAGATATCATTTCTCAATAGATTAAGATACCTTTCCCCCGTTAAATTATTTTCAAAAAAGAACGGACCAACAATGAAGTTACCTGAAAATTTTTAAAATTAACTGTCTAATCTACAAATAAAAATAACAGTTTTTTACCTAATAAGCCGCACCAACATTAATACCCAATCTGTCTTGCAATCGTCTTTCTTCCTTTAGATGGGGATATATATTTGCTTAATAATGCCTATTATGGTGATTATACACACTACAATATGTAAATCTGGATTCATCAGTCCATATTATTTTCAGTTGAAATTTTTCATCTTGCTGACATTATCCTTGAAGCCATCTGCAGAATTGAAGTCGCTTAGGGTAATCGTCAACATGTAAGCCTTGTTCGATTGTAGATTTGTATGGATGGTAATGACTTTGTTTTAATACACGGTGTACTTTTTGGAACGTCAATTTGTTCACCATAAAACCGAACAGATTGCGGAGGGTTTTCGTTTGAAACCTGTAAGACGGCATTATTTCTTTCTTCATTTCTAGTCATTGGTAGTTTATTTGCGTGTAAGCTACCGTCGTTCAATTGCTTGGTCACTATCCTGCGAAATATTTTGGTGTTTGGTTGTTGTCTTTCTGGATATATGTTTAGATATGAATTTGCAGCTGCCTCAGTATTTCGGTTAGAACGAATATAAGATTTCAACATGTCAAAATATTCTCATTACTGAACATATTGTTGAATAATATTTAAAATGAACAGAAAACAAACTATTTAATACAAAATTTTAAGCAACCTGTTAAATGCACCTCAAATTGTTCAGATAATTAAGAATGACAATATTCTTAATTGTCGCGATAGTGTTTTATCCATAGCAACCTTTCTTCTGTTTTTTTGTAGTTGACTTGCGTTTAAAAATCAAAAAATTTTCAAAGGCGTCTTCGTAAATCATTAATCTGCTTTTTATTGAGTTATGTTAGTAAATTTAGTTATTTACTAGGTTTGCCTATTTAATTAAATTATAACAATTTTTTTAGGATAATGTTGTAATAATGTAAAATATCATTTGTAATAATAGGCCGATTCATTGGTGCGCTCAAAGTTCCTATTTTTTTATCGTGAATCATTACGGAAAATTATGTTAAAACTAGAAGTATATTTTTAGACTCCATGGCCTACTGCTTTTTGAACACTTTTTTTGTCATTTGTTTTTTGGTATTGGATTTCATAGCCTACTATCCTCAAAAGGGTTTTTCTCAAAATTGTCAGTGCCATTACAATATTTCTCAAGCATGTTGTACATCGTTGGAAAGCTCTTTTCATAGGCTATCACATGAGAAAAAAATACAATATGGCTGCCATAATAAAAACAAACGTTGATACATGCAGCTCAAAAACAAATGATCATCCAAAGTTGGGAATAGCACAAAAACATTACTCTGTAAAAATCGTCCTGATAATGTGTAAGTCTTAGACATGTCAGATCAACGCCTACTTGGATATTGAAGAAAAAAGAAATCGACAAATTTTTGTTTTTTCAAAATAACTTGAAAACGAAAAGAGGCAGGGCAAAATACAAGTCATATTTGGGACGAGCATGAAATTCCAGAATACATTGCTAAGTTAACCATCTCCTGATCTCTAATAATAACGGAGGTAGCAATACGTTCCCATCCAGTTTGGGACACACTGTATAAATAGGATAATTCTGTGCATACTGTTAGTTTAGCGGCAGCTGCTGATAAAGATAACTTCGTTGTCGCAATACGTATTTACCGCCTAACTCTCTGTTATTATTTTTATGGTTTTTTTGGGTGATTCTGATCTTTGTTTCAGTTTTGATAACCGTGGATAAAAAAATTGAAAAAACTTGCAATAAAGAGCGTCAAATAGAACATCTTTTTTCCTTGCGACTAAAGTGTCCGCTAGCCACCGATTTCATCCGTCTGCTAGTTTTATAGTCTCATCTAGTCAAGGATATGAGTAAATTATTATGGATGCGTGGTTCTATACATTTTCGAACGCGAACGGCTGTGTTTTATTACCATAAAATATAAATGACTGCGCTGTCCGCTATTGTGAACTTGAACTCATAATTTACCGATCGTAAAACGTCCATTACTTATTATTATTATTTTGTGTTTAGTTTGTTTCATTTCAGAGCAGACTAGACGCTGTTTCCTCTGTTATAAACTAAATTACCCAATGGGCATATCACAATTAATTACAATCTGATATATACTACGGCAGCGCTTGATTTAAAATAGAATAATAAATATAATAATGGTAATAACTGTACATTTATTTTTTCCATCGCTTCCTGGCATACGGGCTATACTAGAGCACGCGGAAATATGCCCCGACGTTTTATTTATTATTATTATTTATTATAGTTTTGCTGGACAGTATTCACGCCAATTTGTTTACTCTAGTTCTATACTTATTATAATTGTTATAATCTTCTGGCTCTTTTATGACAGGGAAAATTGCAGACAACAGGAAACTATGCTGTGTGCTGAAGCGACTGTCGAAGAAGAATCAAGAATTGCTGTAGGATATCAACCACAATAACCAGGGGAACTTATGCTGGTCTATTATATTGAAACTGCAGGGCTTCTTCCATGTGCTACCTTGTGTGTGCGACGGAATGAAGCTGCATCAGTAAATGTAATTATGCCAAATTTTATTTCCACATGGCCACAACGTGTGGAAGTATCGCATCGGCGACAAAAATTTCAACAAATTTTTCACTTAAACGTAAAAAGTATCAAAACATATAGAAAACATGATTTGGCAGCGAATTTTTTTTGTCTGTCGGTATATCAGTGTATCAGTCGGTCGGTCTGTCTGTATCTTGGCATGCAATCTGTCTGTTAATAATCGCAATAACTTTCAAACAAGTTGAGATATCATCTTCAAAAATTTGGTATCCAGTTAGCACCCAACAAACGAACGCTTCTAATTGTTTGTTAACCATACGATTTATTAATAGAATATTACCTGAAATTAGTGATCATATTTTAAGTTTTGTAAGTACGGGTAGAAACAGAATTAAAATACAGTTCGACTCTCCCGAAAGCGCTAATAAATTAGTGAGTTGCAAAGAAATGGAAGAAAAAGGGTACACAACATTTATACCGCGATATCTAACAATTAGACAGGGTGTTTTGAGATCAGTCGACAACGAAATTTCAGAACAGGAATTAAGAGAAATCATTAAGCCAATAACGGGTGACAATTTTGAAATTGAAAGTGTTAAACGACTTAACCGCAGAGTAGAGGACGCGGGCACAATAAAATATGTCCCCACGTTTTCGGTCCTCGTTAACTTTAGGGGTAATAATCTGCCTAGTAAGGTATGTATAGAAAAAAATATGTATGAAGTGGAGCCTTACGTAAAGCGTGTGGTCCAGTGTCTACGTTACAATCATATCAGTAGTCAGTGTAGGGGTAAGGAAAGATGCAAGAAATGCGGAGGTAGTCATGAAGATACAAATTGTGACAACAGTTATACGCCAACCTGTGTGGTTTGCGAAGGAACACAAATGGCAACAGACAGAGAAGTTAGAAATTTCAAATTGTCCATGAACAATAAGCGGCTCGTGTACAAAGTCATTATCCGACCAGCCTTGACCTATGCATCACCTGCATGGGCCACCGCGGTCGCAACACACATCAAGACCCTTCAAATCATCCAGAACAAAATTCTGAGAATGGTTACAGGAGCGCTATGGTTTGTCCGAAACAGTCAGATTCACTCTGATCTGAAAATGCCTTCGATACTTGAGTTTATAACTCAACTATCCACAACCCAGTTCGCAAAAGCCGCTTCTCACCCAAATACTCTTCTCCGTAGTGCCACCGACTACGATGAGCAACTTCCACATAAGCATAAGCGTCCAAAGCGTATTCTTACCCGATAACGCCCCCGCGGCAAAAACAGAATGGAAACATTCATATCCAAAAAAGTCAGTCTGTGTAATTTTTTCCGACGGAGGTATGGACTAAGGTCCGGTACTCCCAGAGAGAAGGTTTTGGTGAGTACAGTCTCACAGTACCTCGATATCCCACGGAACCTACGGGGTCGTGAATGGGGTCTGCATGAGCATTTCCCCCTCCTGCGCCAAAAAAAAAAGACAGAGCAGCCTGCCCTGAATAGACAAAACAAAAAAAAAAGATTAAACAATTAATGGCTGAAGCATTTAATAAATATAAAAATAGCTATTCCACAGTACTAAAAAATCCTTCAAATGAAAAAATCGAGAATATGCATACCAATAACGAAACACAAAGCAGACAAACTGACCAAATACGAAAAAGCACACACTTGAACCAAATCAATTTAAGTAACAAACCCAAATTCAATATACCAAGATTAAATTGGCCAACAAGTCCAAGGCCAAATTCACCCATCTCCCCTATAAATAACCACTACCCTCCTTCTTATAGTAGTTATTTTAAAGACCCGAATAATGACTTTGTAGAGGCAATATGTCAAAAAATATTAAAGGCGCTCTCAGAGATGTTGAATATTACAAATATAATTAACCATGATGACCATAGAGCGACAACACACCAACTTTTAGATCTTAATGGCTAACAAAATAAAATTTTTGCAATGGAATTGTAGATCAATTATCAGCAATAAGGGGATGTTAGAGAGATACTTATTTGAAACCCATGTAAACATAGCTCTACTCAGTGAAATATGGCTAAACAAAACAAAAACAGGTACGTTTTAGTGGATTTAGGATAGAGAGAAAAGACAGGGATGATGGTTACGGGGGTGTGGCGATACTAATTGATAAAAAATTACATTATCAACGTTTAAATTTCAACATTAATATCAGCAACTTCATGTACACCGCAATAACGCTCGTTTCAGAAAACAAACAAAAAATCGCTTTAGGAGGTAGGGAATAAATAAGGGATAATTTGGTGAAAATTGAAATTTTTTCATTAAAACTCGAGTAATATAACGTTTTTGGGTTTATTTATTAGGGAACTTTTAATTTCACCAAATATCTGGTATTCTGTGCTGAAATAAAATTAAGGGTTGAATGTGGAGGGGTGGAATATTGTTGACTAAAATTTCGAATTTTTTTTTGCAAAAACGGCGTAGAATGTTTGAAAACATATAGAAAAATTGGTTCTGGAACGATTTTTTTTATCTGTCGGTGTATCGGTCCGTCGGTTTGTCGGTATGTCGGCATGTACGTCTGTCTGTTAATAGGTGCAATAACTTTCGAACAAATTGAGATGTCATCCTAAAATTTGGTATCCAGTTAGCACCCGACAAAGCAACGCTTCGAATTCTTTTGAGTAAGGTCGCAATAAAAAGCGGCATAAGGCAAGGATGTGTTCTGTCACCCTGCTGTTCAACCTTTATTCAGAGAACATATTTCGGGAGGCTTTATATGGCAGGACAGAGGCAGTAAAGATAGGTGGTGAAATTATAAACAATGTAAGATGCGCAGATGACACTGCCATCATTGCGGAGAGCATGGAAGGCTTGCAAATACTGCTGGATAGAGTACATGAGGCTGGTCGAAGATGGGGCATCAATATAAACCTTAAAAAAAAAGGATAATCGTAGGTAAAATAAACATAGAACCAATTCCGATTACAATCAACGGACACAACATCGAACTGGTACCACATTTCAAGTATTTGGGTAGCTGGCTAAACAATGAAATAACATGCGACGAAGAGGTGAAAGCCAGGATGGAAATAGCACGTAGGGCATTTAGCAAATGGAAACCAACTCTCACTGACAGAAACCTCACAGTTCAGACGCAGCTAAGAACACTCCGCTGTTACGTATGGAGTATTCTCTTGTACGGATGTGAGACGTGGACGCTAAAAGTTCACACCATGAATAAAATAGAAGCGTTTGAGATGTGGTGCTACCGGAGAATCTTCAAAATTCCTTCGACTGCACATACCAGTAATAAAGAGGTACTCAGGCAGCTGAAAAAGAGTCGAGAACTTCTTAACACCATAAAAATAAGAAAGGTTAGTTATTTCGGACACATAATACAAAGCCCCAAATATCACATCCCTCGCCTGATCATCCAGGGAAAGGTTGAGGGCAGAAGATGGATAGGGCGCAAAAAGATATCATGGTTAAGGAACATCAGAAATTGGACAAGACTGGGAGTGGAACAGCTATTCCGATCAGCGAAAGATAGGGACCAATTCAATCAAATCGTCATGGAGATAGCCCACGCCTGAAGACTGTCACGGTGCCAAAAGAAGAAGAAGGTCGCTTAAGGGGGTAGTGGTTATAAGAGACGATTTGGTGGAAATTAACATTTTTTTCAATAAGACTCGAGTAACATAACGTTTCAAAAGTATATGGCTACAGGAAAACGAATGTTTTCTTTGTGGTCACGTCATGGACCCTAAAATCATTCCGTGTGAATGTCTTTCTGCAGAGAATAATTGTCACAGCTATGTGGAAGTTATGATTCAATTTGAAGCACTATTTAGTTCCACATCGTCACAACGTGTGGAAGTATCGCTTCGGTGGCAAAAATACATTTTTTTGCCTAAACGACGTAAAAAGTATGAAAACATATATAAAACATGGTTTGGGAAGGAACATTTTTTTGTCTGTCGGTTTGTATATCTGTTTGTAGCCACGATAACTTTAGAACGAATTGAGATATGGTCTTCACATTTGGTATACAGTTAGCACTCGACAAACGAACGCTTCGGATTGTTTTTGGGTGAAATTGATTTAGGGGGGTAGGGGATAAATGGGGGATGATTTGGCGAAAATTGAAATTTTTTCGCTAAAACTCGATAACATAACGTTTTAGGATTCATTTATTAAAATCTTTTAAGTTCATCAAACATCTGGTATTCTGTGCTAAAATTAAATTAGGGGTTAAATGTGTGGTGGTAGAATATTTTTTACAAAAATTTCGGAATTTTGTTACACTAAAACGGCGTAAAAAGTCTCAATACATCCCAGAAACTTGATTCTGGAACAAAAATTTATGTCTGTCGGTCTGTGGGTCGGTTGGTCTGTCGGTCTGTCAGCATGTACGTCTGTCTGTTAATAGGCGCAACAACTTTCGAACGAATTGAGATATCATCTTCAAATTTGGTATCCAGTTAGCAACGCTTTGAATTGTTTTTGGGTAAGATCTCTTCAGGGGGTAGGGGATAAATAAGGGGTGATTTGGTGAAAATTGACATTTGTTCAATAAATCTCTAGTAATATAACGTTTCAAAAGTTTATGGGTACAGGAATACAAATATTTTCCTTGTGGTCAAGTCATGGGCCCTAAATTCTTTCCATGGGAATGTCTATCTGAAGGGAATAAATTATCACAGCTATATGGAAGTTATGACTCAATTTGCAGTGCTATTTATTACATCTAACTGTACGCCACAATTTTGTTTGGGTTCTGTCATTATCATCACAGTCTAGTGGAACGTTGCCTTGTGATCCCCACCATGTCTTTCTGTGTCCAGCAACACTTTTCATTTCATTGTAGCTTCCACACTTTATCAATTCTGTTTTCCAGAATTTTTACTCCGGGTCTACCTCTTCACTATCTTCAGATTATGTGTCATTCGAATAATATTGTCAAAAATTTGTCATGTCTTATAAGATGTCCAATAGATGGTGCCTTCCTTCTCTAAATTTCTTTTAGCTAGCATCTTTCTTCACTCATCTCTTCTAGCACATTTTAATAGCTTCTCTTAGCAATTTTTTATTAAAAATAATTCAGATATTTTTTTAATGAGCATGGATTTGGGCTCCTAGAACCCGAAACCAAGGTCCATGTGAATTTTTATATGTTATATATATATATATATATATATATATATATATATATATATATATATATATATATATATATATATATACAGGATGGTGCATTGAAAACGAAACAGACCGATTTGCGTCCAGAGATTTTTTTTTAATAAACGCTGTAACACGTCAATTTTAATATTGAGGGGGGCATGTTTCGACATAATGATAATCGCTATCAAGAAAATCAATTAGTGTTTCAACAAGATGGAGCACCTCCGCTTTTTTCACAGCGTGTTTGGGAGTTTTTGAACAGAGAGTTTCCAGAGCAATGGATTGGGCGTAGAGGTGCTATTGAGTGGCCCCCTAGATCACCGGATTTAACTCCTTTAGACTTCTTTCTATGCGGCCATTTATAGAGTAGAATTTTCGCAACAGAACCGGAGTCTCTGGAAAAATTACGACGACGCATTGTTGAAGAATGCCGTCTAATAACTCCACAAATGCTCCAGAATGTCATAGCTCGTTTTGAACAAAATTTGTACTTTTGTATGAAAGCTGGTGGTCAACAATTTGAACACTTACTTAACCAAATAAACATTTTTGAACGATTGGTTTTGTTTTTTAGTTTTTTTATATGAAAAATTGACTAATTAGTGTATTTCTTATCACAATGCATGAAATATGTTCTTGCAATTCCAACTGTGAATAATTTTTAAACAAGTTGATAAAACATCCAGAAAAATTAGTGTTCTGAATTCAGAAAAGAAAGAGCTTTCAAGTGATGTAACACTCGTCCCATGTTCCCTATTTAAAATATAAGGGTGTTATCACCACCCTTAAGGCGTTGATGTGACAAAGTTGAGTTTTATGTCAAAACCTGTCCCCCTAAATATTAAAATTGACGTGTTTCAGCGTTTCTAAAAAAAAATTCTCTGGACGCAAATCGGTCTGTTTCGTTTTCAATGCGCTACCCTATATATATATATATATATATATATATATATATATATATATATATATATATATATATATATATATATATATATATACACACACAGGGTGGATGTATATACCCCCTGGAGAAATTTTATCCACAAAGAATCCGTACCGTTCTATTGTCGGTTGCTAACTGTGTACCAAATTCATCATATTTCCAATTTCATATTGAATATGTGGAATAAATTCGGTATCTTAATTGTTGCGAATATTTATCAAAAATCCCGAAAAACATCAGATTTATATTAAAAGTGACATCCTGTAACGTGAAAATATTATCTCTACATTTAACCCCTTTCGAGTGATAGTTGCATTTTCTAAATTTCTAAATAGGACGTAGGGGCTTAAAAAATCTCTTTATTATCTATTAAAAATGCTATCGTTTAAAAATTTATTGCGCAAGTTAACAGTAACAAAAGGAATTCGTCTATGTGACGAACTGCAACACAATGAAAAATTCATAACTAATCGCATCTTATTCTTCATAATAATAGCAAGCAACAACAATTTCAATGTCTTTCTTGGACGGTATCAATTAAAAAGGAGATATGAAAAGTTTGCCCACATGTTTCATAGTTGATAATGTTAGTTTTGTTTAAAACGCCTTAGCAACTTGCCGTGTGCTTGTAACTGCGAGCAGTGGTTGCCGGTGTTAAATACAGTTTAGAAACATGGTTTATTTAACAGCAATACATGAAATAACAAATCGAAGTTTCTAGCCCATTTCAAAAAAAATTTCCCAATTGTCCGTCTATATCCGAGGGGGCGATTAGCGACTGGGAAAAGCAATTTCGCACGCTTGGACATGACAGCTAGATACAAAAAAAAATCTTCTAATGCACTGAGTAATGATACCAAATTGGACGTAATGCTCGAATTTGAGGAAAACCCATATGTCTGGAGTCAACAAACATCCACAACATTGGATGCTAACCGTTCATCGATTATTCGAACATTAAAAGAAAAGAAAATGCATCCTACAAACTAGTACAAACTCAGGAGCTCTTAGTAGCGAGTTGGATAGAAAAACGTCTTTTGGCAAACAAATGATAGAAATGTTAGATAACGAGATTATCAAACTGAACCTGTTTTGTTTTCTGGTGAGTGCAGTTTTACAATTCATGTCATGCTATAATCATCAAAATTCTCGCCAGTGCTTTAAAAAAATCCACACTGGATGAGAAAAGAGCATACGCAATACCTTGATAAGGTTAGTGTTTGGGCAGGGATAGTTCTAAACCATGTCATTGGTCCTTTTACATTAATGGCAGATTGAATAGAGATAATTATTTAGCAATGCTCCAGAACAATGTCGTGATCGAGGAAACACAAAAGATCCACCAGCACATTACCAAATACATTTCTGTACCTCGCCTAAATAATTTCAAAACATTGGATAGGGAGGCGAAAATCATTAAAATGGCCTGCACGATCACCCGATCTTTCGCTATTAGACTTATTTTTTTGGGGATGTGTGAAAAGCATGGTATACACAACTAAACCTCAAGATTTAACCGACTTAAGAAGAAGAATAACGATTGTCATTAGGTCGGTCACGCCTCAGGTGTTGACCAACGTTAGAAGAAATATTTGTTCACGATTACGATGCTGTCAAGACGTTTAAGGCATGAATTTTGAATATCTCCTACGTTAAGATTGATGGGTTTTTTGTTTTTGTTTCATTATCAAGAATGAAACGCGATTAGTTTTTTTTTTTGGTGTGGTAGCGAAGTTCGTCAATCAGATTAATTTATTTTTAGTCAATTTTCTTAGAAAAAATTCACTAATGAGGAGATCCCGACTTTTGAATTTTGAAAAAATGTTTATATATTTATGTGTCACACCGCTAACTCAAGAAATTCCTTTTGCAAGTCGCTTGGATAAGTTCGTTAGCCAGGAAAATTGGACTAGTTTTTCTCGGAAAATTTTGCGTTTTCTTTCGGAAAATTTTTATATCTCCGGAAATAACAAAGTTAGGGAAACCATATTGGGTGCCAAGGTTTATATCATAAAAAGAAAACCATGCACAAAAATTTGAATCTCTACGGTAAAATAAAACAAAGTTATAGGCTTTTAAGTTTTTATTCTTAAAACGTCAAAAAACTCGCGATTCTAAACGTCAAAATTGACATGTTCTAGATAGAGAACTTACATGAACGACTATACAGCGTAAATGTCATAAAATAGGTTAAAAAGCCTTAAGTTTCAGCTACAATCTTCGTTGTTCTTTATTTTATTAAATTATTTGCATAAAATTAATTTAAAATAGACGCTTTATGTGATGCTTTGGTAGCAGTTTCAGTTAGTTATTTAATTTTAAGGAATCATATTACGCCTATTATGTAGCGGCTTTTTTTCAATTGTGCAATGTGGATGTTTTTTATGGAGAAACGGTGTTGGTAAGTAGTTTCTCGTTTCTAGGGACTTCTGCAAGGTAAGTTTTTTCCAGTTTGCATTTCTAGCTCCGTTGTAGCATGTTTACCCTGCACAGAACCTAAAATTGACTTTAGGTCTCTTAACTGTATTGTGGAGTTGAGATCACAGCATTTGTCCGATGGTTAATGCATGTGGTTAATTTTTTTTGTTAAAAAAAAACGAACAATAAGCTAATCTTCTAATTTACCTATAAATGTTATTAGTATTAAAAAAATGGAAACAACGCTTGTGCCTGGAATAAAGTTCTCTTCGTCATTTTAACTTTATATGAAATGGCCTTCTCCCGTTTCGCATCCGTTCAACCCTTTGGGCACAGAAAATATAGGAATTAACTTAAAATTATCATTGATAATTAAAGGAAAATACAATTTGTTCTAGGTATGTAACAAAAAAATTCACACAACATAGAATAATTTCTAGATTCTAAAACCTACTGTGACGCTATAAAAGGAAACAACGTTAAATGAAACGAAAACCATTTCAGGTTAAGGGATGGAAAAATGTTTTTACAGTAAAATAAGCTGTCGTATTCCAAAAAACAACAAGATTCTTATAAGGCGTAATACAGTAGTGCATAATGATAGTCCACGGCAACAGTACATGTTGTATTCAACTGACAAATTATTTTGATAAATGTCAGATCCACTTTGTAAGTGACATGTAAATAAGTATTTTGTTTTCTGGCATTTGTAATACAAATATAGACATCTCTTCTTCTTACAATCATATTTATTTTTGGCCATCACAATTTTACTCATAGAGTTGGATACAATTTTAAGGACTTTTGAAAAGATTTCTTTAAATGAGCGCGAAGTAGGCCCCATAGAACCCATATCCGGGTTAGTTTCAGTTTTTATTTGTTTCCATATATACAGGCTGGCGCATTTCTACGGTAAAGATCAAAATATCCATTATTATACAAGATATGTTAAAAAAAATTATATGTTAATTATACGATGTATGGAGCTTTAGAAAATTATTTTTACAATCACAGCTGACCCATAAGTCGCTGCTGATGCATTTTTTTTCCTAATCGAACACGCCTTATAGTATTACAATTTTTGCATTTTCCATCGAGAGATAATGCATGTTTGTAAGAAAATAAATTCGGGACTCAACAACTGCGTTATGGTAGCGACTTTTCATAAAATGTTTCTTTCGATAGCTTAATTTACTATTAACCTAAGGTTCGTGGCCAACAAACCAGTTTATTTGGGCTCATTTTAAGTTTATTTTCGGAAGATCTTTGTATATTGTCAAACAATAAACTTATTTTCATAAAATATGGTACATTGTTTCTCCTATATAGGTTATACTGGTAACCAAATTTGATGCAAGCTTTCTTAAAAAAATTATATTTCCTATTAGAAGCATTTTAATGAAAATTCACTACCATAACGCCATTGCTGCGTCCAGAGATTTTTTTATTGTTAATTTTTGCAATAAATTCTAAAACCTCAGCATTTTAGAAAAGAGAGTGAGGTATCATTAGCCCCTATTACCCTCAGGCTTATTATAATAATTGTACTGTCCAATTTCAAACTTTCTTCATACTTGTAAAATTTTCATAAACAGCTTCCAGCTTGCTGTACTATCTGTACTAGAAGTTGCTATCTAAACGTAGAACCGTCACAAAACCAGAGATGGCCTTTCGCGCTATTCTTCATTGTATACTATGGCAAGGCCTGCCTTTAGACCGACTTATACTAGTTGCTTCCAAGCAAGGGAAAAAAATAAACATGTTAGACTTTAGTATGGATATTTTTGGAAAGACCCTGTATAATTAACAATGTTTAAAATTTTACTTCTAAAGTCGCTATATTTACCTCTGAAAAATTCCGACAGATTATCGTATACACACCGTGGCCTGTAGGGTTTATCCAAGAACTGCTGCGAATTTGAAAAAACCTTATGAAACAGGCGAATTTTGCTTGCAAGCGGAACACTTTTTTCAACTCTAGCAGAATCTGTAACACTCAACCCCTATCGGAGATTGATTTCACCTACCTAATTTAAATTGTGAGGTAGGTCGAGTGACACCTTTGTGGAAAGCCCTTTTGATGCTCTATTCAAACACGCGATTTTAAAATCTACCGATAAATTTTTAGTTATTGACTTTCAAAACTAAAAAAAAACTAAAACACTAGTATTTACTTCGTGTTCAAGCTATCGATTAGTTTTTGCCAAATTATAAAATCTTGTCACTGGATATTGAAAAAAAAACTTCTTTTTCTTGTTGTGTTTTCGTTGATAAAGTGTACGAGTTGGTAAAAAGAAGTAATACAATGATGATTATCCGTGGGTAGGTTTTTGATAATTTATTATCATGTGAGGAGTGTAAGGTACGAAGCAGCTGAAGTGGGTGTAAAGATGATGTCACAATTAGTTCGAAATTTATTGCGCCTTCTAACAGACAGGCATTCAGGCCAACAGACCGACTGACGGACAAACAAAATTCGTTCCAGAATTAAGTTTTCTGTATGTTTTAAGACTTTTAACCCCGTTTTAGCAAAAAAAATTCGAAATTGCTGTCACCGCTATTCCACCCCTAATTTGATTTCAGCACAGAATCCTAGATGCTTTATGAAATTGAAAGTGACTATATGCCTTTTGTCAAAATCACCAATAAAATATTTATTGGATTCTTGTATCCGTAACCTGGTGAAACCAGAGAAAAATTAACTATGACTGGATTTAGTATACAAATATTTCTTCACGTATCTTCAAATTTCGGCACTGAATGTCAAGTTTTAACTATGTTTTACATGTAAGTAGAAACACAAATAACACAATATTTTATTCTCACGTGTTTACCCCAGTTTCAAATGATTAAGTGACTTGAACCTTGTATTTAAGACTGACTGTCACGATTTATTTAATTTATTTCAACAAATGGGTGTAGACCTGAAAGGAACTAATTATAATACATTTATTCTCTATATAATTAATCTAATTGATTACAGAAATGAGGAGGAAATTCAAAGTTTCGTTATGGCCACCATTTATTTAACGTAATTGCTACCATTTACTCGACACACTTTGTATATCGGTACACTTTGAGACGAGGCTAATTTAGTTACAAATATAAATACCAGATCATTCACTCTGTATAGAGGATATGTGATTTTGTTATCGCCTAGGAAACATAGTTCCAGTTCCTCTCTGGTGCTTGAAAATCTACATCTTATCACTATAATCGATAATAAAACAGAAATAGCTTCATTATATCAAGTTTAGTCATAAATCGGGAGAAACTCACAAAATTTCAAGAGTGTACCTATATAGCTATAAAAGTTTGGATGCAGCAAGTTTGTTATTGTAGCGAATTTTAATAAAATTATTTAGGATTACAAAAACTAAATAAAAAATGTATCATCGAAAATAAAAGTATCGAGTAAGTGAAGATTGTAAACTGTGATGAGCACTGATAAGTACACTTGAAGAACCCAAATCACCACAACACATCTTTTTAAAGACCTGACGATCGGTTTTTAACAAGACTGTAGCATGTTACATGTTTTACAACCTTTCCCACGCTATAAAGTTCATTAATACATCATTATAATATTTGTTTATTCAAAGGATTTTGCCAATATAAGCTGACGTCATAACCATCAACGCGATTTACCAGGATCATAGTTAATGAAATATCTCCTTGTTATTCGATGAACTTTAAAATCTGCTCAAAGCCAGGCCATAGAAATAAAGCTATTTTTTTCGGGCTCCCGATAGCAACTAATTAATTCGTTATTGAATTGAATTTTTTGAACAAACCCAAGGCACGGTAATGGGCAATCCGCTATCGCCATTAATTGCGGACCTTTTCATGAGTGAATTTAAAACAGATCTTGAAAATGAAAGTTAATATTTTCCTAGAGTGTGGTTCCCTTACGTAGATGATATTTTCGCAGTGTTTAACAAACATTTGAAGAATAGAAGATTTTATCGCCAAGTTGAACAATAGATTTGATTCCATAAAATTTACCCGCGAACTAGAAAATCATAATAAATTACCCCTTCTAGATGTACTAGTTATCAAGAATAAAGATACCTTAGAATTATATGTCCATAGAAAAGAAACCACCACTCTAAGCTACATTCCGACTGACTCACATCATACGTACGAACAAAAAGTGACTAGCCTGAATTTTTTAGTAAACTTGTTAGTTAATTTTCCTTTAAGTAAAAGTAGATATACCAAACAATTCAATCATATTAAGAACGTGGTCGAATATAACAGATACACTATTTGTCTAGTAGATAAATTAATTAACAGACAAAAAACAAATAAATTGTTAACAGAATCAAATACGTTTATAAGAGAGAAACCGTAAAAAAAAACTTTGTTTGCTTACCTTTCGAGCCTCGAATCACGAGGGGTCTAGATACCATTTTTAAAAAAGCTAACTTGCAATTAACATTTTCGACAAAAAATACTTTTAAAAACCTGCTAGGTAACTCAAAAGACAAGGATAGCGGAGCCAAAATGTCTGGAATTAATGAAATAAGTTGTAGAGATAATGATCTTGAATATGTCGGATAAACAAAAAGATCTATTGCAATTAGATTCAAAGAACACTTAGCACAATTAAAATACCGGACTATAGATAGATCTACCGTCGCTCGACATATTTAGGATAATAATCACCACGTTAATGAGGAGAATCTAAAATTAATTAAAAATGAAGACAATTGAACGCTTTCGAAAGTATATATATCGCTAAATATAATGATAATAAAAAATGTATGAATCTCGCACCCCCTCCTATCTCAAGTCATTTCATAGAGAGCTTTGTAAAATATATAAATATCGACAAATACGCGCCCGAGAGATAAAGAAACAATACAGTTATTTCCAACAAACGAAAATATCAGCAAGGGATCACTAATCTGTCAACTGGTGTAATAAAGGGAAGTTCAATAACCTCTTCCGGCAATTGAGGATATAATACACAAAGGTTTCGTCTGCGACATAAAAATTCCACTCTCGTTTTTCGGCATTTACCTGAACGTCCATGTAAATACTTGTAGAAGTAGAAATCAATTCGAATATTTTCATCGTCTGATGACGCTAACTTGGTTAGCGAAACGATCGTTGGGTCTTTTTAAGTGTGTTGCGGTGATTTGGGTTCTCTAAGTGTGCTTATCTTAGTTTTTGTGCTTTGCCAGTAACCAACAGTCTTCGAAACTCAGAACCATCATAACTTACACAAACTAGTACAGTCAGTAGCTCACAAGTTCACTTGGAGAACCCAAATCACCACAACACATCTTAAAAGACGTGACGATCGTTTCACTAACCAAGTTAGCGTCATCAGAGGATAAAAAATTTTAACTACTTTAAAAACTAACATCACCTTAAATACCGGATCTTAAGTAAAGAGACCGAACTGAAATGGGAAAGTAAACGCAGGCAAATTCTGCAGTGTATTGTATTTTTATCGCCGGACAAGGTCTTTGCACTGTTCTTACTAAGTTATCTAAAACGTGACCAACTCTAATAATTTTGGGAAGGTTCAACGACAACTTAATTAACATAGTTATATATATATATATATATATATATATATATATATATATATATATATATATATATATATATATATTGCGAAATATAGTTACAATAAAAATTGTATGAACGTGGCACCACCTCCGATTATGAGTCACCTGATCGATTTCTTCGTTAAATAAAATTCCCACGTGTTTAACACGTTCTAAAGATAACATAATAATACAGATAGTTCCGACGAAGCAAACTATGTTAATTAAGTTGTCGTTGATATATACTTTCAAAGGAGTTTAGCTGTCCTAGTTGTCTAACATTTTTTATTAATTTCAGATTATCTTCATTAACGTGATGATTATTATCCCAAATACGTCGGGAGACAGATAATCATCACATTAATGAAGATAATGTGAAATTAATAAAAATGTTAGACAACCAGGACAGCTAAACTCTTCTAAATATATATATATATATATATATATATATATATATATATATATATATATATATATATATATATATATATATATATATATATATATTGCGAAATATAGTTACAACAAAAATTGTATGAACGTCACCACCGCTGATTACGAGTTACCTGATCAAAACTGAACATTGTATAAACAAGACTCTATGAACTAACCTCAAACCTGCGGTAGTCGAAAACTGGCCAGAATAAGGCGCAAGTTTGAAAATTTAAACAGAAAAACAAAAGGCCACACAAATGTATAGTTGTATCGAACGTTGGTTTCAAATGGTAAGAGGGATTCTATCATTGTCTGTGTGGAAAAACCCATAAATATTTTCTCTTGTGTTGTGTACAGTAAAATTTATTACCCATTAGTGTCATGTCTCAATCAAGAAACATGTGTATCTAGTCCTAGTGTGTCTGAACAGTCATATTTTTAGATAGAGAGGCAACGAAATTCAGAGAAAGACGAGGCCCTCTTGTTTACTTTCGCACATCTGCGTATCCCAATGAAAATGTGAATCGGTCAGCACAATAATTAATAATACTAATAACAGAGTTTATTTTAACAACAACAACAAAAGAAAAAATAAAGTACATTTCTTGCTAAATAACTGAAATAAATATGGAAAAAGTGCATGATGTACCTACGTTTCTAAGAACTCCGAATTAGCAACTATACAATAATAACAATAACAACGCCTATCTCCTAGTTGCATATTACATTTATTGCACGGTTCAGCAAGAGCACATTTTAAAAATAATGAAATAAACACAAGTAGAACCCACGTACTACTTGTTTGTGAGCACATGAAATGAAATAAAAAATAGAAATAAAACATACATAAATTCTTAAAATTAACTTAAAACATCAGCAAAAGCTACGCATACAACACCACACAGTCCACCAAACCCAAAATTTAAACAAATTCAACGTGCAGGAACATCAGAACACTCAATCAAAACAACATAAAAAACAGCGCACACAACACTACACAGTAAACTAAATCTACGACCCGTTCAATGCCTATATGTGAACTAAACCGTGAATCATGTCTCTAGACTTCGAAACCCATCCATCACCATACTCACATACGAACGTAAAGTTAGTGTAGTTCTGACAGTGACTGGAAGAGTATTATACATTCTTGGTGCAATATAAGTATAACTACGCTGGCCCACAATCTTAATCGCTCTGATCGTTTGAGCGGCCGATGCTGCATTTAGCCTAGTTATGTACGAATACGTCAACACAGCAAATGAAAAAAGTTGCCTAATATCATTAGCTCCTGCATCAGCGTACAACGCTTCAGACGGGTAAGTGTAGCATTTATTATATATTAGTTTCAGGAACCAACGTTGAATTATATATAATTTTTTCAGGTGACAACTCGACGTAGCATCCCAATCAATAATCCCGTATGTAAGAAGGGGTGCAACTAATGCCGAATAGACCGTTCTAAGACACGCCGTTGTCAGAAAGGTTTTCAGGTATTTAAACGTAAACAAAATGGTCCTCAACTTTTTAACAACCACAATAACATGCTCATCCCAACGCAGATGTTAATATATGATGATCCCCAAATATCTAACCTTTTATGCCGCCTCAATTTGGGAATATTCGTTGTTACAAACTATTTGCAGTGTAAAGATGACGGCAAGTGTAGCTTATAGGACGCAAATGCAACATACTTCGTCTTCTTCGTGTTAATAGTTAGCCCTATGGGTCAAACCACGCCTTAATATTCAAAAGTGATCTTCAATTTTGGTCTTTAACCATTGACAAGAACAATCTTCATATAGAACTGCAGTATCATCTCCAAACCAATGACTTTACCAGCTGTTTGCACATTAAATAGATCATTGATATATAAATTAAATAACAATGGGCCCAAGACTGTACCCTGAGGAACGCCAAATTTAACCACCTCAAAATCGCTGCAGCTGTCGTCAATTTTTGTGCACTGCCTTCTAGGCTGTAAAGAATCCTCAATCAAAAGCATCAGAACATCCCTAAAACCGATACTGTCCAATTTTCTGACAAGACTCCTGTGATCAACAACGTCGAAAACCTTCTCAACATCTAGAAAGACGCAAATATCTTGTCTTTGCTTATTAAGCGCAGAGCAAAGGTAGGTGGTAGTGGACTTTTCCTTTACGTTATAGTAAAGGATTTTTCACGCACGAGGAGGTACCACCTCTTACATCAAGGGGCCAGTGAAGTCTCAACGGACCTTTCCGGTTCTGGTGTGAGTCGGTTTCCCTTATAAACAAAAACGATGATGGCTCCTCCTTGTACAAAAGATTCCGGAGGTAAAATACACCCCCATTCGGATCTCCGAAAAAGGGGTGTGCAGGGGGCGCCGGCATCAAGATTTGATATATCCTTCTCGAATATATGTGTCCTAAATTCTGGCCTGAACTTCGTCCACCATTTCCTCCAGGTCAATAGGCCCCAACTCCCCTTCCTCACCGAAACCCAAATCAGTGCCAAAGCAGTCACTAATCACCTTAATATCCCGGAGTATGAGCTCCTTACTTCCTTTAGATTGCATGGAGGTGTGTGCGCATACGTTCATAGCAATCTACCCTGCACCAGACTCCCCAATTTGAAAGCTGGAAGAAAAGACATACTTTGGATGAAACTCTCTCTCAGGGCTGCAACTAAATTCATCAGTTGCATTTACCGGTGACATTCTGACAACAACTTTGTCCAGCTCTTCGATTACCTTTCTGAAAAAAAAAACGACCATCTGATTTCTGAATATCCTCCCTCCAAGGTTACTTGGAGGCCTTCACAGTCAGCAATTCTTTAACAAATGTGGTTTAGCAACCTACTTACTTTTCTCGCATCCCAACACACAGTTCAAATCCCTTGAATCTCCTTCTTACTACAAAACCTGAATGCTATAAGACATCAGTCACCGCTCCCCTTGGTCGCTCAGACCACGGCATGGTCACTGCTTCCCGCTCAACGCAACCCGAGATCACATAGTCGTCACACCCACGTATCGTTTGGTACTACAACTCCGCGAACTGGGACGAAATGCGGGATTACTTTTCCCCATTTCCATGGGCGTCTGTCTGTTTCTCTCATCCTGACCCCTCTCATATCTCACAAAATGTCATCGAAATCATCCAAGCTGATATGGAATTACTTATTCCACGTACACAGATAACCTATTCAACCACTCAAAAGCCCTGGTTCTCTAAATCCTTTGACAAGGCCAGACTTGAAAAGGTCAAAGCTCACAAAACGCTTCTACACAATCCCAGTCAAGAAAACCGTCAAGCTTTTAATGACGCAAGAAACCGCTATATCCGCATTCGTTCTGAGGCAAAAAACTCGTTTAATAACCACATCAAAAACAAAGTCTTCTCAAGCTCCAACGGCAGCAAACCCTTCTGGACTCTTGCTAAATCTATTGCGAATAATTTCTGCAAGAGCACGTTCCCACTTCTTGTCTCCGGGGATGAAATTGTTTCTACCGTCCTGGGCAAGGCTGAACTTTTTGTCTCGTTGTTCGCCGGCAATTCTACTTTCAACTCACCTCCAAATGTTTGACCACTAACAGTCCCCAATGTCGCGCATAAAATGACGGATATCATTTTCAAAACTAAAAAGGTACGAAATATGATCTCTTCTCTTAATGCCAGGAAAGCCTCTGGCCTTGACGAGATCCCAGCAAATGTTCTCAAAAATGCGCACCAGAACTTGCTTCTGTCCTGACCCGTCTGTTTCAGACATCTTACAATTGAGACATATTCCCTAGTAATTGGAAAACTGCTCGAGTACAACCCGTCCCCAAGAAATAATCCAAAGCGCTTCCTAGCAACTACAGGCCTATTTCTCTCCTTTCAGTCATATCTAAAGTAATGGAAAGGTATATAAACACCAAATTACTAAAATTTCTTGAAGAACACAGTCTAATCCACGACACGCAGTATGGTTTTCGTAAGCACAGATCAACTGTCGACGTAGTTTCCTTTGTCACCCATTCTTGCAGCAAGTCTATGGAACTACACGGTGAATCCCAGATTGCCGCTTTAGACATATCCAAAGCATTCGACCAGGTCTGGCACGCAGCGCTGCTCAATAAACTTCCGACATCTGGCCTACCACCAAAACTCTGTACCTGGACAGCAAATTTCCTCTCCAACCGAAGCATTTCTGTTGTCGTGGATGGACATTTCTCTAAACTGTATCCAATTATTGCAAGAGTCCCTCAAGATGCAGCTTTAGCCCTTACTTTGTTTCTTCTCCACCTCAACGACCTTCTCTCTAGCACATCCAACCCAGTTCACAGTTACGCGGATAACAGCACCCGCCACTCAAATATACAATATTCTAAGCCTGTCTCTTTAGCCCAATTAGATGAGGATCGAAAACTCATGGAGACAGAGACAGACTGTGGATCTCCAAAAAATATTAAACTGGGGAAGTAGAAATCGTGTACAATTCAACTCCACCAAATCTCAGTCTTGCTTTATATCTCATAAGAGATACACCAGCCCTAGACCCATCACAATGAACAACCAAGTTATTCAAAGTAATGAGTCCTTTTCACTTGCTGGCATTTCTGTGGATATAAATCTCAATTGGCACCAACATGTCACATCAATTGCAGAAGCGGCTGCTAAGAAATTAGGTTTCTTCTTCCGGGCTCGCAAATACTTTTCACCAGCTAATCTATATACCTTACATACTTCACAAATAAGGCCAAACCTCGAATACTGCTCCCAAATCTGGGGTGCCGCTGCCGCTTCTACTCTCGTTATCCTCGACTCCATTCAGAAGAGAGCTATACGTCTCATCGGGGACTCTACCCTCACCCAAAGACTGCCATCCCTTGCCTACCGACGTGCCGCTGGTGACCTCTCTCTGTTTTACAGATATCTGCATGGGCACTGCTCGGAGGAGCTTTCTTCCAAAGTTCCTCCACCTGCTGCCCCCAACGGATCTACCAGGGGAACAGAGAGAATGCACCCTTTTACTGTCCAGGTCACCAGACATAGAACATCTTGTTATGCCCGCTCTTTTGTCCCGAGGACTTCCAAGTTGTGGAATTCCTTGCCGACACATGTTTTTCCTTCTCCTCCGAACCTCCAAACCTTCAAGTCCAGAATTAACAAGTTGCCTCTTTCCTCCTTGTCGACACCCACGGTACGATAGTATTTAGGCTGTAAGCCATCGTGGTGTGTTGTTGAAATAAAAAAAAATGTCTGGGTAATTACCTCGCTAAAATCGAAATCGCCTGAAAATCGGTCTCGTTAAATCAGAAACATTTTAGCATTGTCTGTTACACAAGTCCATTCAAATTACCAAAATTTGCTCGTTAAATGAGGAGTTCGTTGAATCTGCTACTTACAAAACCCGGATCCTACTTTTGTATTCAGCATAAAGAAAATTCCCAACTCACCTTATATTTTGTTGAATTTGATCAACTCCTGTCTAGCACTGAACTTTAAAGAATTCTTGAAAAATTACTGGCTCGAATCACAATCGCATTAGGTTTTATTATTGTCTGATTACATTTATTCTTCGTAATAGTCCTTTCGTTGGCAAACTGATACTGAACCATTGATTACACATTCATAATAAACAATACATAATCAATAGAATTTATGTGAACCTAAGGTCCACTATAGATAAGGATCACAATAAAAATACGTTAATAGTAGCATTGGCTGTTTAAAGAGAGAGAATGAATCGGGCAAGTAGCAGGCCGTATAATCTCAGATCTGAAGTCGTGAGTCTACTTTCATTTCAACAATTAGACTTAATGATTGTTGGTTTTATATAATTGAGAACCGCTCTTAATGGTAAATACCTACTTAGGAATTGTAGATTCAGTTCTCATTTACTTACAATGGAGCGTTATTGGCTTTAGACAATTGCAAGGCTCTTTGTTGGGTAAAACGGTATACACGATTTCAGCATTTTACAGTTATCGCGCTATTTCACACAATGTCAACCTTAAAATTTAGTTCAGTTTTCTCGGTTTGAACCACAACACGTACAAGGTGTGTCGGTCATTACTAAATTTATTGTTTTTAGGTATTAATTGTCTTTATATAAAATGGCTCATGAAAAGTGAGGCCTATTCTACTTGGAAGAGATCGCGAACTGTATTAACAAACAAACATATTATAGGACACGTCAGATGAAAATACAGGTAAAAGGAAAACCTATTCAACTAAATGATAATTGTAAAAACAAAAGATTACAGCCTAAATGTAACTTACCTAAATATCAGTATAACCATCAGTATAACTCTACATGCAAAAGAAAGATATTTTTGACAACATTATTTAAAGGACAAGAAAAGAGTTGGATCAGGAGGGAAGCTTTTGAAAGACCTGACATAATTGATAAAGCGCGGAAGTTACGAGGAGATTAGATAAGACGCTGGAGGCTTAGAGTATGTGCTGGTCGCGTAATATTTTAAACTTAAACAAAAGGATGAAATAAGTTACCTAAATGAATTTGCTTTTGCTTAGGTGTCCATACGCTGGAGTAATTTTATTTTTTAAATCGACGAATATTTAAATAAGCGTCTTTAATAAAGCAGTGAAAAATATCTCATATTTTTTTAATTTTTTGTAAATTTTAACAACACACCACGAGGGCTTACAGCCTAAATACTATCGTACCGTGGGTGTTGACAAGGAGGAAAGAGGCAACTTGTTAATTCTGGACTTGAAGGTTTGGAGGTTCGGAGCAGAAGAGAACATGTGCCGGCAAGGAATTCCACAACTTGGAAGTCCTCGGGACAAAAGAGTGGGCATAACAAGATATATGGTATAAATAATTTTCAACGCAACAGCTATACACGTTTGTGGTAATGTTTGAAACTGCTGGAGCCATTTGCAGGAAGTAAAGGAAATATGTAAGGACATGATCTCTAAGGCCTCAATCTGCCTAGTCCTTAGAGCGGTGGACAAAGGTGGGCACGGTTGTTGTAGCTCGATTACGGGTCCCCAACCTCCCTAATCCTCAAATTTCGCCGGAGATCGTCTCTAAAGTCTCAGTGTGTTCAACCCTAGGCCTAAGAGAGATCTGGTAGTTCGTTGCAAGTCTTGTATTGCATGTATCGTTTCGTCTACCTGCTTCGTTATCAGTATAATGAGTCGAGTCACGGTCTATTTAGTCAGGGGCTTTCGTCATGGTACCTAAAGGACTAAGATGATTGCAGGTATTTGTTGGGTCAGGGGATTTCGTCACGGTACTTAAATGATTAAGAGGATTGCAGATATTTGTTGTAAAGATATAATAGGTTTCCAAGGAATCGGAAGACGAAGACCATCATCTCTCTTATTTAGATCGGGATTTTTTCGATCTCGATTGCTTCGCGGGTAACTCTGGTTTTGAATTTGTAAACCGGGGCTATTGTTTTGGCATTGTCGAAGTCTATTTTGTGTCCTGTATTAATATGATGCATGGCCAGCGCCGACGAGGACTCGGATTATGTAACTGCGAGGGTGTGTTCATATATTCTATTGTGGATGCGTCTATTTGTTTGTCCTATATAAGTTCGGGAACAGTCGGAACAAGAAATTTCGTAAAGCCCGTGGGATTTGTTTGGAATCGTATCCTTGGGAGTTTTTATAAGATTTGACAGATTCTGCTCTGTTGTGAATATGGCTTTGATATTTTTTATTTATTTATTGTCTGTTCAAATGTTAGTTTTTATTTTAAAGAACAACCCTTATTGGATTATAGCATGTAATTTAAAATAAGTATAAAAAACTTAAATTTAAAATCAACTTAAATTCTTTATCCAATTAAATTTGTTACAATTATTAGCGAATTTTTATTAAGAAAAATTCGCTAATAGAGAGGTCACGATGAAAATCTTTTGAAACAATTGCTTCACATGAGCGCGAATTTGTGTCCCTAGAATCCAAAACCAAAGTCCGTTAAAATTTTTATAAGATTTTGCGATGGAAAATCGGGGAAAACTCTTTGAAAACGCTATATGTGTGTATCAAAGTAACTGGAATGAGACTTTACATGTGGCTATAAATAGTGCAAATGAACTTATGTTGTGAATTTTAAGTAATTTGGTAGACAATATGTTTTTCCAAATTAAAAATAAAACCCCAAAGACATGCGTTGAAACGACTTACAGACAAAGTAATTAACTAGCACGCGTAGATTGATTCATACAACAGGTATAAACCATACATCAACGGTAGCCAAACTAAATATATACCAGGCATAAAACATACTACCCGAACCAACAATCGTGAAATCTCAGCCGCAATTATGGAAAATGACAGACGACATGAAATTAAAAAATTACCCAGTGATTGTTATTGTAACTGGGGGATTCAATCAATTATTAAAATACACTATGTTTGTAGCTTTATCACCGGGCCCAAATACAGTTTTAGCGCAGCATAGATATATTATGCTATCGCATAATAGAGTACAAATGTAAACAAAATCATGTCAAATCTCTATGAAAATGGTTCTAAAATAGTTACTCTTATATTTAAACTTAAACATAAGACGTCATATAAGACCGAAACAGTCGTGGGATGTGTTTCAATGGCAATTCTACTAATTCTGTAATTAATTGTTACGTATACTTTAAATGTAATATCCCGGGCATGAAGCCGATCTAAAATATCACGCGAATAAAATGTTAGTTGGTGTGTGCCTAGATGGCGCAGGGGGCATCTCCTACGCAGAAGGTTACTCGATCGAATTCAGATCAATTAATGTATGTTTTTTATGTTTTATTTTGACATTTGGAGAGACAATAGTGCACAGATTTCATACTTTTTGAACAAGACCTGATTTTTGTTTAAAACGACTAGATAAGTTTGTCATCTTTGAGTCTGAATTTATAATTTTGAAAAAACCGGTTTGATTAGGTTGACTAAGACGAAATCATACTGGCGATAAATAAGGAAAAATAACTGCTATGTTTGCAGACACTTTACTTTTCTAAATATTAGTTATGTTTCCTTCTGGACATTTTTTGTATAACTTTAATGAAATTTGTAATACAAGTTTCTTTTAAAGAGACTTACACTATCTACAGATCTAGCAAAACTTAGTTCTTTAGCTTCATAGAAAATTGAGGTTTGGCCTTTTTTCTCAAAAGGAGTTAGAACGCAAGATTTTTTTCATAATAGAGAGAACAATGGTAACACTTTCGAAATAATTCTTTGAATTTGCGCGTACTAGGACCTCCAAAACCTATCTTCAAGGTCTCTGTAACTTTAAAGTATTAACTTTTCTAATATGCCGTATAATAATAGTGTAGAATTTTTATGAAAATTCGGTACTATAACGCATTTGCTGCTCCCGAAATTTTTAGTATATTGAGAAAGAAAGAGGTCCAAAGTTTGCGTAAGGGAATCGTATAGCGAGACAGGTAGAGCCATGTAATAAATGTACATGTAATAAGAAAAATAAGTTACAACAAACATTCTTAAAAATTAGTAACATTTATCTTGTAATATAATTAGATTAATAACAGTTTCACTGTCAAATAAGGAAAGTGGATAATGACAGCACTTCTCCATTTTGGATAGTTAAATGCTGCAGAAGCATTTAGATTCGCCACAGTCAATCAATCAAATTTCCTAATCAACTGCATTCCTAAACTAACTAGCCACGGCACCGCTTTGGCCGCATATCAAATGGCAAAGTGTCTTTCACACCGGGCGCCGCATCGCATCTCGTTTTGCATACATTACAAAACCATTTCATAAATTGGTATAATAGTCCACGCTTCGGCACTCTGACAACCTGTGTGTACAGCTCCGTTCATATATTATGCCGGTCTTTTGACCCTAAAAACATCCTCGATAAGGTGGAAGTTCGTATCAACACTTTGGAATACGGTTTTACATGTAAATTGACACAAAGATATCAAGTAGGCGTCCTGTTCTCACCTTTCGCAGCCTCCGCGATCAAAAGTGCTCGTTTAATTATAGTGCCGTAGACAATGGTGACTAATTTCAAAACAAATTAAGGGTTACATTATAAATTACTTGCACGGAGGACGTAAGATGAAATATGAGCGAATTATACGATGGTTTACGTTCATTTAATGATTATTCTGCGGTTGGTTTGTAAGGATTGGATGGGGTTCGCCGATTTTTTTAATTGTAGTTGATTGTGAGAAATGAATCATTAATTTTAAGCAATCCAGGCGTTTGAATCAGACTCGGATGCTATTTGGTAAAACATTTAAGGGGTTAAGTCCCTGGATCTTATTATACTCTACAGATCTTCGCGAGTTTATAATTTGTCTTATGACGATTATAACAAATCATCACAGATCAAAAACGATGTTGCCTTTTGATTGCACACGTGACTTGCGCCGAGACAGGTGCCTCAGCCTACTGTTATTAAATTCAGTCATGGGTTGTCACTGGGAGTGCCTGCATATCATAGGACACCCCTAAAGGCGAAGGGGGGTCATTTTTAAGATATACTATATTACAAAAATAACTACAACACAATTTACTTAACGAAATTGTTATTTGATTTTAAAAACGCTTTGAGGGGATATTGAAAATATTGAGTAAACCAATGTAAAAATTTCGCGACGCAGCATGTGGGTTATAGTAACGAATTTTCATAAGAATTGTACACTGTTATTATAGGACATATTAGTAAAGTTAATACTTTAAACTTACACAGACCTTGAAGATCGATTTTAGATGTCCTAGTACGCACACATTTGAAGAATTCTTTCGAAAGTGTTACGATCGATATCTCTCTATTATCAAAAATATTTTGCGTTCTAACTTCTTTTGAAAAAAATGCCCAAAACTCAATTTTCTATGAAGCTAAAAAATTAGATTTTGCTATATCTATAGGTAGTGTAAGTCTCTTTGAAAGAAACTGGTATTACAAATTTCATTAAAGTTATATAGAAGATTTCCAGAAGGAAACTTAATTCATATTTAGAAAAGTATCTGCCAAATTATAAACGGAGCAGTTATTTTTTCTTATTAATCGTCAGTATGATTTCCTTTTGGTCAACCTAATCAAACCGGTTTTTTCAATATCAACAATATTTTTTTTTTAATTTCAACAACACACCACGAGGGCTTACAGCCTAAATACTATCGCACCGTGGGTGTTGACAAGGAGGACAGAGGCAGCTTGTTAATTCTAGACTTGAAGGTTTGGAGGTTCGGAGGAGATGGAAAAACATGTGCCGGCAAGGAATTCCACAACTTGGAAGTCCTCGGGACAAAAGAGCGGGCATAACAAGATGTTCTATGTCTGGTGACCTGGACAGTAAAAGGGTGCATTCACTCTGTTCCCCTTGTAGATCTGCTGGGGGCAGCAGGTGGAGGAACTATGGAGGAAAGCTCCTCTGAGCAGTGCCCGTGCAGATATCTATAAAAGAGAGAGAGAGGTCACCAACGGCACGTCGGTGGGCAAGGGATCGCAGCCTTTGGGTAAGGGTAGGGTCACCGAGGAGTCGTATAGCTCTCTTTTTAATGGAGTCCAGGATAGCGAGTGTAGAAGCGGCAGCGGCACCCCAGATGTGGGAGCAGTATTCGAGGTTTGGCCTTATTTGTGAAGTATATAATGTATAGAGATTAGCTGGTGAAAAGTATTTGCGAGCCCGGAAGAGGAAACCTATTTTCTTAGCAGCCGCTTCTGCAATTGATGTGACATGTTGGTGCCAATTAAGATTTCGATCCACAGAAATGCCAACAAGAGAAAAGGACTGATTACTTTGAATAACTTGGTTGTTCATTGTGATGGGTCTAGGGCTGGTGTATCTCTTGTGAGAAAGAAAGCAAGACTCAGTTTTGGTGGGGTTGAATTGTGCAAGATTTCTACTTCCTCAGTCTAATATTTTTTGGAGATCCACGGAGACAGAAGCCTCCATGAGTCTGCGATCCTCATCTAATTGGGCTAAAGAGACAGGCTTAGAATATTGTGTATTTGAATGGAGAGTGCTGTCGTCCGCGTAGCTGTGAACTGGGTTGGATGTGCTCGAGAGGAGGTCATTGATGTGGAGAAGAAACAAAGTAGGGGCTAAAGCTGAACCTTGAGGAACTCCTGCATTAATTGGATACAGTTTAGAGGAATGGCCATCCACAACAACAGATATGCTCCTGTTGGAGAGGAAATTTGCTGTCCACATACAGAGTTTTGGTGGTAGGCCATAGGCCGGAAGTTTATTAAGCAGCGCTGCGTGCCAGACATGGTCGAATGCTCTGGATATGTCTAGAGCAACAATCTGGGATTCACCGTGTTGTTCCATAGACTTGTTCCAAGAATGGGTGACAAAGGAAAGGAGATGGGCAGTCGATCTGCATTGACGGAATCCATACTGCCTGTCGTGGATTAGACTGTGTTTTTCAAGAAATTTTAGTAATTCGGTGTTTATATACTTTTCCATCACTTTAGAGACGACTGAAAGGAGAGAAATAGGCCTGTAGTTGCTGCAAAGCGCTTTGGATCCTTTCTTGGGGATGGGTTGTACTCGAGCAGTTTTCCAGTTACTAGGGAATATGCCTTTATTATAAGATATCTGAAACAGACGAGTCAGGACAGGAGCAAGCTCTGGTGCGCATTTTTTGAGAACAATTGCTGGGAGCCCAGAGGCTTTCCTGGTATTAAGAGAAGAGAGCATCGTTCGTAGGTTTTTAGTTTTGAAAATGATATCCGTCATTTTATGCGCAACATTGGGGACTGTTGGTGGTGGAACATTTGGAGGTGGGTTGAAAGTAGAATTGCCGGCGAACAACGAAGCAAAAAGTTCAGCCTTGCCCAGGGCGGTAGAAACAATTTCATCCCCTGAGACAAGAGGTGGAAACGTGCTTTTGCAGAAATTATTCCCAATAGATTTAGCAAGAGTCCAGGAGGGTTTGCCGCTGTTGGAGCTTAAGAGGACTTTGTTTTTGATGTGGTTATTAAACGAGTTTTTTGCCTCAGAAAGAATGCGGACATAGCGGTTTCTTGCGTGGTTAAATGCTTGACGATTTTCTTGACTGGGATTGTGTAGAAGCGTTTTGTGAGCTTTGACTTTTTCAAGTCTGGCCTTGTCGCAGGATTTAGAGAACCAGGGCTTAGGCCACATATATTCGAAAAGGATATGTTAAATCTTGATGTTGGCGCCCCCTGTACACCCCTCTCCCGGAGATCCGAATGGAGGGGTATTTTGCCTCCGGAATATTTTGTACAAGGAGGGGCCATCATCATTTTGACTTATAAGGGAAACCGACTCATACACCAGAACCGGAAACGTCTGTTGGGACTTCACCGGCCCCTTGATGTATGGGGTGGTACCTCCTCGGGCGTGAAAAATCCTTTACTATTACGTAAAGGAAAATTCCACTACCACCTGCTATGGATTGGATTGGATCAATGTCTACACCTTTAAAAATAAGATTAATAAAGGGACTGTCAATTGTCCAATAGTTATGCTTTTCGACGAGGTAGGAGGATACAAAACATTATTATTTTGCATCCATGCCTATTGCCTATAACAAAATTATAAATTCAGACTCAAAGGTGACAAACTTATCTAAGCGTTTTAAACAAAAATTAGGTCTTGTTCAATAAGTATAAAATCTGTGCACTATTGTTTCTCCAAATGTCAAAATAAAACATAAAAAACATACATTCATCAAGCTGAATTCGATCGCGTAACCTTCTGCTTAAGAGGCAAGCGCGATACCCCCTGTGCCATCTAGGCACACGTCAACTAACATTTTATTCGCGTGATATTTACATATTTTAAAGTATACGTAACAATTAATTACATAATTAGTAGAATTACCATTGTAACACATCCCACGACTGTTTCGGTCTTATATGACGTCTTATGTTTAAGTTTAAATATAAAAGAAACTATTTTAGAATCATTTTTATAGAGATTTGACTTGATTTTGTTTACATTTGTACTCTATTATGCGACAGCAAAATATATCTGTGCTGCGCTAAAACTCTATTTGGGCCCGTTCATAAAGCTACAAATCGAATGCCTGATAGACAGAATAGTTCACTGCCATGCGTAGATTAATTCATACAACAGGTATAAACACAACTGTAGAGTCTCTTGTGACAAATTGTACAGTTTATCTCTTTTTGCAGAATTGTGCTAACAAAAAATGCAAATTGATTAACATCAAAACGTTGTGACGTTAGCAAATAGCTATAAAATAATTTGTAACCTCTAAAATTACCTCAAATGGTAAATCGTAAAAGAAATGACGCTCGCTGTCACTACAATATAAAACTTGATAACATCTTTGTAAACTTACATAAAAGAAGATAATAAATTAGTTTTACAACTTCAGCATTACAGTGAATTGTGCAAGAATGACTCAGAAAAATAAAAACACATCTCTACGGCTTTAATGCCTTGCAGATTTAATATCTACATAAACTTACAATTGTTGGTTTATTATTGAAATGAATACTACTCAGTTTAGCATGAAAAACCGTGTTGCCAGTTTGATCGACTATTTCTTAATTGTCCTTGAGTGCCTTCAAAGTCTGCATCATTTTCTGTTAAATATAATTTTAAGTTGGGTACAAAAAGCAGAAAATTTTACAATTTTAAATGTTTTAAAACAGATTGAAAGCTATGTTAGATACAGAAAACCATGCGTGAGGATTGACGACGTCTTGAGTAAGTTTAAGACTACTAGATATAGGGTTCCGCAAGAAACAATTTTAGGTCCCTGGTTGTTGGCAATATATCGGAATGAGCTATTTTTTAAAGAAAGCAATGAATGGGAAAAATATCGCTTAACAAGAGTTAAGAAGATTAGGTGTTGTGTTCCAATATTTGTGATTGTTCCCGCCTAACATACCTGAGTCCAGCCCTGTCGCTTATTACTCTGCAACCTTCCTTAGCTCCGTCAGGAGGCCTAGTTTCCGACAGTGGCGCCATGAGCCACGTGTCATCAAGCGACAAACAGGCAGAGAAGCAGCTAGATTGAATGCAATAACTCTACCACTCCCTCCTCATCCATTGGCCAGTGTCGATCATAGTAAGGTCAGCCAGCCCATGGACGGTAGTCACACCACAGCATAATAGTTGATTGTGCTGTGTGGGGGAGAAAGAGTTTGCTTTCTTTCCCCAATGTTTTGCAGGTAGGTTGATCCCACCCTCTCTAATTAGTCGGCTTTATTAATTAGCATTTGAAAATATCGAAGATGTGGACTGTATGTTTAACTCTAGGTGCACTGGATTCCAGCAGATTTCAATTATACACTTGTTATTTTTATATATGTTGTATTGTCACTTTGTACATTTTTCGACTTAACTATTATCTACAATTTGCGGTTTTACACTTGATTTGATGAGTTACTCAGGATATTTCACAATCTTATTAGCTACCGGTGTATTACATTTATGTAAATGTGAGTATGATGGAAGTTGATTACTTATACTTCTTAATTTAGAAGAAAACACTGACTTTTTACGGTATCACTGTACGAAGAATTTGAGTCGGAAGATTGGAACCTGAACTGAACTGACTTAATCACACGAGCGATGTTTAAGTAGAAGATTGGGGTCTCAGAGGGCCCAAGAAGATAAGACAAGAATGTCTGTGGTAGACCTGAACTGTGCTTTGCGAAGAGCCTGCTTTTATAGAGCTTCCAAGTTGCGCTGGTTGACGTAGTTGACACAATGTCAGTAATGCAGGATGGCCAATGGTTAAGTATTATTCAGTAGTAAAGAAATCTAATGAGTACATCTTAGGAACACGTCAAATACAGATAAAGCTATTAAACTTAGAGGAAAGGATATAACGGTAAATATGTCATCTTTGTATGGCATTATACAAGCGTAAACTGAATGCAGACATTTATACAGAGACTACTAGAGGATAAATATTACCAGCAAATTGAAAGGGATTGTGAAATCCAGAAAACGGTAGCTCCAGGTAGGAGATTGAAAGGTCAGTGCAGAAGTAGGCAGGTAAAAGAGACAAGGGCGTGCCAATTGTGTTCCTCCAACACTGTGGTCATACGAAACTCTAACGTCATCGTCCAGCGGCTAGGAAGCATCTTAGAAAGATCGTGTGATCTACGACCCGTAATCAACAAATCTTCATCATTAAGTAGCTATGGTCAATGAGCCTCGTGGTAGTAAAAGTAAGTCGTCAGTGACCTGTGGCGAGAAATCAATTCGACCGCGTACGAGGAGCATCCAGACATTGATATCCACGTTTGTCACCTGGACCCGTGGACAGCTTTGGCCCCCTTGCGTAACGCCCCCACAGCAACATCCACCAGGTGCTGGCTGCGACAACCTAGTCACGTTTGTAAGTCACCTTTATTGTATTAAAATATACAATAAAGGTGAATTAACAAGCTGCCTCTTTTCTCGTTGTCAACACCCACGGTACGATAGTATTTAGGCTGTAAGCCCTCGTGGTGTGTTATTGAAATTAAAAAAAAAATGAAACTGGCCCCGGATATGGGTTCTAAGCGTCCTAGTTCGCGCTCTTTTGAAAAAATGTTTACAAAGTCTCACCGTCGATACCTCTCTATTAGTGAATTTTAAAAAATAAAAATTTACTGAAAGACATTGTGCTAAATACAAACTGCGACGTTCAAATATGTTGGGAGAATTAACTAAAAGCACAAAACTTCAGCAAAATTGACGCTTCTTTGTTAAGTATATATTAATAGAATCAAAGAACTAAATCAAAGCATAAGGGTTTATATAACAATCGTATATTAAATATTTTGCTAACTTATGAAGCAGACGAAGTATCCTTAATACATTTATGTTCAACGCAGCTAATCCAATTTATGATTTTATATGAAATAGAGAATTCAAATTCACTCTCTGTTTTCTTTTATCTCCAAAGGCCTTTGATATCATTTCAATTACTTTTCATTGTCTGTTACGTTGTCGTTGAAAATGCCATTTACTCGTACGTTGATTCCTATTTGGTTTTTAGACAAGAATACATAAACATCTTTCCGCTTACTTGAAAAAAAACATGACATTCTTGAATTCTCATTTTTGTTTACAAACCTTTTGTAGTAATGTAGCTTTTTAGACTTCCGGTAAAATATCCTCAAAGTTGGGGAATTTTTGTTAAACCTAGCAAAACCCGGTGTAGCCGCAATCCACGCTATAAAAGAAAGTGTGCTCGTCTATTTGAGATTGGAGTAATGGAGTCGTATAATTAAAGAGGCGTGTAGAGTCTTTGTAGATTCCATAATCAGGTGTTGTTTAGTCTGTCGCACATAGCAAACCTTGGCGGAATCATTTTATACGTCTAATAACAAACGTTGTGGTTTCAGTCTCACTTGCTTGGTTATTAGCATTTCAGCACCGGCTTGTCTCGTCTTGTCTACGTCTTTTACTTTACTGGGTACTATCTATGTATATGTTTCGTATAATGAAGTTATAATATATTACGGTTATAGAGTTAACATTTAATGTAAAGGTCAAAGAGCATTATGAAATGAAATTGAATTAAATATATAAAATAAAATGTTCAATAGTTGTATGCCAAAGATAATTAAATGATGTATAAGCCAAATTTTTTTTATATATTTCAACAACACACCACGAAGGCTTACAGCCTAAATACCATCGTACCGTGGGTGTCGACGAGGAGGAAATAGGCAACTTGTTAATTTTGGACTTGAAGGTTCGGAGGTTCGGAGGAGAATGAAAAACATGTGCTGGCAAGGAATTCCACAACTTGGAAGTCCTCGGGACAAAAGAGCGGGCATAACAAGATGTTCTATGTCTGGTGACCTGGACAGTAAAAGGGTGAAGTCGCTCTGTTCCCCTGGTAGATCTGTTGGGGGCAGCAGGTGGAGGAACTATGGAAGAAAGCTCCTCTGAGCAGTGCCCGTGCAGATATCTATAAAAGAGAGACCGGTCACCAACAGCACGTCGGTGGGCAAGGGATGGCAGCCTTTGGGTGAGGGTAGAGTAACCGATGAGACGTATAGCTCTCTTCTAAATGGAGTCCAGGATAGCGAGTGTAGAAGCGGCGGCGGCACCGCAGGTGTGGGAGCAGTATTCTAGGTTTCGCCTTATTTGTGAAGTATATAAGGTAAAGAGATTAGCTGGTGAAAAGTATTTGCGAGCCCGGAAGAGGAAACCTATTTTCGTAGCAGCAGCTTCTGCAATTGATGTGACATTTTAGTGGCGATTGAGATTTCGATCCACAGAAATGCCAACAAGTGAAAAGGACTCATTACTTTGAATAACTTGGTTGTTCACTGTGATGGGTCTAGGGCTGGTGTATCTCTTATAAGAAAGAAAGCAAAACTGAGATTTGGTGGGGTTGAATTGTACAAGATTTATACTTCCCCAGTCAAATAATTTTTGGAGATCCACGGAGACAGAACCCTCCATGAGTCTGCGATCCTCATCTAACTGGGCTAAAGAAACAGGCTTAGAATATTGTATATTTGAGTGGATGGTGCTGTCGTGCGCGTACCTACTAAGTGGGTTGAATGTGCTAGAGAGGAGGTTATTGATGTGGAGAAGAAACAAAGTAGGAGATAAAGCTGAACCTTGAGAGACTCCTGCATTAATTTGATACAGTTTAGAGGAATGGTCATCCACGACAAGAGAAATGCTTCGGTTGGAAAGGAAATTTGCTGTCCAGGTACAGAGTTTTGGTGGTAGGCCGTAGGCCGTAAGTTTATTAGGCAGCGTTGTGTGCCAGACCTGGTCGAATGCTTTGGCTATGTCTAGAGCGACAATCTGGGATTCACCGTGTAGTTCCATAGACTTGTTCCAAGAATGGGTGACAAAGGAACGGAGGTCGGCAGTTGATCTGCGCTGACGAAATCCATACTGCTTGTCGTGGATTAGACCGTGTTTTTAGTAATTCGGTGTTCATATACTTTTTCATCATTTTAGAGGCGACTGAAAGGAGAGAAATGAGCTTGTAGTTGCTAGGAAGCGCTTTGGATCCTTTCTCGGGGACGGGTTGTACTCGATTAGTTTTCTAGTTACTAGGGAATATGTCTCTATTGTAAGATGTCTGAAACAGACGAATCAGGACAGGAGCAAGTTCTGGTGCGCATTTTTTTTATAGAACAATTGCAGGGATCTCGTCAAGGCCAGAGGCTCTCCTGATATTAAGAGAAGAGAGCATCTTTCGTACCTTTTCAGTTTTGAAAAAGATATCTGTTATTTTATGCGCGACATTGGGGACTGTTGGTGGTTGAACATTTGGAGGTGGGTTCAGAGTAGAATTTCCGGATAACAACGAGGCAAAAAGTTTAGCCAAGCCCAGGGCGGTAGAAACAATTTCATCCTCTGAAACAACAGGTGGGAACGTGCTCTTGCAGAAATTATTCCCAATAGATTTAGCAAGAGTTCAGAAGGGTTTACTGCCGTTGGAGCTTGAGCGGAGTTTGTTTTTTGATGTGGTTACTAAACGAGTTTTTTGCCTCAGAAAGGATACGGACATAACGGTTTCTTGCGTCGTTAAAATTTGACGGTTTTCTTTACTGGGATTGTGTAGAAGCCTTCTGTGAGCTTTGACCCTTTCAAGTCTGGCCTTGTTACAGGATTTGGAGAACCAGGGCTTTTGAGTGGCCGAAGAGGTTTTCTGTGTAGTGGGATGAATAAAAACATGCCAGCTTGGATAATTACGGTGGCGTTTTGTGAGATATCAGAGGGGTCACGTCAGGTCAGGTTATGAGAGAAGCAGACAGATGCCCATGGAAATGAGGAACAATAATCCCGCATTTCGTCCCAGTTTGCGGAGTTGTAGTGTGACCTCGGGTTGCATTGCGCAGGAAGCAGTGCCCATGCCGCGGTCTGAGCGACCAAGGGGGGCGGTGACTGATGTCTTATAGCATTCGGGTTTTGTAGTAAAAAGGAGATCCAAGGGATTTGAGCTGTGTGTTGGGATACGAGGAAAGTAAGTAGGTTGCTGAACCATATTGGCTAAAGAATTGCTGACTGTAAAGGTCTCGGCTACTCTCTCTTGTGAATCGGTTTTTAAAGATCCTAGCCATTCCTTATTATGAACATTGAAGTTACCAAGAATAGTGACCTCGAAGTCGGTTTTCCAGAAAGGTAGTCGAAGAGCTGGACAAAGTTGTTAAGTTATCGTGTCGAACGCACGGGACAGATCAAAAAATAATAAATCATGTTACTACCAGTTCTAGAGAAAAAGGATAGATGCAAAAATTGTTCATAATTTTCCAGGGATTATAAAATCGTTACATAATTTACATATTTATTAGCAATTTTTGCAAGAAAACATAACTTTTTATACTGGCAATCGCTATTACACTCTCTTGCTGCTATGATAGTAGCTTAAAAATAATTCGGAAAAATTTCCCTCTTCCGTGTTTGTATTTAGAATTTGTATTGGGGGGGCTCTAAGAAAAATTACAGAGATATGTCAGTCGGTCAAAGTGATTTGAACACCTTGTATATGTGTAACATAATCCTCTACTATAAAATTTTACCGCTAGATGGCTTATTTTATTTAAAAATAAAGAAATCAGTTTTTCTACATAAATCAATATTGAAGGTAAATCAGGTGGAACGATTTTGTGTTCTCCTACTAAAATTCTAAAAATATTTATATGACATTTTGGCATATCTCTTAAAATAATGGGAGAGGGCGGGTTGACTTGTTTTACAGAAAAAGTTAGATAACTACCGGAGTCGTTAACCGATTTTATCGAACTTGGCCTTATTTCAAAGCTATTTAATTGTAGTGTGTGATAATACTTACGTTTTTATTTTAGCCATGTGCAGATAAGGCTACCTTGATTAGTAGAGGTACAGTAAATTTACATTACAGTCATTACTTGTCTGCAAATAATCCCCTAAATATTGATCATCAAAATCAATTCAGCGTAAATGTGTGGTGTGGTATTATTAAAGGTGAAATTATTTTTTTCATCTTTGAATAGGGCCTTAATGTAGCAAGGTATTTAGAATTTTTTAGAAACCATCTGGCAATTCTTTCGGATGAAGTACCTTTGGAAATTCGTGTAAGCACGTGGTTTTAACACGATGGTTGCCCAGCACATTATGGAGTCAACGTGAGATAATATTTAAATATCCAGTTTCCCAATAAATGAATAGGAAGGGGTGGTATATTTTCCTGGCCCCCAAATCCCCTGTTTTAACCATTTTAGAATTTTATTTATGAGAAATTCTTAAAGATATTTTCTACCAGACCCGGCCAACCACACGAGAAGAGATTACTCTTATTATTTCACTTAGTGTTGAAAAGCTTACTACTTTAGCCGTATTACTTTATAGGTGTATTTTCGCTGCAATTAGTATGCCGTACTGACGAGCTATAATTAGAGTAAAACCGGTCTGCGGTTCTAACTGTTGTGAGAATGCATCAAGCCTTACATACTTTGTCCCCATATTAGGGTAGAAATGGGCCAGGGCTAACAACTTACTAAAATTGTTAATTGATTGTATACAGTCTCTATTTTTTAACACTTTGTGTTACTTGGAGCTAGCGTGACAACATACTATTTGGTCCGCAACTAGGTGGCGACACGTTCACCACTCACTTAGTGTTGGAAGGCTGGCTACTATAGCCGTATTACTTTATAGGTGTATTTTCTCAGCAATTAGTATGCCGTACTGACGAGCTCTAATGAGAGGGAAACCGGTCTACGGTTTTAATTGTTGTGAGAAGGCATCTAGCCTTATGTAAATATAATATTGTATTTTATGGTGTATTTTAATTATGTTATAAGTTAAGTGTTTTAAGAGTTCACTGTGTAAGTTTTATGGATCACTTGTTATATGTTAAGTTTATATAAATCTTAATTCACCTGTTTTCTACCCCAATGTTTACTACTACCTCAAAGGAAAATTATTCAATATTTACATTAAGCAAAGTTCTCTTTTTGGTGAATTTTTATTTAAAAAAATTCACTAATAGAGAGGTATCGATGGTGATACTTTGCAAAAAATGTTTCAAATGAGCGCGAATTAGGCCCCCAGAACCCATATCCGGGGTCAGTTCGAATGTTTATATCTTTATATATATATATATATATATATATATATATATATATATATATATATATATATATATATATATATATATATTATATATATATATATATATATATATATATATATATATATATATATATATATATATATATATATGTATCCGTCTGATAACTCAAAAAATAATTAACCCATTTCAATGAAACTCGGCAAGTGCCTTCCTTTTATTAATGGCTTGGAGGAGTTAGTTAGTCAGGAAAATCGGACGAGGTTTTCCGGGAAAATTTTGAGTTTTCTTTCAAAAAAAATTTTTTTCTTCGAAAATTACAAGGCTGTTCTAATGAAATTTAACGTATATATTGCCTTAGCAGAGACCTTACTATATACCAATATTCAACTTTCTAAGTTTATAAAAAATTGAGTTATTCAAATTTTAAATCTTCTTTTGAAAAAAAAAATTTTCTCCGAAAATTACAAAATTATTTTGATGAAATCTGGTGGATATCTTGCCTTAGGAAATACCTTACTACACACCAAATTCAAAGTTTCTAGGTTTATAGAAAATTGAGTTATTGAAATTTGAAGCATTTAATAAAAATTCACTACCATAACGCGCTTGTTGCGTCCCGTTAGTTTCTTTACTTGTTATATATAAACTATACTGCGTTTTATTTCTTACTTTGCCCCGGCTGCTTTGTTATCTCATGGGCTGATTTTGTACAAAAATTTAATTGACACAAACAGACATATATATATATATATATATATATATATATATATATATATATATATATATATATATATATATATATATATATATATATAAATGCACATATCTTTTGATTGTCAACTCCCTCTATTATTGAATGTATAATTTGGGTTTTAAGTACACTTGGAGAACCCAAATCACCACAACACATTTTAAAATACCTGACGATCGTTTCACTAACCAAGTTAGCGTCATCAGAGGATGAAAAATTTCAGAATTGGTCAGATTTTGTTTACATTCGTACTATATTATGCGGCAGCATAATATATTTATGCTGCGCTAAGACTATATTTGAGGCCTTACGTAAAGCTACAATTATAATGTCTTTTAATGATTGATTGAATCCCCCAGTTAAATAACAATTACTTGGCAAATGTTAATTTCATGTCGTCTGTCATTTTCCATAACTGCGGCTGAGATTTCACGATTGTTGGTTCGGGTAGTATGTTTTATGCCTGGTATATATTTAGTTTGGTTACCGTTGACGTGTGGTTTATACCTGTTGCGTAAACCAACGGTTAATTATTATTTAATATAATATTGCTTTTGGTGAAACTTGGCAAGTGTGCTTCTTTTGCAAATCTCTTAGACGCTATAAATAAACCACTCGACGTAGTTGGTAAACGTACAACACTTACAATTGTTTTAAACCTGTTCTGTAAAAAAAGTTTGTTGAAACTATCAATCTCCCCGAGTCCGACCCTGTACATTCCCATCCTGAAAATTTCCCTCGGTCCCTACAACCACCACCAGAGGCAGTCACGACACAGTTGGCAACAACAGCAACCTCCGGCGTACAACACTGGTATCCCTGGGGCAGTTGTCATCAAGCGTCAGCAGCTACGAGACATCTTAAGATTAAACCACTTCCATGTCATCCAGCGTCCAGTGCGGTCATCCCGAACCATGAGTGTTAGTCAGACGCAACATAGTAGTTGACTATGTTGTGGTCACCAAAGATAACTTCTTCATCGTCCGGCGGCCAGTCAAGACCTCGGTTCTAATCAAGTCCCGGTGATGATTAGTCACCAGTTAATATTCTTGGCCATTTAGCGGTCCGCGATCGATTGACCCGTGGCGAGAAGTCCACCACGTGTTTGTGAGTCCGCGTTGGCGACAGGACGAGATTCACCCAGCCACAGGTGGTCTAGTCGACAGGTTGGAAAAAGTGGGGTTAGGTGGAAAAAGTTAATTAAATTCTGGGATGTTATTCAGAGGTGGTTAATTAACATTTTCTCAACTTTTGGACCTCAAGGACCCTGTGTAAAAAAGGAGGGGGGGGGGTCTGCAAAATTTTTGACCTTTGTCCGGTTTTTCCTTAATAACTTTTTGCCTTTACATACGAGGGCAAGAACATCTAAAACTTTTTTGTAGAGCGTTAAATTTCCTACTATCTTGAATATTCGAACATGTTAGTATGTCAAATCCTTACCGAGATATGGCGCTTCGAAGAAAAGTTAATTTATCAAAATTCGCTAAAAAATGCCTAAGAATGCAGAATTCCACCTTATTTCTTTTGTTATACCTGAATTATTGTGAAATGTTCTTGTCATTATGATTTTTGGTTACAACCGCCAACTTCGGAAACCCCCAACCACCCCCGCTCCCCCCTTCCCCACCCAACCCCAATTCACAAAAGCTAATTTTCTTCTCAATGTTGGTATTGATATTAGTTACTCTTCCGATCGATATCCCCTCTCACACCCCCCCCCCCATACTACGAGCTCCGTGTTCTGCATTACAATCAGCAACCAAAGTCGTGTTCTCCTCATCTACCAAGGTGACTATTGCACAAGAAAAGTTCTTGGCAAACGATCACAATAAGAGCGCATTCATTGCGATTTTGATGACATGAATGGCAGATGCTAGCATCAAAGTAAAGCAAGTTTATAAGGACGCCGACGTGATGATCGTCAACACTGCCATATCCAAGGCCAGCGAATTCGACAGCGTCATCATTACCGCTGAAGATGTGGACATACTTATTCTGTTGACAGCATTAGGTACTTCCAAAAAGAACATCTATCTTCAGAAAAGTGGAAGAGGCAGTGATCTCAGTGTCCTCTACTCGCCAAGTTTCTGTTATTTTCCCCCCAAGGACACACTTTTCCTCCACGCAGTGAGTGGTTGTGATACCACATCCGCACCGTATGAATTGGGAAAGAAAAAAAATTGCAGCACTTACCTGAAGACTACCTCACTCTCAACTCAAACGCTACTCCTCGGCAGATTAGCGACGCTGAAGAAAAGTTCCTGGTAGCAATTTATGGAAGCGACATTGACAATGACAACCTCGACGACCCGCGGTACCGATTATTCACATGATCAGTGACTAAGGCTAAATCGCAACTGGCCCGCCTACCACCAACAAGGGACGCGGCCAAGTACCACTCCCTCCGCACTTACCAGCAAGTACAGGCGTGGTTAGGTAATGAACTTCTCCCATCAGTTTGGGGCTGGAGCCTAACCACGCAAGGGGTACAACCAACCCCCACAACCAGAAATTCTGCGCCGGATAACATCCTCCAGATTGTTTCATGCAAGTGTAGCAAAGGCTGTAGTACCGGAGCTTGCAGCTGCAAGAAAGCAGGCTTTAGGTGCTCAGCAATGTGCAAGCACTGCACCGGCCACTCCTGCGAAAACGCTCCCACGACTGATTTGAACGAGGAGGACTCACCAGACATAGTCGACGAATACGACGACGGCGAGGACATCATTAACAGCCTGATCGCTCAGGAGGACGACAAGCTGTTAGAAGTAGAACCAACGGCTAAGAAATCCCGACAGGAACTGTAATGAGTGGAAGTGGGTACCTACTATCATTTGTACATTTTGTACATGTATATATGATAACCTTTCAATAATAATATATCTATTTCATATAATGTTTCCTTGTGAATACCTTTATATTGTTAATTACATTTTTTCCACGAAAGGACTGCGTTTTTAGTGAATTTTCTTTAAAAAAATTCACTAATGAGGAGATCTCGACTTTCGAAATTTGAAAAAATTTCTTCAAATGAGCGCTATTTAGGACCCCCGGAACCCAAATCCGAGGTCAGTTTCAGACTTTATATGTTTATATACATATATATATATATATATATATATATATATATATATATATATATATATATATATATATATATATATATATACATACATATATATATATATATATATATATATATATATATATATATATATATATATATATATATATATATATATATATATATATATATATATATATATATTAAAAAATAATGGACCGATTTTGATAAAATTTTGCACATACCTTCCTTTCGCAAGTCGCTTGGATAAGTTTGTTAGCCAGGAAAATCCGCCGAGGTTTTCCCGGAAAATTTTGTTTTTCCTTTCGAAAAAAATCGAAAAAAATTTATATCTCCAAAATCAAGAAATTAAGGGCAACCAAATTTTATACGCGGGTTTATATCATTAGAGGAAAGTTATTTACCAAAATTTAGCTCCGTAGGTTAAATGACAAAAAAGTTACAGGTATTCAAAGAAAAATAAATTTGGGTTCTCCTCAAAACGTCAAAATCGCGATTTTAAACGTCAAAATTGGTGAGTACCTTCCTTTTGCAAGTGGCTTGGATATGTTCGTCATCCAGGAAAATCCGACGAGGTTTTCCCGGAAAATTTTGTATTTTATTTCGAACAAAATTTATATCTCCAAAACTAACAAAGTAAGGGCAACCAAATTTTACACGCGGGTTTATATGATTATAGGCAAGTTACCTACCAAAATTTAGCTCTGTAGGTCAAAAGACAAAAAAATTATAGGCATTTAAACAAAAATAAATTGGGGTTTTTCACAAAACGTCAAAGTTGCGATTTAAACGTCAAAATTGGCAACATTTAGGAAAAGAACTTGAATCTAATACGGGCTATGGAAATTAAATGTCTCAAGAAGAATGTTTTACAAACCCTGAAGTCTTAGTTTCAACCGTCATTGTCCTTCATTTTAATAAAATGTTTCCAGAAAATTCATTTCAAATAGACCGTTTCTCTGACGCTTGGCAGTAGTCTTAGCTATAGAGTTTATCGTTAATAGTATATAATTTTTGTAGAATTTTCGTAAAAAAAATCAATAAAGCTCAATATATCTGTTATTATACCAGATATGAAAAAAAATTGTATATATTAATTATAGGGTGTCTTAAACTACATCTTAAAAAATTATTTCTACAATCACAGGTGACCCATAAGTCGTTGGTGATACAAATTTTCTTTTTTTTTTTTAATCAAACACGCCTTATGTTTTTGCATTCTCCATCGAAATATAATGCATGTTTGTAAGAACAAAAATTCTGAACGCAGTAAGTGCGTTATGGTAGCGAATTTTGATCAAATGCTTAATATTTGAATAGCTCAATTTGCTATTAACCTATAAGGTTGACCAAAAAACGAGTTTTTTCGGGAACACTTTAAGTTTACTTTCGGAATTTTTTTTACATTTTCAAACAATAAAGTTATTTTGATGAAACATGGCACATTGTTTTTACTATATAGATTATACTGGTAACCAATTTTTATGCCTGCTTTCTTAAAAAAACACACATTATTGCTATTAAAAAATAGTTTTATGAAAATTCACTACCATAACGCACTTGCTGCGTCTCGAGATTTTGATAAATAGATTACTCACTTTTAGAAGTCGAATCCTCAGAACCCACTGCTTCAAATTTTAAAAAGTCTAGACGCAGCATATGCGTTAAGGTACTGAATTTTGTACGAAATGATCCTGCACCTATTTTTTAAAAATTAAATACTTCTAATTTTTCTTCTTGTAACATAGAAATGTAAATTTTAGTGTATAGTTTATTCTTTATAACCCAAATCCACGTACCTAATTTGGTTTCCATAGCTCTGCTATTTTCGGAAATACAACTTTTGTCCGAAAGAAAAGTCAAAATTTTCCTGAAAAACCTGGATTACGAACTTATCCAAGTCACTTACAAAAGGAAGGTATTTAGTGCATCGTTAGTGCTCTTTAGTGCATAAAACAATTTTGTTAGAGTTTTAATACAAACGGAGATACAGCAAAAAACCGTGGGGGGGGGGGGGGGGGGGGGTGGAGGGTGTTGTCAAGTTGACGCATGATTTTTTGCAAATTCAGTGTGCGATAGCAAATCGATAGTGCTTCGCGGAAACACAAAATTTTTTGTTATTGCTTAAATACTTTAGAAAACACAAACATGTTTCCGTCAGACTGAAAACTATTTTTTTAGTTCATAAAATACACAGTTTTTGTACGACTCGTTGGTTAATGGATCGTTATGCTTTCAAGAAAAACATAAATTGTCGTTAGTGCTCTAACTTTAGGGGGGGGGGGGGGGTGGTCAACTTGACGCATGATTCTTTTTCCAAATAAGGTGTGAATGATATCAATAGATAGCAAATCGTTAGTGGTTCTGTGAAACACAAAATTTTTTGTTAGTCCTCAAATACTTTAGAAAAAACAATCGATGTTCTGTGGACGTGAAAACTATCTTTTTTTTTGTTTATAAAATACACATTTTCTGTATGACTCGCTGATTAGTGCATCGTTAGTGCTTTCGGGAAAACAAAAATTTTAGTCAATGCTCTAATACAAAGAAGATATACCAGAAAAACCGTGTATATATATATATATATATATATATATATATATATATATATATATATATGTGTGTGTGTGTGTGTGTGTGTGTGTGTGTGTGTGTGTGTGTGTGTGTGTGTGTGTGTGTGTGTGTGTGTGTATGTAGGTATGTATGTATGTATGCATGTATCACACCGATAACTCAAAAAATAATGGGCTGATTTTGATCAAATTTGGCGAGTACGTTTCTTATGCCAGTGGCTTGGATAAGTTGGTAAGCCAGAAAAATCTGCTTGGTTGAAATAGATTAAACAATGATTTGACTTATTTGACAGACGGATCCCCCGGTCAGTACCAGTTCTGAGCTGACCTTAAATGTATGGAATTTCGACAACGAAATTATAATGCATGCTTGTAAGAAAATAAATTCGGGATTCAGCAAGTGCGTTATGGTAGCGAATTTTTATTGAATGCCTCAAATTTAAATAGCTCAATTTGCTATTAACCTATAAGGTTCGTTGGACAGGAAGCTAGGTTTTTCGGGAACATTTTAAGTTTCTTTTCTGACATTTTTTGTACATTTTCAAACAATAAAGTTATTTTCATGAAATATGGTACATTGTTTCTACTAGATATGTTATGCTGGTAACCAAATTTGATGGCAGCTTTCTTTAAAAAACACATATTTTCTATTAAAAATATTTTAATGAAAATTCACTATCATAACGCACTTGCTGCGTCCAGACTTTTTTTTTGCCTGCGCTGGGATAATTATGTTGTGAGGGGGAGAGGGGGAATATTAATCCGAAAAGTAACAAATATCATTATTCATCATCAAAATTAGGTTTTGTGAATTGGGGTTGGGCGTGGAAGAGGGGACCGGGGGTGGGTGGGGGTTTCCGATGTTAGCGGTTGTAACCATAAATCATAATGACAACAACGTTTCACAATAATTTGGGTATAACAGAAAAAATAAGGTGGAATTCTTCATTCTTTGGCATTTTTTAGCGAATTTTGATAAATATATTTTTTTTCGAAGCGCCATATCTCGGTAACAATTTAACATACAAACATGTTTGAATAGTCAAAGTAGTAGGAAATTTAACGCTCTACAAAAAAGTTTTAGTTGTTTTTGCCGTAGTGTGTAAGAGAAAAAAGTTATTAAGGAAAAACCGGAGAAAGGTCGAAAATATTGCCGTTACCACACCCCTCCGCCCCTCTCTTTTTTCGCACAGGGTCCTCGAGGTCCAAAACTTGAGAAAATGTTTATTAACCATCCTTAAAAAACTTTCCAAAGTTTCATTAACTGCCGACCTGTTTCTATCTGAAACTACCTGTCGACTGAACTAAGGTACCAGCGGCAGCTTCCGCGTGTTGTGTACGGCAACCTACAACCTGTCCAGCTCCAATTGTCCAATTGTAAGTTACCCGTTTTATTGTATTATTAGATCACAGCATTCATTTCTGTATTTCGCTTTGTAACTTGTAGTATTAAATTGTTATACTCTTATGGCGTGTATTTATAAATCTGCCCCACAATAAACAATTTCTCTGGTCCTTCACGAGTCTTAAACGGGTAATATGAACCACGATGTTAGTCTTTATAAACCAGTAATGTTAATGCGCGCATTTTATTTTAATTCAAACATTTAAGTATTTCGCGGCATTACATTTAACCCAATCTGAACCGTACAAACTATATTACAAATATACAAAAGCTGTTAGTTAATTCAGCGTTTATTTGATAACATTGATAAAGACCACATCTGCAAGAACGCCTATCAAAAAGCTACCTAACAAGTTTGTAGGAGAAAAATGAACGCGCTCTAGCAATTTCCTAGCCAATCGACTCTTACTTTCAAAACAACAAAACTGAAAGTAATTAACCGTCGGAGTCTGCAGCTCTTGGATTTTCTCACATTTCGAAAATAACCATGTTGCTAATTAGAGTCAAGTCGCTGTTAACTTGGCTAAATCAGATGTTTGAATAATGGACTGCCACAAACCATTAAATCTTTTCCGTGGAGTACGCGATCATCAATTGCAGGTGTCAAAGACCACCTTGGCTTTCTAATTACAGAACTCTATTTGCTCACACCCTAAGAAACACTTCTTAAACCGATTCATCAATCTTAAATTACAAGAGGTTTGCGCTTAGTACATCCGTGACATTTTCTTCTAGGTAATGTATTCAGATTTCATGTGTGATCGCTTAACCGTGACTTTATGCTCTTAATTGTAGTTGACAAATTGATTGAAGAATAAAAAGTGTTACTCGACTGACGATACAACACAATGATATCATTAGACTTCTTGAAATGTAAGACAATAGGATATTGTTTATCTTCCATGAAGAAATATAAGATTATAAAAAGTTCGGGACGCAGCAAGTGCTTTATAGTAGTGAATTTTCATAAGAATTGTACACTATTAGAAACGTATATTATTGAAATTAATTCTTCTAATTTAAACGAACCTTGGTGACCGGTTTTAAAGGTCCCAGAAAGCAATTACTTAAGGAAATTTCTATTCTTTATGAAGATAGAAAATTAAAATTTGGTACATAAATGTAAGTACTGCAAGTCTCTTTAAAAAGTTGTGTTACAAATTTCCTTAAAACTACAAAAGTTTTCCAGAAAAAAAAATTATCTACAAGGGAAATGTACCTGCCAAATTATAAATATAACAGGTATTTTCCTTATTAATTGGACGGTTTTGTTTTAGTCAACCTAATCAAACTAGTTTTTGCAAACAAAACAACAAAAAAGGTTTTTCAAGACAAATTTGTAGTTATACGCGAAATTCATTGTGTTATTTTTATTTAATTTGGTACCCACGCTGCGTTTACGAAGGTGTTACTATGGTTCAAGATTAAAGATTCTATCTTAATGGAAAATTGAGCTTTCGACTCAAATATTTGTACAAAAATTCTCTACCAAATAACGTACTTGCTGCACCCAGATCCTTTTCTACACTTATTTACTGTTGTTGTATCCATCATTTTTTAAATGATAAAATATTATAGCTATATATGTGAGACTGACATACAAAGCAACCTCACATTCATTTTTGGAAAATAAAAAAAAATGAAATGAGGTAACAATTTAAACATAATTTAAAAATCTCGGTTCGTTGCTTCACCGCAGGGGTTCTCCTCCACCTTCTGCATGCTTACAACCACCCTCAATGCATAAAAGAAAACAATGTGAACAATAAAAATTTCTTGGGCCAACCCCAAAGAAAATCGCGAGCCCTGCCGTGATTATGGGTTCTGGGCGGAGTAAACAGAATTTTAAGGAAGTATAACTGCAAAATAGGATAAACGCAGCTTATAGAGGTCCAACGAAACTGGTATTACCACTCACATTTCCTTTTTATCTTCTTCCCCGCCCAGCATCCCTATTAAATCCTGATCCCGTAACTTTCTTGGGGGCTGTTTGCAAGAAATTTTTCTTGTGACATGTGCATCCAGAGAGGGTTCTAAGCATGTTTCTGAGATTTTTTTTCCTAATAATCCCCCGTGTGCTAAACTGAAAATTTACCAAATAGTTTATCTTTATTTACAAAAGTAATGTCTCTGCCAAATTATAAACGTAGCGGGTATTTTTCCCTATTAATCGCTTGGATAATCCGTGTTCGTCAACTCAATCGAACCAGTTTCTTCAAACAAAATAACAGAAAATGTTTTTTAGATTTAGTACACACGCCGCCTTTATATGGGTTTTTATATGTATAAAAACTGAAGATTCGAGTTTACTGGGAAACTGAGATCAACATTTGAAATATTTTTACGCAAATTCGCTACCATAACGCACTTGCTGCACCTTAACTCTTTTCAACGTATATCTACTATTACTGTATTCATACTTTTTGAAAATGAAATAAACATAAACAATACTAACACTAAGTGAGTGGTGAGCGTGTCGCCACCTAGTTGCGGAACCAAGTAGTATGTTGTCACGCCAGCTCCAAATAACACAAAGTGTTAAAAAATAGAGACTGTATACAACCAACTAACAATTTAATAAATTGTCGGCTCTGGCCCATTTGTACCCTAATATAGGGACAAAGTATGTAAGGCTAGATGCATTCTCACAACAATTAGAACCGTAGACCGCTCTCGCGACATACTACTTGCTGCGAAAATACACCTATAAAGTAATACGGCTATAGCATCCAGCTGGCTACTATAGCCGTATTACTTTATAGATGTATTTTGTTTACATTTCTACTATATTATGCAACAGCACAATATATCTATGCTGCGCTAAAACTGTATTTGGGGCCATTCATAAAGCTACAAATATAGTGTATTTTAATAATTGATTGAATCCCCCCAGTAAAATAACAACCACTTGGCAAATTTTTGATTTCATGTCGTCTGTCATTTTCCATAATTTCGGTCGAGATTTCACCATTGTTGGTTCGGGTAGTATGTTTAATGCTTTTATATATTTAGTTTGGTTACTGTAAATTATTGGTTTATACCTGTTGTATAAATCAATCTACGCGTGGCAGTTAACTACTCTGTCTGCCAAAGTTGAACAATATATATATATATATATATATATATATATATATATATATATATATATATATATATATATATATATATATGTACAGGCTGGCGCATTGAAAACAAACAGACCGATTTGCGTCCAGATAAATTTTTTTTAAGAAACGCTGAAACACGTCAATTTTAATACTGAGGCGGACATGTTTTGACATAAAACTCAACTTTGTCACATCAACCCCTTAAAGGTGGTGATAACAACCCTTATATTTTAAATAGGGTATATGGGTCGACTGTTACATCTATTGAAAGATCTTTCTTTTCTGAATTCAGCATACAAATTTTTTTGGAAGTTTTATCAACTCGTTTAAAAATTATTCACAGTTGGAGTTGCAAGAACGTATTTCATTCATGGTGATAATAAATGCACTAATTAGTCATTTTTTCGTTAAAAAAACTAAAAAACAAAACCAAACGTTGAAAAATGTTTATTCAGTTAAGTAAGTGTTCAAATTGTTGACCACCAGCTTCCATACAAAAGTACAAATTTTGTTCAAAACGAGCTCTGACATTCTGGAGCATTTGTGGAGTTATTAGATGGCATTCTTCAACAATGCGTCGTTGTAATTCCTTCAAAGACTCCGGTTCTGTTGCGAAAATTCTACTCTTTAAATGGCCCCATAGAAAGAAGTCTAAAGGAGTTAAATCCGGTGATCTAGGGGGGCACTCAATAGCACCTCTACGCCCAATCCATTGCTCTGGAGACTTTATGTTCAAAAACTCCCTAACACGTTGTGAAAAATTCGGAGGAGCTCCATCTTGTTGAAACACTAATTGATTTTCTTGATAGCGATCATCATTTTCAACAATGTCAATTAGTAGAGGGTAAAAGATATCTTCTAGTAACTCCAAATACGTTTCGCCACTCAAATTGCCATCAAGAAAAATTGGTCCGATTAAACGGTCTCCAAAAATGCCAGTCCAGACATTCAATTTCTGTGGAGTTTGAGTGGGGACTACGTGAAAATTTCTGGATTATTATCTGCCCAATAACGACAATTATGACGATTGACTGTGGAGTTTAATAAAAACGTACACTCGCCTGAAAAACAGATATTGAACAGAATGTTCCCGTTATCAGCTATTCGTGCAGTCATAACTTCACAAAACTCCAGCCGCCGTTCAAAATCATCTTCATTATGTTGTGTTCAAGATGAATTTTATACGGGTGAAATGTATCATGCTTCAATGTTCGCCGAATAGTTCTTCTTTTGATGTTCGAAACAGTGGCCAATTTTCACATGCCCAAAGTTGGGTCTGAAGCAATTTGTCCTAAAACTTCAATCTCAGTAGTCTCATTTCTAACCGGAAATTCACGTCCAGGATTCCGTTTTTTGTTGACTACTGAACCACTTTGTCGAAACTTTGCAACTAACTCCAAAATGTATTTTTCGTTAACATGTCTGTTCGGATGTCGTTCATTAAACAAATTTGCGATGCGGTTGGCACACTCATCGTTTTTGAAAAAAAGAGTAAATATTTCAACTCTTTCTTCTACAGAATACACCATTGTGAAATTAATTTTCGGTAGAACTATCAAGTATCAAACCGACCGATAAACTGAAATAATAAACCGCATTTCTCTCATTCCGATAAGAAATGTTCTGATACTCAATTTTTTTGTTTACAAACCAACAAAACATTGACTATCAGCACATTGCTTATCGGAATGAGTGAAATGCGTTTTTGCATCTTCAAATGTGAATAATTTTTAAACGAATTGATAAAACTTCCAGAAAATTTAGTGTGCTGAATTCAGAAAAGAAAGAGCTTTCAAATGATGTAACACTCGACCCATTTTCCTTATTTAAAATATAAGGGTTGTTAATACCACCTTTAAAGGGTTGATGTGACAAAGTTCAGTTTTATGTCAAAACATGTCTCTCTCAATATTAAAATTGACGTGTTTCAGCGTTTCTTTAAAAAAATATATCTGGACGCAAATCGGTCTGTTTCGTTTTCAATGCGCCATCATATATATATATATATATATATATATATATATATATATATATATATATAAATATATATATATATATATATATATATATATATATATATATATATATATATATATATATGTATATCTGTTGTTGTGTGCTGTCTGTATATGTTCTATCGTTTTAAAAACTTTAAAGGCATTTAAAAGCTTTCTTTAAAACACTGTGTTAAGTACAGTTTAGAACTCTGATTTACCGAAACACGTTCTTTAGATCTGAGCATCGTTTCGCTAATATTAGTGTGTGACAAACTGAAGTTTGATAAAATAAAACTCTTATATAACTAATGGGTTACCTACTAACCAAAGTACATTTGACTTTTTGTTAAACTTATCCCAAAGAATAAACTTTTAGAACATCCAAAATTTCCATCTACGTCTTTTTTCATCCTCAAGATAACGACGACATATTCATCCCCTCAATCCAAATAAAAAATCCCGTACTACCATATGCTCTAGTAGCCATTTGTCTAACTCCCTTATTCTCTTTATCAGAGCAATTGAATAGCAAATGAATGTAAAGATATTCAACAAACAGAAATAAATCAGAACGAGTTGTAATTTTTCTTTTCCTCATCTAGATTAGCCCACGGGTAGAGAAAAAAAGCTGTAACGAGAAATAAGAAAGCCTGCTTAGAAGAGATAGAATTGCGAACGTTGGATCACAGAGCAGTTAACTAACTCTTCGGTCGTTGTCGAAGCCAGAGCTTTGCTTGATCAAAGAGCCACACGAAACACGAACACGAACTTTAGTCGCGCGCATCTGGTTGTAAGAGAAGGTTGTGTCGCTCGAATGCAAGACAGCCACGCGAAATATCGCTGAATACGTTAATGGAGACATTAATTAATTATTTGTCAGGCAATTAATTGATAATGTATTAACTAAACGTTTTCTAACCATATTTTGAGACAATAATGCATTGTTATTTAGACAACAAACAAATAAGTTTACAAACTTTCCCCAACTTTTCAGTAGATAGTGTTTGAAAGTTAACCCCAGCAAATATCGTGTGTGATTTTGTAGGATTTTTCCTGTCCTAATATACCTACCTAAATTTCGTTTAATACAAACGAAAGTGTGAAACATTTAAAAGAGATTAGAGTTAAGTGCTAATAGACTTACGATAAGGGTGTAATTTTCAAAGGTTCCGACATCGGATAGTGTTAAAACAGTTCATTAACATACAAGAGTGAATTCCTTAACTATAGCTTTGTGGTTCGAGGTGCCGACAATTTAGTTAACAATGTGTTTTGTGTTGTGAAATTATAAATTTGTACAGGATATGGGTTCGTTTATGGATAAAGTGTTTTCCGCACTTTGTGTGCTCTTCTTTGCCACGCAGTTAGCAAAAGGTAAGTTTTTCCAATGTTTTACTTAGACCATTTACAAACAAATGCTTATATTTTGTAAGTAAAGAACATGCTAAACCTGGTGGAGCGTTATGTTGCATAATTTTGTTTACAAACAATGCGGCGTGAGCCGACGTTGCCTGATATTGTTTGAAAAATATTTTAGCCCGTTCCCTTCTATAATTTACTTTGTATTTTGACACCTTGACTGGGGTATAATAGACAGTTGTTTCCGTTAATTCTCACATCAAAAATTTGCATGAATAATTAATACCATTGTGTAATTCGTGGCGGGTTTGTGTAAATTATAGGTTCGTTTAATTGTGAATCATCCAATGCCTTTGTTTAAAATTGGATGAAGCAAACATCAGAACAAATAAATAATGCTGATAAGCTTATCTGTGTTTCAGCCGCTGTTAGTCATGTTTGTTATTTGAACTAGTCGCTAAATGAATCTTTAATTGTGAGAAAATTTCACTTTCCTTGCTTCGTCTAATATTAGTTAGAAGACCCAGAATAGACGTTCAATAATCAGCCATAAATACTAATATTAAGATCATTAATAATTGTTGTTGCCCTTACTTGGTGCAAACAGTTCCATGTAAATATAGATGTAGAGATTTTCTTTGGCTCCACAATACCTTATTTTCTTTTTTCTAACCGGTTTCGTCGTTGTACTGTGAAAATAAGCCTTTGCGAAGCCAGAAAAGAGGTCTCTACATCTGTATTTAGCATTGACATTGAATTTATAAAACATTTATATATCCCTCTTACTTGTAAGTTTAAAGCTTTCATTGCGTGAGCAGCTTTCTGTAAAATTTCGTTTTAAATATTATATTTTTTGTTAAGGAAAATTACGTATTAAGTAATTGATAATGGTAATGGTTTATATATAACTGTAGCCATCTAAAAAAGACCCTGAACGACAATATAAATTTTTAAAGAATATTCGCATAAAAAATTCATTTGTAGATCGCTTTTTCACTTTTAAGGAATTTTCTTTTAAAAAAATTCATAAATGAGGAGATCCCGACTTTTGAATTGTGAAGAAAATTCTTAAAGTGAGCGCGAACAGGCCCCCTAGAACCCACATCCAGGGTCAATATCAAATTTTACACACACACATATGTATCACACCGATAACTCAAAAAATACTGGGCTGATTTTGATAAAATTTTCAGAGTACCATCCTTTTGCAAGTGGCCTGGATAAGTTCGACAGCCAGGAAAATCGGCCCAGGTTTTCCCAGAAATAGATGTTTTTTTTTCGGAAAAATGATATCTCAGGAAATAAAGTAAGGGCAACCAAATTTGGTACGCGTGTTTGTATTATAAAGAGTGTACCAAAATTTAGTTCTGTAAGTTTACAAAAAAGTTATGGGCATTTAAAGAAAGAAAATTTGGGGTTTTCCTCAAAACGTCAAAGTCCCGTTTTGAAACGTAAAAATTAGCAACATTTAGGCAAAGAACTTGAATCTAATACGGGCTATGGAAATCAAATGTCTCAAGAAGAATGTTTTACAAACCCTGAAATCTTAGTTTCAACAGTCATTGTCCTTCATTTTACTAAAATGTTTCCAGAAAATTCATTTCAAATAGACCCTTTTTCTGATGCTTGGCAGTACTCTTAGCTATAGAGTTTATCGTTTAATGCTATATAACTTTTGTCGAATTTTCGTAAAAAATCAATAAAGCAAACAACCTGAAACAAATATGGATTATGCAAAGAAAATATCGCAAGAAGAGTTTTTTGCAAACCCTTAAGTTTCAGCTTCAACCGTCAGTGTCCTTCATTTTACTAAAATGTTTCTAGAAACTCCATTTCAAGAAGACCCTTTCTCTAATGCGTTGACGGTAAGATTTCTTCAAACGAGCGCAAACTAGGCCCCCTAGAATCCATATCCCGGGTTTAGTTTCAGTTTTTATCTGTGTACATATGAGAAGCAGACATGCAAAACGCATTTTGTCCAATATTGTAAATTTACGGGAAACAGAAAAAACTGTGGTAGCATTACTATAGATGCTATTTAAATCGGATTTCTTTCTAAAAATAGAAAATAAATCAAAGATATTTGCTTTAAAAACTAACACAAGAAAGTTTACCCCTGAATTAATAAAACAAAAAAAATAGTTAGGAGAAAATGCAATTTGAGTGTCAATATTGGAGAAACTGCCTTTTACAAGTCTTTAGATTTTTTATCAGTACGTACAAATGACAAAATAATTCTAAAACCCAATGTAATAGCTAACAAGTGCTTTACTGAAGAAATCATAAACAAAAAATTACAGATATTAAAGAAAAAACGCAATTTTTAATTCTTATGCTCATTAATTAAGTAACTTTTTATACAAAATTTACTGCTTCAATGTCATCACATTCACACAACATTTCGTCGTTGTCATCGTCATTCAGATCATTTGCTTCATCGACGAATTCAGCAAAAATTGGAATCATTCAAGTCAATTCCGGATCCACAGTGCTCCAGTTTTCACCTGATAAAGAAGTCAACAGCTTTTTGAGGCTGTCTATTTTTTTCTTTTTTCTTTTATGACCCAGAGGTATATCAGGGATTTGAATTTGATCTAAACCTTCTCGTGGTTTTATAAGGGTTTCAGCCTTTTTGGACGTGACGTCATTCCTGTATAAAGTTTCTGTTTTTACTAAAATTTTATCACCAGGGTTTCCCCCTTTGATGTAAATTCTTTTACATTGACTTATTCTAGTCACTTTTTTCAAACATACTGATGCATTTTAATGTCTTGAAAAAACCAATGATTGCCAAGTTGACTTTCGCCTACTTCGGAATAAAGTTGATAATATTTCTCAGGTGTCTTAATGGTACTGTGGCGCCTCAAAATTTTTTCGACCCTGCCAAAAATTCTATCGACAGGTAAGTGTGAAAGCCCACGAACGGGAAATGTCAACGCTATAGTTCTAACTGTTTCAGGGGCAAATCTATAAAGCCATATCATTAGCATGTGTATGACATAGCTGTTCTTATTTTGCCCCCCACAACCATCCGCAAACAGTCGTAAACAGTTTATATCTGGGGAAAGTTCTATTTTATTTAAAAAATATAAAAGAGCAGACGACACTTCCACAACCCTTTTACCACCTTGATGTTCCATATATGAGGAAAATATTGGACTTTCGCCATTAGTTCTAACGATACAAAAAAGTATAGGGAAAGCTGTTGGGCATAAAATGCATCTTGTATTGGTACTTTGGGTAGTACTTGGATTTGCTGAAGATCGAAACAAAAAGATATTGTATTGGACGGATCCTCTTTCATCATTTTGTGGAACTGCGCTGCTTTTATTAGGTGCACTTTCAATTCAGTTTGCAACTTTTGTATTTCATTTGGAAGTTTTGTATTCTTTATTTGAGTTACTGTTCTAACACAGAACCCTCACACATCCGTTGCAGGACTACCAAATCCTATGTTGAACTTATTATTAAACACCCTACTGAAGTATTCGTAGTTCACTTTTAGATTATCAGTAGCTTTTTCATTGTATAGATCACAAAGTTTAGAGATGCTTTACTCGGGAGGCAAGTATATCCTTTTGGATTTGTTTCTACCATAATGGCTGTCTTTGCCTTTCAACTGTTTTATAAAATCCATAACTGCGAGTAATTTTTCATGAAATTTAGAAGACCGTTTGCCCCACCTCTTTTTTCTTCAACTGCTTCTTCATGTACTATTTTATTGCAGTTTGCCGCACCTCTTTTTTCTTCAACTGCTTCTTCATGTACTATTTTATTGTAAATTGTATTTAGTCTCCTTTGACCAACGTTGTAAATACCTCTAAATAATTTCTGACAAACCTGTCATTTATTGTTATCAATGAACACATAAAAAAATGTCAAATTTTTATTATTTGCTATTATGCTTAATGAAAATGTCTTAGATAGTACTTTACGGTAAAACAGTGAGATTTTCCTCCAACCTGTTTACGACTTCTTGAACGCTTTGGATTGTCTATTGTCAGCAAAGATGCTGATTTGTTGTCTTGCGTCGTTTTGCATATTTCAATAAAAAATGCATTTTTAGGTCCTATTATAATAGGTTTTGTTAATTTGTGGCAATTAAAGTGTTGGTCATTATGGTTGCATCTGATTTCGAAATTCAGTAAATCGGGATCCAAATTGAAATATCTGCAATTTACCATAAACAATGTACTATATAAACTTAATAAAGGTACTTATAAGGTTTAGTAATCAATAATAGTGATGGTACTTAACCTAGAAAATGGCTTAAACATACCTTACATTTTTTTTGCGTTCTCTCGATGTAGAGTTTAGCTTCCTTTTTCTGCATCCACGATGAGTGTCTCCAACAATATGTTCTCCTTCGATTTCGTGCATTATTGTAACAACAATAATGCACAACATATAAAACAGCACTGACAATATTATTACACACCTGATAAGAAGTAAGAACAGATGCTTACTGATTTAAATCCCAATCAAAATGCAGTTTGTCCACAATTTGTGGACATAACGTGATTCGTTTGTCTACTGTTGTTGGACAAAATGCGCTTTGTTTATCCAAATAACATTCTAGTAAGGTTTCAGATAAAAAATAATTCGGTTTATATAAGGAAGCGAACGCCACCTATAGCTAAAATTATGAACTTTTGTACAAAATGCGTTTTGCATGTCTGCTCCTATATATACAGGACGTACAGCGTGACGGATTTCTGCGGTAAAGCTCAATATAATTGTTATTATACAAGATACGAGAAAAAGTTGTTTACGTTAATTTATGGTGTCTTGAGCTGCATCTTTTCGAACATTTTTTTCGCGTAAACGTGGTAAAAAGTATCATCAACATATAGAAAACATGATTTGGGAGCGAAATTTTTTTGTCTGTATGTCTGTCTGTCTGCTTGTGGCCACGATAACTTTAGAACGAATTGAGGTATCGTCTTCAAATTTGATATACTGTTAGCACTCTAGAAACGAACTGTTCGGATTGTTTTTGGGTAAAAGCGCTTTAGGTGGTATATATATATATATATATATATATATATATATATATATATATATATATATATATATATATATATATATATATATTTCTTTATATGCTGTTGATATTTATTTTATTTTTTTTGTTCCCTCAGGGCTCGTCCGCGGCCTTGCCGCCCCGATAGCACCGCAACCCTTGGTTGATTGTGCATAACAGCTGTTGATATTTACTCGTGTACAAGTTTTGAATATCTTATCTTTAGCCGTTTTAAAGATAATTAATGACAATCACTTCAAGCCTAACAACTGCAACTCCCTGTATCTCAGTATCACGACCTTATAATTAAAAGTGTTATACGAGCTACCCCCACTATTTTTTTAAGGGCAACTTACGCCCCATTTTGTTTGAAGCACAATCGGAACACCTGTATGTGTTAGTTCAAATTCAAATGTGCTAGTTCAATTACTAAGTTAAAAAATTTGTCGTTTCGGGAAAGGTCATAGTGAATACAATTTTGAGGACAGTTTGCTGAGATTAAATTACCAGTATTGTGACTGATAACAATAGTTACCTACAACAAACGAGGTAATGTCAACAACGAAAATAGCTGTTATTGAAATAGGAAATTACAGTCAGTAATGAAAGTGGTATACAAAAGAATGGTAATTACCTACCGATTACCGATTATTCAGTATTGAACCTGCTCATGACACAAACACTTTATTTTATTCTTATGAGTTACAATACAGTCCGCTATTTGTCCTGTGATTAATTGCCTTCGTCATTTTGCTACTACAATAATTAATGATTAGAATATGTGTCTAAAAAAAGTCAAAGCTTATCTTTAAATTTGGTTCAGCAATAAAGTAACAAAATTTTAAATCAAACTAACCGGACGTTTATGTGTATTGCAGCAGAACTAGTTGTACGGAAATAAAATTTGGTAAAGCTTTAAATACAGTCAATTTGTTCTCAAAGGGGTCCTAGTGGGGAAATTGTGGGGTAGTTTTGATTTTTTCCATTCCATGCGTTTTTTGGGGTGCTGAATCCGAATCTGAGGTTTGCTAACAAAATTGCGTGACGCAACATTAAAAAAAAAGTTTAGACGCAGCAAGTGCGTTATGGAGGTGAAATTTCATTAAAATGTTTTTAATAGCAAATATGTCTCTTTAACTCAAGCAGGCATCAGTTTGGTTACCGGTATAACATAATATATGGTAGAAAGAATGTACCATATTTTATCAAAATAACCTATTGTTTGAAAAGGTACATAAATTTTCCGAAAATAAACTTAAAATGTTTCCGAAAAAACTGGTATCCTAGCCAACAAATCTTGGGTTAATAACAAATTGAGTTATTGACATTTCAAGCATTTAATGGAGATTCGCTAGCAAAACGCACCTGCTGCGTCCAGACTTTTTAACGTTATTTACACTCTAATTATTTGATATTTTTAGTGGAACAAAAGTGACAAATGTATTAATTTTATAATATTTAAAAAACAACTGCGTCTCGATTGTTTTTTTCTTACAAACATGCATCATATTTCGTTAAAAAATGCAAAAATGCAATAATATAAGGCTGTTTGAAAAAAAATAGTGCTGCAAATTGAATCATAACTTCCACATAGCTGTGATAGGGAAAAAATATTCTCCAAATTTAGGGCCCATGACTGGACCACAAAGAAAATATTTGTAGTCCTATGCCCATTTTTTTAAACGTTATATTACTCGAGTTTTATTTAAAAAATGGCAATTTTCACCAAATCACTCCTTATTTATCCCCTACCCCCTGAAGCTATCTTACCCCAAAAACAACTCGAAATTTTCCTTTGTCGGGTGCTAACTAGATACCAAATTTGAAGACGGTATCTCAATTCGTTCGAAAGTTATTGCGCCTATTAGCAGACCGGCGTATGTACATCCCGACAGACCGACCGACCGACAGACAAAAAAAATCGTTCCAGAATCAACTTTTCTATATGTTGTGAGACTTTTTACGCCGTTTTAGCAAAAAAAAATCGCGATTTTTGTGAACAATATTCCACACCCTCAGATTCAACCACTAATTTAATTTCAGCACAGAATACCAGATGTTTGATGAAATTAAAAGTTTTCTAATAAATAAACCGTAAAACGTTATCTTACTCGAGTTTTAACGAAAAAATGTCCATTTTTACCAAATGACCCCCCATTCATCCCCTACCCACTAAAGTAATTTGATACGAACACAATTCGAACCGTTCGTTTGTCGAGTGCTAACTGTATACGAAGTTTGAACACGATATCTCAATTCGTTCGAAAGTTATTCTGGCTACAGACAGACATACAGACCGACAGACAAAAAATGTTTGTTCCCAAATCATGTTTTCTATATGGTTTCATAGTTTTTACGACGTTTAAGCAACAAAAAAATGTTGAAATTTTTCTCGCCGTTGCGATTCACGTTGTGACGATGTGGAAGTAATTGTAGGTATTATGGGTCACTTGTGATTGTCAAAATCATTTTATAAGATGCAGCTCAAGACACTCTATAATTAACGTATACAACTTTTTCCCGTATATTGTATAATAACAATTATATTGAGTTTTACCGTAGAAACGCGTCACCCTGTATATATATGTAAACAGATAAAAACTGAAACCAAACCCGGATATGGATTCTAGGGGGCCTAGTTTGCGCGCATTTGAAGAATATTTTTTAAATTCAACAGTCGCGGTCTCCTCATCAACGAATTTTTTCTACGAAAATTAGATAAAAATTGTATGCCATTAAACCATAAACTTAACTAAAATTACTGAGATTTCTGGTAACATTTTAGTAAAATGAAGGACAATGATGGTTGAAGCTGAAACATAAGGGTTTGCAGATTCTTCAGACATTTTCTTTACATAATCCGTATTTGTTTCAGGTTATTTGCCTAACTGTCGCCAATTTTGACGTTTCAAATCGAGACTTTACGTTTTGACGAAAACCCGTTTGTTTTTTCTTTAAATGCCCATAACTTTTTTGTTTTTAAACTTCAACCGACCTAAATTTTGATACATTATTACCGGACATATGATTTTTTTCCGAAAGAAAACACAATATTTCCCGGGGAAAACCTGGGCCGATCTTCCTGGCTAACAACTTATCAAAGCCACTTGCAAAAGCAGGGTACTCAGACAATTATATGGTGCCTAAAAGTCGCCAATTTTGAAGTTTCAGATCGCGACTCTAAAGTTTTAAGAGGAAAAACTATAAACATTTCAAAGTATTTTTTTCTGTCATTTGTTGACTTTTTTACGCAAAAAACCTAATCTATGTCTGTAATATACAATATATTTTGTTATCCATACAAAATATTTTGTTTTTGTGCGTTTTTTCTGGTCGTCAGTGGCACCCAAATTTTTTTTCTTTAAATGTCTATACCTTTTTTTGAACCTACAGATCTAAATTTTAGTACGTCTTTGAATTCTTATGGTATAAACCTGCGTTACAAATTTGGTTGCGTCAGCATTGTAATTTTTTTTTTTAGAAAATTCACTAAAAGAAAGTCGCGGATTCGATAAAAAGAAAATCCAGACTTGAGATACATAGTTTCGTAGACATGAAGAATACGTACTATTTATGAGGTGTAAATGTTAACTCAGAGAATGAGAGTGACAAAACATCCCTCGGCCAATCGCGGGCCATGCAGTGGAGCCCAGTAAATAAAAAAATTCTGGACGCAGCAAGTGCGTTATGGTAATGAATTTTCATAAAAATCTTTTTAATAACAAATATGTGTGTTTGTTTAAGAAAGCAGGCATCAAATTTGGTTACCAGTATAACCTATATAGTAAAAACAATGTGCCATGCTCCATTAAAATAACTTTATTGTGTGAAAATGTACAAAAATTTCCAAAAGTAAACTTAAAATGTTCCCGAAAAAACACGTTTCTTGGTCAACCTTGTAGGTTAATAGCAAATTGAGCTGTTCAAATATGAAACCTATGATAAAAATTCGCTACCATAACGCACTTGCTGCGTCCAGAATTTATTTTCTTATAAACATGCATTATATTTCGATGGAAAATGCAAAAATGCAATAACATAAGGCGTGTTTGATTAAAAAAAGGAAATTTGTATCACCAACGACTTATGGGCCACCCTGTGATTGCAGAAATATTATTTTAAGATGTAGCTCAAGACACCCTATAATTAATATATACAAATTTTCTTCATATCTTATATAATAACGGATATATTGAGCTTTATTAATTTTTTACGAAAATTCGACAAAAATTATATACCATTAAATGATAAACTCTATAGCTAAGGCTACTGCCAAGCATCAGAGAAAGGGACTATTTGAAATGAATTTTCTGCAAATATTTTAGTAAAATGAAGGACAATGACGGTTGAAACTAAGACTTTAGGGCTTGTAAAACATCCTTCTTGAGACATTTTATTTCTATAGCTCGTATTAGATTTAAGTTATTTGCCTACATGTTGCCAATTTTGACATTTTAAATCGCCACTTTGACGTTTTGAGGAAAACCACCTTTTTCTTAAATGCCTATAACTTTTTTTGTCTTTTGACCTACATAGCTAAATTTTGGTAGGTAGCTTACCTATAAGGACGTAAACCTGCGTACGAAATTTGGTTGCCCGTACTTTGTTAATTCCGGAGATATAAATTTTTTTCGAAAGAAAACACAAAAGTTCCCGGGAAAACCTGGGCAGATTTTCCTGACTAACGAACTCATCCAAGCCATTTGCAAAAGGAATTTTTTCACCAAATTTGATCAAAACAGGCCCATTATTTTTTGAGTTATCGGTGTGATACATATACATATATATATATATATATATATATATATATATATATATATATATATATATATATATATATATATATATATATATATATATATATATATATATATATATATATATATATATATAAACATATAAAAATTGAAACTGACCCCGGATATGTGTTCTGGGAGGCCTAATTAGCGCTCATTTGAAGAAATTTTTTCAAAATTCAAAAGTCGGGATCTCCTCATTAGTGAATTGTTTTTAAGAAAATTCACTAATAAGTGAATCAATTAGTATATTGGCAAGTTATAACTTTGTCTGGTGGACTTTATGTTGGTCAAGTTCCTAATGCTGCAACTTTTGAGGCAGTCCTTAGAGAGAAGCGGCTTACAAGCTCTGCTTTACAAGACCGTGAAAAATATTACAATGTCATACACTTATCCCTTTGCTAAGAAAATTAATCTTGTAAAATTCCTACACATATATTTTATCCATTTGCAAATTGCCATGAGCAATTCACTAAGTGAAGATTGGAACCTGTGATGAGCACTGATCATCACACTTGGAGAACCCAAATCACCACAACACATTTAAGAACCCTGATTATCGTTTCACTAACCAAGTTTGCGTCATCAGAGGATGAATAATTCTGAATAATTACTCATCCTCTGTTTGTAGAATAATATTTGAGTGTGTTAATTAAAAATGAATAACCTAATTTAAAAACTAATTGTAATCGCAAAATTACATCTATGCAGAGAATAATGATTATTGTTTAGTGGAAAGTTCCGTTTTCTAATTAATAAAGTACATTAGCACATATGCATAGTTGTTTCCTTTTCTTCTTAGGTATTCAGTGTTAGAAATTGCGTTATATATGAATTAGAACATTTATTATAATTGGGAAGAAATCAGCAAGGCTTGACGCAGCAAGTGCGTTTTTCTGGCAAATTTTAATCACTCATACATGCGATGTTGAGCACGTTAAAGATCCAAACCCTCCTTACAGAAAAACAGGGGTTCGGCAAAATTTCCAGGATAGTGAGGTGAAACTGCTCCCTGGCGTCGGTGATTGGCCATAGTCGCGGACATAGGCCGACGTTAAAGAAACAAAACACACACACAAATTTTTGTCCGTCAAATAATGCATTGTAAAATTAATGTCAATGGCAAATTTTACCGTTATTTTCATCATTGTTAAGTACCTCATTTATTTTACGTTGTCAAAAGCTTATGGTTATCGAAGTATTCAATTTCAGTGTTTTATAACACTGACAACACTGCTTATGCCGGAGGTAGACAGCCATTGTATCCGATGCAAACGCCCTCTGTTATACAGTCGCCCAAGTTGTCATCTCTCAGTTCAGTGACAATACAGTTGCACTTGTATTGAATTTGCCTCGGGCAGCCGGACAAATCGTATTGTGTGGACATCTAATAAAAACGCAATTTAAAAAAAATTAGAAGGGCTACATACTTATATTTTATTGCAATCTAATCTTTACATGTTCCTGCAGGTAATGAATAGTCAAAGTCATCTCTTTTGGAACATGTTCGTATATATAATCTTATCTAAATCATTGGAATATTTAAGTGAACTTTAATTAATTATACTTAATAACACAAAACATTTTTTGAAATTTGCGAACATTCATCACCACTTGTGGTTTGTCTATATTATGCAGCTATTTAAATTGTTCCCGTACACCTACTATTTCTTGAGATAATTACAATTTGAGGAGGCCTTGTTTTTCTATACTAAAGTGATAGCTAAATGCCACCCTTAAGAGATTGGCCTAATTGGTCTATTAATTGGGAATAGTTTTTTTAGAAAGATTTGCTGAAATTTGATGTACAAGTCAACTGACTTAACATTAATTGCCTTATTCACAATTTTATTTTGTAATTTTAAGTGAAAAACGAGATTTATAATGGTGTAGAGTGGGTTTAAGGACGGGTGAAAAGTGAAAAGCCGAGCTTGTGTTGTTTGTCTTTCTATTTCGAGGAAGATTCTATTTTTGAACATGATAAATGCTTATACCTTAATTGTTTTGGTGACTGTGATAAGGTGGATCAATTATTATTGTTATTATTATCATTTACGATACTCAAAAGCTAAGTATGTAGTGACCTCAAAATGTGATACTAATTTACCATTGATGACAGATTTAGATGTTAAATACTCAATCTCACTGGTTTATTATGATTGTGTTATTACTAAGCTGTATCCCATGTACAAGACAATTTCCTCAGACAGCTTTTTCCACTCAAAAACTTTCTTTAATCTTTCACTGCCTTGTGAAGCAGTGTGGTTTTTTAATGTTATAATGAATCATCTTTGATGTACGCAAATCAACAGCTCAATATATCATAATGAAAACTTCTTTATAGACTCATTTCCTGTACTAACCATTTATCATGTTCAGAAATAGAACCTTCCTCGAAATAGAAAGACAAACAACACAAGCTCCGCTTTTCACTTTTCACCCGTCCTTAAACTCACTCTACACCATTATAAATCTCGTTTTTCACATAACTGGTCAGCGTTTTGTTTGGATTCTTACACTTTTTATTTATTTTCCAAACAATGGTAAAGTGATATCATCAGTTCCATTTCAGATTTATACATGTTTTAGACATGCCAGAATATAATACTAGATAAATATTTAAATATAGCATCAGAGGGTATTATATTCAGAACATGGTTTCTTAGTGTTGTAATGGCCTTTAAAAATACCAATGAGCATTCCGTTTTTTAAGTGACACGTGTAGAGAGCTATTTTTAAACCAGAAAACATCAGATATGGTTGTGTATTTATACAAAGATCATATAAGCTTTATTTATAGCAAATTTTTGCAGATAAACTTTGATAACAGTACCTCGACTATTATCAGGGTACCCAGCGACCTGGAAAACCTGGAAAAATCAGGGAATGTGAAGTACCCCCTAAATTGTCAGGAAAATTTGTGATTTTACTCAAATGTCATGGAAATAATTCAGTAGACCTGGAAATTATATATTTGTAAAATTTCGCCACTAGCAGATGCTTTTTTATTTTTATTTCATATATATTATATGAATTTTCTCACGTAAATAGTTTTCTCATACATAGGAAAATATATCTGATAACAATGCGGCTTACCAATATCAATTCAATCCGCCAATGCCACATTATGCGCCGATATAAATCGCGTCTTCTTCTATCTCTAACATGTCTCATATGTGCATCTCACTTGGAATGTTCTTCCTTGAATGCATAAAATGCAAAATACGTTTTATGTATTCGCCGAGTAGAGCTCTGCTGTGAATGTGTTTATTCTATTTTAGCCTTTATGATCATGTTGAACGTTGCAAAATATTTGCCATTTGTATATGGCGCATGTAAACAGTATCTTTGTTTCATTTTTTCACCGAATTTTCATAAATAAAACTTCCCGTTTAGAGAGGTAACGACTTTCGAATTTTCAAAAATAAAATTTAATGGGTGCGAATCTGAGCTTTTGAAACCCATTTCCCAGGCTTATTCACATTTATATATACGAGCAATGTGGTTTTCAAAGTTTCTCCACCACCTAGAGACTTTTGGTTTACACTCGAAAATTTTTTCCGGAAGTTAAGTTCGTCGGCCAGTCATGAAAGTCAAGTTTTCCATTCAAAAATTTCAAATTTTCTTCTCGAAAATGCTATATGTTACAAATTTAACGGAGTTAAGCGTAGATATGTTTTTGATTATGTAAGTTTTTTGTTTGTAATTTTTATTTATTTTGTTCATAAAAAAATATTCAGTTATGAGCGTTTTAGTGAATTTTCGTAGAAAAAATTCACTAATGGGGAGATCCCGACTTTTGAATTTTGAAAAAAACTTTGCAAATGAGCGCGAACTAGGACCCCTAGAACCCATATCCGGGGTCAGTTTCAATTTTTATATGTTTATATATATATATATATATATATATATATATATATATATATATATATATATAATATATATATATATTATATATATATATTTATATATATATACGTATCACACCGATAACTCAAAAAATAATGGGCCGATTTTGATAAAATTTGGCATGTACCTTTTGTAAATGGCTTGGATAAGTTCGTTAGTCAGGAAAATCGGACGAGGTTTTCCGGGAAAATTTTGAGTTTTCATTCGAAAAAAATTCTTATCTCAAAAAGTGGTAAGCCGATTTTAATAAAATTTGGCATGTACCTTCCTTTTGTAAATGGCTTTTACAAGTTTGTTAGTCAGGAAAATCGGACGAGGTTTTCGGGGAAAATTTTGAGTTTTTATTCGAAAAAAAATTTTATCTTAAAGAATAATGGGCCGATTTTGATAAAATTTGGCACGTGCCTTCCTTTTGTAAATGGCTTTGAAAAGTTAGTTAATCAAAAAAATCGGACGAGGTTTTCCGGGAAAATTTTGAGTTTTCATTTGAAAAAAAATTTTATCTTAAAAAATTAAAAATCTATGATAACCAAATTTGGTAGGTAGGTTTATGATATAAAAGGTAAACTATACATCAAAATTTAGATTTCTATGTTACAAGAAAAAAAAGGTATAATAAAATATTTTGTGCCAGATCATTTCTATGAAAATTCACTACCATAACGCACTTGTTTTATTTCGAGTATTATGAAAAATGTACTCGAGGGGCCTGGAAATGTCAGGGAATTTATTTTTTGATTTCGGCTGAGTGCCCTGATTATAAGCCTGTATTTAGGTCATCATTCATTAAATTTGTTAGTGCAATACTGGCTACTTCATCCGATATGGGAATAATTAAGTACATCTTGACAAAACCACAAAGAATCCAACAATATATTCCTTTCTAGATTTTTTAAGAGCTTTAAAAGTTAAAGCAACCATCTTTGCAAGAAAAAGTACGTTTTGATGTTCCAATTTCAAGAACCTTTCTTATAATGCATGCGATATTCAATGCACAGATTTTCTTAACATAAATTATCTGGTGTAACCTCTCCCTAAGCTCGACCTAAAGTAACCCACATCCATAACCATATACAATGGTCCTGTAATAAAAGGTGCGTCCCATCCCCGTCTTACAGTAAGATGAATGAGAATAGAACCCAATAAATAAACGAAAGTCCAGTTCCGGTATATGCCATATGACTCCGTTTTCTACTCTTAACAACCATTTATCTAAAGATGGATGTTGTTCCTGCTTTGTGACATTTTCTTTGTTGCCCCTGTATAAGTGACTATATGCGGCGGCGTGTGGCAGACCCTTCTACGAAAGGCAGATTGGACTGCGCAAGTGAATGTTTGTCGCGTGTGAACCTGTGTAACTATGACTACGATCCAAGACGTTAAGCCAGACGCAGGTTGACACCTAAGCTCCGCATATAAAGAACTACATTAACTGACTATATTTCCTTTGTTTTTAATTAGAATTACTATTCATTTTATACTGTTATTTAGTGAAGTAGTAAAGTGCAAAAAATCAAATAACACTGGTCGTTTAATTCTGAACAAAAGATATAAAATCCCCAACATGGTCCTTCTGAGCCGCATATTACATTGAATATAGTGTGACATGGTCCATCTGAGTTGCATATTACATTGAAGATAGTGTGACATGGTCCTTTTAAGTCGCATATTACATTGAAGATGGTCATTTGCAATTAATTGTGACATCGTCCTATGAAGCTGGATGGTAATTTACAGTTAATTCTGAGCCAAATAACACAACTACAACATAGAAATACAGAGCCACATGGTTATAGCAATTCCCAATATTACATTGAACATAATTGAAGTCGAACACAGGTATTCCTAGAAAACCACCGTTGAAGAATAACGTTCGATAAGACATCGCCGTCGTCGTCAGAGAGGATCAGCAGCAATACAAGGAGGAGATCAGCCACTCGGCAGTAACAGTAGGTGATATCATTCGCCTTACCAGAGCAAGTGAGACAATCCTTTGTTCCTTTTTTTTATATATCTATTTCTTATATTTACCTGAATTTACAAGCATTTATTCCTTCTTTGCACATGAATTTCTACCTCTTAAAAGTCTTTTAACACATTAAAGTATTGATTATTTTAAGGCATTCACCCGTTCTATTTTTAGAAGAGTAACGGTACTTTATAAACGCAATATTAAATATTACACTTTAATTAATTTAATTAATTGTTGCTATCTAAAATGTCGAATAAAGAATTAGAAACCCTTATAAGAAAAAGAGGTGCAATTAAATCTAAAGTAACGATATTTAGTAATATTTTGAAAGAAATAAATGAGAAATCAGAAAAAACAGATTTAGACATAATTGACATAGAACAAAGACTTCTTAGATTTGAAAATTTGTTAGACGATTTTGATACACTACAAGGAGCGATTGAAGAAGAAACTGAGGACGAGACTGAGCAGTTTTTCGAACGTCAAAGCTTTGAAAAAACTTATTACAATCAAATAGCTATCGCGAAAAAGTTACTTAATAGTCAAATGAAGACATGTGGTTCAGACACATCATCCACGTCCTCAGAACGCTTCATCGCCCCAGTAAATTCAGCTAATCAATTAAATAATTCCATCAAACTTCCTACGATACAGCTGCCTAGGTTTGACGGGTCATTTCAGAATTGGTTAGAATTTAGAGACACTTATGAATCGCTAATAAATAAAAACAGTAGCATTACAGAAATACAAAAGTTCCATTATCTGAGAGCGGCTTTAGAAGGTAGCGCTGCTCAGATAATTAAGTCATTAGAGTTTTCAGCGAATAATTACGAAATAGCATGGAATACACTCTTAGAGCGATACAATAATACAAGGTTGTTGGTTCACAATCACGTGAAGGCATTGTTTAGCATTGAACCAGTAAGCAAAGAATCGGCTGAAAAACTCCGAAGCCTAATCGATACCGTATCAAAAAACTTACGCTCTCTGGAGCAGTTAGATCAACCCACAAGTAAATGGGATACTTTAGTGGTTTATTTAATTAGTACTAAACTAGATGCATCAACTGCTCGTGAGTGGGAAAACTACAAAATAAATAAAGACGTGCCTACACTAAGCGATTTAAAAACATTTTTGAAATCAAGAGCCGATTTACTTGAAACGCTAGAAAGTAACCAACCACGATTTGAAAAACGTAAGTTCAACACAAAAGGTTTTCTTTCTACAGAAAACCCGAGTCACTGGCAAAAGTGCATTATTTGCAACAATAGTCACTATATTCAAAATTGTCCAGAGTTTTGCAAACTCGAGATTAGCGATCGGGTAAATAAAATAAAATCGCTGATGCTGTGTCTAAACTGTTTGCGCCCTGGTCATCGCAGTAAAGTATGCCGACGAGGTCTTTGTAAAAAATGCAATGCGAAACATCATACCTTAATTCACAGAGATAAGGAAATAAACGCCGTTAAGACAACAATGACTAATGTTGAAAACACGGATGCAATCAGCTTAACTAATGCAAGTACAAATCAGGTTGTACTTTCTGCGTGCAGCCTAACTGAACACGTGTTACTTTCAACAGCTTGCATACAAATACTCGATTGCAATAAAACAGCACACACAGTCCGAGCACTGTTAGATAGTGGCTCTCAGTCAAGTTTCATATCAAAAGCCCTGTGTGATCGTCTTGGTTTACGAACTGACGATTGTGAAATTTCTGTTAGCGGACTGAATCATACTATGTCAACGATAAAATCACGATGTAGCGTCAACATACAGTCGTTGCACAATGCATTTACCACCGAGCTCTCCTGTTTTATCTTACCACAAATAACGGGAAACATACCCAGCACTATTATCGACAACCGCCTTGAAATTCCAAAAAACATAAAGTTAGCAGATCCTGAATTCTTCAAACCACAACCGGTCGAGTTGTTAATAGGCGCTGATTTATTTTGGAATTTAATCTGCATTGGTCAAATTTGCTTAGGGAAAAGCAAACCTGTTTTACAAAAGACAAGGTTCGGTTGGATTTTGGCAGGACCGGTAAGAACAGCAGCTCAAAGGTTAAGTAGTTGTAACTTCAGTCAAACCTTAGACATCCAGCGACAGTTACAATTATTTTGGGAGATGGAAGAATGCACAACGAAGAAACTACTTTCAAAAGAAGAACAAGCATGCGAAGACCACTTTCTGAAAACTATGAAACGTACTGCTGAAGGCAGATTTCAAGTCACATTGCCTTTTCAAGATAACCCAGAAAAGCTGGGAGAGTCATATGATCAGGCTAAAAGGCGGTTTCTTACTCTGGAGAAAAAGTTAGAATCAAATAACGAATTAAGAAGACAATACACGGATTTCATGAAAGAGTACGAAACTCTAAGCCATATGAAGAGGCTGGAAAAGGTAGACGCCAGGGAAGTTTCTTATTACATGCCGCATCACGCAGTTCTTGCGGAAAATAGCCTAACCACGAAATTGAGGGTCGTCTTTGACGCTTCGACTCCTACCACCACAGGTTTGTCCTTGAACAATTTACTGCTTTGTGGGCCTACTATTCAGAGCGAATTGTTTGAAATATTAGTTCGATTTAGACAACACACATATGTAATCGCTGGCGACATAGCAAAAATGTACCGCCAGGTGTTAGTCAACCCAGAACAACGATCACTGCAACGAATCCTCTGGAGGTACGATACAACAGAACCCATATCAGTATACGAGCTCAATACAATAACCTACGGTACTACGCCAGCCTGCTTTTTGGCCGTAAGATGTTTAACACAACTTGCCAAAGAGAATACACATCTTTCAGCGGAAATATCAGATATTATGCAGTCTGACTTTTACGTAGATGATCTCTTGTCAGGCGCGGAAACTGTAGAAGAGGCCGCATCACTGTTAAAGGGCGTAAAGGACATCTTGTTGCAGGGATGTTTTGAATTACGCAAAATATACTCCAACCACAACGACGTATTGAAATACGTGAAAGCTGAAAAGGATGCAAATACAAAGATAATCAATTTCGGAGAAAACGAAAATACCAAAACGTTAGGACTAACTTGGTCACCTTCCTCAGATCAACTCATGTACAAGGTAAGCAAGGCATCAGGGCAACCAACGATTACTAAGCGCAGTATTCTCTCAAATATTTCGCAAGTGTTTGATCCCCTAGGTCTCTTAAGCCCCTGTGTCATAACTGCAAAGATCCTTCTTCAAAAACTTTGGTTGGAAAAACTTTCTTGGGACGAAGCCGTGCCATCGCACATATATACTACGTGGACAGACTTCAGAAACGAACTTCCACTACTAAACGAACTGAAAATAGAACGACAAGCCTTGTGTCCAAACGCAATAAGAATAGAATTACACGGTTTCTCTGACGCTTCTGAGTGTGCATACGGTGGTTGCATCTACCTCAGATCCATAGATGTAAATAATAAAGTGGCAATTCATCTTCTTTGCACGAAAACAAAAGTAGCACCACTAAGAACGACGACTTTGCCGCGCTTGGAACTGTCAGGCGCACTAATCCTAGCAAGACTTGCCAATAAAATAACTAAAGCACTAAGACTAAAAATAAATACAAGAGTATTTTGGTCTGATTCAACCATCGTGTTAAACTGGTTGAAAACTTCGCCAAATAAATTAAAGACATTTGTAGGAAACCGAGTCGCAGAAATACAAGAAATAACAAACTCTGACAGCTGGAGGCATGTTCCTACAAACGATAACCCCGCTGATTATTTATCGCGGGGCGTAAAGCCCAGCCTATTGCAAGATTTAAGTATTTGGTGGTTTGGGCCAAAATGGCTAAAGGAAGACGAGACCAAATGGCCAAAAAACACCTACGTTTCAACCAACGAAACAAAAGGTGACAACGAATTACGTGGACAAGTTCACGCCCTTATGTCGTCATCAGAGGAAGCTTTTGACATCTTTAAAAGATACTCACATTTGACAAGGTTAATCCGAATTACAGCGTTAATATTGCGATTTAAAAATAATTGCTGCAGTTTAGAGAAAAATCGCGTGTTTGAGCCTCTATCCAAAGTTGAGCTGGACCTGGCACTGCACCAACTAGTCAAAATTGCACAGAATGATTCTTTTTCAGGAGAATTATCTAGTTTAAAAGAAAGAAAACAGCTGCATCATGGCAGCAAACTTCTAAGTCTTAACCCCTTTTTAGACCAACACGGCGTCATGCGGGTAGGCGGAAGATTACAAAATTCAGAATATACTTTTGACAAAAAGCACCCAATTGTTTTATCTCACAAACACAAATTAGCCAAATTACTATTTGCTGACGAGCACCACCGTTTACTGCATGCTGGTCCCCAGCAGCTATTGTCAAGTTTAAGAGAACGATTTTGGGTAACGTCTGGTAGGTGTGTCGCGAGGCATATCGTAAGAAATTGTATAATATGTTTTAGACTCAACGCTGCACCATTACAACCCATAATGGGCAACTTACCTGAGCAGCGCGTAAGGCCAGGATTTCCTTTTGAAATCACAGGCGTCGATTACGGTGGACCTTATCAAATAAAGGACAAACCAGGGCGTGGTTGCAAGACTAGTAAAGCGTACATATGTCTCTTCGTGTGTTTTGCGACCAAGGCTATCCATTTAGAGTTGGTTACAAGCCTTACTAAAGACGCATTTTTGTTAGCTCTTCGCAGGTTTGTTTCAAGAAGAGGGAAACCCTCGCTAGTATTTTCAGATAATGGAACTAACTTCGTTTCTGCTAGCTCGGAGTTAAAAGACTTAGGCGGGTTTATCGAGGAAAGAAAAGATGATTTGGTAAAGATTTTCCTTCAGGAGGGAATTGATTGGAAATTTATTCCTCCTCACTCTCCGCACTTCGGTGGTTTGTGGGAAGCCGGAATTAAGAGCACCAAGCACCATCTTAAACGCGTTTTGGGTAGCACTGTATTAGCTTTTGAACATTTTTATACATTACTTGTGCAGATTGAAGCAGTGCTTAATTCCAGACCTATCTCAGCCCTGTCGTCCAGTCCTTTGGACCTACTTCCTCTTACACCCTCACACTTTTTGGTAGGGCGACCTTTGACTCAAGTTCCGGAGGTCAACTTAATGAAAGAAAACCCAGGGCGACTAAATTTATTTCAACATTTATTACAAATAAGACAGCATTTTTGGACTCGTTGGAGCAAAGAATATATATCCGAACTCCAACAGCGCACAAAATGGACAGTAAATCAACACTCGCTTAAGGAGGATATGTTGGTTCTCATCAAAGAAGACCACACCTCCCCTCTACAATGGAAGCTTGGCCGAGTAGTAATGGTGCATCCTGGGACTGATGGAATCAGCCGAGTGGCAACTTTACGCACGTCGTCCGGGTTGGCAAAAAGAAGCTTTGCCAAAATATGTCCACTTCCAATGGAGAATTAACTCACTCTATTTTGAAACGCAGGCATTTCAAGGCGGGGGGCATGTTCCTGCTTTGTGACATTTTCTTTGTTGCCCCTGTATAAGTGACTATATGCGGCGGCGTGTGGCAGACCCTTCTACGAAAGGCAGATTGGACTGCGCAAGTGAATGTGTGTCGCGTGTGAACCTGTGTAACTATGACTACGATCCAAGACGTTAAGCCAGACGCAGGTTGACACCTAAGCTCCGCATATAAAGAACTACATTAACTGACTATATTTCCTTTGTTTTTAATTAGAATTACTATTCATTTTATACTGTTATTTAGTGAAGTAGTAAAGTGCAAAAAATCAAATAACACTGGTCGTTTAATTCTGAACAAAAGATATAAAATCCCCAACAGATGTGTATGCCTCCTTAGCCTTATATTATAGTGTTATTGAATATTCAAGACTACTGTAAAGCTGTGCGACTGTGCGCTATTCGTGCCAATAACGAAACGCAGAGCCCAATTCTAAACAGAAGAGTTTGACTGTTTGGTTTCACTACATTGCAAGTAGTTTGAATTTATCCAAAAAGGAAAGTCATTGTTATTATTTATTATAATTATGACTTTAAAACTGCGTTCTTCTATACGTTCAACGGCATATGCTATTGAGCTAAGAATTCTAATTTTTTTTGGACCTATTGTAACGCATTATCCACGGTCAGCCTTTAAAAAGTTTCAAAACGTATCTAAAGTATTTTAGAATTGTCTTGCTCGGTAGTTTTGCGACAGCATGATATGCTCTGGTTTTACTGCATGTGCTGTCTAGGTGAAATTACAAATTAGTTTGGACACTTTGTAATCTGGTGTATATCGGTCAGACTTTACGGAACTTCAACAGTTGTCTGTAGGTTTGATGGTGAAGGCTATCAAGCTAAAAATTATAAATTTGGTTGAACATATTGTAATGCAATTTTAGTGAATTTTCTTAAAAAAATTCACTAATGAGATCCCGACTTTTGAATTTTGAAAAAATTTCTTCAAATGAGCGCTAATTAGGCCCCCCAGTACACATATCCGGGGTCAGTTTCAATTTTTATATGTTTATATATATATATATATATATATATATATATATATATATATATATATATATATATATATATATATATATATATATATATATATATATATATATATATATATATATGTATGTATCACACCGATAACTCAAAAAATAATGGGCCGATTTTGATTAAATTTGGTGAAAAAATTCCTTTTTCAAATGGATTGGATGAGTTCGTTAGCCAGGAAAATCTGCCCAAGTTTTCCCGGAAAATTTTGTGTTTTCTTTCGAAAAAAAATTATATCTCCGGAATTAACAAAGTAAGGGCAACCAAATTAGGTACGCAAGTATATATCCTTATATGTAAGTTGCCTACCAAAATTTAGCTATGTAGCTCAAAAGACAAAAAAGTTATAGTCATTTAAAGAAAAATGAATTGGGGTTTTCCTCAAAACGTCAAAGTGGCGATTTTAAAATGTCAAAATTGGCAACATTTAGGCAAGTAACTTGAATCTAATACGGGCTATAGAAATAAAATGTCTCAAGAAGGATGTTTTACAAACCCTAAAGTCTTAGTTTCAACCGTCATTGTCCTTCATTTTACTAAAATATTTGCAGAAAATTCATTTCAAATAGACCCTTTCTCTGATGCTTGGCAGTAGCCTTAGCTATAGAGTTTATCGTTTAATGGTTAATAATTTTTGTCGAATTTTCGTAAAAAATCAATAAAGCTCAATATATCCGTTATTATACAAGATATGAAAAAAAATTGTATATATTAATTATAGGGTGTCTTGAGCTACATCTTAAAATAATATTTCTACAATCACAGGGTGGCCCATAAGTCGTTGGTGATACAAATTTCCTTTTTTTTTTTAATCAAACACGCCTTATGTTATTGCATTTTTGCATTTTCCATCGAAATATAATGCATGTTTGTAAGAAAAGAAATTCTGGACGCAGCAAGTGCGTTATGGTAGCGAATTTTGATCAAATGTTTCATATTTGAACAGCTCAATTTGCTATTAAGCTATAAGGTTGACCAAGAAACGTGTTTTTTCGGGAACACTTTAAGTTTACTTTTGGAAATTTTTGTACATTTTGACACAATAAAGTTATTTTGATGAAACATGGCACATTGTTTTTACTATATAGGTTATACTGGTAACCAAATTTGATGCCTGCTTTCTTAAAAAAAAACACATACATTTTTATGAAAATTCACTACCATAACGCACTTGCTGCGTCCAGAATTTTCTAGAATTTCAAGAGGCACCGCAGATAGCTTCAAATAATTTTACTTGGTAGTTTCGTGGGAGAGGCTATCTGCGTAAAATTATATATTAGGTTGAACAACTTGTAATCTGGTCCACATCAGCGAGAATTCAGTAAACTTCAAACTGCGACACAAAAACCTAATTATAAATCACGATTTCTGAAATATTATTCATCAGTGGCGGGTCGTGATTTCGAGAGTGGGTGAAGCAGAATCCCCGGGGCTCCAAAGAAGGGCGAAGCCTGCTTCGCCTGCCATAGCCCCACTTGGCGCCACAGACGAGAATTTTTTAATATTTTCAAGCTCACGCGTTCTTCTGGCACTTAAAAAATTTAAATGAAAAATTCATTTCTGCAAAAAGATAGATTTTCACAGGGCATAATTTTCGGAATAATGACCACGAATACTGGATGAAAGGACATAAATAAATAAATTTATTATTATTTACATTATTTTTTCACATCGTACGCGCACGCTAATATAATACTATTATGAAAATTCGTTTCTAGTGGAACGCGCTACAAGCATTTTTTTCCAAATTCAAGGCCCTTCTCTTTTTTTTTATAACTTGAAATTTTATATCTAATATTGTATTATTTTGAAATTATTCTTTGATTTATTTTATAACGGCTACATAATAGAAGTCTGGACGCAGCAAGTGCGTCAAGGAAGTGAATTTTCATGAAAATGTTTTTACTAGCAAAATAACTTATTGTTTAAAAACGTACAAAAGTCTCCAAAAATAAAATTAAAATGTTTCCGAGGAAACTGGTTTCATAGCCAACGAACCTTAGGTGAATAGCAAATTGAGTTATTGAAGTTTGAAGCATTTAATAAAATGCCACCAACTGCGTCTCGATATTGTCTTACAAACAGGCATCACATTTCGATTAAAATGCAAAAATGCAATAATATAAGGCATGTTCGAAAAAAAAATTTGTACGTATCACTAACGACTTATGGGCCACCTGTGCTCATCAAAATAATTTTATAAGATGCAACTCAAGACACCCTGTAATTAACGTATAGAATTATGTTGAGCTTTACCATAGAAATGCGTCACCCGGTATATATGTAAACAGATAAAAACTGAAACTAACCACAGATGTGGGTTCTAGTGGGCCTAGGTTGACCTCATTTAAAGAGATCTGTTTGAAATTCAAAAGTCGCCGTCTCCTCCTTAAGTAATGTTTTCTATGAAAATTAGCTAAAAATTATAGACCGTTAAACCATAAACTTAACTAAACCTACAGCCAATAAGCATCAGAGAAAGGGTCTATTGGAATTGAATTTTGTGGAAATATTTTAGTAAAATAAAAGAAAAATGACGGTTGAAGTTGAAACTTAAGGGTTTGTAGAACACTCTGCTTGCGACACTTTCTTTGCATAACCCGTATTTGCTCTTGCATCAGACCATAAACGTAGCAATAGATGTGTGTTTTTTTTAATATTTTAACAGCACACCACGAGGGCTTACAGCCTAAATACAATCGTACCGTGGGTGTCGACAAGGAGGAAAGAGGCAACTTTTTAATTCTGGACTTGAAGGTTTGGAGGTTCGGGGAGAAGGAAAAAACATGTGCCGGCAAGGGATTCCACAACTTGGAAGTCCTCGGGACAAAAGAACGTGCATAACAAGATATTCTATGTCTGGTGACCTGGACAGCATTCGCTCTGTTACCCTGGTAGATCTGTTGGGGGCAGCAGGTGGAAGAACTATGGAAGAAAGCTCATCTGAGCAATGCCCGTGCAGATATCTATAAAAGAGAGAGAGAGGTCACCAACGGCACGTCTGTGGGCAAGGGATGGCAGCCTTTGGGTGAGGGTAGGGCCACCAATGACACGTATAGCTCTTTTCTGAATGGAGTCCAGGATAGCGAGGGTAGAAGAGGCAACGGCACCCCATATGTGGGAGGCGTATTCGAGGTTTGGCCTTATTTGTGAAGTACATAAGGCATAAAGATTAGCTGGTGAAAAATATTTGCGAATCCGGAAGAGGAAACCTAATTTCTTAGCAGCAGCTTCTGCAATCGATGTGATATGTTGGTGCCAATTGAGATATCGATCCACATAAATGCCAACAAGTGAAAAGGACTCATTACTTTGAATAACTTGGTTGTTCATTGTGATGGGTCTAGAGCTGGTGTATCTCTTATGAGAAAGAAAGCAAGACCGAGATTTGGTGGGGTTGAATTGTACAAGATTTCTACTTCCCCAGTCTAATATTTTTTGGAGATCCACGGAGACAAAACCCGGCATGAGTCTGCGATCCTCATCTAATTGGGCTAAAGAGACAAGCTTAGAATATTGTATATTTAGGTGCTGTCGTCCGCGTAACATGTACGTTAATTAAAACAAGATAAAATAGAGTAGAGTAAATTTTTTTCTCTATTAAAGTGTATAAAGTTTTGGCTTAGTATTCTTTATCAAGCACACTTTCTAAATGCTAGAAAGCCGACATCCAAAACCAATATTAGGTACTGATTTATTGGTAAATAGATATGGTAATTAAATATATATCCCAATACAAAACTACGAGGTTAATATCTATATTCCTACCATTAAATAAAATAAATGATAAATGTGCTTCATTCACTACATTATTGTATCATATAGTTCTGCTATAATGATAGGTTAGGCATAGTTGAAATGAAACCGGAGAACTAAAAATAAACACTGGCTGGGCTTATCTGTATTTAATTATTTATTTTTTCAAGTACAATGACATTTGCTCTCTGTTTCTGTCTCATTGTTTAATACTTTTAACACGAGTTTTGATTTATTCATGCTTGACTAGTGGGGAAGGCATAAATAAATAGAGACACCTTCTTTTACAACTGTCATTTGCATAAACAAATAAAGCTGTTTATAAACATTAGATTATATGGAAAGTGGATGTTATGTGGTCTAGTTTGTTCATTTGTATTCAACCGAAGCTGTTATATGTTAATTTTAGGAATACCTTCGCTGTTCTTTATACATTTTTCACTTGAAATTTAAAAATTTAAAATCATCATCGGAGCTAAAGACTTGGTCATGCATTTTTCACTTAAAATTTAAAAATTTAAAATCATCACCAGAGCTAAAAAAGTCCACGTCGCAACTAACTTTACAGTTAGCAGTTCCCTTTAGCGAATTTTCACTAGCGAAATTCTCTAGAAGAGAGGTATCTACGGCGAGACTTTGCAAAAATTTCTTCAAATGAGCGCTAATTGGGGGCCCTTAGAACCCAAAACCAAGGCCCATTTGAATTTTTGTATCTTTATATATATTTATGTATTATATAAACCATAACTCAAAAAGTAGTTAACCGATTTTAATTAAATTCAGCACATATCCTCCTTTTATAATTAGCTTGGATGTGTTCGTTAGCCAGCTCGATGGAACCAGTTTTACACAAAAAAACTTAATTTTGCCGAAACAAAACTATTTTGATTAAATTTGGTAGGCATGTCTTTTACTTAATGGCAAAATTAAATTTTCTAGGTTAACAGCAAATTAAGTTATTGAAATTTTAAGCATTTAGTAAAAATTCTCCACCACCATGCACCTGCTGCGTCCGGAATTTTATTTCGTTGTAGCTACTTGAGCCAGGTTTCCTGGAAGTTTCCATTCACGTTTGACTCTTGCCTTTACTTCTAAGTTTCCTTCTAGGTTTCCTCTTCCGGGCTCGCAAATACTTTTCACCAGCTAACCTTTATACCTTATATACTTCACAAATAAGGCCAAACCTCGTATACTGGTCCTCCATCTGGGGTGCCGCTGCCGGTTCTACACTCGCTCTCCTGGGCTCCATTCGGAATACGTCTTATCGGTGACCCCACCATCACCCAAAGGGGGAAACTTTTTGAAAATGCTATATTTGTGTAAGTATCAAAGTAACTGGGATGAGACTTTACATTGACTAGAAATAGTGCAAGTTAACCTATGTTGTGAATTGTAAGTAATTTGGTATACAATATTTAGAGTTTTTTCCAAATTAAAAATAAAATCCCAAAGACATGCGTTGAAACGACTTAATGGTTAAAGTCCGATGCGTGACAGACAGAGTAGTTAACTGCCACGCGTATAATAATTCATACAACAGGTATAAACCATACATCAACGGTAACCAAACTAAATATATAACAGGCGAAAAACATACTACCCAAACCAACAATCGTAAAATCTCGGCTGCAATGATCGAGAATGACAGACGACATGAAATTAAAAATTGGCCAATTGGTTGTTATTTAACTAGGGGATTCAATCAATTATTAAAATACGCTATATTTGTAGCTTCATTAACGGCTCCAAACACAGTTTTAGCGCATCATAGATATATTATGCGGTCGCATAATACAGCAGAAATTTAAACAAAATCAAGCAAAGTCTCTATAAAAATGATTCTGAAATAGTTTCTTTTACCTTTAAACTTAAACATAAGACGTCATATAAGACCGAAACAGTGGTGGGATGTTTCAATGGTAATTCTATTAATTCTGTAAATAATTAATTCTGTATACTTTGAATATAATATCCCAGGCATGACGTGGATTTAAAGTATCACGCAAATAAAACGTTAGTTGACCTGTGCCTAGATGGCGCAAGGGGAACCGCGCTTTCCTCCTAAGCAGAAGGTTACGCGATCGAATCTAGTTCGATGAATGTATGTTTTATTTTGACATTTGGGGAAACAATAGTGCACAGATTCCATACGTTTTGAACAAGATCTTATTTGTATTTAAAACGCCTAAATAAGTTTGTCACCTTAGAGTCTAAATTATAATTTTGTTATTGTTAATATTGAAAAAACCGATTTGATTAGGTTGACTAAAAGGAAATGATACTGGCGATTAATAAGGAAAAATAACTGCTTCGTTTATAATTTGGTAGATACTTTTACAGTCGAACCAAAGCACTATATGTTACTAGCCGAATACGCATTTTTCTGCACATTGAGGTGTATATTTGAATATTTTGCAGCATACCACACGCATTGTTAATCAACAAGAAAATACTACTAATGGTAGACGTCCAGAACTGATTATAAATAGGCGCTGCTAATCACACCCTGACTTATGTGTGGCTACAGATATCACTTATCATTCGCGATTCCAATTTGATATGTTTTATTTATTATTTAAATGCAGGCCATTAGTTAGCGAGTGAAATAAACCACAACCTACTCTGTAGGGAAATTAGAAATATAACAATAGAATAACATACAAAGCCCACCCAGATTTAGATAAAGCGCTGTTCTAAAGGAAGACTGTAATTAAGTGAGACTATCAGGTCGATAGAATAGGTATTTGCTGTATACATATGTAAATTGTCTAACCATTTCCATGTTATTTAAGATCATAGTGTGTTCCTTTATGTTCGCAGAACCAAATTATAAGCAATCCGGCGTGCAAATAGAACATATTATAAATGTAGATGCAAAGGAGCATTTATAAAGTGCCAGCTGTTCGTATATTAATTCGTTTTCAAGTGTTATAATGAACATATGCTAATTTATGTTCTTTGAGTGTTTAAATTCTTCAGTTTATTTCAAAGAAACTATTTGCGGTTGGTCATTTCCTGTTATAAGACCCAAATATTGTTAGGACTCAGTCTCTTCCTTTGACCACAGCTTTATTCCTACGCTCTGGTTTGGCTAGATTTTTTTTATAACATGAAGATTAAATTTTGTGTATAAATGATTTATCGACACATTGGAAAAAGTCTGGACGCAGCAAGTGCGTTATGGTAGTGAATTTTCATAAAAATATTTTTAATATCAGATATGTCTTTTTTTAATGAAAGCAGGCATCAAGTTTGGCTAAATATTTTGTATACAAAATTCTGCTAAAAGAATACATAAAATTCAAATTATATACCTAATCTGTAATTAAAATTGAAAATAAAATAGTTTGTTTGTACGAAAATCCATTAAAACCTCATTTTCGAAGAATTTCATTTAAAAAATGTTCCATCAATTGAATAATTTTTCATACAAAAATTCTCAAATGTTTCCTCAAAGAAAATTCATTAAATTCATTTATAAGAAAATTCGCTCTTAAAAGAACATTTTGTATAAAAAAATTCGCTAATAAAAATAAATAAAATAAATTTAAAAAAACTGGTCCAATTTTCCTGGTCAACCAAACACTTCAAGTTATTTACCCACCTACCAAAATATAATTTTTCACAAAAACTTTTTCGACGACACAACAAAAATTTCATGAATTTTTGTTCAAGAAAACCCGTAAATATTTTTTTTTATAATAACTTATCAAACATTTATCATTAATCACCCAAATTTCACAAAAACATCTTACAAAAAATGATTTCTACGAAGCACAAAAAAATTTCTGCGAAAACTGGCTAAATATCTTTTTACACAAAATTTTGCAAAAAGAATACATGGTGGTGGGGTAGGCATCTATGATCTTGGAACAGTAATTCCATTATCCACAGACTTTTGTTATTAATTTTTCATACAAAAATTCGCAACAAACGTTTCTTCAAAGAAAATTCCTTAAATTCATTTATAAGACAATTCGCTTTTAAAACAGTATTTTGTACAAGAAAATTAAATAATACAAATGTAAATAAATTAAATAAATTAACTAATATTCAAAATCTAATCTAAATACAGCACTAGGTATTTTTTCTGTGACTTCACAGAGAAACTTATTTTGCCTGTGGATGCTGTAAAAATTGAATCCGGTTGTAGAGAAGAAAACAGCCTCTTCTCATGTTACAAATCTCTACGTCTATTTGAACTGTGGCACGATTTTACCAACTAAGGGCAACAACAGCTACTATTAAACTTGAATTAAATGTCTTAAAAGTGCTTATCATTCCTCTTCAACAAAAAGTCGATAAAAAATATATTGGAATTACACAATCTGATCAGATAACGTTAAAATGGAATCAAAGACGAAAAAAAGTTTAAAAAACAGTTCAGAGAGAAATTCAGTCACCGGTGAGATTTGAAGCTGAGTCCCTTCGCTCATCAGACAGGGATCCTAACCATTACACCACGCAAGGCTTGTATCACACTCTACAATCAAAGGTAGATAACCTATAATTGTTTTAAGTTATTTATTTGTAATATGTAAGGTCTTTAGAGGCAGATTTTGCAGTTATTTTAACAAATGAGAAGAGTATCATAAATGTAGAACATTATAGTGCACATTTTGTGCAATATTCTCCATTTATAAATCGCAATGGTCATACTAATTTTCACGTTTCAAGTCTCCAGTTTGACATTTACAGGAGAAAAATTATAAAATTCTCAAAGTAATCTTTATGGTAATTCTTGAACTTTTTGCGCGATTACAAGGTAAAAGTTGTCTGTAATATTTAAAAGATTCTGTTTAACACATACAATATTTTGGTATTGCGTCTTCTCTGACTTTTAGTGGCATTAAATATTTGCTTCATTAAGTACACTGTTTTTTCTTTCAACACATATACCTAAATTTTTGTGCAGAATTTGGTCATTCCAACACAAACTAGCTTGCCAAATGTGGTTGCCATAGCTTTGTTATTTCCGGATATATGTTTTTTTTTCATAAGAAAACCTAAAATTTTCCAGGAAAAAACTGGCCCGATTTTCCTGGCTAACGAACTTATCCAAGCTACTTACAAAAAGAATTTACTCACCAAATTTTATCAAAATCGGCCCTTTATTTTTTATAATATCGGTGTGATACACACACACACACAAATATAATATATAAACATATAAAAATTGAAACTGACCCCGGATATGTGTTCTAGGGGTCCTAGTTCGCGCTCATTTGAAGAAATTTGTTCAAAAGTCGAGCTCCCCTCATTAGTGAATTTTTTAACGAAAATATACTCAAAGGCTGGACGCAGCAAGTGCATGATGGTAGTGAATTTTCATTATAATGTTTTTAGTATCAAATATGTCTTGATTACCAGTCAGATTAGTTATATTAGAAACAATGTAGGTACCATATTTCATCAAAATAAGTTTACTGTTTGCAGAAGTAAAAAATGTTCGAAAGTAAACATAGAATGTTCCTGAAAAAACTGGTCCTATTGTCCCGGTCAACAATGAGTACACTTGGAGAACGCAAGTCACCACAACGCATCTTTTTAAAGACCTGACGGTCGTTTCACTAACAAGGTTAGCGTCATCAGAGGATGAAAAAAATCTAAACTGCTTACTACTAAACATCACCTTATATACAGAGGTTTAGTTAGAGACCGATACCGAGAGGGAGACTAAATCGCAGGCAAATTATCTGTGTATCATTCAAGTTTATTTATTTATTTATTTATTTATTTATTTATTTATTTATTTATTTATTTATTATTTATCCGAAAGGTTCGGATTGTTTTTGGGTAACATCGCTCCAGGGGGTAGGGGATAAATGGGGGATTTGCTGAAAATTGTCATTTTTTAGTTAAAAACCTAGTTACTCGTAATATAACGTTTTGTGGTTTGTTTATTAGAAAACTTTCAGTTTCATCAACCATCTGGTATTCTGTGCTGAAATTAAATTAGGGGTTGGATGTGTGGTTGAGGAGTGTCGGTGACAGAAATTGCGATATTTATTTTCGCTAAAAGGGCGTAAAAAGCCTTAAAACATAAGAAAACTTTATTCTGGGACGATTTTTTTTTGTCTGTCTGTTTGTCGGCCTGTACGTTTGTCTGTTTGTAGACTCAATAACTTTCGAACGAATTTAGATATCATCTTCAAATTTGGTATCCAGTTAGCAGCCGACAAAGGAACGCTTCGAATTGTTTTTGGGTAAGATAGCTCCAGGGGGTAGAGGATAAATGGGGGATAAATGCCATACTTTCACACGTTGTGGCGGTTTGGAAGTAATAATAAACATAAATAGGGATGTACATAACTTTGTATGTAAAGACACAGATATTTATTTACCTTAGTAACTTTGTATCTTTATGTCGTAAGATGTGTTGCGTACACGTTGCAATTATAAGTCGGGCTGCAGCTTATAGTGTAAGTTATCAGAACGACCGTGTGCGACACAATATATAACATATATCTAGACGACTTTTATATGAAAGCCATTGTTCTTGTTGTTTATGTGAGGGGATATTTATCTGGTCATTCCAGCCAACGCATTAGCTGCATTATATCTTTCTGTAATGCATCCCCTCCAGTGGTGGTTCGTCAGATACTAGAGCCTACGAAAAAATGCAAGAATGTTGCATCAATTCCTTTTAAGTAAAGAGTATAATGTAGTATATTAACTATGATTAGATAAACAACCCTTATACCTGGGAAGAATTTTTATGAGTTATGACTGGGACAAGTCTCTTGTCGATGTGTTTAGTACCTAGTTGCTGCACACACTGTGTAAATTTAGAGGGAAAATAGAAAAATTTAGAACTTGGAGCAGACACACAAAAAAGTATATAAGTTACCTTTATAGATATTATCGACGGTACCAAATTTTATGTTTCTAGCTTTATGGAAAGTCGAGTTATAGGCATTTAAAGAAATGCACGTTCAGGGTGCCAAAAGACAGCACAAGCCTAACCATTTTTATATAATAAACACAAATTATGTTATTTTATAGACAAAAGTAGTACTATTTCGGCTTGAATGGTCGAAAAACATTAAAACGTTTGCGAAATAAGTAGAGAGCCTTATTTTTGTGAATATTACTTTTATGCAAATATCATATCATACTTTTAAGTGGCAGATTTAATTACATTAAATATAAGCACACTTGGAAAACCCAAATCACTACAACACATTTCTGAAGATCTAACGACCGTTTCACTAACAAGGTTAGGTTCATCAGAGGTTAAAATTTTCCTAAACGCTTAAAACCTAAAATTATGTTTATATTCGATGCCAGGTAATTGACCGCACCCTAGCGGAAGGATCAAACAAACTGTCCACGCTGATTTATCCCTTTCGCTTATACTTGTACTGCGCATAGAACCTCGGTGGTTCAGAGGTAAGAACGCGTGCCTCTGAACCGAAGGGTACTGGGTTCGAATCCAGGGTTCGCCTTTAACTTTTTCAGTACACAACTGTAACATTAACATCAACCGAAGTTCTGGCATTGTATTTAAGCAAGTTGAATGTCTGAACGCTCCGCCCTTCGGAGCGGGCGTTAAGCCCTCGGTGCCGTGTCCATGCGATGTTGGGCACTTTGAAAGCACCATCCTTACAGTAAGGAAGGGGTTGGGCAAAATTTCCAGGATAGTGAGGTGAAAATGCTCCCTGGCGTCGGTGATTGGCCATAGTCGTGGAAATAGGTTGACGTTAAAGAAACAAAAAAAAACACACACACTTGTACTGCATGGTTTCGTTTTTTTTTGTACCAAAGAGATATTGTGCGAACAATGCACTATATAGACGTGACGGAGCTCTAGAGCTATATATACTTCTATATGCATCTAATTACCCCGATTGTCTAAAATGTTTAATAAGCTTCAGGTTTTACTTATCAACGTGCTGATTATGATCCCAAAATATGTAGGGCCACGCATGACGCAATAGCGTATGTTAGCTGTGCTAAATCTTTCTTAAATCTGGATTCAATAGGTCTTTTAACTTGTCCAACGTAAGTACACTTGGAGAGCCCAAATCACCACAACACATTTTAAAAAAGACCTGACGATCGTTTCACTAACCAAGTTAGCGATGTTTCATCCTCTGATGACGCTAACTTGGTTAGTGAAACGATCGTCAGGTCTTTTTTAAAATGTGTTGTGGTGATTTGGGCTCTCCAAGTGTACTTATCAGTGCTCATCACAGGTTCCAATCTTCACTTATTGTCCAACGTATATGAGATTACAATCTTTACAACCTATTTCACGGATCCCCGAGATTTCGTCGACGTTATCCTTATCTTCTGCGTTACCTAACAAATTTTTTAAATTATTACTGCCACATCGTCACAACGTGTGGAAGTATCGCAGCGGCGACAAAAATTTGAAATTTTTTTTCCGCTTAAACGTCGTAAAAAGTATCAAAACATATAGAAAACTTGAATTGGGAACGAAAACTTTTTGCTTGTCGGTCTGAGTGTCTGTCTGTTTGTAGACACTATTACTTAGAACGAATTGAGATATCGTCTTTAAATTTAGTATACGGGTAGCACTCGATAAACGAACTGTTCGGATTGTTTTTGGGTAAAATCGCTTTAGTCGGTAGGGGACAAATGGGGGTGCTTTGGTGAAGATTTAATTTTTTCATTAAAACCCGGGTAATATAGCGTTTTAGGGTGTACTTATTAGAAAATTTGTAATTTCATCAAATATCTGATATTCTGTGATGAAATTATATTTGGGGTTGAAAGTGTGAGCGTGGGATATTGTTGACAAAAATTTCGTTTTTTTTTTATAAAACGGCGTAACAAGTCTCAAGCCATATAGAAAACTTGATTCTGGAAAGAACTTTTTTTTGTCTGTCGGTCGGTATGTACGTCTGTCTGTTATTAGGCACAATAACTTTCGAACGAATTGAGATATCATCTCCAAAGTTGGTGTCCAGTTAGCACCCGACAGAGGAACGCTTCAAATTATTTTTGGGTAAGATCGCTTTATGGGTGGGGGATAAATATGGGGTGATTTGGTGATAATTGATAATTTTTCAATAAAACTCGAGTAACATAACTCTTCAATAGTTCATGGGTACAGGAATACAAATACTTTCTTTGTAGTCAAGTCATTTCTTTATGAAAATTCGTTAAAATTGGCTTAATGACTCATGCGCATCACCAGGTTAGAGCATTGTTGCTTTAACCTTTTTTTTTCACATTTATCTGTTTAGGTTATAAATTCAAAAGCTGTTATTCTCGGCTACTTAAAATTAATTCTGTGTAACAAATAATTACGCTAGAGTAACGTTTAGTCCCGAGTAGTCTATTATTAGTGGATGTCTGCTGTTACGGCTGCATTAACATAATATTTGCTCTGAGCAGAAAGCAAAGGCAGAAGATATCGATATCGATGCCCCTTAGATACGATCTAGGCTTTTACAAAAGAGTGTAGCTCACTTACTGAACACTGATACACGAAGTGATAGCCCAGATAACATCGGCCAGTTGTTGGACAATGGACCTTCTCTTATTACAGAGACATAAGGCAAATAAAAACAGTGGCGGCACCCAGAAATAGCTACAGGCTCTGTCCTAAAGCCTGAAGCACCATTGATTAATATTATAGTTTTATACTTACCTGCAGTCAATCATTTAACCAGTAATTGCTACTGATCAGCGTTTTACAGAAATCACATCGAAAAATTATTTTTTACTTAAGGCTAAGCCTATTAAGGAGAAATTTGTGTCTGAATATTATAGTATGTGATTTATAATACCGGGTGCCCCATTATATTTTGAGCCTTTAATAAACTGATGTAACTTCTGAAATAATTGATCTAAAAAACTGTGGTTTTCACCAGTCTTTTTCTTATTTTAATAAGTTTGTTTCTAGTTCTCTGTCTTTTTATACTCACTTCCGCCTTAACCGGAAACGGTAAAATGTATGTTCAAGGATAGGGCAACTTTGTAATCTTAAATGGAACAGCCCGTATATTTATTCACACATTTTCCCTTTCCAAAAATGCCATATACTTGTTACAGTTATTATACAGAGTGATGGTTTTACAAGCGTTTAAAATAAATATTGTGTTTTATCTCAAACTTACGAAAAAAAGGAATGTTTGGCAAAGTCGACTTTGGAATTAAAAACAGCAACACTTGCAAACGTCGAATTAGTTTAATGACAAACAATAATATTTTACTTGAATTGCTGCTTACGATAATATAAATATCGGACTCGATGAAACAAATTGTGGCAAAATACTTATTGAGAAATAAACAAAAGCATAAACATTACTTATAAAAGATGTTCAAAGTGATGTCCATCAACTTGAATACATTTATCTATACGTTTTACAAAGTTTAAAAGCTTTAAGCTAATTGTGCGGGGGTGATGTTAAGACTAGATGCATTCACGCAACAATTAGAACCGTAGACCGGTTTCGCTCTCATTAGAGCTTTTCAGTACGGCATACTAATTGTAGCAAAAATGCACCAAAAATAACACGGCTGTAGTATAGCCAGTCTTAAAACACTAAGTGAGTGGTGAACGTGTCGCCACCTAGTTCGGAACCAAGTACTATGTTGTCACGCCCGCTCCAAATAACACAGAGTGTTAAAAATAGAGACAGTACACAACTAACTAACAATTTAAAAAATTGTTAGCCCCGGCCCATTTATACCCAAATATAGGGACAAAGTATGTAAGACTAGATGCATTCTCGCAACAATTAGAATCGTAGACCGGTTTCGCTCTCATTAGAGCTCTTCAGTACGGCATACTAATTGTAGCAAAAATGCACCAAAAATAACACGGCTATCGTATAGCCAGTCTTAAAACACTAAGTGAGTGTTGCGAGAATGCATCTAGTCTTACATACTTTGTCCCTATATTTGGGTAGAAATGGGCCAGGGCTAACAATTTTTTTAATTGTTAGTTAGTTGTATACTGTCTCTATTTTTAACACTCTGTGTTATTTGGAGCGGGCGTGACAACATAGTACTTGGTTCCGAACTAGGTGGCGACACGTTCACCACTCACTTAGTGGGGGTGATGTTGTTAAAGACATTTCTAATATTTCCTTTAAGACGATCTAAGTTTTGGGGGATCGGACTGTAACACCTGTCTTTCTTATACGCCTATATAAAAAAGTCTGGAACTGTGGGTTCAGGGGATCTAGGTCGACAAGCTATTCCTCTCCCTACCCAACGATTTCGAAAGGTGGCATTCAGTGAGTCTCTGGTTACTGCAGTTTAATGAGGTGTAGCACCATCCTGCTGGAAATTTTCTAGCACGTCTAGATATGATAAAGCATTTACAATAGGATGGTTGAAAAATAGGGACCGTATAATTTTTGTTTGGATACCGCACACCAAACTGTAACTTTCGGAGCGGATCTGACGTACTGAACAAAATTTCTGATATTTTCGGATGTCCAAATTCCACTATTATGCTTATTTACCTTACCATTTAAGTGAAATGATGCTTCGTCGGGCATAATTAAGTTATGGAAAAAATGCATATCAGTAAATTACGAATCATTGCACAAAACTGTAATCGTCCAGGAAAATCAGTTCTTTTAATTCTTGATGGGTCTGACATTTATAAGCATTCAGGTTTTGATACTTGCAAAGAACATTGACGCCTGTGGTACTAAATTTAACACAACGAACCTAACAAATATTGTCTTCCGCACGGAGACAAACTATAAAAATGGCCATACTGTTACTATCACCACATAATGCATTAGTTATTTCCCACGGTTATACAATAATAATAATGTCTATGGGGTCCTATTTCCGTGGCTCAATTAAGAAACATTAAAAACCGAGTGTTAACACTGCTGCTCTTAGAATATGATTTCCTGGCATACTGATTTTCTATTTTACGCAAAATTGTATTGTTTTAAGTCATTAACTCACAATTTTACCATCTATCAAGCCGCTTGCAGTCGCAAGCTAGAATTTGGTGCTTTTGAAAGCAAACATTGTCCCGGTATAGGAAACAAATGGGTCAGGGCTGACAATTTACAAAATTGTTAGTTAGTTGTACACAGCCTCCATCTATAACATTTTGTATTAATTAGAGCTGTCGTGCCGACATACTACATGGTTCTGCACTGAGGTGGCGTCCCTGTCGTACATTTCACAACGTTCTACATTCAGATATCTTGCAATAATACTTGTAACTTCCATTGTTTAGACTTTTATCCACCATTTATTTAAATAGCAAAGCAGTACAGGTAACGTCATCTGTCTTTGTCCAACATTGTAGATATTGCGTTACAGAATCGGAAGTGATGTCAAGAATTATTTTCATTTTCATTTCGAATAACTTTATTTTTCTTTGATCAAAAGAATTTAAAGTTGGTACACAACCACGTCTGTCTATGGTTTTTTTAAGCTGTAGATTTTCATTTCAATAACTTAAAGAATTTGAGAGAAAATGCGTTTAAAAAATATTTTTTAATTTTTTGTTAAGAAAAATTGTGCGTTAAGATGTGATGAACGAACTCATCCAAGCCAATAACAAAATAAGGGTACTTTCCAAATTTGGTCCAAGTCAGTGAAGTATTTTTTTTTGCTATCGGTTTGATATATATATATATATATATATATATATATATATATATATATATATATATATATATATATATATCTGTGTGTGTGTGTGTACAAACTTTTTTACTGACCATGGAAATGGGTTTCAGGGATCCTAATTCGCGCTCTTTTGAAGACATTTTCTGAAAGTATCACCATCGATACCTCTCTATTAGTGAATTTGTTTAATGAAATTTCTCTAAAATGGTGATTTTGTATTAGTCTTACTGCAAACTGCAGGTGTCTTTTGTGTAAGATGATATTTTTGCAAATGTAGGTTCATTTGTGTGGTTATAAGTGCAGAAATGTGTGTATTGCACCGTGCGTTGGAGTTTTTCGCTCGTTATTATTCTTATTTTTTTAATCACGCCTTTCCAATCGCTATTACGTATTTGTAAGTGTTATATAAGAGCTCATTGTGTTATTGTTTTGTGAAATTTATGTCGTCGTTTACCTTTTACGACTGTCATTCATGTTCACTTCATAGCCTACTTGACTAGGAAATTAGAAATTTAACAATAGAATAACAGCCAGGTCTAGCCCACCCAGATTTAGTAGAGACAAAAGAGATAACGTCCATACATATATCCATGGCGGTCTATCTAATTCTGTTGAAATATTCAGAGCAAATGCAAATTAAACGCCCCTCATGCGGTCGGCACGGTTCCCTTGTCCGTTATAAAGCAATTGGATCTGGATACTGCATCAACCCACACGATTTAAATTATCAAACAATGGGTTTTTCGTTATCGTAGCTAAACTAATCGGCGAGGGTGGTTTTCAAATGCAGATATCTGCCGAAATATTTCCTGAATACTGAAATGTTAAGAGGGTATCTTCTACGCTGTAACATGCATCTGGTAATTACGGTATATTATTCCCAGGCTGCCAGTTAAGAGTGAACTGATTTTTGATAGTAGTCCCATAGCGCCTTTATTGATACATTTATCATAAACTGCACATGTAAAGAATAAATTTACACACCTACTAACTCAATTCGTTATATTATGTTTTTGCAAGTGAGAAAATACGGCTACAAATATTCTTTTAAATTCATTTATGACTTTATATATTATAACTATATATATTTGGCTGAAAATCGATCACTCAATTGTTACTAGTTGATAATCATGTTCGTTAATCGCAAAAAAATTTAAATTGTATATACCACAAATTGTTGGGTGAGAAAGAGCTTGCTTTTGCCATTACTGCTTGTGATTTCACTTGCTCCCGCTTCTTCATTATTGTTGATGACAATACGAAACCTCACAAATAACACAAGACCTCTATGACAAACTCCCAGGTCTCTCTATTTATTTATTTATATATTAAAATTCCTTCATAGGTCTCTACAAGATATAGGAGATAGTCAACAATCAGCATTCTAAAATTACAGGCGTTAACTGCATAAATACTAAAATAAACAAACAAAACACACTGTACGGTTCAGAATGGGTTAAATGTAGTGCCGTGAAATATAAATGTTTAAATGAAAATAAATATTCGCATTAACATTACTAGTTTAGGAAGACTAGCATCGTGGTTTAATTACCCGTTTAAGACTCGTGAAGGACCAGAGTAATTGTTGACTGTGGGGCAGATCCAATAATACAACTAAAAGAGTAACTTACAATTGGACAATTGGAGCTGGATAGGTTATAGGTTGCTGTACCCAACACGCAGAAGCTGCCGCTGTTACCTAGCTCTTGGTCCACAGGGGTAGCCACGTGGGTGAATCTTGCCCTGTTGAGAAAGACGTAGTGTACTTCTCGCCACGGGTCAATCGCTTGCAGACCGCTGAATGGCCAAGAATATGAACTGGTGACTAATCATCACCGGTAATTGGTTGGAACCGAGGTCTTGACTGGCCGCCGAACGATACAGAAGCTATCAAGTGTGACCACAGCAAAATCAACTACTCTGTTGCGTATGACTAACACTCACGGTTCAGACGGTCGGGATGACCGCACTTGACGCTGGATGACATGTAAGTGGTCGAATATTGAGATATCTCGTAGTTACTTCGTGACGCTCGATGACAACTGTCACAGGGTTGGCACTGTTGCAACTGCGCGTCTGGTGGCTGTTGTTGCAAACGGCTTCAGGAGTGCCAATGTTTAAGCTACCCCTGGTGTCCGTTGTAGGCACCGAGGGAAGTTTTCAGGATGGGAATGTACAGGGTCGGACTCGGGGAGATTGAGCGTGGGGATCAAACAATATTAGAACACAACACACGCAATAAAACACTCAAAGTCCATAAATAATCCATAAAGCACAAAAAGCAGCTTATCATTGTTAAAATTTAAAATTAAAATTAAAACGTTCGTCTACAGAATAAAAAGAATGTTATCTAAAAAACGATTTCAATGTAAGCCTAAATTGCCTGAGGCTGTTTAAATCTTTAATCCTATCAAGTAAATGATTATATAAGCTTATTGCATTGTTGCGAGTTGCCCGATTAATCTGTTCAAGCCTGTAAGGGGGAACATACAAACTCTTAGCCTGTCTTGTTTCATACGCAGTAATATTACCGCTGGTACTAAGCAATATTTTTTCTAGCATAACAAAGTGCCTCAAGCATATATAGGCACGTCACTGTTGTAATGCCATGCTGTATAAAAAATGGTCTACAAGATCCCGAAGACGGCTGGCCAAACATGGTGCGGATAATTCTCTTCTGCATCAACAGAACCCTCCCCAGATCCACACAGCTGCGCCAACAGAGCAAACCGTACGCCAGGAGACAGCCGACACTACCATAGTAGCATGTCAACAAGGCCTGAGCATTCAAAGAATCCCTTAGCTGCAGCAACGCATAATTCCTGGATGCAAGAGAGCCCACCACATAATCAACATGGACACCCCATGATAAGTTAAAATCCAGATGGAGGCAAAAAAAGTTTACAGACCCTGTCATATTGAACCGTTGTCAGATCTCACATATAGGCTTATATTTGGAGGCACACCAATTGCAGAAAAAATAAGCATTTCAGTCTTTTGCGTGTTAAATACCAGACCATTTCCCGAACATCAATCTGACACCTGAGACACACAAACATTAGCTGCAGCACCAAGCTCCTCGAAACTTTCCCCTGAGATTGTAGCACTGATGGCATCTGCGTACAAAGTTAAGCGGTGCTGTAGGAGAGCATAGACAATATCGTCAACAAAAATTTTAAACAAAACAGGGCCCAATATGGTGCCCTGCGGCACGCCGTTTGACACGGCTGAAAAACCAGATATATAGTTCTTACCCACCTGACGTATACTGACAGCCTCACTCCTCTATAAAAGAAAGCTTTTTAGCCATAAATATGCATTTCCTCTTATGCCATAATGATCTAATTCTTGTAGTAAAAGGGCATGGCTGACCGCGTCAAACGCTTTCGAAATGTCAAAGATCAGCCCGGCGGATTTGGACCCACTATTTATGTAACCCAAGACTGTCAGGAAAGTGCTAAGTATGGCACTCATAGTTGACAGCCGCTTACGAAATCCAAATTGACAAGGAGGCAGCAAATTGTATCTCTCCAAAAAGGACCCAAGACATAGCAGAAATGCCTTCTCAGAGATCTTAAAAAAAACGAAAGCAGCGCAATCGTCCTGTAGTTGTCCAAAAGACGTGGTTCTCCTTTATTAAAGAGAGAAACAGCAATGACCGCCTTTAGGCGTCCAGGAAAACAACCGATTTCAAATGACACCTATATATGATAAGTTTGTGGATCCACCTCAAGATGAGCAATCTTGCCAAGAAGACTACATGGTATTTAATCTATTCCTGGTGAATTTTTAACTGCAACTGATTTTATGATATCTAATACACCCTCCTCTGATACAGAATATAAAAACGTAGAATCTAGGTCTAGGGTTATACGCACCGAGACCTTAAAACCGATCTTCAGCTAGATATGGGGATTAGGCAGATTGAGGTCCCGTAATCGAGCTACAACAATCCATCCTATCCTTACCTACCACTCTAAGGGGTAGGCAGATTGAAACCTCAAAGTTCATTCCCATTCGCATTTTCTTAACCTCTTGAGAATGGCTCCAAAACGGGAGCCGAAACGCCGAGTTTTAATAAATTCTGGTCCCGGTTCATCCTGAGAACTAATCTCTCTCTCTCTCTTTCTTTCTCTCTCTCTCTCTCTCTCTCTCTCACACACACACACACACACACACACACACACACACACACACACACACACACATATATATATATATATATATATATATATATATATATATATATATATATATATATATATACATAAATAAGCCTGAAACTGACCTCGGATATGGGTTCAAACAAAGGGCTCTACTTTGCGCTTCCTTCAACAAAATTGTACGAAAGTTCGAAAGTCGTTACGCAATGATTTTGTGAAAATTCGCTAAAAATATTCAATTTTTATTTCTAATATTTATAATGACCTGCACATTTCTAAACATCAAATTTTCTTTGGACAAAATCGTTTTAATCACCCCATGCAATTTACTATGCTTATGCAATCTAAACTGAAATTTCATACTGAATATTTAAAACAAGCATGAAATTGTGATTTAAATTTCCCACTACAAACACCAGGAAAAAGAGTAGATCATCTAGGAAACAGACTGTATTTGATAATGATAGAATCAAAGCGTGAAGTTACTGTTAAATTGTGTATGGCTTCATTAAACCGTATATCTGCATCTAATTGAGACATCCCAGGAGTTGAATAACTTGACGTTCTGTGTTTAATGATACCCTATTATTTGAATAAAGAAATAAATAGTAAAGGCTACAAATTCTTTGATGAAAATATATTGCTTTAGTTGTCAATATATGTTCTTTCTAGTGAATTTTCATTAGGAAAATTCACTAATAGAGAGGTATCGATCGTGATACTTTCGGAAAATTTCTTCAAATGAGCACGCATTAGGGCCTCTGGAACCCATTTCCATGGTCAGTTAAAATTGATATATATATATATATATATATATATATATATATATATATATATATATATATATATATATATATATATATATATATATATATATATATATATATATAGTGGGTCCCAAACTGGATGGAAATGTATTGCTATCTTCGTTATTATTAGAGATAGGGAGACGATTAGATTATCAATGTTTTGTAGAATTTCATGATCGTTCCAAATAAGACTTGTATTTTGCCCTACCTCTTTTTGCTTTTGAGTTATTTTGAAAAAAACAATATTTGTCGATTTCTCTATGCATCCAACCGATAACTCAAAAAATACTTCATTGATTTGGACCAAATTTGGGAATTACCCACAGTTTGCTAATGGCTTGGATGAATTCGTTCATCAAATCTCAACAGCCAATTTTTCTTAATAAAACATTAAAAAATATTTTTATAACGCAATATCTCTCAAATTTTCTGAGTGATTGGAACAAAAATTTACAACTTCAAAGAACAACACGAATTTTCAAGTAGTTTGATCAAAGGAAAATAAAGTTATTCAAAACTAATAATAAAATAACCCTCGACATCACTTCATATTCTATAATCCAATATCTACAATGTTGGACAAAGGCAGACGACGTTGTCTGTACCGCTATGCTATTTAAATAAATCGTAGATACAAATCTAAACAATGGAAATTATTGAAAAAGGTCAGACATTGTGAGAGATACGACAGTGACGCCATCTCGGTGTAGGACCAGGTAGTATGTTGTTACGACGACTCTAGTTTACACAACATTTTATAGATAGAGCTGTGCAACTAACAATTTTGTAAATTATCAGCTTTGGACCATTTCGTTGCTAATACCGTGATAAAGTTTGCGTCCGAAGCGCTAAATATTAGCATGGGAATTTATACTAATAAATTAAAAAAATAATGACAGTAATTCAATTTGTTTAAAAACAATCTAGAATGACGTTTCATTATGTATAAATATTAAGCTTCCCATTCTTCGCGTTCGCGGTATTTAAAATTAAAAGCTCTCTCTCTCTCTCTCTCGCCTAGTTTAATCTGACCACACGTAGCTATTTGTCACAGAGAAGTGTGTACGCTCGCGCACTGCGCATCGCATAACCTGGAAATTGACTCCGCTGGTGCTAATTGTCAATACTAGCGTTGTAAATATTCGGATGATACGGATTCATATAAAATAATATTCGGAATGATCATTCGATTACGTTTTCACATTAAGAAGAGTATATTATATTAGTGCATTTTCGTAGAAAAAATTCACTAATGGGGAGATCCTGACTTTAGAATTTTGAAAAAATGTTTGCAAATGAGCGCGAACTAGGACCCTTAGAACCCATATCCGGGGTCAGTTTTAATTTTTATATGTTTATATATATATATATATATATATATATATATATATATATATATATATATATACATACATACATACATACATACATACATATACATATACATATATGTATGTATCACACCGATAACAAAAAATAATGGGCCGATTTTGATAAAATTTGGCACGTACCTTCCTTTTGTAAGTGGCTTGGATAAGTTCGTTAGTCAGGAAATTCGGACGAGGTTTTCCGGGAGAATTTTGAGTTTTCATTCGAAAAATTTTTTTATCTCAAAAAATAAAAAAGCTATAACCAAATTTGGTAGGTAGGTGTACGATATAAAAAGTAAACTATACACCAAAATTTAGATTTCTATGTTTGGCTTATTGTGCATTTGTTTTCTCCTTAGGTGTTTAAGATTCGATAATGTGAGTACAAGTGAAATGCGAAGGGCTGAAGATAATTTGGCACCTATTAGAGAAATTTTTGAAGGTGTAAAGTCCAAACTAAAATGCCACTACACTCTCGGCTTGCATACGATCACACTCTCGGCTTACATATGATTATAGATGAAATTTTGTGGGCATTTAGAGGATGCTGTTCTTTTAGAATAGACATACCAAACAAGCCTAATCGCTATGGCATTAAAGTATTTGCTTTGGCAGATGCCAGAACATATTATAGTCAACCTAGAGGTGTATACAGGGAAAAAAACCAATGTTCCATACTTCGTAAGCAATTCGGCCAAAGATGTAGTTGAAAGATTGTATATTCCAATATCCCAAACCGATCTAAATATAACAACAGACAATTATTGGTTTACATCTGTACAGTGGGCAAGGAGTCTACTAGATGATCACGAATTAACTCTGCTTGGTGCAGTAAGAAAAAACAAACCACAGATTACCTCTCAGCTTACAATTCGTAGACCTCTAAATACTAGTATGTTTTCCTTTAAAGAAGATTTGGCTCATCTCGTACATACCACAACAAATGTGTTCTTATTGTCAAGTTCGCATCATAACGAAAATAGATGAGCTTGCTGGAGCTCTTCAGAAACCCAACATGATAACACTATATGTTACTAAGAGTGGTCTTTACACAGTAGATCAGCTATATGCAACTTATAATGTAGCTCGAGGTACAAAGAGGTGGCCAAAGAAAGTCTTTATGGACTACTCAATGTCACTGCCGTGAATGCATTTTACATTTACAAAACTAATACGCTTGAGGCAACCAGGAATATCGGAAGAAGAAAAATATTGAAGATGTTGTATAAAGACCTCATGTTGCCTCACATGAACCGGGGGGTAGAGTCTAAACAGCTACCTAAGGATACTAGAGGAGCAGCGGAAAGGATATGCGGGGTTCCCTTCCAGGAGAGTGTTCAGATGGACACCAACAAACGAGGTAGATGCAACTTTTGCAGAGATCGTAAAACGAAATATTCATGCTCTTCATGCAAAAGATACATTTGTTTGGAGCATTCTAAACAAACCTGTGGGGATTGTGCAGACGAAATCTGATTAATTTGTGATATCCAGGGTGTTATTTATGATAAGGCAATTTAAGTAATGTTTTCAGTTTTATTGTTAATGACGTTGATTTGAGGAATAAATTAGATTATTTCTTGTATAGACACATTGTAAGAATGTTGTTTAGTAAAGTAATACCCATCACATGAAAATTCTTGTATGAATAAAAAAAAGTCTGGTCGCAGCAAGTGCGTTATGGTAGCGAATTTTCGTAAAAATGTTTTTAATGTAAATATGTATTGTTTTTACAAGAAGGACATTTGGTTGACAGTATTACCTATATAGTACTAACAATGTACCATATTTCATTAAAATAGCTTTGTTGTTTCATAAAGTAGAAACATTTTCCGAAAATAAACTTTAAAAGTTCCAGAAAAACTGGTCCGATTTTCCTGGCCAACGAACCTCTTTAAGCTATTTACACACCTGACAAGATATAATTATTCACAAACAGCTTTAGGACCAAAATTGAAACAAATTTTTTTAATGATAATTTCTTTTACATAAATTGCCCTCAGTAATGTTACACAAAATTATATTTTTCACAAAAATTCGACAACTTTTTTTTGACAATAAGTTATTAAACATTTATTATTATCTTACAAAAAATGATTTCTACGGAAACACTAAAAACATTTCTGCGAAAACATATCAAATTAACCCACTGGTTGAGAGTGGCTGTATACGGCAGCTCGATGTTTTCGACGAGTAATACAAGGAAAATGGGGCTCCGCTATCTATTGATAAAAACGCCATATCACATTTTGTGATATGTGTTTAAAGTATGTGCCAAAAACGTGCAAAGTTGCGAAACAATTGAAATAACTCAAAACCGATGAACGATATTAATTTTTTTCCTCACAAACATGCATTATTATATGATGGAAAACACAAAAATTCATTAATATAAGGGGTGTTCTGTTAAAAAAATAAAGCGTGTATCACCAATGATTCATGAACCATCGTGTAATTTTCAAAATAGGTTTATAAGATACAGCTCGAGATACCCTATAATTAACGTATATACTTTTTCCTTATATCTTGTGTAATAACGGATATATTGAACTTTACCGTAGAAATGCGTCACCCTGTATATGTGTAAACAGGCAAAAACTGAAACTGACCCCGTATTAGTGTTTTAGGGGTTCTAGTTCGCGCTCATTTGAAGAAATCTTTTTAAAATTCATAAGTCGCGGTCTTCTTAATAAGGCATTTTTTCGACGAAAATTTGCTAAAATAAAGACTATTAAACTATAAACTCTGTAGGGGAAACTACTACCGAAGCATCAGAAAGAGGGTCTATTTGAAATGGATTTTCCGAAAACATTTTAGTAAAATGAAGGACAGTGATGGTTGAAGCTGAAACTTAAGGCCTTGTGAGACACACTTATAATGACATTTTTTCGACATAGTCCGTATTTGCTTCAAATTCATTGTCTGAAAATTGCAAATTTTGAGGTTTCAAATCGCGAGTTTGACGTTTCAAGAAGAAAAATTATAAAATTTTCAAAAAAAATTTTCTGCTATATACAGACTTCGAGACTACTTCTCTGGCTTCACAGTGAAGCCAGAGAAGTAGTCTCCAAGTCTGTATGTAGTATGCACCAGTTTCACCAAGTAAGGACAACAACAATAAATGACTTTTTTCTGCTACTTCTTATTCCTTTTGCGCCAAGAAAATTTAACCGTTGCACGTCATATTCAATTGGTTTTGTTAATCACACAACATATTTTGTTCTTGTGCTTTCCTCTGATCACCAGTGGCACCCAAACTTTTTTTCTTTAAATGCCTATAACTTTTTTCTCTTTCAACGTAGTCACCTCAGTTTTGGTGCGTAGGGTAAATTTGATAGTAGAAACGCATATGTCAAATTTGGTTGTGATAACTCTGTGATTTTTGGACATAAAAATTATAAAAAAAAATTCCGGAAAAACTGGTCCGATTTTCCTGGCTAACGAACCTATCCAAGTCACTTACAAAGGGAAGGCACATACCAAATTTCATCAAAATCGGCCCATTATTTTTTGAGTTATCGGTTGGATATATATATATATATATATATATATATATATATATATATATATATATATATATATATATATATATATATATATATAAACACAGATCTCCTCATTAGTGAATTTTTTGTTTTACGAAAAATTCGCTAAGAATGTAATTTTTTTTTGGGTCTCACAGATGCAACCCGTGTCTTTTTGTAAAAAATATTTCACCCGTGCACCGAAGGGTTAAAATATTCATATTTTAGATTTATATTTGGTTCAAAAACTGAAGATACTGATCCCACATCTTTTAGTAGCCTTGTTAGGAACATTGACTTATATTATCAGACCCAACCCGTGTCTTTTTGTAAAAAATATTACCCGTGCACCGAAGGGTTAAAATATTCATATTTTAGATTTATATTTGGTTAAAAAACAGAACATACTGATCTCACATCTTTTAGTAGCGTTGTTAGGAACATTGATTTATATTATTCAAGTGCAGATGTTTTCTTAATTCCCAGTCTTACAGCCTCTATTATTAAGTGTAAACTTGTTAACATTGACTGTGGTTACGCCCCAGAAACGTCTACATACAAGACACATAACATATAGATATTCCAGACCATGCACGCTCAATGCACTCGAGATATCTCAAGACATAATACAAAAGTCATGTTGTCAGACTTTGTAATGTTACTATTTACAATTTGATTTTTTAAGTCTGTGTGGTGCTGTATGCTGGCCTTTCAAGAGTTCAGCTAGTCATGTGGGTGGGGAACTAATAATACTAGATATGATCTACACCTGTAAACATCCTTCTCTCTATCTCTATTTCTCTCTCTGTGTTATACAACACATTTATTATTATATTATATTTATCAGGCTAATTAATTTATAATTATACGTGTAATTTATTTTTGATTAATTTGTATTAATCATGGTATCTATTTATTTCTTCGACCATATATACTATTCAATGAGTGAATATTGGAACCTGTAATGAGCACTGATAAGTACAATTTGGAGAGCCAAATTCATCAAAATACAGTTTTTTGACCCGACGATCGTTTCTCTAACAAAGTTAGCGTCATAAAGGGGATGAATAAACTAAGTGAATAGAGACTAGAACGACTATTTATATGTTAGTTGCCGGAGAACCTCGGTGGTCCAGGGGTAGGAACGTGTGCCTCTGAACCTGAAGGTACTGGGTTCGATCCCAGGGTACTCCTTTTACTTTTATTTAGTACAAACTGTAACATTAACATCAACCGAGGTTCTGGCATTGTATTTGAGCAAGTTGAATGTCTGCACGTTCCGCCCTTCGGAGAGGGCGTAAAGCCGTCGGTCCCGTGTCCATGCGATGTTGGGCACGTTAAAGATCTCTACCCTCCTTACAGAAAGGCAGGGGTTCGGCAAAATTTCCAGGATAGTGAGATGAAACTGCTTCCTGGCGTCGGTGATTGGCCATAGTCGCGGAAATAGGCCCACGTTAAAACACACACACACATGTTAGTTGGCAAGCAGTTGCGAAAAGCATCCTCTAGGAAGGTACGATGGCGGGTCAATAAGTCCGTGACTTTTTGAATTTCTTGCCTCTTCACAGGAAGGGCAACACTGCGCCTGCAACAAGCGTCTGTCAGTTGACTCCTGTCAAATTCTGAACAAGCTGAGTCATTTAGTTTGTGTTAGATAGCCATTGAAAGCAGACAACCTCTTGAGTTATAACGAAAATGGAAGAAGGTGAATTTCGTGTGCTCCTCAAACACGATTTTTGCGGAAGAAAACCACCACTCAAACCAAAGCTAACCTTGATAAATAGTATGGGGACTCTGAACCATCAATTTTCATGGTAAAAAAGTGGTTTACTGAATTTCGTTGCGGCCGTACAAGCACAAATGACGCCGAACGTTCTGGACGCCCAGTTGAGGTCGCTACACCCGAAACAATTGGAAAAATTCACGATATCTTGTTGGCCGATCGGAGATTGAAAGTGCGGGAGATTGTGGAAGCCATAGGCATATCACATGGCTCAGTGTTTTCGATTTTGCATGATCACTTTGGTATGAGACATCTATCCGCAAGATGGGTACCGCGTTTGCTCACAATCGACCACAAACGCGGGTACCGCGTTTGCTCACAATCGATCACAAACGCAATCGTGTGACATCTTCGAAGGAGTGTTTGGCGTTGTTCAACAGTTTTTGCGCCGTTTCGCAACAATGGATTCACCACAACACACCAGAGATCAAGCAGCAGTCAAAACAGTGGGTTCCTCTGTGCGAATCGGCGCCAAAGAAGGCCAAGCTGAGTTTGTCAGCCAATAAAGGCATGGCGACCGTTTTTTGGAATGCGCGCGGTATAATCCCTATTGATTGCCTTTAAAAGGGAAGAACAGTCAATGGCGAATATTATACCAACTTATCGGATGGCCTCAATGATGATTTCAAGAAAAAACAACCGCATTTGGCCAAGAAAAGTTATTTTCCACCAAGCCAATGCAAGGGTGCACACATGTGTGGTCTCCATGGCGAAATTGCATTGGGCTACGAATTTCTCCCTCATCCGCTCTATTCTCCGGATTTAGCCCCGAGTGACTATTTCTTGTTTCCAAACTTAAAGAAATGGCTCGGCGGAAAGAGATTTGACTCCAATGATGAAATCATCTCACAAATAAATACTAATTTTGAGGACCTTGACAAATCTTATTTTTTGGAAGGGATAAAAAAATTGGAGAAACGTTGGACGAAGCGTATAGAGCTCTAAGGAGACTATGTTGAGAAATAAAACGATTTTTTGTAAAAAAAAACTGTGTTTAATTCAAGAAGTCACGGACTTATTGACCCCCACTGTTGAGTCTTCAATCCCTGCAATTAAAACTGCATACCTGACTTTATTATACTGTGCGTCGTTATCAAATATTCCTTCTAGGAAGGACACTCTCGTTATTAAGATAACAGTTAGCACAATGGACTACGTAGAACCGGGAGTACTCTATTCATCGAAACATTTGTGTTCAAATTTCTAACTATATATATATATATATATATATATATATATATATATATATATATATATATATATATATATATATATATATATATATATATATATATATATATATATATATATAATAGGTTGTAAACTATTTCATAGATTCCCGATAGTTCTGTGGTTATCCTTTGGGTTACCTAGCAAATTTTTAATGTATTTTTTTTAGAAAATGTTAGCCGGAAATTGGCTTTCTTAAAAATGCTATTAAACCTTTCGTAATTCGCGGTTCAAATGGTAAACAGAGAACGGGTTTGACTGTTTTATCTTTTCTGAAAGTCGTAAATTCGCTAACATTTTCTTTGTTTTATATTTTCAAGGTTCAGCTTTAGCCCCTACTTTGTTTCTTCTCCACATCAATGACCTCCTCTCTAGCACATCCAACCCAGTTCCCAGTTCACAAATATACAATATTCTAAACCTGTCTCTTTAGCCCAATTAGATGAGGATCGCAGACTCATGGAGGGTTCTGTCTCTGTGGAACTCCAAAAAATATTAGCCTGGGGAAGTAGAAATCTTGTACAATTTAACTCCACCAAATCTCAGTCTTGCTTTCTATCCCATAAGAGATACACCAGCCCTAGACCCATCATAATGAACAACCAAGTTATTCAAAGTAATGAGTCTTTTTCACTTGTTGGCATTTCTGTGGATCGAAATCTCAATTGGCACCAACATGTCACATCAATTTCAGAAGCGGCTGCTAAGAAATTTTGTTCCTCTTCCGGGCTCGCAAATACTTTTCACCACCCAATCTCTATACCTTATATACTTCACAAATAAGGCCCAACCTCGAATACTGCTACCACATCTGGGGTGCCGCTGCCGCTTCTACACTCGTTATCCTGGACTCCATTCAGAAGAGACTGCCATTCCTTGCCCACCAACGTGCCGTTGGTGACCTCTCCCCCTTTTATTGTAATCTGCACGGGCAATGCTCAGCGGAGCTTCCTTCCTTAGTTCCTCCACATGCGGCCCCCAACAGATCTACCAGGGCAACAGAGTGAATGCACCCTTTTACTGTCCAGGTCACCAGACATAGAACATCTTGTTATGCCCGCTCTTTTGTCCCGAGGACTTCCAAGTTGTGGAATTCTTTGCCCGCACAGGTTTTTCCTTCTCCTCCGAACCTCCAACCCTCCAGGTCCAGAATTAACAAGTTGCCTCTTTCCTCCTTGTCGACACCCACGATACGATAGTATTTAGGCTGTAAGGCCTCGTGGTGTGTTGTTGAAATATTAAAAAAAAAGGTTATTGACTAGTTTTTCCACTAAGCAGACAGAGTAACAGAGCTACATTCTTAATATATTTAAGTTCTCTGTTGTATCTCTCTTTATTTAAGAGACACCGTATTAATCTATGAACGAGAAAATTCAAACAAGCTGTTTTTTGGGAAAAACTATGATGTGAGTTAATTGTAATGTAACTCGTAGTAGTGGATGTCGGTTTTAAGATCCCTTACTTCGATCTCATTTGACGAAATATCTTAAAGTGTTACTGTAGTCGTGATCTTGCGGCATCTCTAGGAAAATTCGCAACAAATTAAAAAATTCAGATAAGTAATTTTTAAGTTAGTAAAATGCTACAGGTGTGTTTAATTGGTTTAATAGTAAAAAGCCTGGACGCAGCAAGTGCGTTATGGTAGTGAATTTTCATAGAAATGATCTGGCACAAAATATTTTATTATAACTTTTTTTTCTTGTAACATAGAAATCTGAATTTTAGTGTATAGTTTACTTTTTATATCGTAAACCTACCTACCAAATTTGGTTATCATATATTTTTAATTTTTTAAGATAATAATTTTTTTTAATGAAAACTCAAAATTTTCCCGGAAAACCTCGTCCGATTTTTTTGATTAACGAACTTGTCAAAGTCATTTACAAAAGGAAGGTACTTGGCAAATTTTATCAAAATCTGCCTATTATTCTTTGAGATAAAAATTTTTTTCGAATGAAAACTCAAAATTTTTCCAGAAAACCTCGTCCGATTTTCCTGACTAAACAAACATGTCAAATCCATTTACAAAGGGAAGGTACATGCCAAATTTTATCAAAATCGGCCCATTATTTTTTGAGTTATCGGTGTGATACATATATATATATATATATATATATATATATATATATATATATATATATATATATATATATATATATATATATATATATATATATATATATATATATATATATATATATATATATATATATATATAAACATATAAAAATTGAAACTGACCCCGGATATGGGTTCTAGGGGTCCTAGATCGCGCTCATTTGAAGAAATTTTTTCAAAATTCAAAAGTCGAGATCTCCTCATTAGTGAATTTTTTCTAAGAAAATTCACTAAAAGAAGCATTACAACATAAAATCAACCTACGCCTGGAACATCGTCTGAATTATGTTGATAATTTGCTTTCTTATCTGGTTAAAACAAACCAGGGTGTGTCTTTGTAAGATATCCCCGACTATTTAGCAAGCAACAAGTGTAAATTCCACGTAGAAGTTTTTATTGTACAAGATAATCTGCGTGGGTATGAGGGAATATAAAATTATGGACAGTCACAACTATACATGGCAGCTAAAATAGGCTATCGCAAAAATAAAGTGTTGCTTTAAAATCTGCTTTATGTTCTAATAAGATAAACCTTTTTAGGAATCTTTAGAGAAAGAGAATATCTCAGATGGTGCAAGGTTTTATAAAAGAGTAAATTACAAGTCCCACACAGCTGGTTATTTATATATTTATGTACATACAACTATTTTTATATACACATAGGCCAGGGCTGGCAATTTACTAAACTGTTAGTTGGTTGTATACAGTCTCTATTTTTTAACATTCTACGTTATTTGGATCTGCCGTGATAACATACTAGTTGGTTCCGCAACCAGATGGCGACACGTGTAAAAAGCGTGTCTTCCATCTCACTTAGTTTTTTAATACACATGGGTTTTTTTACTCTTAGGATACAATTCCGTTTCGTAGATAATCCTAGAATAGGTATATCATTTTAAGGGAAATATATTTTTTTTCAATAACACGCCACGAGGGCTCACAGCCTGAATACTATCGTACCGTGGCTGTCGACAGGGAGGAGAGAGGCAACTTGTTAATTCTGGACTTGAAGGTTTGGAGGTTCGGGGGAGAAGGAAAAACATGTGCCGGCAAGGAATTCCACAACTTGGAAGTCCTCGGGACAAAAGAGCCGGCATAACAAGATATTCTGTGTCTGATGACCTGGACAGTAAAAGGGTGCATTCACTCTGTTCCCCTGGTAGATCTGTTGGGGGCAGCAGGTGGAGGAACTATGGAAGAAAGCTCCTCTGAGCAGTGCCCGTGCAGATATCTATAAAAGAAAGAGAGGTCACCAACGGCAACGGTGGGCAAGAGCGACAATCTGGGATTCACCGTGTAGTTCCGTAGACTTGTTCCAAGAATGGGTGACAAAGGAAAGGAAGTCGGCAATTGATCTGCGCTGACGGAATCCATACTGCCTGTCGTGGATTAGACTGTGTTTTCCAAGACATTTTAGTAATTCGGTGTTTATATACTTGTCCATCACTTTAGAGTCGACTGAAAGGAGATAAATTGGCCTGTAGTTGCAAGGAAGCGCTTGGATCCTTTCTTGGGGACGGGTTATACTCGATCAGTTTTCCAGTTACTAGGGAATATGCCTCTATTGTAAGATGTTTGAAACAGACGCGTCAGGACAGGAGCAAGCAAGCTACCTTTTTAGTTTTGGAAATGATATCCGTCATTTTATGCGCGACATTGGGAACTGTTGGTGGTTGAACATTTGGAGGTGGGTTGAGAGTAGAATTACGGGCGAACAACGAGGCAAAAAGTTCAGCCTTGCTCAGGGCGGCAGAAACAATTTCATCCCCTGAAACAAGAGGTGGAAATCATTCCCAATAGATTTAGCAAGAGTCCAGAAGGGTTTGCTGCCGTTGGAGCTTGAGAGGACTGTGTTTTTGATGTGGTTGTTAAACCAGTTTTTGCATCAGAAAGAATGCGGACATAGTGGTTTCTTGCGTCGTTAAATGCTTGACGGTTTTCTTGACTGGGATTGTGTAGTAGCGTTTTGTGAGCTTTGACCTTTTCACGTCTGACCTTGTCACAGGATTTAGAGAACCAGGGCTTTTAAGTGTCCGAAGAGGTTTTCTGTGTACGTGGAATAAATAATTCAATGCCAGCTTGGATAATTTCGGTGACGTTTTGTAAGATATCAGAGGGGTCAGGATGAGAGAAGCAGACAGACGCCCATGGAAATGAGGAGAACTAATCCCGCATTTCGTCCCAGTTAACGTTGAAAACTCAAAAGTCGTGGTCTCCTAATTGACGAATTTTTTCCACGAAAATTAGCTAAAAATTATAGACTGTTAAACCATAAATGCAACTAAAACTACCGCCGAAGCATCAGAGAAAGGGACTATTTGAAATTGAATTTCTCCAAATACTTTAGCAAAATGAAGGACAACGACGGTGGAAGCTGAAACTTAAGTGTTTGCAGAACACTCTTCTTGTGTCATTTTCTTTACATAATCCGTTTTTGTTTCAAGTTCTTTGCTTAAATGTTGTCAATTTTGACGTTTCAAATGGCTACTTTAACTTTTGAGGCAACCCCATTTTTTTCCTAAATGCCCATAACTTTCTGGTCTTTATACTTAGATATTGAAAATTTGATCAAAATGGGACCATTAGTTTTTGAGTTATCGGTATCATTTCAAGAAAATTCCAAAGGCGCTTTAAAATCTAGAAAGAACAAAGCAATGATGCAAAACCGATGTGTCTGGCATAGCCCAATGTGCGGTATCGTATAGCAACATAATTTTCAAAGATTTCTATAAAGCTAGGTATATTAGTTACTTTTTGTCTTTTTCTGAAAACTAATAATTGGCCAAATCTCTACAGCCGGTTTTAATTCTCATAAGCTTCTTTCGAAGACATTATAATCTTAATTCCTATGCTTAAATGGGAGTAAAGCTGCTTTTTAATGAGCTGTGTTTTAAATGTTGGCACATAGGGCGCTTTAGAATTTGGATGCTCAAGGAGAGAACGAGGATCCGCAACGAAATGTTCGAGAAATGTTTTACTTAGTACTTATTTAGTCAGTTATCGCATATGTACACTCTTATGCAGACATTTTTGATTATATTAAGTTATAACAATGTATATTACAAGTCGACGCGACTATCATTTAAAAAATAAGTTTATTATATTTGGCATGACAGTATAGTTAACAATAAGGAGTTGATGACGTTTACATTTTCGTCAATTTCTGTTTTACAGGAAATGTTTCATACATAGGTTTTAAAAGAGAACAATTATATTTTGTCAAATTTTTAGATGTAGGATAAGAGACCGCCTTCATAGATATTCGCATAAGCTTAAATTTATTTCCACTGCCTTTTCGCCCTTCTAATGCTTTACTCATTGCCCATATTTATAATACCTCTAAATACCTTAAAAATACCATTTGAACTTTTTTCTTACTAGACCATACTTTTAAAAAAATTCAATTATATATATATATATATATATATATATATATATATATATATATATATATATATATATATATATATATATATATATATATATATATATATAGGCAGTCCCAAAAGTCGTAAATCAAACTTCACATGCAGGTAGGTTAGCTCAAGCCCTTTCAGAAAAACCCTATATAGTCTTATCAGAAAGTTTACAGTTTTCAAGCTATTGACAATTTTATGAAAAAATGAAAATTGTCGAATTTTAAGGTATTCTGACCCCCCGCCCCGACCCCCCGCTCCATATCTGTCGATTCCTTATAAATCCGTTGTTCAGTCCATGGTAGAGCTTTGTTACATTTGCTATTATTCCTTGCATTTACGCTTCGTTTCCTCCACCCTGTTGTATTTTCACTCCCAAGCACTTAAATATATTCGTTTGTTCTATTGTTATATTTTCCAATATCACCGTTGCCGCTGCATTATTTTCTCTTATCATTATTTTGGTTTTCTTTATGTTTATTTTCGAATTCCTCTTATTAATTTGTTATAAGACCAAAAATTACATTGACATAAATAAATAACTGAAACCGAATTATAATAACAATAACATAAAAAATACCATCGACAATGCAAAATCAATATATCCTTGAAAACGCAGAAGTTTAATCGAGACAAATTTTCAAATTGTGCCTTATTTACAACTTGGCAATAGAGCCTCGGTGGTTCAGGGGTAAGAACGTGTGTCTCTGAACCAAAGGGCACTGGGTTCGACCCCAGGGTTCTCCTTTCACTTTCTCAGTAAAAACTGTAACATTAACATAAACCGAGGTTCTGGCATTGTATTTGAGCAAGTTGAATGAATGCACGTTCCGCACTTCGCAGGGGGCGTAATGCCGTCGGTCCCGTGTCCATGCGATGTTGGGCACGTTAAAGATCCTTACCCTCCTTAGAGAAAGGCAGGGGTTCGGCAAAATTTCCAGGATAGTGAGGTGAAACTGCTCCCGGGCGTCGGTGATTGGCTATAGTCACGGGAATAGGCCGACCTTAAAGAAACAAAACACACACACAACTTGACAATAATACAACTGATCAACAAAATGTCTTAAGTGCATTATGATTATCATTTTTGCGTAATACAATTGGTTTCTTCAGCTTTTTGTCACTCTAATTGTTGTAAATTATATATATATATATATATATATATATATATATATATATATATATATATATATATATATATATATATATATATATATATATATATATATATATATATATATATATATCAAAAAATTGTGGGAACGCCGTCAGTTGTAGAATAAAACACTTTATTATAGGCCGAGCTTTCGGATAAATTTATTCCTTTATCAAGGATATAACATGAGTTCTACTAAACTATTTATCTAATAACAAACATAAAAAGAAAACCTTTTGATAAATTTGATTGAAGTCTAATAAAAAATATTTTTTATTAGACTTCAATCAAGGTGTGGGTGTTGACAAGGAGGAAAGAGGCAGCTTGTTAATTCTGGACTTGAAGGTTTGGAGGTTCGGAGAAGGAAAAACATGTGCCGGCAAGGAATTCCACAACTTGGAAGTCCTCGGGACAAAAGAGCGGGCATAACAAGATGTTCTAAGTCTGGTGACCTGGACAGTAAACGGGTGCATTCGCTCTGTTCCCCTGGTAGATCTGTTGGGGGCAGCAGGTGGGGGAACTATGGAGGAAAGCTCCTCTGAGCAGTGCCGGTGCAGATATCTATAAAAGAGAGAGGGAGGTCACCAACGGCACGTCGGTGGGCAAGGGATTGCAGCCTTTGGGTGAGGATAGGGTCACCGATGAGACGTATAGCTCTCTTTTGAATGGAGTCCAGGATAGCGAGTGTAGAAGCGGCAGTGGCACCCCAGATGTGGGAGCAGTATTCGAGGGTTGGCCTTATTTGTGAAGTATATAAGGTATAGAGATTAGCTGGTAAAAAGTATTTACAAGCCCGGAAGAGGAAACCTAATTTCTTAGCAGCCGCTTCTGCAACTGATGTGACATGTTGGTGCCAATTAAGATTTCGGTCCACAGAAATGCCAACAAGAGAAAAGGACTCATTACTTTGAATAACTTGGTTGTTCATTGTGATGGGTCTAGGGCTGGTGTAGAAAGCAAGACTTAGTTTTGGTGGGGTTGAAATGTACAAGATTTCTACTTCCCCAGTCTAATATTTTTTGGAGATCCACGGAGACAGAACCCTCCATGAGTCTGCGATCCTCATCTAATTGGGCTAAAGAGACAGGCTTAGAATATTGTATATTTGAATGGACGGTGCTGTAGTCCGCGTAGCTGTGAACTGGGTTGGATTTGCTAGAGAGGAGGCCATTGATGTGGAGAAGAAATAAAGTAGGGGCTAAAGCTGAACCTTGAGGAACTCCTGCATTAATTGGATACAGTTTAGAGGAATGGCCATCCACGACAACAGAAATGCTCCTGTTGTAGAGGAAATTTGCTGTCCACATACAGAGGTTTGGTGGTAGGCCATAGGCCGGAAGTTTATTAAGCAGCACTGCGTGCCAGACCTGGTCGAATGCTTTGGATATGTCTAGAGCAACAATCTGGGATTCACCGTGTTGTTCCATGGACTTGTTCCAAGAATGGGTGACAAAGGAAAGTTGGTCGGCAGTCGATATGCGCTGACGGAATCCATACTGCCTGTCGTGGATTAAACTGTGTTTTTCAAGAAATTTTAGTAATTCGGTGTTTATATACTTTTCCATCACTTTAGAGACGACTGAAAGGAGAGAAATAGGCCTGTAGTTGCTAGGAAGCGCTTTAGATCCTTTCTTGGGGATGGGTTGTACTCTAGTTATTTTTAAAGAATTTTTGGATCAATCCATCGTAACGTTGCAACGGATTTTTATTTGCAGTTGTTATGAATTCGCATACATTGATTCAATTTTCTTCTGTCTGGGGATTTTTTTAACAACACACCACGAGGGCTTACAGCCTAAATGCTATAGTACAGTGTCGACAAGGAGGAAAGAGGCAACTTGTTAATTCGGGAAGGTTTGGACTTTCGGGGAAAAAGGAAAAACATGTGCCGGCAAGGTATTCCATAACTTGGAAGTCCTCGGGACAAAAGAGCGGGCATAACAAGATGTTCTATGTCTGGTGACCTGGACAGTAAAAGGGTGCATTCGCTCTGCTCCCCTGGTAGATCTGTTGGGCGCAGCAGGTGGAGGAACTATGGAAGAAAGCTCCGCTGAGCAGTGCCCGTGCAGATATCTATAAAAGAGAGAGAGGTCACCAACGGCACGTCGGTGGGCAAGGATGGCAGCCTTTGGGTGAGGGTTGGGTCACCGATGAGACGTATAGCTCTCTTCTGCATGGAGTCCAGGATAGCGAGTATAGAAGCGGCAGCAGCACCCCAGATGTGGGAACAGTATTCGAGGTTTGGTCTTATTTGTGAAGTATATAATGTATAGAGATTAGCTGGTGAAAAGTATTTGCGAACCCGGAAGGGGAAACCTAATTTCTTAGCAGCCGCTTCTGCAATTGATGTGATGCTGTCTAGCAGTGAAACCGGTTACAGGAAAGAAAACTAACTAATTGTGAAGCCAGAGAAATAGTCTCCACGACTGTCTTTAATATTGAACCGTTTTACCAAGTAACAGCGACAACAATCAATGAATTATTTAGTCCACTTTTATACTCCTGACCTCGCAAGAAAAAAAATGATTAGTGTTAGGTCCTGACAATAGACTGGCCAACCAGTTACAATCAAAGGCATTCTCTGTATCTAAATCAGGATGAAAAAGCTTTTTCGCATATTCACGAATATTATGTGCAAAATCTGTGTGAGTGTGTGTGTGCCTTATTAAAAAATGAAGGTGGAAGCAATTACTGTTTAACAAGAAGTGAAAAAAATTAAATTACTTTTGAAGTAGCAGAGTTACTCCATTCCGGGACATTATACTAAAGCTGTATATGTGTACGTATATCTTGTGAAGCTTTAAGGTTGTTTGCATACATATTTTACGTTAATTGTACCATTAACAAAAAAATTAGACCTTGTAGTTGACACTTATTACAACAAAGACTTACAATGGAGCTTAAGTTTTAGCATTTTTACCCTTTTCTGCATTCTATTGTTTTGAAACCATATTCAATAGCTTTCTACCTCACGGCATTTCAAGGTTATTAGATTCTATAGGATCACTGGCAAACCACCCACTCTCGAGTCATAAACAATGGTCCGGCAAACACCGGCTACTGGTTAAATGCGTTTACAGAAGAGAGTCGACCGTAATCCAATATGGCCTGGTCTGGCCTGGCTTGACCGTATCTCTCTCGTAGTATCAGAGACGCCGGGCTGCTTTACATACAACTTGCAGTTTCCATAATTAATTAGCCACTTATTTAACCCGAGATAAACGCTGAGATAAGCGTGAATCTTGTACCTCTTAAACTCCGGCTCTATTCACTCTATTGTTACCGCGTACGGGAAACTAACTGCGGTGTTGAACTTACTCCTTGACCCGCACACAGCCTTTTACATAGATTTAGCCGCCTTTGTTGGCTTCTAGGGTTTTGATTAAGTCGCACCAGTGCAGACCACGTGATTAAATGTTGGCCGCGAATCTAAACTTAGCGTGGAACTGTATTTATTTCGGTTATATAGGTTTTCATAAAAATGTAGCCTAAGTGTCTTTAAAATGTGATAACCTTTACTTTCGGCTAGAGTTTGTAAAACATATAAATAGTATTATGGTTTTTGAAAAAATCTTTAGTAGGGGAGCATCTTAAAGTTTATAATCAGAAGGAAAGCAGAAGGATATATAATGAGATTTGGACCGCAAACTTTTGACCTGTACTTTTAACTAAAGCTAATTCTCGATAAAAGTTTTCAAGGAGCCTGTATAGATGTTATCGGTAAAAAACGCAATTCTCCATAGGTAAAAGATACAGTTTTAAACGTAAAAATTGTAAATAGCAAAATGCTTGTTACGGCTTTTCACGACTATGGCAAATCATCAACGTCAGGGAGCAGTTTCACCTCACTACCCTTGAAATTTCCCAGATTCCCTGCCTTTCTGTAAAGAGAGTAGGTATATTTAAGATGCCCAACATCATATGATCCACGGGACCGGCGGCGTTACTCCCCACCCCCTCCCATCCGAAGAGAGGAACGTGGAGACATTTGGCTGGCTCGAACGCAGTGCAATTATCTCTGTTGATATTAATTTTACAGTATGTACTGAAAAAGTAAAAGGGTCACCTTCTAGGAATCGAACCCAGTATTCTTAGTTTTCGAGGCACAACTGAACCACCGAATAACTGTAGAATGCTTACGTACCGTATGATAGAAAATGTAGTAAAGATCTGAGAAAGACGCCCGTTATCGCAAAACAAGCACTAAATTAACAGAATGCTCTTCGAATTAGTACACATTTTAAACTGAACCTGAGGAAAATAAAAGACTTAAGTTGGACACTGTGGCTGGAAACTGAAACCAAAGGCAGAATCACTTAAAAAACCACAAAAATAATAACAAAGATTTAGTAGTAGCTGCTGATGAATCCAACTTCGTTGTCCTATCTAGCGCATAGCTCCCTGTCATTATTTTTGTGGTCTTTGAGGTGATTCTGCTTTTTGTTTCTGACGAAAATGTTTATCAAGTCGTATATATGGGAGGTGGTAGTTTACGGTGCGGAGAACTGGACTTTTAGTAAGCAGGGCATAAAGAGAATAAAAGCTTTTGGAATACGCACAATGAGAAAAATGACAAAGATAACATACGAGAGAAATATGAATTAAAGTGTGGTAGAAGAGGTGATAGAAGAAAAATGCTTGCTGAAGAAATTGGAAGGAGCAAGGCAAAACTAATTGGCAACGTTCTAAGATGTAATAACTTTTTGATGACATTACTTGAAGACATATTTGGAAAAAGATCATCACCACCACCATCATGATCAACGCAATTACACCTGCGTCTCGTCTTCACCCTCCCCCTCCACCACATACTACCCCCCAATCCACATCCTTGTCCTCACCTTCCTTTTCCGCCACCGCTCCTCTCTTTTAGTGAATTGTCTTAAAAAGCATTCCCTAATGAGAAGATTGCGGGTTTTCGAATTTTGAACAAAAACTCAAAAAATAATGGGCCTGTTTTGATAAAATTCGGTGAGTACCTTCCTTTTGCAAATGGCTTGGATAAGTTCGTTAGCCAGGAAAATCGGCCCAGGTTTTCCCGGAAAATATTGTGTTTTCATTCGGAGGAAATTTATATCTCCGGAAAAACAACGTAAGGGCAACCAAGTGCGCAACCTAGGCCCACAGGATCCATATCCGGGTTTAATTTCAGTTTTTATCTATTTACATATATACAGGGTAGCACATTTCTACGGCAAAGCTCAATATAATGATACCTCCAATTTTTTTCGAACCTTCCTTATATTATTGCATTTTTTATCGAAATATGATGCATCTTTATAATAAAAAAATCTAGACGCAGTGAGTGCATTTTGGTAGCGAATTTTCATAAAATGTTCAAAATTTGTTATTAACCGAAGGTTTGTTGGCTACGAAACCCGTTTTCTTATTTTGAGTTTATTTTCGGAAAATGTTTGTACATTTTCAAACAATAAGTTTTTTTGATAAAATGTGGTACATTGTTTCTACTATATAGGTTATACCGGTCACCAAATTGATGTCTACTTGCATTAAAGAGACACATTGGCTATTAAAAATATTATTATGAAAATTCACTTCCATAACGCAGTTGCTGCGTCCAGACTTTTAGTGAATTTTTATTTAAAAAATTCACTAATAGAGAGGTATCTATGGTGAGACTTTGCAAAAAAATTTTCAAATGAGCACGAATTTGGGCCACTAGAACCCATATCCGGGGTCAGTTTCTATTTTTATATGTTTATATATATATATATATATATATATATATATATATATATATATATATATATATATATATATATATATATATATATATATATATATATATATATATATATATTGGGAAAGACCTAACTATGTGCCAAAATTTAGCTTTCTAGGTTTACAGAAAATTGAGCTATTCAAATTAGAAACATTTATTTTTAATATTACCGCGTTTCATTGACAATAGCAATCCTCGCTTATATGAGACCTAGTATGTCGTTGCCTGGTAACAGAACATTTCATATTATTGCGCAGGTCTGTTAGACGCTGTAACTAACGTTTATCCTATAATATGGGATTGTTTATATGTTATGTTTATTGTTATCAGTTTCAGCTGCAAATTCTTTGTGTTATTTGGGACATTTTTATATACAAGTGCAAATTATTCCTTTATTAATGTTAGTGGGTGGACTAAACAGTGTTTGTTATGTTTTATCATCACATATAAATGATAGAAGTTTTACAAAAGGGACTGAAATGAAACAGGTTAGTTATTTTCTCTCTGATGATTTGGCGGTAGTTTTAGTTAAGTTTATGGTTTAACGGTACATAATTTGTAGCTAATTTTCGTACAAAAAATTCGTCAATCAGGAGACCGCGACTTTAGAATTTTAAAAAGATTTCTTCAAATGAGCGCAAACTAGGCTCCCTGGAATCCATATCCGGGTTTACGTTCAGTTTTGATCTGCTTACATATATACAGGGTGATGCGTTTCTACGGCAAAGCTCAATATAATTATTATTATACAAGAGACGAGAGAAAATTGTATAAGTTAATTATATGGTATCTTGAGCTGCATCTTATAAAATTATTTTGACAATCACCGGCTGACCCATAAGTCGTTGGTGATCCCTACAATAATTTTTTTCGAACAGCCTTATTTAATTGCATTTTTTATCGAAATATGTTTGTAAAAAAAATCAAGACGCAGTAAGTGCGTTTTGGTAACAAATTTTCATTAGATGCTTCAAATTTCAATAACTCAATTTGCTATTAACCTAAGGTTTGTTGGCTGGAAAACCAACGTTTAAAGTTTATTGTCGGAAAATTTTTGTACATTTTCAAACAATAAGTTATTTTGATAAAATATGGCACATTGTTTCTACTATATAGGTTATACCGGTAACCAAATTGATGACTGCTTGTATTAAAAAGAGATATTTGATATTCAAAGCATTTTTATAAAAATTCACTGCTATAACGCACTTGCTGCGTCCAGAGTTTTTTTAATGTGCTTTGGTGATTTGGGTTCTACAAGTGTACTTATCGGTGCTCATCACAGGTTCCAATCTTCACGTTGTGAATTATATTACCTATTCCTTAGCGAATGTAATATACCATATCAGTGAAATGAACTGTCGTTGAACTTGGTCATAACCAATTCTGTAGTATATAAATTTAGTGTTCATATGCATTCTACGTAATTCTCTTATTTATATTTAATGCATGTATGACATAGGTCACATGTATGCATGCATTTGCCGGTAAATAATTAGATGTATCCACTCTCGTTAAACCCCACATCCCACAATTTGTGAGAAATAAACGTCCAATGAGTTGAATCTCTGAAATTTATAGAACACCTAAAACCCATCACACAATACCCTCTTAGTTTTATATTCCTTTGTTTAGGGCCGTCGCTTAACAACAGCTGTTGCCTCTTCTGTCTCTTATATTATCAATAGAGTTGCTAGTATTTTATTTCTTATTGTTAATTTATGAAAATTATGTCTTTCGTGCGTTGCCGGGTGTCTCGTTGTCTCGTAAAATGGTAGGTATGTTCACGTCCATAAAATGTATTACCTGGACCCTGTAATTTTATTACAGGGAAGTATATTAAGTTATTTAGTCATGTTTAAATGTAAATTCCTAATTAGTTGTAGACACTATGGGCATATGAGCAGTCATAGAAATTCTTTGAACGTGCTTTTGGCATACGCAGTGTATTTCCTTTCTAGGGGTTACGTATGTGATGTTAGATTTGATATTTTTAGTGAATTTTTATTAAAACAAATTCACTAATAGAGAGGTATCGATGGTGAGACTTTGCAAAAATTTTTTAAAATGGGCGCGAACTAGGACCCCTGGAACCCATATCCAGGGTCAGTTTCAATTTTTATATGTTTATATATATATATATATATATATATATATATATATATATATATATATATATATATATATATATATGTATGTATGTATGTATGTATGTATGCATCCATCTATCCGATAACTCAAAAAAATAATTAACCTATTTCGTTGAAATTCGGCAATCGCCTTTCTTTTATTAATGGCTCGGATGAGTTCGTTAGCCAGGAAAATCGAACCGGGTTTTCCGGGAAAATTTTGAGTTTTCTTTCGAAAAGAAATTTGTTCTCCAAAAATTACAAACCGATTTTAATGAAATTTAATGGATATGTTGCCTTGGGAAAGGCCTTGCCACGTACTTAAATTCAACTTTCTAGGTTTATAGAAAATTACGTTATTTAAATTGTGAGTTTTCTTTCGAAAAATTATTTGTTCTTCGAAAATTACAAAGCTATTTTAATGAAATTTGGTGGACATCTTGCCTTAGGAAAGACCTTACTACCTAACAAAATTAAACTTTCTAAGTTTATAAAAAATTGAGTTATTCAAATTTGAAACATTTAATAAAAATTCACTACCATAACGCACTTGCTGCGTCCCGAACTTTTTTTTAAAGTGAAAACTAAAAATTATTACGCATCTGGTTGAATTCGTGGATTAAGTAACAGTACAATCCGGTATCGCTTTTAGGCATAACTGGTCACATACGTTTAGTGAATATTCTTTAAAAAGTTCACTAATGGGGAGATCTTGACTTTTGACATTTTTCTTCAAATGAGCGCGAACTAGGGCCCCTATAACAGATATCCAGGGTCAGTTTCAGTTTATAGAATCGAATCTAATCATGGTATGTTTGTCAAACTAAAGTCATTTTTGTCTCCTACAAATTTAAACATTTTGGCAAAAATATGGATTGTTTGGAAAGAATATCAGTCAGGAAGACATTATGGAATAGCAGATATTTATGGTAAATGCAGGTGATGGTTGAAGTGTTAGAAGGTGAGAAATAGAAGAGAAAAAGAAATTACATTCGGAACGTCAAAATTTGAAGTTTACTGAATTTGGTGTAGGACTGTCATACTATTTAGGATATAACCTTTTAAATTGTGTTATAATACAGCACAAGTCTATTTAGACTTATTGTACTAACCTAATGTATAATTTTTGCCAATAAACAATAATAATAATAATAATAATAATACATACATACATACATACACACATATATATATATATATATATATATATATATATATATATATATATATATATATATATATATATATATATATATAATGTGTATATGAAAAATTTTCTTGTTTAAGTGGCTTGGACAAGTTCGTTAGCCAGGAAATTCGGACCAGTTTTTCCCGAAAAGGATTTCTTTTTTAAAAAATTCACATCTCCGGAAATAATAAATACATAGCAACCAAATTTGGTAGGCAGGTTCATATTGTAGAAAAAAACGATACACCAATTTTCAATTTAGATATTTAAGTTGAAAGAAACAGTTATAGACATTTAATGAAGAAACATTTTAGTGCCAATAAAATTGAGAGATGACGAAGTACCAAGATACTGTATGTGTTAAAGAAAATCTATTATATATCATAGATTTATTTTTTCATGGCGCAAACAGGTCTTGAAGTACCAAAAAAAGTATTTTGAAATATTTATATTTCTTCTTTAAATGTCAAATTGGAGATTTGCAATGTGAAAAATAGTATAACTATTGCGGTTTATGAATGTTAAGTATTGCGTAAAATGTATATTAGAATATTCTAGATTTATGCTACTCTTCTCATTTGTTAAAATAGTTGCAAAAAATGCCTCTAAGATAGATCTTACATATCACAAATAAATAACTGAACGCCATTATGAGTTATCTACCTGTTACTACACTTTCGTAGCCAAGTCTACGGTAGTGTAGGGGTTAGACGGCTACACTCTAATTATTGTACATTACATTGTAAATATTATAAGTGGTATAAATAAAGTTTATTGAAGTTGAAGTTGAAAAGCTGGCCCATGAGCGAAGGGACCTGGATTCAAATCTCATTGTTGACTGAATTTCTCTTTCAACTTTTTTTTATTACTTTTTTTCGTCTGATTCAATTTTAACGTTATCTGATCAGATTCTGTAATTCCAATATTTTCTAGTGACTTTGTGTTAAAATATCACTAATGAAAGTTAAGGACTTTTAGTACTTTTAATTCAAGTTTAATAGCAGCTGTTGTTGTCCTTAGTTGATAAAACCGTCCCACAGTTAACACAGACGTAGATGTAGACGTAGAGATTTGTGACTTCAGAAGAGTTTGTTTTCTTCTTTCTTCTCTGCAACCGGATTCAATTTTTACAGCATCGACAGCAAAAGAAGTTCCTCTGTGAATTTGTATATTTTTTTATTTATTTAATTTATTTTTATTAACCAATTTTCTTGTATGAAATGTTCTTTTAATAGCGAGTTCTCTTATAAATGAATTTGATGAATTTTCTTTAAAGAAACATTTGTTGCGAATTTGTGTATGAAACATTATTCAACTGATGGAACATTTTTTAAACGAAAGTCGTCGAAAATTAGGTTTTAATGGATTTTCCTGCGAACAAATTATTTTATTTTTAATTTTAACTACATATAAGGTACATGATTTGAATTGTATGTATTTTAGTAAACATTTGTGTAAAAACTATTTAGCTAGTTTTCGCAGAAATTTTTTTGTACTTCCGTAGAAAACATGTTTGTAAGATTTTTTTTGTAAAATTTTGGTAATTAATAATAAATGTTTTGTAAGTTATTATAAAAAATGTTTTCGGATTTTGTTGAGAAAAATGTTTGCAAATATTCAAAAAAAAATTTTAAGTTTCGTCGAAGGGGTTTTTGTGAATAATTATATTTTGGTGGATGGGTAAATAACTTGAAGAGGTTTGTCAGGAAAATCGGACCAGTTTTTTCGGAAACATTTTAAGTTAATTTTCGGAGAAATTTTCTACTTTTTCAAACAATAAAGTTATTTTGATGAAATATGGTACATTGTTTCTACTATATTGGTAACCAAATTTGATGCCTGCTCTCATTAAGAAAAGACATATTTCTTATTAAAAACATTTTTATGAAAATTTACTATCATAGCGCACTTGCTGCGTCCAGACTTTTTGTTTTAATTTCGTTAATATAAAAATGTCTTTCAGAGGCTTTAATACATACTTTGGTGTACACTTACACCCTACAGTTTGTTCAACTACGGTGACTGAACCAAAATGCCATGTTAACTAAGTTGACCACTCTAGGGTAGCCCATAAATAATCCAGAAATCAAATTTGAAACCACTACAATGCTGCCCAACGTGGGACTCAATGCATACATATACTAAGGTGATTTATAGATGGGAATGCACGGGAGATAAAAATATGGTTTTTGATAAAAAGGGCTATATAGTATATTGTATTAGTTAATATAGTAATTGCCATGAATTTTACAGCAGATTATTTGGCAAATGAGTTTTAGCTTGTTTTTGTCTGACGAAAATTTTTGGCGTTGTTGTTTCAAGTCAGATTACCTCCAATAATCGCTTAGTGGCTACCCACGATGTTATTCAGTAAAATTGCTGTAACATTTTAATTTAAACTTATCGTTACATGAGGATAGTTAAGTTTGGGCTGCAATAACATTGTTCCCCCCGAAACTGGTGAGTAAAACTCTGCATCGTTTTTCAGTCTTGTTGCACGTTTTTTATGCAGTTCTGTGGAATACCTATCCACTTTTTGCCTTTCTTCCTTTCGGGTGTAATGTTTATTACTTGCTCAACTAGGCATCGCATGCTTCTTCGTTTTTGTTTGTGGCTAGAAGCTCTGGGCTTATTGTCTTAAGATTCGCTTTCATCGAGAGCACTTTGTTACTTATGTATTTGGGATCAAAATTACTGTCATCTGTATTATATGGATTTGGCATAGATTGGGTACCCACATTCACACCATCTTCAATCGTTTTGGAACTACCTAATTATCTTGAAATTAGAATTCTGTTGTAGGCTGGACTACTGAAATTTTGTGTAACGTTGTACTGGGGATCTTTCGACCTGGAATATTATTATTTGTTTTCCTAGACTTACTGACATTTTGGCTGATGACCCTACTTAATAAATCTTTAATGTGGCAGCTGGTTACACTGTGTATCTCTATGTTGTTTGTGCTGTCCCAGGAGATGCATCTTTCTACCATTTCCTTTCAAGTATTTCTAGATAGAAGATTTTCTCGAAGTTGTACTTAGCGACCACACTAGCAGTGGACATTCCCATATTTAGTTTTGCCTTGTATAGCTACGCTCTATGCTGCTGGCTAGCTATTGTTCGACCCCGCTTTAGTGTAAGCACTGTGACGATGGTGTGAGTAGTATCACTAATCGAATACATCTAGGCTAATTTAGACACAATCCTTAAAACGTCTTATAATCTTAGTATATTACCACTAGTAAATAACATCCAAGAGAACAATTAACGTTAGTTTTACACAAGTGTCCTAAATATTTAATTTGTGAGCTTAAAGACATCGAGATAAGCCAGACCTAATGAGTTATTTGTTAGCGTCTTACCATACATCAAAATTTCACTTATTTATTTCACTTATCGTATTAGGATAATAATTCTCTCGACGATAACAACCAGCTGTAATAGCCAATTCCTCAACATGTCACTTGTAAGGTCAATTTTAAATTGTTCTTTTCGTGGAACTGACGGACGATATAATTCGTGATACTGAATCAAACAAATAACACATGGGGTGTCACATATATCTCCTAACCAATTAAGTCTGATAATGATATATTAATTTTCTCCTACAAAACAATTAAAAGGAACTATTTAAAATGGACTCATTTCTAAGTTAATTATAAAGTTTTATTGCGAGATGTTATATGATTTTCTATTGTTATTCCAACACTATAATGAATACAGTTCGTTGATACGGGGATTTGAAAGGTTATTTATAACAACAGGAAACACTTATTGAACCTTGCACAACACAATACCGAGGTTTTATTACACGATACGATTGTTGTTAGTGAATGAATAGGAAATATAATCACTTATTTAAAACTATTACTTAATTTCAGTGGTTTTCAATGCACCTTGAAACTGTGCTTATATATATATATATATATATATATATATATATATATATATATATATATATATATATATATATATATATATATATATATATATATATATATGAAAGGGAATAACAGTCGTTATTATAAGGTTCCAAGATTTAACGTCTCAATAAGGGCTATCCACCTACTACAATTCTACATGGGCATCATAAGGCAGGTTCTTAGCTAAAACCTGCTCTATATTTTACATCCTCTTTGGTGCTTCCTCAGGGGACTAGAAATAGTTACAGCTCTGATATACAATCCAAAAATACCTTAGAACTACCGAAACATACCGAAAGCTGAACAAAGTATGAGAAGCAGCCAGCATGGAAACACAAGGCTGGTTTATGACACTTCACACGCCAAAAACACACAGAATGTGGTTCATGTGGTTCATGAAAACTGTTGAATGACAGCTGACTTTTCTGTCATGACATATGAGGAGTGCCAACTGAGAGATGACAGACTGAAAACATTTTGTTAGAAGGTTATTGAAGGAAACCAAAGAAGGTAAATGGCTTTAAATATATAATACTACTTCTTAGAGCGGTAGCTTGGATTGTTGTAGTTCGGTTCCAGTGCCCTAACCTGCGCACTTTCCATATTTAACTGAATATTGTCTCTAAGGTGTGTTTAACCCTAGACTTAAGAGATATTACAACTACAACACAGTATACCCCCATCCACTGCTCTAACGTGTAGGCAGATTAAGGTTCTGGAATTATTTTCCTTCCTTTTGCCTTATCCTTTCGAGAACAGATTCACCACGGGAGCTAAAATGTCGAGTTTCAACAAATTCTAGACGCGGTTCAACCAGAGAGCCAATTATTTCTTAGACCTATGAACGCGGGAACCTTTTCTTCGATATAGATATTTTTTTACAAAATTGTTAAAATGACGAAGAAATAGGAATGAAAAATAAATACAAAAAGTAATAGCATCGACTTTTCTACACCGTCGACTGTGTCAAATTCCAAATTCTTCCACAGAGAAATATTAAAGACAATGTCCAGCTGGCAAAAGTTCTTTTAACCTCTTCTTAAAATTATAAAACTTATTTATCCAGAGATGTGTATTAAATTGTGATAGACTGTTGTGGCTCTTTGCAGCCACATAAGAAAATGATCGAGCGAACAAAACCCAACAAGGATTTATTATTTTATTTATTTATCTTTATATATTTCAACAACACGCTCCTCTGATCAGTGCTGGTGCAGATATTTATAAAAGAGAGATATAGGTCACCAACGGCACGTCGATGGGCAAGGGATGGCAGCCTTTGTGCGAGGGTAGGGTCACCGATGAGACGCATAACTCTCTTCTCAATGGCGTCCAGGATGTGGGAGCAGTATTCGAGGTTTGGCCTTATTTGTGAAGTATATAATGTATAGAGATTAGCCGGTGAAAAGTATTTGCGAGCCCGGAAGAGGAAACCTAATTTCTTAGCAGCCGCTTCTGCAATTTATGTGACATGTTGGTGCCAATTGGGATTTCGATCCACAGAAATGCCAACACGTGAAAAGGACTCATTACTTCAAATAACTTAGTTGTTCATTATGATGGCTCTAGGGTTGGTGTATCTCTTATGAGATATAAAGCAAGACTGAGATTTGGTGGAGTTGAATTGTACAAGATTTCTACTTCCCCCGTCTAATATTATTTGGAGAGCCACAGACACAGACAGAACCCTCCATGAGTCTGCGATCCTCATCTAATTGGGCTAAAGAGACAGGCTTAGGATATTGTATATTTGAGTGGAGGGTGCCGTCATCCGCGTAACTGTGAACTGGGTTGGATGTGCTAGAGAGGAGGTCATTGATGTGGAGAAGAAACAAAGTAGGGGCTAAAGCTGAACCTTGAGGGACACTTGCATTAATTGGATACAGTTTAGACGAATGGCCATCCACGACAACAGAAATTCTCCGGTTGGAGAGGAAATTTGCTATCCAGGTACAGAGTTTTGGTGGTAGGCCATAGGCCGGAAGTTTTTTAAGCAGCGCTGCGTGCGAGACCTGGTCGAATGCTTTGAATGCTTTGGATATGTCTAGAGCGACATTTATGATACTTAAACAACAGGATAAGTTTCTTATGCTGTGCTTAAACGACTTCTTTCTATATCTTGGATGACGCTCTTGATTTGAGCTAAGCATACCAACTTTTTAGATAGATATCTCGCTTGTGATCTGTTATGTTTTTAAAATCTCTCGAGATGAAGCCATTCTGACACCACCGACTATGAATTTTATGTCTTTTGCGATCAAACTCCAAAAACAAATCGAACACATATATCTTGAATCCTTTGAAGCTGCTGTTTTCCAAAATAAATTCATGCGCCAACGTAAACTGCAGTAAAAGAACCTAAAAATATATAAATTATTTGTAAAGGTGAAGTCACCGAGGCTCTCTAATAATCAGAAATTAAGCATGCCTTAAATAGCTAATGTGTCTTGCGAGCCTCAACTGCTTGGCTATTTATAATCCCAGATTTTTGCATTTTCTTTTCGGGGGATATCACTCTTTTAGTGAATTTTCTTAAAAAAATTCACTAATGAGGAGATCTCGACTTTTGAATTGTGAAAAAATTTCTTCAAATGAGCGCTAATTAGGCCCCCCAGAACACATATCCGGGGTCAGTTTGAATTTTTATATGTTTATAGATATATATATATATATATATATATATATATATATATATATATATATATATATATATATATATATATATATATATATATATATATATATATATATATATATATATATATATATATATATATATATATATATATATATATATATATATATATATATATATGTATCACACCGATAACTCAAAAAATAATGGGCCGATTTTGATTAAATTTGGTGAATAAATTCCTTTTGCAAATGGCTTGGATAAGTTCGTTAGCCAGGAAAATCTGCCCAGGTTTTCCCGGAAAATTTTGTGTTTTCTTTCGAAAAAAATTTATATCTCCCGAATTAACAAAGTAAGGGCAACCAAATTTGGTACGCGGGTTTATGTCCTTATACGTAAGTTGCCTACCAAAATTTAGCTCTGTATGTCAAAATACAAAAAAGTTATAGGCATTTAAAGAAAAATAAATTGGGGTTTTCCTCAAAACGTCAAAGTTGCGACTTAAAACGTCAAAATCGGCAACATTTTGGCAAATAACTTGAAACTAATATGGGCTATGGAAATCAAATGTCTCAAGAAGGATGTTTTACAAACACTGAAGTCTTAGTTTCAACCGTCATTGTCCTTCATTTTACTAAAATGTTTCCAGAAAATTCATTTGAAATAGACGCTTTCCCTGATGCTTGGCAGTAGTCTTAGCTATAGAGTTTATCGTTTAATGGTATATAATTTTTGTCGAATTTTCGTAAAAAATCAATAAAGCTCAATATATCCGTTATTATACAAGATTTGAAAAAAAAATTGTATATATTAATTATAGGGTGTCTTGAGCTACATCTTAAAAAAATATTTCTACAATCACAGGATGGCCCATAAGTCATTGGTGATACAAATTTTTTTTTTTTTTTTAATCAAACACGCCTTATGTTATTGCATTTTCCATCGAAATATAATGCATGTTTGTAAGAAAAGAAATTCTGGATGCAGCAAGTGCGTTATGGTAGCGAACTTTGATCAAATGCTTCATATTTGAATAGCCCAATTTGCTATTAACCTATAAGGTTGACCAAGAAACGAGTTTTTCCGGGAACACTTTAACTCTACTTTTGGAAATCTTGGTACATTTTCACACAATAAAGTTATTTTTATGAAACATGGCACATTGTTTTTACTATATAGGTTATACTGGTAACCAAAATTGATGCCTGCTTTCTTAAAAAGAAAACACACATATTTGCAATAAAAACATTTTTATGAAAATTCACTACCATAACGCACTTGCTGCGTCCAGAGTTTTCATTAATTTTAAGCACAAAAATATTCTTATCAAGCCGTTGGTAGTTCCATTTTCCGATGATTTGATTTTTGGATGTTAACCTTAAATTCATTGGCTCCCGAAAGTTTTTGTATGTGAATATTTTTATTTTCATTTCACGTTTACTTTGAACAAATTAGAGTGCTTAAATCAGGCTAAAACTTCGCCTGAATACTGTGTGCATGGAATAATGGAATAGGACCTCGGTTTTATTTTGTTGATTTTCGGAACCCCGAGGTAATGATTAATAGGAACGGATGGGGGCATTCGTATTGCGACGTTAGAGGTGAAATTCTTGGATCGTCGCAACACGGACAGAAGCGAAAGCATTTGCCAGAAAAATCAAGATCAAGAACGAAAGTTAGATGTTCGAAAGCTTTTGCAAATCTGCAGACTGTGCATATAATCATTATAGATTCGATGTTTATACCCAAGTGAAGAAAACGAAAAATTACCGTACCTGTGATTTGAATCAGCGTGATGGATTACGCCGAAACCTGATACGCATTCGTGTAAATAACAACATTAATCATTCTTTATTCATTTACATACAACATTTCATGTGGCTGTTCTCAAAAATCAGAATGACAGAACGGCTTTTAATTGGGAGTAAAAGTGTTGGACGAAAATCGTGTAATCAAAATTCAAGGTAGCTGATTCGCGGCCACGTATACGTTACGACTTCTAATTATTTTTGGACCAGTGAACCGCAAGAACCAGTTCACGCGACACGACAACGCAGGAAGGCATAGTCGGTACAGTATTTACATGAACTGATATGTTATAGGCTCTATATATAGTCCATATATGTTGTTACTTATATGGCAATGACGACATGACCAGTCTGCGATCTTTTAGATGCATACAGGCTAAAGGTCAGTATGCACTCACAAAGAACACATTTGCTTTTACAAACTCCTCGACAAACTCTTAGCAAAATTGACCGAATTGCTTTCTCTGCGATCACACCGTTTCAAGAATCTTCATCATAGTCTAAAGGTGATGTCGCAGCCATAACTCTCTGTCTCCAGAAGCCCTTTTTATTCCATGGTAGGTTCCGCACTTCGTAAGTTGAACTATATTTTACAGAAATTTTCGTTTTGGTCTACAGTAACACGACAAGTCACAGATAGAGAGCCGTCAGGATATTATTTATTTTTCAAGTAAGACAAGCACATATTAATCGATTAATAATCAAATTAGCTCCTAGGCTTCTTCGCCTAACTGATGAGACCCAGAAAGGTTGAAAGTAACCGAAATGGGTTCTTTACCAAAACACATGGTTAAGGTGAATCCAGATGACCAGTTTACTCGCTCACGAGAAACTTTTTGATCAAAGCAAAAGTGTGGAATTTCCTTTTGGGATTTGGCAAATTTCCGCAAATTTCGCGGCGCCATTGACCCTTTTGGACACACAAAAGCAGATCTTTTGGAACTCGAAAGAAAGAAAAGGTATTCAGTTTCGATAACCTGTTAAGTTTGGTGCTTGTTTCGACTTCTGTTGGTTTTCTTCAGTCAGGGAAAGTACCCTGAGACAAGTTGGAATTATATTCAAATAGAAGTGAATCTACAGAATATTTTGGAAAAGTGCAAACCTTCGAAGTTCTACAAATTCTGGTTTGTGCGCGTCAAATTTGACGTTTGCACTTTTCCAAAACATTTTGTAAATATTAATCGACATACTCACCGCTTTAGCTGACAGAAGAGAAGGGCGTGCTTGTAGTTTCTAAACCTGTGCAATAAAAGAGAGACCACTGTAAGTGCCCAGTTCAACCTTGTCTAACATAATTCCCCATTTGATCAAGACATGTTCAATATCCTAAATATCTCTTAAATATGGCACTAAAAACACTGCCTTGTCTATAATGTCTATGATTGCAACCAACAACTCATTAATAAACTATATCATGTCAGCATTATTACAAAAAAGCCCTGCTTTCACCTTAGGCCCAACTTTACATACCCAGCGATTATGGCACCTTCAGACCAATCCAGGTCTTACATCTGTGTGCCCCGCTCGGGGGTCCACCACTTCACCCCTGCCGGCCAGACAAAGCAGACTCGATCACTCAAACTACGTGAGACAGTCTAACTAGTAACCATACAATTACAGCATACGTGGCTCTTAGTATAGTTCCTAAATAGCTAGCAATTGTCAGTAAATATTTAACCCCTCTGTATAATACTCAACCCAGGTATATTTTCCTAATAATTATTGTTATCTGATTTATATTATCAGCTATCATAAACAAGGACACTTAGCGAGTAGGTACTCACTTGAGCTGCAAAATTGAGTTATCACATAAACTAATATGCACTATATTAAATATAATTAATATTTTACTATAAAATTACACTACGTACAAGCCCTAACTGACTCTCTTTCAACTAGTAAATGGGTGAAGCATCTCTAGTTTTAGATGCATTAAACGTTTCAGTTTCTTTATGTTATCTATGCATAAAAATTACGTGGTTGATGGAACCTCAAAACACTTGAGCTCCCCTTCGCTCGCAGTGTTTTGAAGTATCATACAAATATAAGATGCTACACTTTCTACTAAATATTATATTTAAATATTGCGTTACATTCGACCATCCTGCATTAGGCTCAGCCCGAGGCTTCAGTGACTTCACTTCCGTCACATAAGTCACTATCATTGTCTTCTGGCATCACAACTCCATCAGATCCACCTGCATTGTCTGTATCATCCAACACACCATGCCATGTCTTTATTCGGTCCACACAATGTTCTCATTCGCACTCTTTCTACCAGTTCCTGCCGAACCTGGCATATCACACATAATATACCGATATTTGTCTAAAACGATTTTTACTATCATAGGTCCACTATAAGGCTCTGTTATTTTTCTCGATCCACTCGCCATTTCCTGCTTTGATATCACTTTCCTTTGATTTGCCTGGCTTTTTACGCTTCTTGTCAAAGTAGTCTTTTGTCTGCGTGCTTTCTTCTCAAGTTTGTCATCTGCTTTCTGACGAACTTTTACGATGTCTTCGATCATCTTGGGGATTTGACTGACTTCCTCCAGTAATTCTCAGTCATCGCCAATTCTTGGTATAAAACCATGTAACAACTCACTTGTGCACAATAAGCCAAAGGTTGCAGTGCTATCGTGGCGGCAAGGCCGCGGACGAGGCCTGAGGGGGAAAAACGACTCACTTGCTGTTAGCCCAAATGACTGGCGTTTAACATTATTGATGGCAAGTTGCACATGGCCCCTGTTATCATCCCAATTTTCTTCTTCGGGGCACGCAGTTAACGATGCTGTTTTAATACTCCTGTTAAAACGTTCAACCTGACCGTTAGATCTTGGTGTCCCTACTGCCTTCAGCACATATTTTAATTGCACATTCTTACAAAACTGTTGGAATTTACGTGATGTGTAAGCACCTGCTTGGTCTGTAGTCAGTACTCAAGGCTTACCATCAAGAGCAAATATTTCTTCTAAGTACTTTATGATTTTTGGCATATCACATACAATGTACCGATCATTGTCTAAAGTCCCTTTTACTGTCATAGTTCGGTCACTAGGTTAATATCACTACAAGTAACCAAAGTTGCTTCAATTTCATCAAATGCTCCGTTGTTTTGGTGCCCTAGAAATATAATCTGGTTGTAACCATATTTTTAACATAAATTTCAATTATACACCACGAGGGCTTCCAGCCTATCGTACCGTGGGTGTCGACGAGGATGAAAGAGTACTATCGTACCGTGGGTGTCGACGAGGATGAAAGAGGCAACTTGTTAATTCTAGACTTAAAGGTTTGGAGGTTTGGAGGAGAAGGAAAAACATGTGCTGGGAAGGAATTCCACAACTTGGAAGTCCTCGGGACAAAAAAGCGGGCATAACAAGATGTTCTATGTCTGGTGACCTGGACAGTAAAAGGGTGCATTCACTCTGTTCCCTTGGTAGATCTGTTGGGGGCATCAGGTGGAGGAATTATGGAAGAAAGCTCCCCTGAGCAGTGCCCGTGCAGATATTTATAAAAGAGAAGGAGGTCACCAACGGCACGTCGGTGGGCAAGGGATGGCAGCCTTTGGGTGAGGGTAGGGTCACCGATGACACGTATAGCTCTCTTCTGAATGGAGTCCAAGATAGCGAGTGTAGAAGCGGCAGCGGCACCTCAGATGTGGGAGCAGTATTCGAGGTTTGGCCTTATTTGTGAAGTATATAAGGTATAGATATTAGCTGGTGAAAAGTATTTGCGAGCCTGGAAGAGGAAACCTAATTTCTTAGCAACCGCTTCTGCTATTGATGTTACATGTTGGTGCCAATTCAGATTTCGATCCACAGAAATGCCAACAAGTGAAAAGGATTCATTACTTTAAATAACTTTGTTGTTGATTATGATGGGTCTAGGGCTGGTGTATCTCTTATGAGATAGAAAGCAAGACTGTGATTTGGTGGAGTTGAATTGTACAGGATTTCTACTTCCCCAGTCTAATATTTTTTGGAGATCCACAGAGACAGAACCCTCTATGAGTATGCGATCCTTATCTAATTGGGCTAAAGAGACAGGCTTAGAATATTGTATATTTGAGTGGAGGGTGCTGTCATCCGCGTAACTGTGAACTGGGTTGGATGTGCTAGAGAGGAGGTCATTGATGTTGAGAAGAAACAAAGTAGGGGCTAAAGCTGAACCTTGAGAGTAACAACGCGGTTTAAGACCTCTGCATTTTGAACAAACCGGACACAAATTAGTGCCTCTGCCATGCTTGCTTTTAATCAGCATTCACACACTTGTGGGTCCGTGTCCAGTTGAACCTAAACTATATTATGACAAACGTGTTCATACGATATACTAAGTGCATCCCAATTCAAAAGTCTGGTATAAATAGCCAACTTAATTAAGGCTTTATTATTGATGTGCATTTAGCTTAATGTTCCAACGGTAACACGATTAAAAATTGAAGTATTTAAATCCCATAACGGCCTGTTTCTCCATTGTGTTATATACAAGCAGTGTCTCGACTATATTGTTCCTTACTTAGTATACATTATATATTTAAATTTAGGCCACTTTCTGTATTTTTATTGACGTTTATGGAAGACTATGGACTACAAGAAGCATGCATTGTTTTTCCTGCCATATTTATAGCTCACCCTCGAGGATTCGTGTTTAATTATACGATTTAACGAATTTACGTCTATATCAAGTTTTAGTGACTGGTTGATTAAATTAGTAAAATCAATTCATTCTCTTAATTGCTTTTACCGAATTTTCATAGAAAGATTACGAATTTTGATAACATTTATTTAAATAAGCACGAACCAGGTCCCCTAGGACCCACAAACTCATTTTCAAAAGGTTAACATAATATAATATAACAGCAGATCTTTATTTGTAGTTGTCAGGATGTCGTATTAATTCAAATTTCTTCTGAGGATTCTGTCGATCAGCAAAACCGTAATATAAACGCCGAAGAACATCCTAGGACATCTAGAATTCAGAAGTGCTTTGCTCCAGTTAGCTTACGCGCTGGCAACGTTCTGCATTTACAGAAACGAAAATCAACAGTGAAGCCAGAGAAGTACTCTCCAAGACTGTATGTAGTAGAATTGATGTGTTTCAGTGAATTTTCTTTTAAAAAATGCACCAATGGAGTTCGCGTCTTTTTAATTCTTCAAATTAGGGCTATCTACGACCCCTGGAACCCAAATCCGAGGACAGTTTTAGACTGTATATGATATATATTTATGTGTCACACAGATAACTCAAAAAATGAACGATTTTGATCAAATTTGGTGAGTACCCTCCTTTCGCAAGTTTCTTGGACAAGTTCATCAGCCAGGAAAATCTGACTAGTTTTTTACCGGAAAATTCAGTGTTTTTTTCGGGAATTTTTTATATCTCCGGAAATAACAAAGCTATGGCAGTGAATTTTGGTAGGCGGGTTTATACCATAAAACTAAAACAACGTACCAAAATTTGGATCTCGACGTTAAGAGCAAAAAGAGTTATAAGCATTAATTTTAGTTTTTCTTCTTAAAACGTGATCCAAAATGGACATGTCCTGCTAAATTTGAACTTAATCGGTTCAGTAAATTTTGAGTTATAACTAAATAATAACTAAAAAAAACAAAAATGAAATATTACCTGAAATTACCTCTGAACCTACCTAGAATGTTAGACAAGGTCAAACAGATATATCAGGGTTACGCTGCTAGTGCTATTTTCAAGATATTTGACTTTTTTCACAAATTTCTTAAAAAATATTGTCAAATTTACACACCTGTATCTCTCTTATTTATTAACAAGAGTTGAAATTTTAAAGTGCAAATTCTAAAATGCCACAAAATATTTGGAATTTACTAAATATAGTACAAGTTAGACAGGGTGTTCGAAATGGACCGGTCTATCGTGATAACTTTAAAACCTAGTAACTCTCTTATTTTAAATAGAACACCCTATAATTTATAACGTTAGTTCATGTACTTTTTATTGTTCTTTTAATTGTTATCAGCATTCCTACCAAAGTCCCACCGATTTAAAGATATTTAAACATTATTTGCGATAAGAAATAATTATTCAGTTTATCAGGTTGCCTAGAAGATGAAAATTATAAACGTCATCTTCAGACATAAGTAAAATATGCGACGACTTTTGAATATAACTTTTATTTACGAAGAGTATAATATAATTATTAACAGAAGATGTCGTGTGGTTGCAAAGAGATTTCTACATAAACACAAATCAACTCGTTACATGATCAGAATACTAAAAAATTTCTAAGAATGAAATGTTTCGTCCAAAATTTCATAAAAGTAAAGCATTATTAGGGAACAAAGAGATTTGTGTGTTACTACTTCACAATAACTGTTCGAAATTTGCATCGTTCACTTCGAGGCATTTGAGGGCTCTTTTAATGGTGGTACCCGTGGCTCGAGAAAGGTAATCTTGCTCCACTGCGTTGAAGGCCTCTAATACTCTTTGGCATTTTACAATATCCACTTTAAGATTTTTAAAATTTCAACTCTTCGGGTTGAAAGTAAGAGACATAGAGGTGTGTAAATGCGACAATGTTTTTTAAGAAATTTTTGAAAAAAGTAAAATATCTCGAAAATGGTTGAGAAAAATGACATAACATGTTAGTGAAACCTACCATAAAATTTGACGACCAATCTAGATCCGTAATAAAAATTCTGAACGCAGCAAGTAAGTTATGGTAGTGAATTTTCATAAAAATGTTTTTAATAGCAAATATGTGTATATTTTTTTAAAGAAAGCAGGCATCAATCTTTATAGTATCAACAATAAATAACTTTATTATTTGAAAATGTATAAAAATTTCCGAAAGTAAACTTAAATTGTTCCCGAAAGAACTGGTTTCCTGGTCAACCTTATAGGTTAATAGCAAATGGAGCTATTCAAATTTTAAACATTTAATTAAAATACGCCAGCATAACGCACTTGCTGTGTCCCGAATTTATTTTCTTACAAAAATGTATTATATTTCGATGAAAAATGCAATAACATAAAGCGTGTTCGATTAAAAAAAAGATAATTTGAATCACCAACGACTTATGGGCCACCTGTAATTGTGGAAATATTTTTTTTAAGATGTAGCTCAAAACACTATAATTAATGTATACCTTTTTTTTCGTAACTTGCATAATAACGGATATATTGAGCTTTAATGATTTTTTACGAAAATTTGACAAAAATGATACACCATTAAACGATAAACTCTATAGCCAACACTACTGCCAAAGCATCAGAGAAAGGATCTATTTTAAATGAATTTTCTGGGAATATTTTAGTAAAATGAAGGACAATGACGATTGAAACTAAGAGTTCAGGCTTTGTAAAGCATTCTTCTTGAGACATTTTCTTTCCATAGCTCATATTAATTTCAGGTTCATTGCCTAAATATTACCAATTTTGACATTTTAAATCGCGACTTTGACGTTTTGAGGAAAACCCAAATTTATTTATCTTTAAATGCCTGTAACTTTTTTGTCCTTTGACATAATGAGCTAAATTTTGGTGGGAAGCTTACCTATGATGTTGTAAACCTACGTACCAAATTTGGTTGCCCTTACTTTGTTAATTCCGGAGATATAATTTTTGTTCGAATGAAAACTCAAATTTTTCCCGGAAAACCTCGTCCGATTTTCCTGACTAACGAACTTATTCAAAGCATTTACAAAAGGAAGAAATGTGCCAAATTTTATCAAAATCTGCCCTTTATTTTTTGAGTTATCGGTGTGATACATATATATATATATATATATATATATATATATATATATATATATATATATATATATATATATATATATATATATATATATATAAACATATAAAAATTGAAACTGACCCCGGATATGGGTTCTAGGGGTCCTAGTTCGCGCTCATTTGGAAAATTTTTTTCAAAATTCAAAAGTCGGGATCTCTCCATTAGTGAATTTTTTCTACGAAAATTCACTAAAACATAATCTTCCATTTGAAATAAGAAAGTTGACGTCTACTTCCGGTATAACCGGAAGTCCCATACTAACGCCAATATTTTCAGTGAACTGGAAATTTTGAGAAACCCACGGGCGTAAATTTTCAGAATTCAATTGTGAGCTGTTCTCCAGAAACTAATGGAAGGTCTACGTGGGACACCTGTATGAATACCTCACATTTTTCTTGGGAAGGAAACATCGTGCAGCTAAATGAGTCCAATCAAATTATAAACCTATAAAAGCCGCAATCGAATGTTGAACTATTCTATGAGGATTATTTAAACGGTAGTTTTTCTTAATCATCCTAATTGAGTTGTCACCGCTATTGAAGCACTGTAATCTAAGCCGGCTGGATCAAACGGCGGATATCAAACGAGGAACGCACTCTGATCGTATTCATCGGACAAATTGATATCGGCAGAGTGTGTAGCAGCACAGAGATTCCACGTTACCATCATTCAATATCAGTTTAATTGCTATCATAACGTTGGTATCTGAGATGTCGGTCAGGATAGAGGATGGAATGTTATCTGGCGTGATAAATGCGTTATTAATTACACGGTTGAGGACCCAGTGGCGATAATAAATGGGCCAGTGTGGGCTCCGTAATTAGACCCAAAGGATAGGTCACTAATAACTGCTCACCTGCGGCCTGGAGCAATCACTGGCTGCAGACAGACGTAGCCTGATATGCCGAGGATAACGTTTATTTTCTTAATGTATGGTTGCGTTTTTAAAGAAACTAATTAAATTGTTTGTCATTGAGTTTTATTACTGTTTCTTAAATTTTTCTAAAAATCAAAAAAATCACCTTATTATCTCTAGGGACAGCTGGTTAAATTATTACAGGTAACTAAACGAAAAGAAAAGATTTAAGAATTTTCTGATAAAAAAATCAATATTGGCGAAGTCTGGGTAGTAAGTGTTTTTTAGCGAATTTTCGTAGAATAAATTCGCAAATGAGATCGCCACTTGAATTTAAAAAAAAATCTTTTAAAATGGGCACGAATAGGATTCCTATAATCAATATTCGGAGTCAGTTTCAATTTTTATTTGTATACTGGGTGTCCCAGTTCTCCTGTTCCAACCGAATATCTCGTTCGGCTTGATGGTTGTACATTCTAAATGTTGCCTATCGCATATATATATATATATATATATATATATATATATATATATATATATATATATATATATATATATATATATATATATATATATATATATATATATGCTTACATATCTTAAGACACTATTGAAAAACTAAATGGTGGAACTTCAGGCTGAACCGTAAGTTACAAAACAACTTTTGCTTTTTTTTCATTACACTATGTATATTTTTCCCAAAATTTGAGATTTGTGCCAAATTCCCTTTATAATAGTGTATCATAAGTCGTATTTTTCCCTAAAGTGTATTAACAGAAGTAAGTTGAAAAGAAGTTAATACACAAATTATGTTACATAAAAATAATTACACACATAATTTCTTGAATCAATATTAAACAAATGCCTAAGCGAAAGGAGCTAAATTTGTCAATAGAGGTGTTCATAACGTTCCAAGCAAGGTTGATGAAGCAGTTCACGAGAAGAAACAGATCAAAGTATCACTCCACTCATAGCCTGACATTCCATCTTTATTCTGTTTTTGTAGTATTCAATATTATTTAAAGGTGTTCGATAAACTGTATCCTTTAAATATTGCCATAGGAAATAATCAAGCGGCGTAAGGTGAGGAGATCTAGAGCTAAATTTGTCAAATGAGGTGTTCATAATGCTCCAAGCAAGACTCAGCCTGATGAAGCAGTTCACGAGAAGTAAAGTATCACCCCACTGATAGCCTGACATTCCACTCTCATTCTGTTTTTGAAGTATTCAATATTATTTGAAGGTGCTGTATCCTTTCAATATCCCCACAGGAAATAATCAAGCGGCGTAAGGTGAGGAGATCTAGCGAGTCACTTTACGACACCATTTGTACCTATCCACCTTTCAGGAAAAATTTGAGCAAGATATTCTGTCACCACTCGGGCATTGTAGGCAGGTGCACCGTCTTGCCGGAAAAACATATGACACAAATTCAAGGGAATATTTTTCAACAATACTGAAAGCTCATTGGTGAGGAATTACAAATACTGTTCCGAATTCAGATTACCTTCAAAAAACTTTTGTCCAACGATGTATCCATCAATAACGGTAACACCAGACATTTATCGCCAGATGTTCTGAAAACGCCTCTCTCTTATTCAGTGGGGATTTTTAGCAGCCCGATAGTGACGATTATGTCGATTAGCTGACCCATTATTGTGAAAACGGCTCTCGCCTGACCATAAGATGTGACTCAAAATTCCCTTTTCTTGCGTAGTAGTTAACCATGCAAGAAACGCTAGTTTTCTATCATAATCTCCTGGTAGCGTTCCTTAGAGCTGCCGTGACAACGTATTATTTTGCTACGCCACAGATGGCGACACTGTCGTACATCTTACTATGTTTTACTCGGCTGGCTTGCTTTTGGGTGTATTCTGGCTGTAATTTGGTATAGCGCACTGATGAGCTCTCATGAGAGCGAAACCGATATGCGTTTCCAATTATAGTCGGAAAGGACCTGACATTTTATAGATACATTGTCGCTAAATATATTGGGGAAGAAAGTACCAGGGCTAGCGATATTTTAAATCGTTAGTTAGTTGTACACAGTCTATGTTTACATAACACGTAGTGTTTATTAGAGTTGCCGTGACAACATACTACCTGACTCCGCCACCGATGGCGACACTGTCGTACATCTCACTATGTCCTAAGAATTTCTATCATATATATTTCAACAACACACCACGAGGGCTTACAGCCTAAATACTATCGTACCGTGAGTGTCGGCAAAGAGGCAAGAGGCAACTTGTTAATTCTGGACTCGAAGGTTTGGAGGTTCGGAGGAGAAGGAAAAATATGTGCCGGCAAGGAGTCCCACAACTTGGAAGTCCTCTGGACAAAATAGCAGGCACAACAAAATGTTCTATGTCTGGTGACCTGGACAGTACAAGGGTGCATTCGCTCTGTTCCCCTGGTAGATCTGTTGGGGCCAGCAGGTGGAGGAACTATGAAAGAAAGCTCCTCTGAACAGTGCCCGTGACGATATCTATAAAAGAGAGAGAGGTCACCAACGGCACGTCGGTGGGCAAGGGATGGCAGCCTTTGGGTGAGGGTAGGGTCGCCGATGATACGTATGAAGGGAGTCCAGGATAGCGAATGTAGAAGCAGCAGCGGCACTCCAGATGTAGGAGCAGTATTCTAGGTTTGGCCTTATTTGTGAAGTATATAAGGTATAGAGATTAGCCGGCGAAAAATATTTGCGAGCCCGGAACAGGAAACCTAATTTCTTAGAAGCCGCTTCTGCAATTGATGTGACATGTTGGTGCCAATTGAGATTTCGATCCACAGAAATGCTAACAAGTGAAAAGGACTCATTACTTTGAATAACTTGGTTGTTCATTGTGATGGGTCTAGGGCTAGTGTATCTCTTATGAGATAGAAATCAAGACTGAGATTTGGTGGAGTTTAATTGTACAAGATTTATACTTCCCCAGTTTAATATTTTTTAGAGATCCACAGAGACAGAACCCTCAATGAGTCTGCGATCCTCATCTAAGTGGGCTAAAGAGATAGGCTTATAATATTGTATATTTGAGTGGAGGGTGCTGTCGTCCGCGTGACTGTGAACTGGGATGGATGTGCTAGAGAGGAGGTCATTGATGTGGAGAAGAAACAAAGTAGGGGCTAAAGCTGAACCTTGAGGGACTCCTGCATTAATTGGATACAGTTTAGAGGAATGACCATTCCCACCAACAGAAATGATCCGGTTGGAGAGGAAATTTGCTGTCCAGGTATAGAGTTTTGGTGGTAGGCCATAGACCGGAAGTTTGCTAAGCAGCGCTGCGTGCCAGACCTGGTCGAATGCTTTGGATATGTCTAAAGCGACAATCTGGGATTCACCGTGTAGTTCCATAGACTTGTGGGTGACAAAGGAAAGAAGGTCGACAGTTGATCTGCGCTAACGGAATCCATACTGCCTGTCGTGGATCAGACAGTGTTTTTCAAGAAATTTTAGTAGTTCGTTGTTTATATACTTTTTCATCGACTTTCAACACGACTGTAAGGAGAAAAATAGGCCTGTACTTGCTAGGAAGCGCTTTGTATGCTCTTCTTCATATATCTGTACTTACTCTTTCACCGCCAACTTATTTATTTACTTAATTACAATTTTCGATTTTTAATAATAAATTAACTAATAATTTTGTTGAAATCCATGTTTATGAAAATTCGCTACCATATCGTATTGGGTACGTTCGGATATTTTTAAAGAACTTTATAGTCTAAAATCATACTGAATGTTCAAACAGAAGTACAAATCATAGTCCCCCTTTGTAAAATATGTTGTCAAAAACAAGTCTAATCGTCACGTGTTTATCTTGCAGCTCCAAAACACGAAGTCTGTTAAAAATTTATAGCCTCAACCATCGTTTCTCCCCCATTAGTTTTAAAGCCGCGTTCACAGTCCCCCGGTCAAAAATCGCTTGTTCACAGCAGTCACCGCCTCTTATCACTTCGAACTTCCACGAATCGAAACAGTAACCACGCTTTATAACATAATATAAAAAGCATATATGTCATAAAACATTGTCCGCGATATCCCATCATGACCGACGGGGATTTTTATCAAAGTTGTATTGTTGGCTTATAACTGTATTAGAAAGTTTGAAAAGTCGGGAGCTTGATTTATTTGTAGAGAGTTAATGTCTGGAACACAACGTCATATAAGTTTTATGGTATCGAAACGGCCGCGGCGCGTGAACGAGGAGAATAGTGACCCTGGCGACCTGGAGCCGGCAGACCACGGAAAGCTCTTAGCTCTTAACGCTATTAGTGCCTCTCAGAAGTCCCTTCGTACCGATGGTCGTCGCCTGCGTTGCCAACTTCAATTCCATAAATTCACTTGATGAACATTTTCAGAATAAGATGTGAAAGATAAGAATGTGGTGTGTGGGTCAATTTTTTATAAAGAATTTTATAAAATGTATGGTGAATATGCTTTTAGGAGACCATGAACTTTGTTGTTCCCTTATTTTCCGCGGGGCTACTTTAAACTTAGGCTATTGGCGGATTACCGTAAAAAGAGACACAATCAGTACGAAGAACTTTTGATATTTATCCAAAGTAATCTCCATTTTAGCGAGTTTTCATTAAGAAAAATTCGCTAATAGAGAGGTCACGATTAAGCTTTTGAAAAAATTTCTTCACATGAGCGCGAATTTGGGTCCCTATAACCAAAAAGAAAGGTCCGTTAAAGGTTCTGTATGTTTATATATATATATATATATATATATATATATATATATATATATATATATATATATATATATATATGTATCCGAGCGATAACTAAAAAACACTAAACTGATTTCAATCAAACTTGGCAAAAATCTGGTTTGGGCGAAAACCGAGGTCGAGTTCGTTAATCAGCCTTTATGCTCAAGCGCTGTCGCATAATATAGCAGAAATGCAAACAAAATCAAGCGAAGTCTCTAAAATGATTCTAAAATAGTTTCTTTTATCTTAAAACTTTTACATAAGACGTCATATAAGACGGAAACATGGATGTGTTTCAATGGCAATTCTACTAATTCTATAATTAATTTTTACGTATACTTTGAACATTTGACTAAAACGAAATCATACTGGCGATTAATAAGAAAAAAAAATAGCTGTTTATAATTTGGCAGATACTTTACTTTTCCAAATATCAATTGAGTTTCCTTCTGGAAATCTTCTGTATAACTTTAATGAAATTTGTAATACAAGTTTCTTCTAAAGAGACTTACACTATCTACAGATACAGGTCTTTAGCTTCATAGATAATTGAGGCTTTTTTTCAAAGGGAGTTAGAACGCAAGATTTTTTTGATAATAGAGAGATATCGATGGTAACACTTTCGAAAGAATTCTTCAAATGTGCGCGTACTAGGACCTCTAAAATCGATCTTCAAGGTCTGTGTAAATTTAAAGTATCACATTTACTAATATGCCGTATAATAATAGTGTACAATTCTTATGAAAATTTGCTAATATAACGCATTTGCTGCGTCCCGAAATTTATTTAGATACATATCTTACAACGTTAAAAAAGTTTTAGGAAGCAGCTTGCAAAAAAATATGACCAAACAGCGCCCAATTAGGCAAGTGCATTTTTAACGAATTTTTATATAAAAGAGGCGAGTAATGTCTCTGGACGCATTTAAACTTCTTTGGTCGCATATTTTTATTTTTTTACTTATGCAGTCGGAAACTAGTCGTGATAAGAAATATCCCTAAAGCTACTTATTATACTCAATACATACATATAGACCTACATACATACATACATACATACATACATACATATATATATATATATATATATATATATATATATATATATATATATATATATATATATATATATATATATATATATATATATATATATATATATATATATATATATATATAGATTATTTCAAGATAAACGGCAGTATAAACAAAAAATGCGAAAAGTCAGCCTAACCGGATCTATATAAACTATCTTTATTCCATTTTGCGCTCCTTAAAATCCTGTTTACCCCGCACAGAACGCCTATTCGCCTCAGGTCCCATAATTTTTTGGGGGTTGTTTCCAAGAAAATTTTCTTGCGGTGTATGCATCGAGGGTAGTTGTATGCATGCATGCAGAAGGGGACCTGATCGAATGCTTAAATAATATACAAAGAAGTGGCATACTGCATACCCACCTCCAAATTTTTTTAAAAACCGAGCCCTAAAGATAGTAACGTATATCTCTTGCTAGTAGGTCGGTTTTTACAAAAGGCGTATGGGCGATCATTTGAAAAAATTGATTTCTTGGGGTATTTAATAGGGTTTATATTGACAATTTTTCCATAACTTTTTACATGACCGATAGCATGGAAATTGAACGATAGTTCCACACATTGGAGTTGCCTCCCTTTTTAAGGAAGACTAAACCTGGGCTTGTTGTCAGGAAGAGGGAAATACTACAATATCACATTTAAAAGAGGCCACACAAAATTGGAGTGATTTTAGGAGCACACACGCGCTAAACTATTGCTGGGATTCCCTCGGATCTTAATTTTTTTGATGATTAAATTTTCTGATATGCGATGCAGTACGATGTCAGAAAAAAGTGTCTCTCACTGCAATTGATTTAAGATGTTGGACATATTGTTAGATTAAGAAATGGTACAAATCAAATGATATTTATGTAACATTTTGGTATGTTTGGACTCCCCATATTTGGAATTGTGTTTAATACAACCATAAGCAAACCACTTACATATGTTTAGCACATTGTAAAACTATATATATATATATATATATATATATATATATATATATATATATATATATATATATATATATATATTCTTATATCTTAACAATGATTATGTTATTCGTATACAATAATGTAAGTAATAATTTTTTTATTGTTTCAGGTATGTGTTTCTTCTTTCTACTGCATGTAGCAAGTCCTGTCATTTTTGTAAGTTATGCACCTACTTTTTATAACGACTGCGTAATAACACTTCCTAGCTTATCTACTTATTTAACTATATTTATTGATTCACCCACGAATCCGAGAGTTTGTCAAAATCTTCAAAAATATTGTGTAACATATTATGAAGAAATCGTATTTATCGCAAAGTCCTTTCGAACAAAAAGGATAACAAAACTAAAGCGATCTAACATATGTTGGTTAAAACCATGTTGAGTAAAAATAGTCTACAAATATTTTAAAAATCTCCTTTGCAAACCTCCCAATCTAACCAAACTTAAGTATTCTTATTTTGATACAACAAACGACAAAAGTGGATTGTTTTTTAACCCACTTCAAAAAAAGGAGGATGTTCTCAATTCGACCGTATTTTTCTTTATGTGTGTTACCCCAGAACTTTTTTCTAGGTGAACCGATTTTGATGATTATTTTTTTATCTGAAAGACGCTGCTTCTCATGTGGTCCGATATAAATTTGATCAGGATCTGACCAGTACTTTTTGAGTTATCCTTATAATGCCTGAATATTTGTTATGTGCTGTCACTTTATACATTTTAGAATTCGATGTCCATAGAAAGGAAACCACCACTCTAAGTTACATTCCGAATGATTCACATCATACGTACGCACAAGAAATTGCCAGTGTGATGTTTTTTTTTTTAGTAAACAGGTTAGAACAATGTGAGATCGACAGGGTCGCCATCTCGGTACGGGACCAGTTAGTATGTTGTCACAGCTCCATATAATACAAAATGTTATAAAATAGAGACTGTGTACAACGAACTAACAATTTAGTAAATTGTCAGTCTTGGCTCATTTCTTACCTAATATGGGGACAATGTATGTAAGGCTAGATGTATTCGCACCATAATTAGAGCCGCAGACCGATTTCTCTCTAATTAGAACCGGTCAGTACGGTATACTAATTGCAGCGAGAACACACCTATAAAGTAATGCGGTTATGGTAGCCAGCTGCCTAGAACATTGTGAGATATACGTCAGGGTCGCCATCTCGGAGCAGAGCCGGGTAGTATCTTGCCACGACAGCTCCAAATAACGCAAAATGTTATAAAATAGAGACTGTGTACAACGAAGTAACAATTTTGTAAATTGTCAGCCCTACAACTTTTTTTCTGCTAATTTTGAAATCTAAATTTCGGTATATAGTTTGGTTTTTACATTGTAAACCCGCTTACGGAATTTGGTTGCCATAGCTTTGTTATTTCCGAAGATATGATTTTTTTCGAAAAGAAAACCTATATATATATATATATATATATATATATATATATATATATATATATATATATATATATATATATATATATATAAAGATTGAACATGACCACGGATATGTGCTAAATTCACTAAAAACCAAGGCGATTGACACATCTTTACGTTAACTATTTGTGCTTATTTTATTTAATTTAATTAATAGGATATTTGATTAAATTGGCAACATAGCTTTCAGCAGGCAGTTGTATCTTGAAAGCCGTTCAACCGACAGCAACTGGGAGTTTCGTCAAGTGGAGATACTGAAACTACTGTAAAATGTTCACAACACAGTACGTCATTATTTGCTTTCAGAAACGTGTAATTAACCATGTACCGAGCCAACTTTAACCTATAAACATGTCATAGCACGACAGGCGAGGGGCCTTTTACTCAAATATTGGTGGTATGTTATTGTTCCCAATCTGCCTATTTTAATATGAAAGCCAAAAGCTTGCCGCCTGAAATATTATTGTATTGATCAAAACGATACACAAAGTGGATGATTACTAGCTAAACTTTTTTGTACTATTTTTTTTTAAATAAATTTAGAGCTGAAGATTTTTTCTGAACTGTATTTAACTCAATTGTTATACATTTAGGATTTTGAAGTTTGGTGCGGTCTTCATGCTATATTTATAGATAATTGCATCAATAATTCAGTAATCTAAAGGGTAGATTTATTCAATAGATTTATTCAATTCAATTCAATTGAACGTTGCAAGAAGGGTGTTCTGCAAACGCTTATATTTCAGCTTCAACCGCCATTGCCCTTTATTTTACTAAAATGGTTACAGAAGATTAATTTCAAATATACCCTTTCTCTGATGCTTTGGCTGTAGGTTTAGTTAAGTTGATGCTTTGGCTGTTGGTTTAATTAAGTTTGTGGTCTAACGGCCTATAATTTTTAGCTAATTTTCGTGGAAAAAATTAGTTAACGTGGAAACCGCGACTTTTCAATTTTAAAAAGATTTCTTCAAATGAGCGCAAACCAGGCCCCCTAGAATCCATATCCGGGTTTACTTTCAGTTTCTATACAAGGTGACGCATTTCTACGCTGAAGCTCAATATCATTGTTATTTTACAAGATACGAGAAAAAATTGTATACGTTAATTATAGAGTGTCTTGAGCTGCATCTTATAAAATAATTTTGACAATGACAGGCCGGTTCATAAGTCGTTGGTGATCCCTACAATTGTTTTTTTGCATTTCTTTCGAAATAGGATGCATGTTTGTAAGAAAAAGAAAATCGAGATGTAGTAAGTGCGTTTTGGTAGCGAATTTTCTTTAAATCCTTCAAATTTCAATATCTCAATTTGCTAAGGTTTGTTGGCTAGGAAACCAGTTTTCTCGGAAACATTTTAAGTTTATTTTGAGAAGATTTTGCTATATTTTCAAACAATAAGTTATTTTGAGAAAATGGGGCACATTGTTTCTCCTATATAGACCATACCGGTAACCAGATTGACGCCTGCTTGCATTAAAGACACATTTGTTATTAAAAACATTTTTAGGACCATTCACTTCCATAACGCACTTGCTGCGTCCAGACTTCTTTATATTCGTTTGATATATCCATTTGTATGGATTTTTCCCCTCAGGGCTCGTCCGCAGCCTTGCCGCCTGCAACCTTTGGTTGATTGTGTATACCCTTAGTCTTACTCCACCCATTCCAAAATCACTGTGCCTTGAACTAGTCTGCACAGCGATTGGTAGGGTGAAGTTTTATATTGCTCTGTCTCCGGTCTAGACTGACCGTAGATCAGTTGTCTTTTGCGGTCCAGAGCTTTACACTCGCACAAGATGTGCTGGGCTGATTCCTCCCCCTCGCCGCAGAGTCTGCATGCGAGGTCCCATTCGAACCGCCCCATTTTATGCAGGGGTTTCTTGACGGCCATGTGTCCCGTCAAGAGACGTGTTTCTGAGCTGTCCTCTGCTAAGATTTAGCAGCTCCACAGCTCTCTTTGAACTGGGTTCGTCAATTATTGACTTCCCATGTCTGAACCCTGGACAGTCTGCCCAGTACACCTTGTGCTGGTTTCTGACCTAGGACTTAATTGCTCCCCTGGCAGTGCTCTTTGTCACGGCCAGAGCCGGTTCTGGTCCCATAAATGGTTCTGCTGACCATCTCTTCGCGAGATTTGTATGGATTTAGGATAGATATAGAATCTGGCGACTCCTTTTGCAACTTCATCCACGATTTCAATTCTTGCGTTGTTAACGCAGGAGACGTGTATATCAAAAGATATTTTTTTTCATTTGACATGATATTTTGTGCCCTAGCAAGTTAACATCATGCCGCCTAACATTCGATGTTTGGTATGAGGTTTTTGAATTTTTGACAAAGCCATAGACGCAAATATAGTTGGACGTTAAGTTGGCACATGTACAATACAATCCCACAGAATTTACACATACATATTGTTGACAATATTATATTTGCCTAAAGAAAGGTAAATTTTTGGTTCTTTGTGAAGCATCTTGTTTTTATCTCTAGCAGCTATTTATTTCATTGATGCTTCTGTACGTCAACAATGGTGCCAGATTTTCCAGACGTTTTCTTCTCGGTCTAGTTCTTCCTTTTCCCAAGCATGTATTCTTCACATATTGTTGACAAAAGGTTATTATGTCTTAGAACATGATCAATAAATTTCGTTTTCCTTATCTAATTTTCCAGGACATGTTCAACAGGCTGAAAATCTTAGTTCGCAAGGTGAGTAACCTCTAGAATTGAAATAGGAGGTCGCGGGTTCGAGTCCCGTATTCAGACAGTCGGTCTTTTTCACTTAAATGTGCAAAGACCGGCTTATGATGAGTTATGGGTGGTGTCCTTTGTCTATGTGTGTATAGATCTACGGTCAGATCAGTTGTCTTTTGCGGTCCAGAGCTTTACACTCGCACAAGATGTGCTGGGCTGATTCCTCCCCCTCGCCGCAGAGTCTGCATGCGAGGTCCCATTCGAACCGCCCCATTTTATGCAGGGGTTTCTTGACGGCCCTGTGTCCCGTCAAGAGACGTGTTTCTGAGCTGTCCTCTGCTAAGATTTAGCAGCTCCACAGCTCTCTTTGAACTGGGTTCGTCAATTATTGACTTCCCATGTCTGAACCCTGGACAGTCCGCCCAGTACAACTTGTGTTGGTTTCTGACCTAGGACTTAATTGCTCCCCTGGCAGTGCTCTTTGTCACGCCCAGAGCCGGTTCTGGTCCCATAAATGGTTCTGCTGACCATCTCTTCGCGAGATTTGTATGGATTTAGGATAGATATAGAATCTGGCGACTCCTTTTGCAACTTCATCCACGATTTCAATTCTTGCGTTGTTAACGCAGGAGACGTGTATATCAAAAGATATTTTTTTATCACACATACTTGCCTTATTGTTGGTAAGCCTCTTAAAAAGTCTGTTAACACAATAGTCTGTTATGTATAACATGTCTAAGGGCTTCTTTATTGGGTAGAGTTTACCGGTGAATAAAGATGCTAATTTGGGTAGTTTTCATCGCCTATGGATACGTCTGATCATGTACGTTTTTGATTTCTGGAAGCATTTGTGTAGAAAAATTGTGGTTCTTATACGCAGATTTCATTTTTAGGAATTTATTTTTTATTACACTGTAGTAGGTGGTAGTTTTCGAGTAGTGTGTTAGCCTTGAATAAAAATCTGCTTGCTTTGTGTTCAAGAAGGGCTCACAGGCTTAAAAGAACTGACGGGTAATGACGAAAGCTCTTCCAACTGAATGATTTTGGGGAATATGTCGTTTATGGAAGTTGAAATGTACGATTTTGTTTCGAATAGGATCTCGTATCTTCTTGACAAAACAATTGATAATCTGGATGTCCTGGGATCCTGAGGACTTTAGAAGCATAGTTTACAGTAAACTGGTTTTTTTTTCTTAGTTTAAGAAGCATTTCATTTTCGAGAAAACACAACTTTTCAAAATGAACTAATATTTCAACAGATTTTGGGAATTGTTATTCTCTGCTGCAACAATTTTAGAATTAAAGAACAGATTGGTCAAGAAAATAAAGTCTTTAGTTTTAAGTTTACACAAATATTCAGAAATTTTAAGTTTTTCAAGTTAGCCTTACAGTCGGTTGCACACAAATTATGTATAAATTTTCATAAACACAATCATCATCCTTAAGCCTAAATAAGTTAAAGAAGAAGCACGACGTTAATTTGAAACGAGATTACTGGAAAAAAATTAAATTCTTTGTGCGCAAATTGAATGTGGGGAAAAATCCCCAACCACTTTGAAGTTTCCGTCATATAAATATTTGATGCAATCATTCTAACTTGGTTAAGTTACGCACTGAACTTTCTTGATCTAAAAATACGCCTTAAGGATGTACGCTCCAAGGCGCAGTTAAAATAATTAAATTGGTTAGTCGAATTTTCATCGCGTGTTTAGGGGAGACAACCACGTAGCCATAAAATTTAATAGGACAGGGGTGTAGCGATCAGTTATTTCTGGAAAATATTTTGCATCTCATATCTATACAAAACATTTGCCTCTACAAAATCACCACAAAAAAGGTCTGAACGCAGCAAGTGCGTTATGGTACCGAATTTTCGTAAAAAGGTTTTAATGGCAAGTATGTCTTGTTTTTAACTGCAACTGGTTTCGTTTGTCACGGCATCCTGTCTGGTGATGCCGTAAACAGCGAAGTCGTTGAATAGAAGCAAGCAGACATTAGTGAAATCCGAGAAAAAGCCTCTACATCTATTTTAAACCATTTTTTTTTAAATTCCCATGATTGCATTTTCCATAAGGCTAAAATCGTAGAATTTACTGCAAGCTACTCGTGTTGAATCTAATTTCACCTGGTGAACGTGACTATTTTACGAATTTTTCCGAAAAAAAAACTGCTTTATCGTGAAACAAAAGTTATCCAACAAAAAGGTATTAACAGAAGCAAAATTGTAATCTTAACTTGATGATGATTTTAAGAGGCTCTTTCAAAGAAAGAGCGAGCGGTGATTGTTCGTTCTTGGTCGAGAGTCAAAATGTGTTGTAGGAAAATACGTCTTTCAAACCTAAATAAATCATTTGACATGATATTTTGTGCCCTAGCAAGTTAACATCATGCCGCCTAACATTCGATGTTTGGTATGAGGTTTTTGAATTTTTGACAAAGCCATAGACGCAAATATAGTTGGACGTTAAGTTGGCACATGTACAATACAATCCCACAGAATTTACACATACATATTGTTGACAATATTATATTTGCCTAAAGAAAGGTAAATTTTTGGTTCTTTGTGGAGCATCTTGTTTTTATCTCTAGCAGCTATTTATTTCATTGATGCTTCTGTACGTCAACAATGGTGCCAGATTTTCCAGACGTTTTCTTCTCGGTCTAGTTCTTCCTTTTCCCAAGCATGTATTCTTCACATATTGTTGACAAAAGGTTATTATGTCTTAGAACATGATCAATAAATTTCGTTTTCCTTATCTAATTTTCCAGGACATGTTCAACAGGCTGAAAAGCTTAGTTCGCAAGGTGAGTAACCTCTAGAATTGAAATAGGAGGTCGCGGGTTCGAGTCCCGTATTCAGACAGTCGGTCTTTTTCACTTAAATGTGCAAAGACCGGCTTATGATGAGTTATGGGTGGTGTCCTTTGTCTATATGTGTATAGATCTACGGTCAGATCCGTTGTCTTTTGCGGTCCAGAGCTTTACACTCGCACAAGATGTGCTGGGCTGATTCCTCCCCCTCGCCGCAGAGTGCATGCGAGGTCCCATTCGAACCGCCCCATTTTATGCAGGGGTTTCTTGACGGCCATGTGTCCCGTCAAGAGACGTGTTTCTGAGCTGTCCTCTGCTAAGATTTAGCAGCTCCACAGCTCTCTTTGAACTGGGTTCGTCAATTATTGACTTCCCATGTCTGAACCCTGGACAGTCTGCCCAGTACACCTTGTGTTGGTTTCTGACCTAGGACTTAATGGCTCCCCTGGCAGTGCTCTTTGTCACGCCCAGAGCCGGTTCTGGTCCCATAAATGGTTCTGCTGACCATCTCTTCGCGAGATTTGTATGGATTTAGGATAGATATAGAATCTGGCGACTCCTTTTGCAACTTCATCCACGATTTCAATTCTTGCGTTGTTAACGCAGGAGACGTGTATATCAAAAGATATTTTTTTATCACACATACTTGCCTTATTGTTGATAAGCCTCTTAAAAAGTCTGTTAACACAATAGTCTGTTATGTATAACATGTCTAAGGGCTTCTTTATTGGGTAGAGTTTACCGGTGAATAAAGATGCTAATTTGGGTAGTTTTCATCGCCTATGGATACGTCTGATCATGTACGTTTTTGATTTCTGGAAGCATTTGTGTAGAAAAATTGTGGTTCTTATACGCAGATTTCATTTTTAGGAATTTATTTTTTATTACACTGTAGTAGGTGGTAGTTTTCGAGTAGTGTGTTAGCCTTGAATAAAAATCTGCTTGCTTTGTGTTCAAGAAGGGCTCACAGGCTTAAAAGAACTGACGGGTAATGACGAAAGCTCTTCCAACTGAATGATTTTGGGGAATATGTCGTTTATGGAAGTTGAAATGTACGATTTTGTTTCGAATAGGATCTCGTATCTTCTTGACAAAACAATTGATAATCTGGATGTCCTGGGATCCTGAGGACTTTAGAAGCATAGTTTACAGTAAACTGGTTTTTTTTCTTAGTTTAAGAAGCATTTCATTTTCGAGAAAACACAACTTTTCAAAATGAACTAATATTTCAACAGATTTTGGGAATTGTTATTCTCTGCTGCAACAATTTTAGAATTAAAGAACAGATTTGTCAAGAAAATAAAGTCTTTAGTTTTAAGTTTACACAAATATTCAGAAATTTTAAGTTTTTCAAGTTAGCCTTACAGTCGGTTGCACACAAATTATGTATAAATTTTCATAAACACAATCATCATCCTTAAGCCTAAATAAGTTAAAGAAGAAGCACGACGTTAATTTGAAACGAGATTACTGGAAAAAAATTAAATTCTTTGTGCGCAAATTGAATGTGGGGAAAAATCCCCAACCACTTTGAAGTTTCCGTCATATAAATATTTGATGCAATCATTCTAACTTGGTTAAGTTACGCACTAACTTTCTTGATCTAAAAATACGCCTTAAGGATGTACGCTCCAAGGCGCAGTTAAAATAATTAAATTGGTTAGTCGAATTTTCATCGCGTGTTTAGGGGAGACAACCACGTAGCCATAAAATTTAATAGGACAGGGGTGTAGCGATCAGTTATTTCTGGAAAATATTTTGCATCTCATATCTATACAAAACATTTGCCTCTACAAAATCACCACAAAAAAGGTCTGAACGCAGCAAGTGCGTTATGGTACCGAATTTTCGTAAAAAGGTTTTAATGGCAAGTATGTCTTGTTTTTAACTGCAACTGGTTTCGTTTGTCACGGCATCCTGTCTGGTGATGCCGTAAACAGCGAAGTCGTTGAATAGAAGCAAGCAGACATTAGTGAAATCCGAGAAAAAGCCTCTACATCTATTTTAAACCATTTTTTTTTTAAATTCCCATGATTGCATTTTCCATAAGGCTAAAATCGTAGAATTTACTGCAAGCTACTCGTGTTGAATCTAATTTCACCTCGTGAACGTGACTATTTTACGAATTTTTCCGAAAAAAAAAACTGCTTTATCGTGAAACAAAAGTTATCCAACAAAAAGGTATTAACAGAAGCAAAATTGTAATCTTAACTTGATGATGATTTTAAGAGGCTCTTTCAAAGAAAGAGCGAGCGGTGATGTTCGTTCTTGGTCGAGAGTCAAAATGTGTTGTAGGAAAATACGTCTTTCAAACCTAAATAAATCATTTGACATGATATTTTGTGCCCTAGCAAGTTAACATCATGCCGCCTAACATTCGATGTTTGGTATGAGGTTTTTGAATTTTTGACAAAGCCATAGACGCAAATATAGTTGGACGTTAAGTTGGCACATGTACAATACAATCCCACAGAATTTACACATACATATTGTTGACAATATTATATTTGCCTAAAGAAAGGTAAATTTTTGGTTCTTTGTGAAGCATCTTGTTTTTATCTCTAGCAGCTATTTATTTCATTGATGCTTCTGTACGTCAACAATGGTGCCAGATTTTCCAGACGTTTTCTTCTCGGTCTAGTTCTTCCTTTTCCCAAGCATGTATTCTTCACATATTGTTGACAAAAGGTTATTATGTCTTAGAACATGATCAATAAATTTCGTTTTCCTTATCTAATTTTCCAGGACATGTTCAACAGGCTGAAAAGCTTAGTTCGCAAGGTGAGTAACCTCTAGAATTGAAATAGGAGGTCGCGGGTTCGAGTCCCGTATTCAGACAGTCGGTCTTTTTCACTTAAATGTGCAAAGACCGGCTTATGATGAGTTATGGGTGGTGTCCTTTGTCTATATGTGTATGTGTGCTCCCCCCGCCCAAGTCTAAGACTTCTGGGTGCGGAGTTTGTCTACTGTGGTGTTATTATATATATATATATATATATATATATATATATATATATATATATATATATATATATATATATATATATATATATATATATATATATTTAGAGAGAGAGAGAGAGAGAGAGATGGGGGGAGTAGGTAATGCGGCACTTTGAGCAGACAGTGACGTCACAGGAAGTGACGTCACGGCGCCGGCGCCACGCCCTGGCGCCACGCCCTGGCGCCTGCCCTGGCGCCTAGCCACGCCCTGGCGCCGGCGCCACGCCCTGGCGCCTGCCCTGGCGCCGGCGCCTGCCCTGGCGCCTGCCCCAGCGCCTGCCCCGGCGCCTGCCCCGGCGCCTGCCCCGGCCCCGGCGCCTAGCCACGCCCCGGCGCCAAGCCCCGGCGCCGGCGCCCAGCCACGCCCTGGGCCAGACAGTCACATCCGTGTTATTCCTAAGGTCATTGACCTGTCTAGGAAACTGTGACGTCACACGACTTGGGCCAGACAGTCACATGCAAACATTTCAAAAGTGTCTAACCTATTACTTCAAATTATTATATTTTGAAAAAAACCATTTGGAGCAGGTGAGTTTCGAACCCGGGGCATTCAGATGGGAGGCAACGATGCTACCCGTTGAGCTAAGCAGACGCTTATTAATTTATTGTTTTAGGTTGGTATATATATACGACTACAAACAAACCATACATGTAACATAATTAAAGTTTATTATTAGACAAATGGATGATTTACAAAATAATGTTTAATATTAGAGGCTGCTGAACCAAAACGGAGGAAAATGGCGGAATGAAAGATGGAAGCCTGTGATACCTTAAGCTGACATTATAAAAATGGCGGGCTTTCGTTGATAAAGATGGTGCAAGGATGGATGAAGACTTATTTAAAGATACGTCACTCCAACCTAGCCGACAAATGAGAGTGTAGACATAAGACATAATAATTAATATGTTTAATATTAGACAGACTAGAACGTCACAATTGTTATATGGGTAGGTTCTAAAAATAACACACAGAGGTCGCTGGCAAAACAAAAGAAGGAAGTTCAGAAACAAAATAGACAACAGGTTCAACCGTGAGATGTACGATGGAACCAATACATGCACGGTGTTAAGGAGGCCAAATCAAATTGGAATATACAATAAAATGGCCACTTCCGGTCTAAACTTTAAATCCTTGTATCTTTTCAACGACAAGTGATAGAAATGAACCGACTTTAAAAATATATCGTTTCGTAACAAGGTCTACAAGAAACCGAGATAAAAAACTTTAAACCCTTATCGCGGAAGATCCGTGAGATGTACGAGAGAACCAACACATGCACGGTGTTAAGGAGGCCAAATCAAATTGGAATATACAATAAAATGACCACTTCCGGTCTAAACTTTAAATCCTTGTATCTTTTCAACGACAAGTGATAGAAATGAACTAACTTCAAAAATGTATGTTTCATAACAAGGTCTACAAGAAAATGAGATAAAAAACTTTAAACCCTTATCGCGGAAGATCCGTGAGATGTACGAGAGAACCAACACATGCACGGTGTTAAGGAGGCCAAATCAAATTGGAATATACAATAAAATGGCCACTTCCGGTCTAAACTTTAAATCCTTGTATCTTTTCAACGACAAGTGATAGAAATGAACTGACTTTAAAAATATATCGTTTCGTAACAAGGTCTACAAGAAAATGAGATAAAAAACTTTAAACCCTTATCGCGGAAGATCCGTGAGATGTACGCTGGAACCAACACATGCACGGTGTTAAGGAGGCCAAATCAAATTGGAATATACAATAAAATGACCACTTCCGGTCTAAACTTTAAATCCTTGTATCTTTTCAATGGAAAGTGATAGAAATGAACTGACTTTAAAAATGTATCGTTTCGTAACAAGCTCTACAAGAAAATGAGATAAAAAAACTTTAAACCCTTATCGCGGAAGATCCGTGAGATGTACGCTGGAACCAACACATGCACGCTGTTCAGCAAAGCAAACTCTATAAAACATATTCAATAAAAAATGTTACTTCCGGGTAGACACTTCCGGTATAGCTATTCTTAGAGCTACATACATGTGTGACACATCAAAATAATCGTCTTGTTGAACAGAAGAAATATAATATTTAAGTAAGTCAGAACAAGCTGTGTTAACACCTAAAACCAACACACTCTCTCTTGTGTAGTAGGTATAGATGGTATGGTATGGTATGGTTTATTTGGAGACTTTCACCTAATTATCGATAAGAACACTGGTTATTTTAATGCGACTAAGCTGTGTAAAAATGGTGAGAAAAGATTCAGACATTGGCTGGAAAATAAGAAAACTAAAAGAGTTGATTATCTATTACAACGGTCAGCTAAAGAAACAGTCTATGTACCAATCAATACCGATACCCTTAATATTTCAACCGAAGGTGTTCACTTAGAGTCACATCTAGGGGGCCGGAATTCCGGCCCCCTAGATGTGCTGGAAGCAACATCTCAACTAACACCTACAACCGCTACATACTTACACCTAAAACCAACACACACTCTCTTGTGTAGTAGGTATAGATGGTATGGTATGGTATGGTTTATTTGGAGACTTTCACCTAATTATCGAATGGAAACATCCTATAGAGTTTCCGGAGGATGTAGATAGCGGTTAATTAATCGTTGGAAACATCTGGTCCTAATGTGTTTTCCGAAGGATGTAGATAGTGTTCTCAGATTTTTAACAGTCAACCAACCAGAAGAATACAACCAATTAAAGTAGAGGGGGGAAAACCTATTTAACATCAGAGTTTACGATAGCAAGTTTAGTTTAAAAGTTCTAGCTATGAAAGCTGCTTGGAATTGTTGTGCTGAAACAATGTGTGACGAAAACGATGGTCCTGATTTCCGTGAACATCATAGGAAAAAGTTATTGTTTAACAAATATCAAGATGATACTAGGATGCTAATGGAAACAACTTTCAACATCAGAAGATCTGTAAAATTAGTAACTGGTGTTAGTGCAAGAAATGAGTTCACAATACTTGTGAAATTTGTTAACCCTTTGGCTCTAGATGAAGAAAATCAATATCTAGCATTGGAAGAGTGGCAGTTTTACGATTTTATGGATAACATACATGCATTATCTGCAAAGTGGTTTAAAGATAATGAACAAACTCATGCTGTAACTCAGACGAGCTACTGTCGAATCTCTTCTGCAACGATACTAGGTGAAAAAGTTTTATGTGTTAATAATTGTTTTACACATATGGTTATGTATCTAAATGAAGACACTGTAGAAAAGCTGGTGGAGCATGAGGAAATCATTAAGGAAAGATTTGAGTATGTAAGAGAAACACAGTTTGCTTGGATATATGACTGTTTTCTTCGCGACATCGTTCAAACATTAACAGAGCTGGGTAATTCAGATGTGAGTGCCGCGCAAACCATCCGAGTGATAAAAACCCTACTCAACAACATGTCTCCAACATTCAAGTATTACATGTCAGAGTGTTTGCATTACGCTCAAGAACAAGTGCTAACCGACATCAATAACCTCATCAATGGCACCACCTCTTAAAGCAAGCTTCGTCATCCTGACAGCATTGTGTCAAAATGTGTTTTACGTCTACAAACCACCAAATGTGAAAGAAGTGCGAATCTGTTTCGATGACTGCACCAAATGGTCTGGACTAACAAGAACATATCTGCACAACGATGAAGCGATTGAAGTTTCAACATACAACATGTCCAATATTAAAACTGATATAGTACATTATAAACTTATGTTTTTGTTTGATCATGGCACCCGAGGTGAGACAGCTGACTGGAGAACTCTTGTGTTAAATGATTCTTACCTGTTCACTTCAAATTATATTTCTATGTTTATATCAACTGGTTTTCTTATGTGTCTTGCCATATTTATGCTCATGTATTTTGGTTTTAAATATTACACTGTACTTAAAGATATTTATCGTAAACATATTTGTTAATAAAAATATATAACTGAAGATGTCTGTGTTTTATTCATTAGTTAAGCACCTATAGTTAAGATGAGATACAGTGAATCGTGCTCGTTACAAGTGAAAAAAGAGTGCTTTACGTAGTGAAATTCACAAATCTAAAGTGTGTGAACCGTGGGAAGTTGAACAAGTTTATATGTTAACTCAAGCTTTTAAAAACAGAATGGCTACCTATCGTATTAGTATGGATGGTAGTGATATACGACTTGCCATGGAAAGTGTGAAGCAGAAATTGTTTCATTTGATGGAGGCTGCTTTAGCCAAACACGATACAGTTAAAATGAATCTAGAATTGTTTGGTTTGTATGTGCTCCAAAGTCGAAATAAAAAAAAAAAGAAATGAAGTCATTTAATACTAAAAATATAAAAATATCACAGTGGCAACTAACTTTGAAAATATATATCAAGAATTTTACTGAGGAGGTTTACACAAAAGCTTTAGAGTTTGCTGAAAGGTGATAGCGGATGGATGTTGGAAAGACTAATGTGGTTGGAAATTAATATTAATAAATGTATTTAAAAGTAGATTAAAATAAAAAAACAGATATATTTTACAACGTTTGTTTTATTATGGCATTAAGCTTACAATATAAGTAAATAATGATATACAGTTATTTATGCTACAGATACATTTTCTATTATATCCTAAAGTATGATCCATACACAAAGGAGTATCAGGCACTAACTTTGGACAGCGTTCACTGGTTTCCAGGTTGATAACATCCACTTGATAACCACAGGTTGATAGTAAATGTAACAAAAACCTTTGCTTGTTTTCACCTTTAACATAAATTCTGTCAACACGTTGGGCTATAATATGTTTTGCTATTATGTTTGGTAATTCTTCTAAATTGATATCACCACAATTATAGTCAAGGCAATGGTGTTGTGTTTGTAGAAACTTCACTTGCTTGATTATGTCTGCAGACAGTAAACGTAATGGTGTATGCGGTTTAAAAACACAATGCACTGTTTGGAAACCATTATAAATCACAAACTCTTTAGGTGTAAATTCAGGCAGACAAAAACCCTGAGTATCAACGACCACGAACCTCATCGTGAAAGTGATTGCAACATCCTTGCAGCTACATTATATAGCGTACGATGTTGGAGAGTGGGGCATACTCGATGACGCAATCATGTATAATTACACAAAAACATTTTGTGTGATTGGGAAAGTTGGTAGTACTTTCCATTTCCAATTTGATATCCACAGTAGAAGGTTTTATAGAGTCGCTATACTTGGAGCAATCAAATACAAACATGGGATATTTTAGGAAAGACTTGTAATCCAAGGTAGGCTGTGGTTCTCTGCCAACATACGAACGTTGAAATTCAATCATGTTTTTATATGCCTCGACGTAATTTGCTTGGTTAAAGTTCAGGTTCATACCCTCTGTGGGGATTTGTTTCGAATTTAAGTGAAGTCTTATATCTCGAATACCCACATGATCAAACTCGTTGATGTCTTTTCTAACGTTACTGTATCGATCTGTTTGGAATATCACAATAACAAATCTGGGTCGTTCAGTGTTTGAGGATGTCTTAATAGACCACAAGTCTTTCGTTGAATTATTTAGATTTGGTAATTCATACATCTCCCATTTTCTATATGGTATAAGGATTTTCTTATCTAGAGCAATCGACTTTAATAATTGCTGCTGTATAACTTCACTAGGGTGGATATGTTTCACCTGCAGAGCCATATACTCAATGTTAAACTTTAATGCTTTATCTGCATCTGCGGCACCAACCAAAATAAAGCAATTTCTATCATTCTGAGCTCTAGTGAGACGTAGAAGCAATTTACTGAAAAGCACTCTTTTATAGTCTTTGAAAATATTACACAAGTAGCTAAGAGGTATGCAGTAGCAAAAACGTTCATTTTTTAACATCACATTGTTTTCGGTTGGATGCCATCCCGCTGGAATCAGAGCTCTTGCTTCATCACTGTTTGCTTCCAAAAGTGTTCTAATTGATGTAACTATACCAGGATTTCTAACATGTTCAATAATCTGATTACACATTTCAACCGCAATAGAGGAAAACAAATGAGCTGCTGCATTAGACGTTACTTCTACAGTTCCAATCGTACCACTCGTCTCGATACTACCATTTATCAGTAGAACAGATGAAGACCAATCGTAAAAAATATCTTGTTGATTGATTGCAAACTCACAGGTATCATTATGGTCAAACGATCTGGTTTGAGGAGCGTATGTGTGTATTTCTTCCCCTCTGATTGACTCGTCGTGCACAGGGTCTGCGAATATATGTAGTTTGCTTAACATCGTAACCCAATGATTGTAGAAACTGTATGTTCTCCCAAGATAGAACCGCTTTCGACTCAGGTAGCGAAGATACTGAAGCTGGAGCGGTTTGATTACTACTATTTATAATCAGCATAATATGTTGGTGTCTCTTTCAACTCCAATATCACAATGATCTCCTCACCTTGAAAGTTCACAGGTACTGAATTCTGATCGATAATGTTTACATTTATATGCGAAATGATACGTGTGGTAAGAGGCATAAAAACCTTACTATATGGTTTTATATCAATCGCATAACCAGGGTCTACCATAGGAGCAAACTCATATACTGTATGTGTAGGTTTTCCATCGTGGTAAGAACCATCTACTATGTTGCATTCCAAACGAATCGTCTTTACTCGTACAATTTCTACGGGTAAATTGGAAACGTAAAGTTTACCTGTAGCAAGACGTTGTTTAGAAAATCCCAATATTGGTGCTATCGAAGCGTCGGTAGAAAAGTCTATATCATACTGACATGTAATCTCACATTTCAAAGTGTTGTTGTTGGCTTTTAGCGAAAACAGTTTTACCACATCGATGTTGTGTTCTACTGCAGGATCCAGATGTTTATCTTTAATATAACGTCGTAACAACTCATTCTGAATGTATTTCTCGATATCACTGATTTCATATGAACCATCTGGAATACTTATTTCTTGTCGAATCTTTCTACCACTCACAGCAGAAAAATAATGAAACTTATTACACCCACGTTCTATGTTTGGTATAGTGTTATATGTATGAAAGTTTGCAAGCGCGAGCGAATACTCAAAGTGTGGTTTTAATACTAACGGTGGAAATATTTCCATCGATAAAGAGGACGAAGAACCCTTCAAAGCAAACGTACGCGCCATGACTGAAACACAGATACTACTGTTTAAGTATTTTATTTAAAAATTTTAAACATAAGTGACCACAATTATAAGTATTATACTTTTGATATACATCATGATTATACAATATAGTACAGTTTTTAAGATAATACAACAGTTCAGTTGGCGGCTTCAAGTTTCCATATGAGTCAAAGTACACGGCCGTGTCACCACGTTTCTTAACTGCAACCCAATGACTACCTGGCTCTTTGTTTGTTTGCAAATTCATGATAAATGATTCATTCTTGCGTGATCCATTCGATGGTAAAGTATCTCGCATGTATACACCTCTAAAATATGGAATTTTCATTTTACCAGCAAATTTCACAAGATCTATATTTGTTAGAGGTCTTGCTGGTAAACACTTTACACGTTTTTTGGTTTATGTAAATACAAACCGAAACCGCTTCGCTGTTTCTTCATATACAAGCCACTACCTCGGTGACCAACAGCAATAGCCTCCATCGTTTGGTTATGACGTTTTGCTTCTTCCAATTTTTGTTTGGCTGATTTAGCATCGTTCACGGCTTTAGCAATACCCGCAGCACCACCACCTAGAGCTCCCAGCGCTGATAGACCACCAAAAATTAAAGGTAGTAGTGGAAGGAAACCGCCACTTTTCGGTACTGGAATAACTCTGGGTGTCTTGACTTTCTTACGACCGCCAGCATTTTTAATTACTTTTCTCGCTACATGTAGTAAATTTTTTACAGATGGAACTTCCGCACCCACAGCTATGGCACCTTTCATTAAATTTATTATGTTTTTAAATGGTATTTTACCGCCACATTTTACTTTTTTACTGCTACGTTTACGTTTGGTTGCCGTCTTTGGGGTTAAACCCATACCAAGCTTTCTTTTAACTTTCATAGTGTTTGTAACACCCCAAGCAGCTAACTTTTCACCAAAACTTGCGTCCTTCGACTTTACTCTCTCCCAAGCTCGGTTCTCCAGCACCTCGTCAGCTCGATGTCTATCACTCAACTGTTTTGATTGAGAGTATGCGATATCGTGATCTCGACAAGCACGATCTAAAGGATTGATACCTTGATCACCTCTTGCTAAACGTTCTTTAAGTTTAGTACCCGGGCCACAAAATTGATAACCAGGAACATGCAGCTCAACAGGTAATTTGTTGATGGTAGTGTTAACAAGACCTTCACCTTGGCACACCAACATTTATACTGCTAATGAGGTATGATAAATCTAAGTATTTATATAGATGATTGCACTCGTAAAAGTTTTAGTTTAGTTAACGATGCGTATTGTTAAACACGCAAAAGCTACCCTACCAGTCACAAACATAGATGATGTTGTTACCATTCCATCACCTAAACAGCAAAGACATGGACTTCTTTTACCAAACACAGTTAGATGTTTGATATGTGGTCCAAGTGGATGTGGTAAAACAAATGTTATGCTAAGTTTGTTGTTTGAACCCAACGGTTTAAAATTTCAAAACGTATACGTATACTCAAAGTCTTTATATCAACCTAAATACAGTATGTTGAAGGAGGTGTTGGATGCTACGAAAGGTGTTGGATACTATCCATATAGTGAAAACGAGGAGATATTAGATCCTGCAGATGCAAAGAGTAATTCAATTTTTATATTTGATGATGTAGCTTGTGATAAGCAAGATAAAATAAAATCGTATTTTTGTATGGGTAGACATAAAAATATTGATAGTTTCTACTTATGTCAGACATATAGCAAAGTTCCGAAGCAATTGGTGCGTGATAATGCTAACATTATAGTTTTATTTAAACAAGATGAAACTAATCTTAAACATGTGTATGATGATCATGTAACTACCGATATGAGTTTTGAAAAGTTCAAGCTCCTTTGTGGTGAATGCTGGCAAAACAAACATGATATGGTGGTTGTCGTTAAAGATTCTGATTTAACACAAGGAAGATACCGCAAAGGGTTTGATCACTTTATATATCTCAGTTGACTGGAAAACGCTAGTATTAAGTTGTTCGACATAGAGTAAACATGTCGAAAAAATCTAAAGCTGCTCGTCACCGTAAAATAGTAGCACCACCAAATATACAACGTAAAATAGCTGATCTATCAAAGATAATTCGAAAGAAATATTTAGCTTTGAAGCTTGGCAAAACAGAGACAGATGAAACATTACATCGTTTATATAAACCCATCTTAAAACCTTTGAGTGATATATCGAAAAACACAGCATTGGCTACTGTTCAACACCAGCCGACTAAAACTACCACATCATTAGCTACTACTCAACAGAAACCTGCTACATTATTGGCTACTACTCAAACAACTGAACAGAAACCGACTAAAACTGAAGTTGATGTCAAACCAACAGCAGCAAAAGAGGAAATTCCATTCCTTAGTGATGATGAAACGTTTGAATTGGAGGCGGAGGCACCAGAACCTGAATTATGGGCTACTAAAGCTTATAGAAAATTAGATGCTGCTGCAAATACACCAAAAGCAGTGTACGAACGAATGTTAAGTTCCTATCCAATAGTTGTTAGATATTATGTTGATAAATATTTTACAGATAATCATTCCTGTGATCAAACATATGGTGTTACTTATGATAAAGCTACCAACACTTGGATGCTTGGAAACAAACCTATTAAATTTGTTGTTACTAACGTAGATTTTAAAAATAGAGAAACCTTTCAAATTGTGGTTGGTGACAGAAGATATTACGGTACTAATCATCTGTTGGAATTGATATTTTTGAGAAAACCTGGTATGAGTGCTTTGAACAATCGGGAAGCTTTACGTGACTACGCAGACATAATGGCAACTACTAGTCTTCACAGAAAAGAGAACAATCCTAAAGAAGACGTTCTACGAAACACCTCTACCAAATATCAACATGTAATAAAACCAATTTTAGAAAAACAAGAAGGTGCTAGAGCGCGATCTTCCTCGGTAACTTTAGGCCGTGGTATGCCATACATGCTACATACCAAAAAACAGAAAGAGTATGTATACTGGGATGATATAAACGAGTTGGTTGATAGACTTAGACTGTTAGTAGCTTCTCAAGCAGCTGGTAATAACGCACACAACAACGAAATTCAGTCTATTATTGAAGAACTGAAGGAAGTGGGTGTTATATAAACAGACTTGTGTGTTTTTCACCATTTTCAAAATGCCGATCGATAAATTCGGACGTTCTGCAAAGAATTTAAAACATCTAAACAGAATTATTCACAGAGAAACATTTCCGAAAACTACAAGTGGTGATTTTGATGTGCAAAACCATAAGCTGTGTAACGTGGGTGACCCTGTTGAACCTACAGATGGTGTAAGTAAAAAATTTGTCGATGTATGGATAGACGACTATCAGAAAACTAAAGTTGACTATCAGAAAACTAAAACTGATTATAAGGTGAGCAAAGATGCTGTAGCACTTCAAATTGCTATACTGCTTGACGCTGTACATAAGCCGGAGTTGGAAGCTTTAAAAAAAGACTTTGAACATAAATTTAAAAACTATGATGATTTTAAACGTGAAGTCTATAACTCATTTCCACTTAAGACTGGTGTTGATCAATCACTACAAAAGCTGCAAGAGCAATTAATGAAAAATTATATGGATCTTAAACATGAAGCCTACAGCTCGTTTCCGCTTAAAACTAACATTGATGAAACATTAATTAGTCTTAAAGAGGATATCAAGGAGTACATACATCAAACAGTGTCTCCTCTCCATAAAACGTTTACTGCTATGGCTGATACCGCTATATCTAAACTTCAAAAAGATTATATAGATCTAGCAGTTTCAAAACTTGAAGCTGACTTGAAAAATACGTTTGCTACTAAAGACGATTTAAATCAAGCAGTGATTACGATTGAAAATAAACTTAAAAAAACGTTTGTGACTAAGGAGTATATCGATGGTGCTATCGAAGGGATAAATAGAAATTTAGTTCAGGAAGCAGTGGCAGCAGTTTGGGTTATGGTGGATAAACGGATATCAAAAATGGAGTTTAGTTGGAATCAAATAAAATAAGTTCAGTGTAAAAATGTCTATCGATAAGTTCGGACGTTCTGCAAAGACTCCCAGCTTCTTAAACAAAATTGTGCACAGAGAAACATTTCCGAAAACTACAAGTGGTGATTTTGATATGCAAAACCATAAATTATGTAACGTAGGTGATCCTATCGAGCCTGCTGATGGTGTGAATAGAAAATTTGTCGATGTGTGGGCAGATGAGTATAAGAAGAATAAAAATGAAGTATCACAGAGTCTTGTCGCTATAACCCTTGAAGCTGTACATAAATCAGAACTAGCTGCTCTTAAAAGCGAGTTTGAAAACAAATTGAAAAATTTAGACAAGACGATAGCTGCTCAAGTTTTAAAAGATATTGATGTGTTAAAGAATAACAAGTTGAAAAAGAAGCTAGGTGAGATAGACAGCAAACTAAAAGATTTACATGATAAGTGGATACTTTTAAATCCAACATCGCCATGAGACGCAAAACAGTTGAACCATCTGATACCAAAAAACAAATTATTGATGAGTTATATAAACCGGCAAGAATCAATTTTAAACGTAGACGTACAATAATCAAAGGTTTAAATGATTTGTGGCAGATTGATTTAGCAGAATTTACAGACTACTACAAAGACAACTCTGGTTACAAGTATATTTTAGTGGTTATTAATTGTTTTTCAAAGTACGTGTGGACTCGCCCTCTTAAATCTAAAACTGCTGGAGAGGTGACTAAAGCTATGGCTGATATTTTATCTACTAGTACAGCGCCCTCTAACATCCAGTCTGATCTTGGTCGCGAGTTCTATAACGCTAAATTTAACGCCTTAATGAAAAAATACAACATTAATCACTACAGCACTTATAGCGTGAAGAAGGCTGCAATAGTGGAAAGAGTCATACGTACCTTAAAAGAGAAGATATATAAAAATTTCAACTTGATTGGCTCCTACAAGTGGGTTAATACACTACCTGATGTCACTGCTACTTACAACGCTACTGTTCATCGAACAACTGGTGTAAAACCTCAAGATGTTAACAAGAAAAATGAAGAAGCTATCCTGAAACAAGTTTACTCGAATCTGAAAGTGTTTAACAAAAATAAATTTAAAGTGGGTGATGTTGTACGTCTAAGTAAAGCTAAAACATTATTTGAGAAAGGTTATACACCGCGTTGGTCAACGGAGCTGTTTAAAATCACTAAAGTTCACTGCACTAATCCAACCACCTATTTAATAGAAGACATGCAAGGCAAACCAATCAGTGGTGGATTTTATGAAGAGGAGCTACAAAAGACTGCAACCCCTGATTATTATTTAGTTGAAAGAGTAATCAGAAAGAAAGGCGCCAAGTCGTATGTGAAATGGCTTGGTTTTGATAAATCTCATAACTCATGGATAACTAGCAAAGATATAAAATAATTTGTATTACAATACTTTATAATAAAACAAACGTTGTAAAATATATGCTTTTATTAAAATAAACATTGTAAAATATGTGTTTTTTTTTTATTTCAACAACCTACTCAACACAAAGCTAAACGTAAAGTTTTCGTTATTAGCAAATTTATGACAAGTCGCTTAAATATAAGCAGTATTACAATTGATTTTCAATTTCTACAATCACTTTAGACGTTATAACACGTCTTTAAACTAAATATTTTCACAAGGAAATCTTGAAAGAGTATAGAAACTAATATTAGGAACGTTTGACTAGATAAGTACATAAAGAAGTAAATAAATAACTATATAGATAAGTACATAAAGAAGTAAATAAATAAGCCTAACCTAAATGAGCTGCCTTATGAAGACGAATTGGATTTTTTACAGGTATTGGCGAGCTGGATAAATATTTTAGATCGTAAAAAAAAAGTAGTCCTCGTTACTTTTTCACGATCTGTGTATGAAACCTCATAGCTGACGCAAGTTTTTGTGAAATTAACCGTTAACCACTATCTACATCCTCCGGAAACTCTGTAGGATGTAGATAGTGGTTAATTAGTTGTTGGAAACATCCTATAGAGTTTCCGGAGGATGTAGATAGCGGTTAATTAGTCGCCGGAAACATCTGGTTCTAATGTGTTTTCCGGAGGATGTAGATAGTGTTCTCAGATTTTTTTATTTTTAAACAGTGTTGACACATATCCTTGTAAAAATTATTCAATAAAACGAATATATTTTTTACAATTTCTTTATTACAATTTATACATTTAAAATTTGCGATAGTTTACAATATCATTAAGTACGTGTTGGTATTTTGTAACAAATTCACATACCATGCTTAAAGTATCACTATATCTTTCTCTAGCTACGAAAAAGGCACATCTAATTAGGGAAATGTCTCTAAATTTAGCTAATTCGGTCCTTAAATCATTAGCAAACATCTTCAAATTAAAGAAACTTTTACAGCTTAGTTCTAACAATAAATCCTTAGCTACACATCCGATATCTTCTAGTATTTTAAGTGATTGAATTGACAAGTTAAAATTAATTACATATTCCTTACCACAGAGTTTCAGCTTAAAACTTACAGTTTTTCTTTGTGATTTAACAAGATAATTGGTTAAAGTATATGTTTCACTAGTTTCTATAGATTTGTTTTCCAAATTGTAAATTATCGTAGGTAATACGTTTAAAAATTCTTCAAATGTCCACACATCAAAAAACACAGGTATATTAGAGTTTTTCTGAGATAATTTAATTAACGGCAAAAAATTTAAAACTGGATTAACGCCAATGCTAAGCAGCTTCTCGCCGTTCGACGTAAGAGAAAAAGTTGTTTGACACATCAGTTCACAGTCTTCTGTTTTCAATTTTTTCTCGATGTTTTTATTATTGATTTCCACCAGCTTCTGATTGAAAATATCTTCTTGCGTAGGCTGATAGGGTGTTTGTAGGTTTGTTGGATATGCTGCATTAATTATATTTTCTATAGCCTGATTCTGCTGCTCATCAACTTCTGCTGTTGGATATAATGTACAAAGTTCACTTATCATGTTTTCCAACGTTTTTGGTTCTTCTTTTGGAATAATACTTTCTATTGCATCACCCAGTAAGACGTCTTGTAGCACTTTAAGTTTTTTACCACCACTATTTTCTGCTTTAGCAGATTTTCGTTTTCTACCGTTGTTCACCATATTATACTCGGTCTGCTTCAGTTTTCAACTAAATGCTCCGTTTGAAATTATCAACTTTTATACTTATCTAATTATTATTATTACTCTTACAGCTGAGCTTTGTTGCCGTGTTGAGTTTTATTGCTTTTAACTTACTATGTGAATCAAGACGATTCATTTAATACCAAACACGTAGGACTTTAATAAACAAATTACTTGTACGCATGCTCTAGCCGCCATATTTACACACGTCATTTAAATGGTGATCTTCGTTTAAGAATAGATGCATAGATGTGAAACCGTGATCGATACACAAGGCTTTTTTTTCACTTAGCACCTTTGAATAGGTTATGTGACAGTAATTAAGATGATGCACTATAAAGCTATTTTGGCTCGTCTTCACCTTTAAGATATTTCCTATACAGCTCACGTATGTTGTCTAGGAAATCGTAAAAATCCCACTCTTCCAATGCCAAATATTGGTTTTCTTCATTCAACGCCAACGGATTGACAAATTTCACAACATTTGCAAAGTCGTTTCTTGCACTGATGCCGGATGTTGTTCCCTCCACCACAAACGTCGGTTGAATGGTTCTGAGTGGTTTCCTGGTAAATTTTACAAATCTATTGCGATCACTAAATACTTTAACATATTTCGTGCTACACTGCATGATCATCCAGATATTTCTGCCAGACTTTAACAAACTTGTCTACAACAACACAATCTTTGTTCTCATATCTATCCCAATCAGCATTGGTTGGAAGACTGTCGAAATATTCGTTACAAATTGTATATAACATGTCGGTGACGTCTGTACGGTGAAGTTTTCGTGTTAGAAAATTAATGGATTTAGTACGTTCAGCATCATCATCATTTAAATTAGAACTGTGCTTTAATATATCGTTTAGGTGGTCTGCAACCTTGTGGATGTCATCACAGCTTGAAAACTCAAATTCTTTATTAAACCCTTCTCTCATCGTTTCTAGTGTTTCTTGTTTGAGTTCTTCCTCGCAGGGCGGTTCAATTTCAATGTTCGTTGTTTCGAGTGTGACCTCATCAGCATCATAATAATATTTGTATTGATTTTTTGCTTCTTCGGGTAAATATTTAAAAAATGGTTCACTTAACAGGGCCCCCGGTTGGTGTTGAATGAGTGCCACAGCAAAATATTGTGTTGAACAAAATCCACTTAAATATAAGTCACACAACTCTACCATATGTCTATTTTCATATTCTTCGGCTTCGGACTTACGCCCGTCTCGATAAGCTTGTTTTTGTATCTGTAACACTAACAGTCTAACTTTTGTGGTGTCGTTCTCACTATTCATTCTTGTTTCATCTGTATACCACTGGGCTTTTGTATAAACTAAATAGCCTCTGTGTGGACGGTTTGTTTATCGTAATAACGTATGTATTGATGTTTTGCTTCTTCGGGTAAATACTTGAAAAACGGTTCACTTAACGGGGCCCCCGGTTGGTATCGAATGAGTGCCAAAGCAAAAAATTGTGTAGAGCAGAACCCACTTAAATATATGTCACACAACTCGACTATATGTCCGGCTTCATAATTTTCTCCTTCAGAATCACGTTCGTCGATAAAGGCTTCTTCTTGTATCTTTAACACCAACTGTTTTAATTCAAATTCACAGTCTTCTTCAAACAATCTATTTTTGTGTCCATACCATAAGACACTGTTAAACGACATGGTACAACAACTAATAAGATAACCGAACTTGCTCACTTATTTATATAATAAGCTAAAATACATGGATGATGTCATCCTTTCGGTTTGTACTAGACAAGCTCAAACACGAGTAATGGGGGTGATTGAACAGATATAACACAAGATAACATTCACCAAGGTCATCAACTGACACGTTATTTACCCTAAGCGGGCCTCTCTCTTGCGTATATTAAACAGATACACAGACAAGTTCAAACACAAATAATGGGGTGATGTCATTCAACGGAAATTACACTAGATAACGACCGTACAGACAAAGCTCAAACAGGTTTGTGGAACAGGTTTGTGGATGATGTCATACTTCTAACGGCTGTATTCTAGACAAGCTCAAACACGAATACCATTTACCCATCAAGGGGCCCCCTACAGTATGTTTCTGAACTTCATGCGAAATCTAATAGTCTAATATTAAACATATTAATTATTATGTCTTATGTCTAATAACAAAAGCTTTATGAATGGTTTGTTTTAATGGGGGACGTAACTTTAAATCATTTTATCTCATTTTCTTGTAGAGCTTGTTACGAAACGATATATTTTTAAAAGTCAGTTCATTTCTATCACTTTCCATTGAAAAGATATAACGATTTAAAGTTTAGACCGGAAGTGGTCATTTTATTGTATATTCCAATTTGATTTGGCCTCCTTAACACCGTGCATGTGTTGGTTCCAGCGTACATCTCACGGATCTTCCACGATAAGGGTTTAAAGTTTTTTATCTCATTTTCTTGTAGAGCTTGTTACGAAACGATACATTTTTGAAGTCGGTTCCTTTCTATCACTTGTCGTTGAAAAGATACAAGGATTTAAAGTTTAGACCGGAAGTGGCCATTTTATTGTATATTCCAATTTGATTTGGCCTCCTTAACACCGTGCATGTGTTGATTCTCTCGTACATCTCACGGATCTTCCGCGATAAGGGTTTAAAGTTTTTTATCTCATTTTCTTGTAGACCTTGTTACGAAACGATATATTTTTAAAGTCAGTTCATTTCTATCACTTGTCGTTGAAAAGATACAAGGATTTAAAGTTTAGACCGGAAGTGGCCATTTTATTGTATATTCCAATTTGATTTGGCCTCCTTAACACCGTGCATGTGTTGGTTCTCTCGTACATCTCACGGATCTTCCGCGATAAGGGTTTAAAGTTTTTTATCTCATTTTCTTGTAGAGCTTGTTATGAAACATACATTTTTAAAGTCAGTTCATTTCTATCACTTGTCGTTGAAAAGATACAAGGATTTAAAGTTTAGACCGGAAGTGGTCATTTTATTGTATATTCCAATTTGATTTGGCCTCCTTAACACCGTGCATGTGTTGGTTCCAGCGTACATCTCACGGATCTTCCGCGATAAGGGTTTAAAGTTTTTTATCTCATTTTCTTGTAGACCTTGTTACGAAACGATATATTTTTAAAGTCGGTTCATTTCTATCACTTGTCGTTGAAAAGATACAAGGATTTAAAGTTTAGACCGGAAGTGGCCATTTTATTGTATATTCCAATTTGATTTGGCCTCCTTAACACCGTGCATGTATTGGTTCTCTCGTACATCTCACGGATCTTCCGCGATAAGGGTTTAAAAGTTTTTTATCTCATTTTCTTGTAGACCTTGTTACGAAACGATATATTTTTAAAGTCGGTTCATTTCTATCACTTGTCGTTGAAAAGATACAAGGATTTAAAGTTTAGACCGGAAGTGGCCATTTTATTGTATATTCCAATTTGATTTGGCCTCCTTAACACCGTGCATGTGTTGGTTCCAGCGTACATCTCACGGATCTTCCGAGTCTTCGACCAATACCATTATTCTCGCTTATCAACCTTCACTCTCATTTGTCGGCAATACCATTATTCTCGCTTATCAACCTCACTCTCATTTGTCGGCTAGGTTGGGGTGACGTATCTTTAAATAATGGAGTCTTCAACCATCTTTATCAACAAAAGGCACCATCTTTAAGAACGAAAGCCGCCATTCTTTATCAGCGAAAGCCGCCATTTTTATAATGTCAGGGATGTCAGCTTAAGGTATCACAGGCTTCCATCTTTCATTCCGCCATTTTCCGCCATTTTGGTTCCTCCGTTTTGGTTCCGCCTCTAATATTAAACATTATTTTGTAAATCATCCATTTGTCTAATAATAAACTTTAATTATGTTACATGTATGGTTTGTAAGGTATCACAGGCTTCCATCTTTCATTCCGCCATTTTCCTCCGTTTTGGTTCAGCAGCCTCTAATATTAAACATTATTTTGTAAATCATCCATTTGTCTAATAATAAACTTTAATTATGTTACATGTATTGTTTGTTTGTAGTCGTATATATATATACCAACCTAAAACAATAAATTAATAAGCGTCTGCTTAGCTCAACGGGTAGCATCGTTGCCTCCCATCTGAATGCCCCGGGTTCGAAACTCACCTGCTCCAAATGGTTTTTTTCAAAATATAATAATTTGAAGTAATAGGTTAGACACTTTGGAATGTTTGCATGTGACTGTCTGGCCCAAGTCGTGTGACGTCACAGTTTCCTAGACAGGTCAATGGCCTTAGGAATAACACGGCTAAATGTAAATGTGACTGTCTGGATGTGATTGTCTGGCACAAGTCATGTGACGTCACTGTCTGGCCAAAGACAGGTCAATGACCTTAGGAATAACACGGATGTGACTGTCTGGCCCAGGGCGTGGCTGGGCGCCGGCGCCGGGGCTGGCGCCCGGGGCGTGGCTAGGCGCCGGGCCCGGGGCAGGCGCCGGGGCAGGCGCCAGGGCAGGCGCCAGGGCAGGCGCCAGGGCAGGCGCCAGGGCGTGGCTAGGCGCCAGGGCGTGGCTAGGCGCCAGGGCGTGGCGCCGGCGCCAGGGCGTGGCGCCAGGGCGTGGCGCCGGCGCCGTGACGTCACTTCCTGTGACGTCACTGTCTGCTCAAAGTGCCGCATTACCTACTGGGGGGGTCTTGAGAATGATCTTGCGCCGATTCGTTAATAGCCTCTTAGAAATTTTTAAGGTTTAACCAATATAGAAAGTACGTTTGACCTTGTAATGGTTTTTGAAAATGCACAAGCAAGCTCAAAATAAATAAAGTAGACGCCCCTAAAATATTATAGAAAGTGATTTCGAGCGAAGTTTATAATATAAAGATTATTGTCATGCAATTTTCTGTGTAGTTTAAGTCCATCCCTGCATAATGCCGTCTCTTGTATTTTCCCTGTTATTGACGGGGGGTTGATGTTTCTGGTATCTGTCCTCAGTAAATGATAACAACCCGGAAATGAGAATATTCGATAAGATATGTAGGGCTGGAGCAAATGGACCATGGATTAAGTTACAGAGGGCGGAACTCCGAATTTATAAGCGTTCGCCTGAACAAACAGCTGAAGATCCCCGTCAAAAGCACGTGTTGATGTTAACAAATTACTAATACCTGGACTAGAAGTGTCAAGTTACATCATCACCATGTTAGCTTATCCCAGGACAGTAGGAAATCCATCTCAATTTTATGGCTAAATTAATAAGGGGTCCTAATTATTAAAAATCCTATGGACTACAAACTTCAGCGGCAAAATAATGAAATAGAGTCATTAAAATTTGAACGATTTGTGTTTTTACAAAATGCTCGGACACGTCAACTCTAAAAAAATACACAGTTTTGCATAAAATTTACGCTTCTCTCCTGCTTTTTTAATATTACTTATTATTATTATTATTTTGAATGAGAACCCCTTTTGAGAGAGTTTTCGTTGCAAAAATTTACTAATGAGGGGACCCCGACTTTTGAATGTTGAAAAAATTTCTTCAAATGAGCGCAAAGAGGACCCCTTGAGCCCATATCCGGGGCTCTTTTTTTCTCTCTCTCTCTCTCTCTCTCTATATATATATATATATATATATATATATATATATATATATATATATATATATATATATATATATATATATATATATATATATAATTAATAATATAAAAAGGTTAAGGGCAAGGCCGCAAGGAGACAACTGCATACACGTGTTTTAAGCTTGTCAGCTATCACCAGTACCGTATAGCCAGGTGATGATGGGAACACCCTGGATGAAGAAGCAAAAATACACGGAGTCACAACAGGCAACCAGTGCACATTTGCAGCATCATTCGGAAGACCCTCAATTCGAGGGCAACAACCAAATTCGCCACGGAGGCAAAGAAATCACCTGCGTGAGGATCCGGAGCCCAGAACTCATACTATTTATAACAGGATTTTTAACACGGCATTTCTGTATACTATACAAGGAGAAAGGTTAAGGGCAGGGCCGCAAGAAGATAACCGCATACACGTGTTTCAAGTTTACTAGTTATCATCGGTACGGTATACCCAGGTGATGATGGGAACACTCTGGATGAAGACGCAATTATTTAATTTGATTGGTTCTAGATATATTTTTTTTGTTTCGTTGCGGAGTAGAGTTAACGATGTTCCAGATCTCCTTGTTTGGAGTCTGCAAACGATGACTATAATAATCGCGTTTAGCCTGATTAATTTTGTGAGTCGGCTCTGTTTTCTTCTTCATGTGTTTGTCTAGCAGTTGCTTGTCATGTGCTATACTCACCAACCAGAACATACTTTTGAGAGCCTTACTATCCTCTACAACCTGTGAATTTAGCCATTTTTTAGTTGGCCTTGAATAATGTTTCACTATTTTCCTACCAGTCATTGAACAAGCCTGATCAAAACAGACAGAAAAATGTCAAAAAATGTGTAAATGCTAGTTCACCACCATCTGTATACACACTTAAAAAGTCACTCCTCCCCAACAAATATGACAGTTTTTCCATGTTATCCCTGTCCAAGGTGCGCGCAAAAATTATCTTTTGGTCTCGTTTAGGTAAAATTTCGTTTACAAGCGATTTATATACAAAAAAGACCCGTGCAAAGTGATCTGCTATACTAGGATCCACCACCACAACTTTATGATGATTTTCTGGAATGCTAGTAACAAAATAATCAACCGCGGAAACAGTTTGGAAAAGTCGTGGAATTTGTAGAAAAAAATTTTCAAGGAAATCATGGGAAAATTGTGAAAATTGGTTGAGAGTCAGGGAATTTTTGTTCCTTTCGGGGAAAAAATATTTGTTATTTTAGGATAAATAATTGAAACTTTCAAAGCAGAACTCTCAAATGCAAACATAATTTTTGATCTTTGAACATTTGTTTTTTCAAAATCTCATAATTTCTTTATTTTATTAAAACAATGTGTGAGAAGTGTGTTTTTCGCCATGAGGCGATAATATTCTGTATTCTGTAGTAGTGTGTTACACATTTTGGGAATAGATTGTGGAAGGTCAACGTCGGGGAAATGGGTTTTGTATGCCTGGGAAGTCAGGGAAAAGTCAGCGAAAAGTCAGGGAAATTGATATGCTGATTTTAGTGGAAGCCCTGGAATGGGATATCATCGAGTGGGGTTTTTCTTAGGTTTCTTTAACCTATTGAGCAGTGGTTGGGGCGGTTACCTTTTTCCTATTTTTGAACGTAATAGTATAATTCAAAATAATTTATTACCTGTGGCTAATAGATTCGTCTGAAGCCATACCAAAGCTGTTTTGTCACACACACACACAAAATAATTTAGAACAAAGAACATGTTAGTTGAACAAAGATAACTGGTTTAGTTTATTTCATTTGTCTTTTGAAGAGAATCAATATAAGCATGTGAGAAATGGATAAATACAAAAATAAATAAGTGTATAGCACAGTTAACTTTTTAATGATTTATTTATCGCTATGTTCGAAATTTTGTGGCCTATAAGCCTCGATTTTTATTACTATGTTTACTTTCTCTTGGCTATTTCAATAATAATGTTGAGATAAACGTGGAGCAATCATCACGTAATCACCTAATAAAATGTGCATTCGAAAATCATTCTAGTGATTTCGTCTTTATTAGCCACAAATTTTAGAGCAGATTTAGAAGGCAGTTAATTTGTTTTATCTTAAAGGCGGTTTTTTACGTTAAGTCGTCCAGACTATCCTGTTTTACATTACTTTATTTTCAGCGCAAATTCGGCATTAAAGAGCTCGCGATGATTAGTTTCTTCAAATAAGCGCGATCTAAGACCTTTAAAAGCTATATTCCGGGTCAGTCTCAATTTTTGTAAATAGCCTGGACGGTCGCTTGAATGATTATGGCCTGCAAAAATTGTCTCTGTCCACCCATAATAGTCATTTTTTGCAACAAACATGGCTTTAAAATACAATAGAGTAATTTGTTATTTAAAGTTTTTATATATATATATATATATATATATATATATATATATATATATATATATATATATATATATATATATATATATATATATATATATACGTGAAAGACCACCAATGCGATTGGAGAATGATATTTGGAGATTAGCATGGAAATACGGACACAGAAGGGCACAATATCGAATCAAATAAAAATTAAAGAGGATACTTCAACAACAGATGAGTTAAGACTGGTATATTTTTTTTATTTTTTATTATTTCAACAACACACCACGATGACTTACAGCCTAAATACTATCGTACCGTGGGTGTCGACAAGGAGGAAAGAGGCAACTTGTTAATTCTGGACTTGAAGGTTTGGAGGTTCGGAGGAGAAGAAAAAGCCTGAACGCAGCAAGTGCGTTATGGTAGTGAATTTTCATAGAAATGATCTGGCACAAAATATTTTATAACTTTTTTTTATTGCAACATAGAAATCTAAATTTTGGTGTGTAGTTTACTTTTTATATCGTAAACCTACCTACCAAATTTGGTTATCATAGATTTTTTATTTTTTAAGATAAAATTTTTTTTCAAATGAAAACTCAAAATTTTCCCGGAAAACCTTGTCCGATTTTTTTGATTAACGAACTTGTCAAAGCCATTTACAAATGGAAGGTACGTGCCAAATTTTATCAAAATCGGCCTATTATTCTTTGAGAAAAATTTTTTTCGAATGAAAACTTAAAATTTTCCCGGAAAACCTCGTCCGATTTTCCTAACTAACAAACTTGTCAAAGCTATTTACAAAAGAAAGGTACGTGCCAAATTTTATCAAAATCGGCTAATTACTTTTTGAGATAAGAATTTTTTTCGAATGAAAACTCAAAATTTTCCCGGAAAACCTCGTCCGATTTTCCTGACTAACAAACTTATCCAAGCTATTTACAAAAGAAAAATACATGCCAAATTTTATCAAAATCGGCCCATTATTTTTTGAGTTATCGGTGTGATACATATATATATATATATATATATATATATATATATATATATATATATATATATATATATATATATATATATATATATATATATATATATATATATATATATATATATATATATATATATATATATATATATATATATATAAACATATAAAAATTGAAACTGACCCCGGATATGGGTTCTAGGGGTCCTAGATCGCGCTCATTTGAAGAAATTTTTTCAAAATTCAAAAGTCGAGATCTCCTCATTAGTGAATTTTTTCTAAGAAAATTCACTAAAAACATGTGACGGCAAAGAATTCCACAACTTGGAAGTCCTCGGGAGAAAAGAGCGGGCATAACAAGATGTTCTATGTCTGGTGACCTGGACAGTAAAAGGGTGCATTCGCTCTGTTCCCCTGGTAGATCTGTTGGGGGCAGCAGGTGGAGGAACTATGGAAGAAAGCTCCTCTGAGCACTGCCCGTAGAGATATCTATAAAAGAGAGAGAGGTCACCAACAGCATGTCGGTGGGCAAGGGATGGCAGCCTTTGGGTGAGGGTAGGGTCACCGATGAGACGTATAGCTCTCTTCTGAATGGAGTCCAGGATAGCTGTGTGGAAGCGGCAGCAGCACCCCAGATGTCGGAGCAGTATTCGAGGTTTGGTCTTATTTGTGAAGTATATAAGGTATAGAGATTGGCTGGTGAAAAGTATTTGCGAGCCCGGAAGAGTAAACCTAATTTCTTTTCAGCCGCTTCTGCAATTGATGTGACATGTTGGTGCCAATCCAAATTCCGATCCACAGAAATGCCACCAAGTGGAAAGGACTCATTACTTTGAATAACTGGGTTGTTCATTGTGATGGGTCTATGGCTTGTGTATCTCTTATGATAAAGAAAGCAAGACTGTGATTTGGTGGGGTTGAATTGTGCAAGATTTCTACTTCCCCAGTCTAGTATTTTTTGGAGATCCACCGAGATAGAACCCTCCATGAGTCTTCAATCCTCATCTAATTGGGCTAAAGAGACAGGCTTAGAATATTGTATATTTGAGTGGAGAGTGCTGTCGTCCACGTAACTGTGAACTGGGTTGGATGTGCTAGCGAGGACGTCATTGATGTGGACAAGAAATTGCGAAAGACCACCAATGTGATTGGAGAATGATATTTAAGGATTAGCATGGAAATACTGACACAGAAGGGCACAATATCGATTCAAATAAAACTTAAAGAGGATACTTCAACAACAGATGAGTTAAGACTGGTATATACACCTACAAGTTTGCTTTCACCTAATCATATTGCTGCTTTCGAAATGTAATCTATATTTGTGTGAAGAAAAACATGCATTACGTTATATTTGTTTTAATGCTTTACAAAATACCAGAAGTGATTTAAAATCCTTTGTTTATATATCTAGTTATTTATTAACTTAAAAAATTATGCCAATAAAAGCATTTATTATTATTATTACTAGTAAAATTAAGATAAAATGTTTTACTGGAAGTCACTACGAATGAACTATGATACTTAATACTAAAAAACGTTCTGGACGCAGCAAGTGCGTTATGGTAGTGAATTTTCATAGAAATGATCTTGAACAAAATATTTTATTATAACTTTTTTTTCTTGTAAGATGGAAATATACATTTTGGTGTATAGTTTCCTTTTCCTCATAAACCTACCTACCAAATTTGGTTATCAGAGCTTTTATATTTTTTGAGATAAAAATTTTTTTCGAATGAAAACTCAAAATTTTCCCGAAAAACCTCGTCCGATTTTCCAGACTAACAAACTTAACCAAGCTATTTACAAAAAAGAGGTAGATGCCAAATTTTGTCAAAATCGGCCCATTATTTATTGGGTTATCGGTGTGATACATATATATATATATATATATATATATATATATATATATATATATATATATATATATATATATATATATATATATATATATATATATATATATATATATATATATATATATATATATATATATGTATGTATCTAAACATAAAAATTGAAACTGACCCCGGATATGGGTTCTAGGGGTCCTAGTTCGCGCTCATTTGCAAAAAATTTTTCAAAATTCAAAAGTCGGGATCTCCCCATTAGTGAATTTTTTCTATGAAAATTCACTGAAAATGTTAAAACAAGATATGAAGCATTGTAGGTTAATTTTGAGTTTGTAGTGCATTATTCCAATAATAAGCTTAAAATGAATGAAACGAAATGACGTGCTTTATAATGTACGGACACCACGCGCAAAATGGGAACAAGCTTAGGAAAGAATTCTCATTTCATTTTTACTTCATCAAAGGTCCCCAGATTTATAAATTAAACATATTACTGGCTGCGGATTCGAACTAATTCGAACATTCTTCACCGGAAGTGGCGCAGAATTAACGCTGATTCTTGAGACTGGAGAGAGATCACGAGATTCCAATAAAGCTTATCAAACTTCAATCAGCTGCGGAGGCCGAAGCGTATAGGAAGCTGCTGGATACATCACCACACAGAATAACTTCCATCCTATAATAAATCACGATAATCATCAAGGTTCACTGGGTTCCGATAGCGCCCTGTGAAAGAAGGAGCAAAATTGCCAATAATTTGTAAACACTTTCTTTTATGAAAAGCAATATTGGGACACCAAACTAGAAACCGCTCCAGATCTGATACAACACAAGAGCTTTATTGAAAATTTTATGAGGGACTTCCTGATAATATTATTTATATACAGTGACTTGGCATCTTTATTAATATATTCGATGATTTTTTACACAAAATGTACTATGCCACTTTCATAATCAACTATTTTGGGCAAAGATTAATAAAATTTCACATAAGGGACAAAATATTTTATTACTTTGTAACGTTTTGGATAAATCATGAAATATTTCTCTCTCACTCTCTCTCAAAAACTATGTTAATATGAATCGTTTTTGCTAGTTAAAATAAATGTTTGGTGTTATAAATACCTTTTTACGAAAGAGTAAATAATAGGTGAACATCAACGCGAAGAAAGTTACTACTTAAAATAACTTAATACTTGAGGACGTTGAAATACGTAACACGCACGAAGGAAGCTTAATTATCAGTTGTTTTTTTATATTTTTTTAAATATATTTCAGCAACACACCACGAGGGCTTACAGCCTAAACACTATCGTACCGTGGGTGTCGACAAGGAGGAAAGAGGCAACTTCTTAATTCTGGACTTGAAGGTTTGGAGGTTCGGAGGAGAAGGAAAAACATGTGCCGGCAAGGAATTCTACAACTTGGAAGTCCTCAAAACAAAAGAGCGGACGTAACAAGATGTTCTATGTCTGGTGACCTGGACAGTAAAAGAGTGCATTCGCTCTGTCCCCCTGGTAGATCTGTTGGGGGCAGCAGGTGGAGCAACTATGGAAGAAAGCTCCTCTGAGCAGTGCCTGTATATATATATATATATATATATATATATATATATATATATATATATATATATATATATATATATATATAAGAGAAAGAGAGATCACCAACGGCACGTCGGTGGGCAAGGGATTGCAGCCCTTGGGTGAGGGTAGGGTCACCGATGAGACGTGTAGCTCTCTTCTGAATGAAGTCCATGATAGCGAGTGCGGAAGCGGCAGCGGCACCCCAGATGTGGGAGCAGTATTCGAGGTTTGGCCTTGTGAAGTATATAAGGTATAAGATTAGCTGGTGAAAGGTAAGTGCGAGCCCGGAAGAGCAAACCTTATTTCTTAGCAGCCGCTTCTGCAATTGATGTGACATGTTGGTGCCAGTTGAGATTTTGATCCACAGAAATGCCAACAAGTGAAAAGTACTCATAACTTTGAATAACTTGGTTGTTCATTGTGATGGGTCTAGGGCTGGTGTATCTCTTATGAGATAGAAAGCAAGACTTGAGATTTGGCGGAGTTGAATCGTACAAGATTTCTACTTTCCCAGTCTAATAGTTTTTGGAGATCCACAGAGACAGAACCCTCCGTGAGCTGCGATCCTCATGTAATTGGGCTATAGAGACAGGCTTAGAATATTGTATATTTGAGTGGAGGGTGCTGGCGTCCTCGTAAGTGTGAACTGGGTTGGATGGGCTATGAACCATGAAGGACTCCTGCATTAATTGGATACAGTTTAGAGGAATGGCCATCCACGGCAACAGAAATGCTCCGGTTGGAGAGGAAATTTGCAGTCCAGGTACAGAGTTTTGGTGGTAGGCCATGGGCCGGAAGTTTATTAAGCAGCACTGCGTCCCAGACCTGGTCGAATGCTTTGGATATGTCTAGAGCGACAATCTGGGATTCACCCTGTAGTTCCGTAGACTAGTTACAAGAATGGGTGACAAAAGAAAGGAGGTCGGCAGTTGATCTGCGTTGACGGAATCCATTTTATTTTTATCTGATTCTCTGACGTGCCTGTAGTGTGTATGTACTTGATCAAAGGCTAATAAAATTATCTATCTCTCTATATATTTATCTCTTGTCAAGCTATGTACAAGGTATTTATTTGGGCAGCTGGCGTTTATTTGTCTCTTAACAATTTCACTAGAGTGAGAGAGAGAGAGAGAGAGAGAGAAATTACAGTTTTTTTGTGGAAAGATAAATCAGGCTTTCACAATTAAAAAATAATTGCAATAAATGCACCATATGGACTTAGACAGTTGTTTTAGTTTTCAACGGTAATTCTTGATATCTCGTTACTTTATCTTCAGAATGTGGTATTGCCACGCTGCGATTTTTTATATTAACCTTCTAATTTCCTCTGTATATTTAGAAGCCGCCCTTACACGATTTTTAGTTGTGAAGCTAAATTATCCACCATTTCCTCTTAGCACCCACCAGCTAACAAGATTGATACGGTACATTCACGTCATTTTTTTCTCCCCATTAATTTTCATTTCTACTTCATCGACTGACATTTGGTATAAGTCATGTAGCGTGAAATGGCAGCTCATTGATTGGTCCTTTTGATTGAAAACAATCGATATGGTGGTTTAAAATAATGAGGCCTATATCTCACGCATCGCCAGGCTATAGTTTCGACTAGTAAATAATAAATTAATATTGCGTGCTTACCGGGTCGGGAACACGTTACAAGGATCGAGCACGCCGAAATTCGAGACTTAATGTGTATTAATGCCTCCATAATCAGCGGGTTGCTGGTTTTATTGTAACGGTAATTAACGTGTATTACACTGAAAACAATAACCTGGTCGATAATTCAGGGATCCTTACATTAGAGCCGTTAGTACACCCACGATAACTAGTGGCAGCGAGATTTTACATGTCAAATTGAGTAATAAATTATTAGTTAATTATATTATGGACACTTTTATTGCTTTATGGTATTGGATTCGTCGATTTATGCGACTAAATTTTATTGTTTGCGTTGTAATTATAGTATTTTCCAGTGTATTACATTTGCAACTTTAGAGTCATATATAAGTAGTATCTTTGTCACAACAGTGGATTTGCTTTCTGTTTGTTTCTGGAGAAATGCCAAAGGCCATAGGATGACAAGCATAGTGAATCGGCCTCAGAAAGATATCTGGATTATCTTTAAGACATCTATCTATTGGCGAATTTTTCCCTAATGAGGAGATCTGTGTATATATATATATATATATATATATATATATATATATATATATATATATATATATATATATATATATATTGGAATGTTGCACTACACTGTGCTAGTAGATAGTAAAGTAGCGTGATGATGATGAGTCAGGACGGTTAGAACCTGCAGTCCACGTAAACCAATAAAAAATCACAGAAAGTAGAGCAAACAAATGAATTATATATATATATATATATATATATATATATATATATATATATATATATATATATACATTGATAACTCAAAAAATAATGGGCCGATTTTGATGAAATTTAGTAGGTACCTTTCTTTCGTAAGTGGCTTGAAAAAGTTCGTTAGCCAGGAAAATTGGAATAGTTTTTCCGGGAATATTTTGGGTTTTCTTCCGGAAAAATTTTTTATCTCCGAAAATAACAAAGCTGGGACAACCAAATGTGGCGTATGCGTTTATACTATCAAACTTACCCTACATGCCGAAATTCAGATTTCTACATTGAAAGGAAAAACTGTTATAGGCATTTAAAGAAAAATATTTTAGGTGCAACTGGTGATCAAAGGAAAGCACAAGAACAAAATATTTTCTGTGGTTCACAAAACCAATTGAATACTACATACAACAGTTAAGTTTTTTGACGCAAAAAGGCCAAGAAGTAGCAGAAAAAATGTTTATTTTGATGAAACTCGGCAAGTGCCTTTCTTTTATTAATAGCTAGGATGAGTTCGTTAGCCAGGAAAATCGGACAAGGTTTTCCGAGAAAATTTTGAGTTTTCTTTTGAAAAAATTTTTTCTCCGAAAATTACAAAGATATTTCGACTAAATTTGGTGTACATGTTGCTTTGGGAAATACCTAAATATGTACCAAAATTCAGCTTTCTAGGCTTTCAGAAAATTGAGCTATTCAAATTTTAAACATTTATTTTTAATATCACCGCGTTTCATTGACAATGGCACACCTGGCTTATATGACATCTAGTATGTCGTTGCCTGGCAACGGAACATTTGATAATATTGCGCAGGTCTGTTAGACGCTGCAACTGACGTTTATCGTATGGTATGGGATTGTTTATATGTTTATCTGTTTCAGTTGGCAAATTATTTGTGTTATTTGGGAAATTTTATATACAAGTGTAAATAATATAAATTAAATAAAAATTCACTGCCATAACGCACTTGCTGCGTCCAGAATTTTTTATCTAGTAAAACTACTTTTTCATCTTCGTGACAAATATGCGTCGCCAGCTTCGTCAAAAAAGGTTGTAATATTGCCTTTATTAAATAATCTGTTGAGTATTGCAGATGGTTTAGGCATTTTAGACAAATATCGTCCGTGTGCTAAACAGAAAATCATTGGAACAACAACCCATAAGTCTTTTTACACATTCCCAGCAATATCTTGATATTTCACTCCACCCAATCGTATTTGGTTTAAGTTAAAATATCTGTAAACCTTTCTACCGACATGACGCGATGGTACTCGAGCCTTTAGTATATTGGTTTTATCTCTAACAAACTGATATTTTCTGATTTATCTGTCATTTTTACTAAATATTATGTTGCTTGTTTATATTGATAACAACCAGTTAATTAAGTTTCAAGTCTTTCAATGAATGTTGAAAAGTAATTTATATGCTGAAAACGCGAATACAAAAACTGGAGCAGAAAAATTAATAAAGCCCATTAAAGCAAGTCATCACGTGCCATAAACTTGGTGTTTTATATTTAGTCCACAGCAATTTTCATTTTCTATTCTGACATTATCACATTATGTCAGTCGGTGCTCACATGCGAAATACTTGGATATGATCTGGTTCATTATTCTTACCCTGATGTCGATCTCTGATAAACTCGCAACATAACTTTACGAAAACTTCACCCACATTGCAGTCACGAATGTCTAAAGGGTTTATTAATTATTATAAACTGCATGTAAGAAAGCTTTTAGAAACACGTTTTTTTTTTCTTCAAAAATATGTTTCAGATAACTTAGGCTGACAAAACATCACACTTTTTTTGCAGCTACAAAAAAAACCTGTGGCAAGTGACAAATATAATGTTTTTATAGATATTTAAAATTAGATACACTCCCTTTTTAATCATGACGAAAATGCACTTTAAATACTATTTAAAACCTGGAGCGAATTCGTTTTCTAAGTGACAATTTAGGGCTCGTTATCTTATTTCAACGTCAATCCAGTTGTAACTTCAAACTGCAAACATTGCAAAACTCTTTATGTATGACGCTGCACAAGCTTCAAATATGTCGATATCGTCGCCTCCAACAAAATAGAATATAAATGAGGAGTGCATGAATACAAGTTATTTTTACTGAATGTTATGGGTTTTGTTGTTGGCGCCAAAGAGGCGGAAATTAATCGATGACCGGGGTAGCTTCCCTCCGCTACGAACTCACTCTCACTCTAACTCACTATTTGACTGCTAGCTACGCGGTACTCGCTATTGCTAGTTGTCACTTGTCATTACCATATCCAAGAGCGATGCTTCTACAATCCACTTCGGTACAGTGTTGTAAGATTATTAGGCTAAAACACTTTAAACAGAAAATATAAGAAGTTAGATGTTTATTTATTAATATCTGTAACTTTGGGTTATATTAAAGCAAGACTAATATGTAGATCACATACGCTCCATACAGGAGGACTAAAAATAACCCAACATCGTAAGATTCTGAGCCTAATATGGGTGCTTAGGGACAGGTTGGTCAGTATATTTCGCATCTTATTAAATGCATCTCTTGCTTTTTCGATTTCAACGTAGGCATGCGCCGCTCTGAGGGCTACATTGTTAGCAGTTGGATGGCCCATATCGTATTTACTGACCATTGAGTGAGTCCTTTTCACCTGTTGGAATTTCTGTGGAACGAAATCTCAATTGGCACCAACATGTCACATCAATTGCAGAAGGGGCTGCTAAGAAATTAGGTTTCCTTTTCGAGGCTCGCAAATACTTTTCACCAGCTAATCTCTATACCTTATATACTTCACAAATAAGATGAAACCTCGAATACTGCTCCCACATCTGGGGTGCCGCTTCTACACTCGCTATCCTGGACTCCATTCAGAAGAGAGTTATACGTTGGTGACCATACCCTCACCCAAAGGCTGCCCTCCCTTGCCCACCGACGTGCCGTTGGTGACCTCTCTCTCTCTCTCTCTCTCTCTCTCTCTCTCTCTCTCTCTCTCTCTCTCTCTCTCTCTCTCTCTCTCTCTCTCTCTCTCTCTCTCTCTCTCTCTCTCTCTCTCTCTCTCTCTCTCTCTCTCTCTCTCTCTCTCTCTCTCTCTCTCTCATCTCTCTATCTCTCTATCTCCATCTCTCTTTTATAGATATCTGCAGGGGCACTGCTCAGAGGAGCTTTCTTCCATAGTTCCTCCACCTGCTGTCCCCAACAGATCTACCAGGGGAACAGAGCGAATGCACCCTTTTACTACCCAGGTCACCAGACATAGAATATCTTGTTATCCCCGCTCTTTTGTCCCGAGGACTTCCGAGTTGTGGAATTCCTTGCCGGCACATGTTTTTCCTTCTCCTCCAAACCTCCAAACCTTCAAGTCCAGAATTAACAAGTTGCCTCCTTCCTCCTTGTCGACACCCACGGTACGATAGTATTCAGGCTGCAAGCCTCCGTGGTGTGTTGTCGAAAAATATTTTTTTTAAATGGCGTGTGCGTTTGCAGCTGCCACACGTTTTGAGCAATATTGGCCACAAAGATGGTGTCGTCTGCATATTTTGGGTTTTTTATTATTTATTCATCTTCGGCATTCTCTAGTTCCTCAAATATATTTTCTGAGGACATATTGAACATCAGAGGCGACAGTATACAACCCTGAAGAACTCCTCCCTCTACATTAGGCTCTTCTGGTGTTTCTTTGTCGACTCGAACCATGGCCTTTTGATGTCTCATCTGTACCTCTACCGTCGATTCCTGATCTCCGTGGAATTGAGATGAGGTTACCATGCTGGACTCTATCGAATGCCTTTTCTGTGTTCATATATATATATATATATATATATATATATATATATATATATATATATATATATATATATATATATATATATTCATATATATATATATATATATATATATATATATATATATATATATATATATATATATATATATATAAAGCACGCCAAGACTTTCGCATTGTCGTCGCCTGCTTGTTGGATGAGGATTTGTATTGAGAATAAAGCCAAATCTCTTCCCGAAGTCAAACTGAGGGTCACTTATTTTCTCATAAATTCTTTTGTGTGTGCCTGATTATATATTCTATTAAGGTAGGCGTTTGAAGCGTGTCTCATCAAGCAGATTACCCTTTTGTCAGTTCGTTTTGTTGCGTTCGGCCTTTTTGTAATCAAAATAAGAACCAAATAAACCCTGGTGTCTGACCGTCTATGTAAGTTATATTGAGGAGGGTGGTAAACAGTTCAACCTGCTCTGAATCCAGTAATTTGAAAATGTCTCCATGTATCTGGTCTGGTTTGTAAGTAGTTTGTTTGTTAGTCATTGTATATCCGATTCCACCCCATTTCTTGTAATGGTGGGATCTTTAATACAAGCCAATGAGGTTGCACTACATGTATGTCTCTCAAAAAAACCACCAACTGTCTTTATCCCACGAACTTCGTGTCAATTTGGAGTGTGATATTACCCAAATCCAGGATTGTCCTGCATCCCGTCATCGCTAGCTTCCTGTCGCCTCCTTTATTTCCTTATAAATGTCGAGTCTGATATGTTTTGCTTATAATATTTTAATTTTGATGGATTGGCCCTGCAGCCAGCGTTCTTTAGCTCACTTCTTTGCTTTTAGGACCATCAATTGCAGTTACTTTAATGTTTCGCAATTGTTGTTCTTATATCGCCTTTTTTCTCTACAAGCTCCAGTGTAGGATTTTCCATCTAACCCTGTCCCCTCTCGACCATATCCGGCTCTAGTTTTCTCTCGACAAATAAAACTATACATGGCTTTATTTTGTTCCACAGTTTTCTGATATCTGTTTCATTGTTCTTCTCAGAAATAATTTTGCGCTCGCTGTTTTATCTTATCTTGAGCTTGTTGGAACACGTTGTTTTTGTTTGTATTTTTGTATGTCAACACTTTTTACAGGTTGCTTCTGTTTTTGTTAATCGAAGTTTAATGCCTGCTAATAGCAGGTTCTGTTCCGATATACATATACTGTTTATAACAAATCAATCTGATTCCTTACGGTTGTTTGATTGTGGTCAGATGGAGATCTCCAGGGTATACAGTCTTCTGGGAGGTAGTTTGACAAAGGTCTTCATTATTGCAAAGTTCATTTCCTGGAAAATATTACCAGCAGTATCCACTTTTGTTCTTCAGTCCTACTCCGAAGTTACTCGTTACATCCTCCACCTTTCCCTGCCCAACTTCAGCGGTTATCTTCCAAAATAGTTCTTCCCTTTTTGTCTTTGACGCCAGGATTAAGCCGTTATAAAAACACTTCGCGTTATAGGTTATCGCTTCCAAACGTCGATGCGTACGACTGGATAATATTTAGGTCGAATGGTTTTGCCTGGATCCTGATTAGCGCTCATTTCCTTAAAAATATCCTAGTTAATACACTTTTGCAGAACCAATATCACCACAACAGATTTTTAAGGATCTTTGAAGACCTGACCTGACCTACCCTAAGCTTTCAAGTCTTTAAATATGTGTTGGGTACATTGGGTTCTCCAAAACTTCACTCATCGGTGCTTATCACTGGTTTCAATGTTATTGAAAAATCCTTTCACAGCTTCATCTGTGGTTTTGCTGAGTATTTTTGCAACTCTTTTTTGTTTCTACTATTATGTTTCACTGTATCATAATCTGCCAATCTAGAGTCGCTACGTCTCTTTCGCCAAATTTGCAGTTTTTCCAAGACTTAAACAATATAATCTTTTAAAATGTACACATAGCGAAATCTGACAGCGATAAGTAAATGGATACCAACACGAATAAAAGTGTGCTAGAAGAAGCCAGAGAGAAAATATGCTACTAAAAGAAATCGTCATCCTGTGGAACATGACTTTCTCACAATATTATTTAAAGGACCCTGACGGGGAAAACAAGAATAAGACCCAGGCGTAAACTTCTGGACCACCTCTGATAATTGAAGAATTGCGAGAGCTACAATAAAGTGAAAAAAGCGGAGCTTCATGGTAGCAAGAACAATGAGATATCGCGTTCAGACTGTGATCATAATGAAAAATAAATCCTTATAATATAGGACCCTTCTATTAAAATTCGTGAACACAAACATTTTACAGAAAAGGGTGTGTCATAAAATATGTAAAGTCAATTTGAAAGCTGTTTACCCCACACGTCGTAATCAAGAAGAGGTGGAACAGGAGCTTTTGTAAATACAGTCATAGTGGGCTCTGTAGGACACCCTCATTTGTTTAGGTCCCCTAAACAATCGCGGTAGGTTATGAAGATTTCAAAGCGGTTTCCGTCAACTGAATACGCGTCCGGCACTTTAACCCAAGGTGGGCAGGACTGTTATTTTGACGGTTATTGGACGTATTTGTTAGTTTTTATTAAGTTTTTAAAAGTCGGATATCTTTAAGCAGAGAAATAAATTAAAAATGTGGACGCAGCAAATGCGTTGTGGTAGCGAGTTTTCATAGGAATGATCTGGCACCAGATATTTTATAATTTCGGTAAATAAACAGTTTACTTCACGGAGCGTTTTAAAAACTTTTTTCAGAAACATGCTTAGAACGCTCTTTGAGTGCACAAGCCACAAGTCAAATTTGTTGCAAACAACCCCCAAGAAAATTAATGGACCAAGAATGAATAGGGGTGCTGGGCGGGAAGGAAATATGAGCGGAAAATGTTAAAAACCCAATTAGTCGAACTTTGAAAAGATGCGTTTTTCACATTTTGCAGCAATACCTCTTTTAAACCCTGTTGACCCCGTACAACACCCATATTTTCCCAGATCCAGTAATTTTCTTGTCGTTTGCTGCCAAGAAAATTTTCTTGTGCTTTATGTTTGAAGTTGTATACATGCACAAGTGAAAAGAGAATCTCTTGTGTTTTTGGGCGAGGGGGAAGAAACCCCCTCCCTCCTGGAGGTTCTTCTTCCCCTTCTGCATGCATACAATCACCCTCAATACATGAACCACGGTAATTTTTGTTAAGTTCATCTTTCTGGTGTATTTTTTATTAAGTGTATTTCCTGTTTATCAATTGTTTTGTTTGAGTTTTGTATCCAAATGACTGTATAAATATTCATGTTAGAGACCATGTTTTTGCTTGCCCTCCTTTACCCGTTTCTTCTACTGTTCCTAATTTCATAAAATAATGTTTTATAACTTTTAATAATATAAGGATAAATCACTATAATATATTATTCTTCTGGAAATCCACTACCATAACGCACTTGCTGAGTCCCGAATATTTTTATCTGTTTACATATATACAGGTGACGTATTTATATGGTAAAGCTCAATATAATTGTTAGAAGATACGAGAAAAAGTTGTATACGCTAATTCAGGGGGTGTTGAGCAGCATCTTATAAAATTCTTTTGACAATCACAGGCTGACCCATAAGTCGTTGGTGATACCTACAATTTTTTGAAACACCCTTATATTATTGCATTTTTGCATTTTTTTTTAGCGAAATACGATGCATGTTTGTCAGAAAAAATCAAGACGCAGTAAGTGCGTTTTGGTAGCGAATGTTCATTAAATCCTTCAAATTTCAATAACTTAATTTACTATTAACCCAAGGCTTGTTGGCTAGGAAACCAGTTTTCTCGGAAACATTTTAAGTTTATTTTCGGAAAACTTTTGTAAATTTTCAAACAATAAGTTATTTTGATATAATATGGTACACTGTTTCTACTATATAGGTTATACCTGTACCAGACTGATGCCTGCTTTCATTAGTATTGCTATTAAAAACATTTCATGAAAATTCACTTCCATAACGCACTTGCTGCGTGCAGACTTTTTAATCAAAAGACTTACCATAATCATCCTCTGAAACGTGAGGGAAATCCAATTCAAAAATCTTAAAGATTAGGTCACTTTTTCAAGTGATGAAATGATTTCTGTTCAAGGGCAATCATCGGCTGTAATAAAAGACTGGACACTATGTATGTATGTAACCTGAAACAGTTAGTAAAGTCACCAAGAGACGTATTTGTATTTACGTCGATGCTTCCGATGCATCAGTTACCTACGAAAACAATTTTGTTGTGTAAATACAAATCTAGCCAGATAATCACCTGTTATTATTTTTATTATTTTTTGGAGTAATCCAGCTCTTTATTTTATTGTTTTTAATGTATTTTAATATGGCTTCGGTACTGGTAAGAACGTGTACCTCTCAACCGAAGGGTACCGGGTTCGATCCCAGGATTGTCTTTTCACTTTTTCAGTACATACTGTAACATCAACCGAGGTTGTGGCATTGTATTTGAGCAAGTTGAATGTCAGCATATGCCGCCTTCGGAGGGAGGGTAAAGCCGCCTGTCCCGTCTCCATGCGATGTTGGACACGTTAAAGATCACTACCATCCTTACAGAAAGGCAGGGGTTCGGCAAAATTTTCAGGATAGTGGGGTGAAACTGCTCCCTGGCGTCGGTGATTGGCCATAGTCGCGGAGATAGAGCGACGTTAAAGGAAAAGAAATCAAAAGTTCAGGACGCAGCAAGTACGTTATGGTAGTGAATTTTTATTAAATGCTTCAAATTTGAATAACTCAATTTTCTATAAACTTAGAAAGTTTAATTGTGGTATGTAGTAAGGTCTTTCCTAAGGCAAGATATCCACCAAAAGTTTGGAGATGCACGGAGACAGAACCCTCCATGAGTCTGCGATCCTCATCTAATTGGGCTAAAGAGACAGGCTTAGAATATTGTATATTTGAGTGGAGGGCGCTGTCGTCCGCGTAAATGTGAACTAGGTTGGATGTGCTAAAGAGGAGGTCATTGATGTGAAGAAGAAACAAAGTAGGGGCTAAAGCTGAACCTTGAGGAACTCCTGCATTAATTGGATACAGTTTAGAGGAATGGCCATCCACGACAACAGAAATGCTCCGGTTGAAGAGAAAATTTGCTGTCCAGGTATAGAGTTTTGGTGGTAGGCCATAGGCCAGAAGTTTATTAACCAGCGCTGCGTGCCAGACCTGGTCGAATGCTTTGGATATGTCTATAGCGACAATCTGTTACAGTTATTACAAGATGTTTGATTAATTCCGGATTTGAATGAGAAGTCAATAGAATCATTTGCTCCACCTAGAAGGCTTTTCAAGTTTTCAACATTATAGACGACTTTTAAGTCGTTATCTTTGAATATATAATAATCTAACCCATTTGTGTGAAATCTGTATCACAAATATGCCGGATTATGTTTTTGATACCACTCACATTTCTTTCAAGTAATTTTTATTCTCAACACTATCAGTAGTTAATAAAAACTTTTAAATTTTCTTTACATAGTGTCTTTTCACTCTAGTCTCTCTTGTGTGTTTACAATTAGAAACAACGAGTTCCACCCCTATTTTGTACTTTAATAATTAATTGATACCGCGTGTGGTCCTTAAAACTTTTCATAAACAATTCTATTTTGGTCTTCGACAAACTGCTCACTTTAGAAATTAATTCTAAAACGTAAAGTGAAGCAATTAGGCAGAAGCATAATTTATTATGATGTCTACGTCTTTCCTTTGACACATAAGTTAACGTGAGCGACTCATATGTTATGCTATATACGTCAACTTGCATTCAAAGAAATGAGATCTCCAGGAAAGATTAGTCTAAGATGTTAACTGCAGCAATTTATAATATTTAGTCTTCAAACTAATGAAGCTAAAATTGTTATTTATAAATTCTTTTTTTTTGCAATGAGAATTGCAAAGAATTTGATTAATCTTGTACAAACGCATTTCTTATTTACAAAGTGACAATCTTAAATATCTTTTTGCAATGTGGATAGACTTTAACGGAGAAAACTTCCTGCTCTTGGTAACCAAAGAAAACTCCTCGATGTCTGCTGGTTTTGTTTGGACTTTTCAAAAATTACCCCTTTGGTGTAGAATTTTAAACTAAAAACCAACTAAAAAACTGTTTTGTGTAAAAATATTTGCTTGGCGAGCAATTTGATACAAAGTAATTTTTTAAATTTTATTGTGATTTGGATCTTCCTAAAAGGCAACAGAACCATGGTTGTTTAAAATCATTAGACCTACAAAGTAGTTTAATGAGACATAATAAATAAATCTTTATCTATTTTTTCTTGATTTTTGTTTCGGCTACTACAATTTTGTTGAACAAAATTCAATTTTTTCAAATTTCTAAGGCATGTAGAAGACAAACGACCAAAGAGTCATTGATAAAACAACACAGGTCTGACATTTTTGACATCGGTTCTTGACATCTGTTAAAAATCAGCTATGCCTTATATGCATACTCTCCTGTTTTTTTTTTGTGGACGTAAGCCTATTGGTACCATCTTCTCTATCTGCTTCATAATTTTTCTAATTTTCAGACCAGGCCAATTTCTCGTTGGTTCACCTGAGAGTTTGACAGGACATGTCTTTTTGTCGGTGACGCCTATCAATCTGCACCAGGAAAGCGTCTTTAATTTTCTATTAAAAATCAACGGGTGTATATCAATTTACAAAAGTCTAGGCGCAGTAGGTGCGTTATGGTAGCGAATTTTCATAAAATGTTTTTAATGACAAACATGTCTTTTTTTTTAAAGAAAGCAGAAATGAAATTTGGGTATAACCTATATAGTAGAAACAATGTACCATATTTCATCAAAATGACTTTATTGTTTGAAAATGTACAAAAATTTTCCGAAAATAAATTTAAAATGTTCCCGAAAAAACTTATTCCTGGCCAACGAACGTTAGGTTAATACTAAATTGAGCTATCGAAATTTGAAACTTTAACGAAACTACGCTACCATAACGCACTTGCTGCGTCTAGTAAAGATTGAAATCGATTGCAGAAAATAACTACGACTGTATTAAATATAGAACGGTTTCACTAAGTTAGCGCAATGACAAACAACCAGCTGTGCTATTCAAATTGAATTAAGTCTTAAAAGTCTCGATCTCATCCTAATTGAATTTGTCATACAAAAACTCGCTAAAAAAATTCATCGAAATTACACAATCTGATCAGATAACGGTAAAATGAAATAAAACTAAAAAAACAAGTGAAGTCACTAAGTGAGATTAGAACGCATGTTACAGGAGTCCATTATTAAATTACACTTTTTCCTCTACCTCTCGGACATTCTCGACATAATAGTCTTTTGTACTAACAGGTATATATTCTTATATATTATTTTATAACGCCTTAATTATTTACACCATACAATTTTTCCTTAAAAATGTTGTTTTCTCACATTTTAACGAAATGAAGGAAAATGACGGCTGAGACACCGATCTAGGAGCTTGTTAGTCATTTCGATCCCTATTTTTAACTCATAAAGCGCTAATGCGTACGACTACCAGAATTATCAATTTTGACGTTTCAACTTTTTTTATCAGAGGCTTGTAGTTTCTTTGCCTATTAACCTAGAGACCTGAACTTTTGTAAGAAGGATACTCCTTATGACAGAAACCAGCGTACCAAACTTGGTTACCCTAGCTTTTTAATTCTCGAAGATATGAACTTTTTTCGAAAGAAAGCCCAAAATTTTTCCAGAAAACGTTCTCCGATTTTCTTGTCTAACGAATCTATTTAAGCCATTTACAAAAGTAAGGCACTCACCAAATTCGATCAAAATCGGTCCATTCTTTTTTGAGTTATCGGTGTGATACATACATACATGCATATATATATATATATATATATATATATATATATATATATATATATATATATATATATATATATATATATATATATATATATATATAAATAAATTGGAACTGACCCCGGATATGGGTTTTAGGGGTCCTAGTTTGCGCTCATTTGAAAAATTGTTTTCACAATTTCGGGATCTCCTCAAAAGTGATTTTTTTTTAAAGAAAATTCACTAAAAACATGACTGCTCATAGACAACTGGTACTGTAAATTAGATTCTAACTAAAAAGAGGGCCACACTAAATGTAACTATTTATCTAGATATAAAGACAAACTATTTCAATTGGACAAATCAATCTTCAAACATGAGCAGCATCCTAGATGGCTTAATTTAATGATCTAGAGGTAACACAAGACGGAGAGCATGTTGAGGGTCCACTAGAGACAAATCAGCGACCACTTTCTTGTGGTAATTAGGGCCCTAATTAATGAATCGGCCAAGTCTCAGTATCTGTACTCATAAAACAACTTGACACTATCTCGCAAGTCGGTCAGGAGACGCCTAAATTACTCATCGGCACCACAGCAGATGTTGAGACCTGCTGCTTGAACTCTAGGAAGTATTACCAGTTTATTGTTATAAGATTCAATTAAAATTTTATCCTGTTAGATTATAAACATGTGAGGGACTTAGGTAGCAATAAAAATTAGCATTGTTTTTGTAAAACTTACACAATAAAATATCTTATATGGATTATTGTTTTGCAGAATTTTGCCTTTAATATTCGTTTTTAGCAAATTTTCATTAAAAAAGATTGAGTTTAAAGTCATTTAAGGATATTTTTTCAAATACGAGCTTCATGCAGTTGGATCTGGGTATAATTAAATTTTTGTGTTCCTTTGAAACATTTACGGGACGCTTTTTCACATACCCTCAATGTTAAGGGCGTAAAAACTTCTCTTGTCGTTTCATTGGCGTGGACATGTCACGTGGTTCCCACAACTGTTTTATCAGCTGACGAATAGTTCATCCCAAGTGTGATTTCCATAAAAAAAAACTTTGCAACAATATTTGGACAATTTGAATTTTGTATTACTAGCGTATTCAAGAATATTTTTGTTTATTTTTGTTTTTTTGAGAAAAATATGTCCGTTATAGCTGATTAAGGAACGATTGTAACGAAGTGAAGACATGTGCCAAATTTCGTTCAAATCAGTTGAGTATTTTTCGAGTTATATAAATTTGTTTTTTTGTTTTGTTTTAATAACATTTTCAGTAAACTCAAAAGTAAGGATAAAATTTCCAAAGTGTCTGGAATGATATGTTGTATTCCATGTAGTAATTGTAGTTTAAAGTGCATTGGCTAAACAAGCAGAGTCCCTAAAGATAGATTAACACAGCACAAAAGTGATATACGTTTAGAAAAAAGAACTTGTGCTCTGTCTGAACATAATCTCGCCACTGGCCACAATATAAATTTTAGTAATGTTTCTATTTTATATTGTGAAACCTTAAATAATAAAATAATGTGTTTAGAAGAATTTGAAATTGCTTTTAACGACAATTTAATAAATTTAAAGAAAGATAATAATTTTAGATATCACTACCCCTATTTATATTTCCTAGACAAAAAAAAAAGAAACACATTCAAATACACAATAGTTAGCTGCATATGTCAGTGTGATGCACAATAAACCAAAGGTTGCAAAGCTATCGGGGCGGCATATGTAAGTATTTTAAACCTTTGTATTTTTCCTATGTAACTTTTTTCTTTCGTTGTTAAAGCCTTGAGAATGATATAAACGATTTCGAAAGCTCAGCAATCAAAGAATTTTTATTTTGCAACTGACGGCTATCCCACATTTTTTAAGTATATATATATATATATATATATATATATATATATATATATATATATATATATATATATATATATAATAAAAAGTGTATGAACTTGGCTCCGCCGCCTAGGGTGAGTTTGTTCATAGATCACTTCAGAAGAACGACCGGCAGAAGCAAGTCCGAGAGGTAATAAAATGATTCAGGTATTTCCGCCAAACGAAATATGTTAATTTTTGTGTTGTTGGGTTTGGCTTCTACAAGTGTACTTATCAGTGCTCATCACATGTTCCATTCTTCACCTGGTTAAGAACATCCTCGTTAAAAATGTGGGTCTCTTGAAAATTTTGTTTAAGTGATTATCAGCATGATGAGTACACTTGCAGAACCCAAATCCCCACAACACGTCTTTTTAAAGACCCAACGATCGTTTCGCTAACAAAGTTAGCGTTATCAAAGGATCAAAAAATCTATATATTCTATTCATAAAAAGATGTGTTGTTGTGAATTTTGTTTTCCAAGTGTACGTATCAGTGCTCATCACAGGTTCAAATCTTCACTTAGTGCAGTCTGGCCTTGACGGGATCCAAGCAATTGTTCTCAAAAAATGCGCACCAGAACTTGCCCCTGTCCTGACTCGTCTGTTTCAGACATCTTACAATAGAGGCATATTCCCTAGTAACTGGAAAACTGCTCGAGTACAACCCGTCCCCCAAAAAAGGATCCAAGGCATTTCGTAGCAACTACAGGCCTATTTCTCTCCTTTCAGTGATCCGCGACAGGCAGTATGGATTCCGTCAGCGCAGATCAACTGCCGACCTTCTTTCCTTTGTCACCCATTCTTTGAACAACTCTATGGAGCTACACGGTGAATCCCAGATTGTCGCTCTAGACATATCCAAAGCATTCTACCAGGTCTGGCACGCAGCGCTGCTTAATAAACTTCCGGCCTATGGCCTACCGCCAAAACTCTATACACCAAATTTCCTCTCGAACCGGAGCATTTCTGTTGTCGTGGATGGCCATTCCTCTAAACTGTATCCAATTAATGCAGGAGTTCCTTAAGGTTCAGCTTTAGCCCCTACTTTGTTTCTTCTCCACATCAATAACCTCATCTCTAGCACATCCACCACAGTTCACAGTTACGCGGACGACAGCACCCTTCACTTAAATATATAATATTCTAAGCCTCTCTCTTTAGCCCAATTAGATGAGGATCGCAGACTCATGGAGGGTTCTGTCTCCGTGGATCTCCAAAAAATATTAGACTGGGGAAGTAGAAATCTTGTACAATTCAACTCCACCAAATCTAAGGCTTGCGTTCTTTCTCATAAGAGATACACCAGCCCTAGACCCATCACAGTGAATAACCAAGTGATTCAAAGTAATGAGTCCTTTTCACTTGTTAGCATTTCTGTGGATCGGAATCTCAATTGGCACCAACATGTCGCAGCAGTTGCAGAAGCGGCTGCTAAGAAATTAGGTTTTCTCTTTCGGGCTCGCAAATACTTTTCACCAGCTAATCTCTATAACTTATATCCTTCACATATAAGGCCAAACCTCGAATACTGCTCCCACATCTGGGGTGCCGCTGCCGCTTCTACACTCGCTATCCTGGACTCCATTCAGAAGAGAGTTATACGTCCCATCGGTGATCCTACCCTTACAAAAAGGCTGTCATCCCTTGCCCACCGAGGTGGTGTTGGTGACCTCTCTCTCTCTCTCTCTCTTTTATATATATATATATATATATATATATATATATATATATATATATATATATATATATATATATCTGCACGCGCACTACTCAGATGAGCTTTCTTCCATAGTTCCTCCACCTGCTACCCCCAACAGATCTACCAGGGGAACAGAGCGAATGCACTCTTTTACTGTCCAGGTCACCAGACCTAGAACATCTTGTTATGTCCGCTCTTTTGTCCCGAGGACTTCCAAGTTGTGAAATTCCTTGCCGGCACATGTTTTTCCTTCTCCTCCGAACCTCCAAAACTTCAAGTCTAGAATTAACAAGTTGCCTCTTTCCTCCTTGTCGACACCCACGATACGATAGTATTTAGGCTGTGAGCCCTTAGGGTGTGTTGTTGAAATATAAAAAAAGCATGCTATTTTATTCTAGTTGATTTGTGTTACTATAAAATACTAAATGCGGAATTTGTGTAAAACATTTTAATTACGTTGATTTATGTGATTCTTGTATTGCCTGTGCATAAAAATAATTTTTCATAATTCTATAAAATGTTGATAATCTCGACATTTCCACGGAATTAAAGTGCATAATTTATAACAGCAAATGTTTTGATATATTGCATTCCATAAGCTGTGTTTAAACTGACGACATTGCAATATTAAAGCTTATTATTCACAATAATCCAACGAACCAATTAACAGGGAATTATTAAACCATCCAGTGTGTTTATGCATGTAATCCTGATTTAGTTGGCGCAGATTGCCACTAAAATAATAGATATTTATATTAATATTCCGCGTTTCCCTGTAATATATATATATATATATATATATATATATATATATATATATATATATATATATATATATATATATATATATATATATATATTCAGAAAAATTTCCGCGATCTTTAATGTGAGACACACTTGGTTCTCTGGTTGAACTGCGTCCAGAATTTATACTCGACGTTACGGCTCCTGTTTTTGAGCTATTTTCAAGAGATAAAGGAAATATGTAAGGACACTCTAAGGCCTCAATCTACCTACTCCTTAGAGCGGTGGATAAAGGTGGGTTAGGTTGTTGTAGCTCGATTACGGGGCCTCAATCTGCCTACTCCCCAAATCTCGCCGGAGATCGTCTGTGAGCTCTCCGTGTGTTCAACCCTAGGCCTCAAAGAGATCTGGCAGTTCGTTGCAAGTCTTGTCTTATATATGTCGTTCCGTCTACCTGCTTCGTTATCAGTGAAAGTATTAGGGCTACGGTCAATTAAGTGGGGGGCTTTGGTCACGGTACTTAGAGGATGAGGAGGATTAAGAGGGTCATCGGGATTTGTTGAGACAGATAGTGGGGCAATAAACTGGCTGTGGAATTTATTTTCTTTTTGTGTGGACGCATCCACAATAGAATATATGAACACACCCTGGCAGTTAGAACCCTTATCGGCGCTGGCCATGCATCATATTCATACAGGACACAAAATAGACTTCGATAATGCCAAAACAATAGCACCGGTATACAACTTCAAAACGAGAATTATCCGCGAAGCAATAGAGATTGAATAACGTCCCAATCGTTTAAATAAGAGATATGATGATCTTCGCCTTCTGACTACTTGGAAACCTACTATATCTTCAATACAAACACACAAAAAGAAAATAAAATCCACAGACAATTTTATTGCCCCATTATCGGTCTCAACAAATGCCGGTGACCCTCTTAATCCTCCTCATCCTCTAAGTACCGTGACCAAAGCCCCTCACTTAATTGACCGTAGCCCTAATACTTTCACTGATAACGAAGCAGGTAGACGGAACGACATATATAATACAAGACTTTCAACGAACTGCCAGATCACTCTGAGGCCTAGGGTTGAACACACTGAGACTTCACCGACGATCTCGGGCGAGATTTTGGGAGTAGGCAAATTGAGGCCCCGTAATCGAGCTACAACAACCCAACCCACCTTTGTTCACCTCTCTAAGGAGTAGGGAGATTGAAGCCTTAGAGTGTCCTTACATATTTCCTTAACCTCGTGAAAATGGATCGAAAACAGGAGCCGAAACGTCGAGTTTTCATAAATTCTGGACGCGGTTCAGAACCAAGTATGTCTCAGATATATATATATATATATTTATTTATTTATTTGTATATCATAAATGTGGCGCTTGTGTACTGTAATTTCAAAATGAAAATGCGTTATGGTAGCCAATTTTCATTAAATGCGTCAAATTTGTATAATTAAATTCTCTATAAACCTAGAAAGTTGGGTCTTGGTGGAGTAAGGTATTTACAAGGGCCACATCCCAACCAAATTTCATCAAAATAAAATTTTTTTTTCGAAACAATTAATTTTCTAATTTTTGCAGTCTCGGCATCGATACGTCTCTATTAGCGATTTTTTTAAAATAAAAGACGCCTATTTTTTTAAAATAAAAATTCGCTAATAAGAACAAACAGAAATGGCACTACCTAAAAAAGGCAACACTACACTGTGTTACCATACGGTCACCCATCCAGACACTGTCCATGCCCGGGCTTGCTTAACCTTGGTGATCGCACGAGAATCGGTTTTTTCAACGTGCTATAGGTATTCGCTTGAAGTGATTATTTATGCAAGGTTTATATATTTGTTACTAATTTTTAAGTTTCAAATTTAAATAGAGAATTAAAATATTTTCAAATTTTGCAATATTTATTTTTAACAGTCCTGATTGCATACGTACTGTTCCTGTGCGAAAGAGCTTAACATACTTTCTTTTAAAGGTTAGGGTCTTGGACAACTCACTTAGTTCGCAATATGAATAAACAACTTTGTTTTCCCTAACAGGGAAACTTTCTAAGTTTGTGTAATAAAATTTTGAAACTGACAACTGTGGCTGTTTCAATTTATCAGGCAGATTTTGTAGCTTTTCAACATTCAAAGAAAACAAACTAAGACATCCGTTATGCCAACCTCTCTCACGCACATTTCATAACGCCTTAATAAACTTTTAGGAGCGTGTCGTAGCTTTAAAATTTCTTTAATTCAGGATAACTTACATTTATGTTGAGAGAAACATTTCAAAATTAATATATGAGAAGATCTTTGAATGCTCTATATATGTGAAAAATTCCATTCTACTCAAGTAGATAGTGCGCCACCTGGGCTCATCCCCTCCACTTTTTACTGCGCATGCGCGTGACGTCATGCGCATGCGCTGACCTGCGCAGACCTGTGACAGTTGACAGCTGACCTGTCAGATTTGACAGGTGTCAAATGTCACTGACCTGACAGCTGTCAACGTCAGCTGTCACCTGACCTGACATGTGTCAACGTCAAATGTCACCTGACCTGTCAGATGACGTCACAAGCATTCCAAGATGGCTGACCTGTCATAGACAGTTGCAAGCCGGGTTCTCTCTATGGAACTAACCTGAGATGACGTCACAAGCATTCCAAGATGGCTGACCTGTAAGAGACAGCTGCAACTCCGGGGTTCTCTCTATGGAACTAACCTGAGATGACGTCACAAGCGTTCCAAGATGTCTGACCTGTGTGTCCATAGATAGCCACAAGTCAGGTTAGGTATTAACTGTCTTGTGATGACGTAAGATGTTCCGTCTGACCTGTGTCCATAGATAGCCACAAGCCAGGTTAGGTATTAACTGTCTTGTAATGACGTAAGATGTTCCGTCTGACCTGTGTGTCCATAGATATCTACAAGTCAGGTCTCCATGTGTGTATTTGAAGAATACCATCTGTCTGATTGTTTATTAAGGTTATGTATGTATTTGTTTATTAAGGTTAGGTGTTCGTATACAGACTGATTACCAAGCCATTTTGATTGTTTATTAAGGTTATGTTTGTATTTGTTTATTAAGGTTATGTTCACACACGTGTTGATTACCAGTCATATGATTGTTTGTTAAGGTTATGTATTTGTTATTTGAATGCAAACAGAGATAATACAAGAGTGTACTTACATACAACAAGAGACGTCAGCCTTCTTTCACAGCTTAATACACACACTACTGAACAGGTGTCTTCTGTGTTGAGGATACAGACAGACAACTGATTGCCATTGTTAAAGCTTGTATATGTTGTTTGAAAGGATATAACACACGTCATGACAGTTCAAAGTCTTTGCTTAAACTGACAGATGCATGTGTATTTGAAAGAAAAGCATTCGCCTGAACTTAGATTTGAACCCACGAACCTCGAATCAGCCGTTGTTTGCTTTACATATATACACTGTCCCTAAACCAATAGCTCCACAGACACACACGTTAAAAGTTTGTTCGCTGTTGTATATATAAAACAAAGCCAGTTGTTGTTGTTGACATATGAGGTTAGGTGTTTGTATACATGTTGATTACCAATCATCTGATTGTTTAGTAAGGTTATGTTTGTATTTGTTATTTGAATGCAAACACACATAATAATAAGAGTGTACTTACACACAGCAAGAGACGTCATCCTTGTTTCACGACTTAACACATACTGAACAAGTGTCTCTGTCTCTTGAAGGATAAACAACGTTTTACAGTTGTTAACCTTGATCCTGTTTGAGCTTGTCTGTGTATCTGTTTAATATACACAAGAGAGAGGCCCTCTTAAAGGTAAACAACCTGTCAGTAGATGACCTTGTGTTATATCTGTTCAATAACCCCACATTATTCGTGTTTGAGCTTGTCTAGAATACAGTCATTAGAAGTATGACATCATCCATGTAAAAACAAATACAGTTTAAAACGGTTACTGTGGGTAATATGTATAAATAGGTTACACACAGACACTCTTAAACATATTCACAAGTCAGTTGTTGTTGAGAAAAGACTTACTGCAGTTTGTTCTAACCCAAATCTGTTTTAAAATGGCTACATTAAGTGATGTGTGTTACCAACAAATTAAAGACAACTTCTGGTATGGTCTATTTGGAGACTTTCAACTTATTATCGATAAAAACACTGGCTATTTTAATGCAACTAAACTGTGTAAAACTAGTAATAAAAAAATGTATCATTGGTTGGAAAATAAGAAAACTAAAGAGCTGATTGCCTATTACAACAGTCTGCTAAAGGAAGAGTCAGGGTATCTGAATACCGATACCCTCAATATTTCAACTGAGGGAGCCCACTTAGAGTTATCGCCAAGGAGCCGGACTACTAGCCCCCTTAAAACGGAAGCAACAACTCAAGTAATACCAACAACAGCTACATATCTGGTGGACTTTGGTGGGAGACAGGCTGAAAACAACTTGATATCTGGTACATATGTGTGTAAAGATTTAATATTAAATTTGGCTTGTTGGATATCCAATCAGTTCTATAAAAAATGCAACCAAATTATTTATGATTTTTTCCTAAACGAATTTGATCAGAAATACAGGGACAGCCTAGATGCGATTGAAGTAAAATTAATGGAGATAAATGATGAGTTGCAGCGTATGCGAGAAACAAATGCTAAAGTCACAGAATATCTTGAAGATATATCCCCAAAGCCAAGTAACCTGGGAAAAATAAGTGTGTTTGGTTTACTTGCAAGAAACGAGAAAGACGCCCCCTATCCATATCATGCTGTAAGAACACAAAAGAAAAGTTTCCCTAGGGCTGTGAGGAACTTTAAAAATAAACACCCCGACGCCCAAGTGATCCTAAACAAGCTGTACGATCCAAATTCAGTAAATCTCTTTAACAGAATCAAGACTGAAGTGAAATACCTTACAGCACATAGAAACAACCTACGTATAGCCGATGTACCACAAGATAAGTTTGTTCAGGATATTATTGCTTTAAGACATACTTTTTAATTGTATTACAAAATAAAAACACATTAATTTTAACAAAATACTTTTATTTGATTCCAAGTATGTAAACACCTGCCGTTTGTTAGCCCCAATTATTCGTGTTTGAGCTTGTCTAGAATACAGACATCAGTACAGTATTTGTGTTTGACACGTTTTCCCCTAAGAAACAACGTATTTGCAGACACACATGAAAAAGACCAAGGATTAATATATCGATATCAGTTGCTTATAACACGTACACGATATGTTTTTATATGTTATAGTTGATGAAATAAGACACATACCAAGTAAAAACAGAAGGCTACAGCTAAGTATTCAAAACAAATTTTGTTCAAAACTGTCTAAACGCTCCCTGTATATATACGGAACGCCAAAGCAACTAGAAATATTTGTAAAATATAAAACGCTAGTAAAAACTGTTTCATCGGTGACTAATATTCTATCTGTTTCCAGTTGCCTCAGGCATCCTAATGAGTTATATTATAATCGTAAAAACATGTTCTCATTAATAATACAACACTAGTATTGCATTAATACATATAACGTAGTATACCGTTCTAGATTACGTTTTTATGTTTGTTTTTGTAAAGATGTGTTTACCTTTAACATTTATAGGTTTTAAAAACACAAAGTTCAACTATGAAAGAGGTTTATTTAAAAACTATACTTTAATATATCGTTACAGTTTTCCACTATACTGTGGAGTTAATATTGGTTGTTACAATTATTTTTATACAAAAGTACAGTTTATACAACAATACAATATAATTTAGTACAAACACTAGACTAAAATACAACAGCTTAATAAACACAACTAAAAATAATACTCTAGATTTGGTTAGCTAACGAACCCATACATAATGATTGCAAGGTTTGCGGTTTATAAGATCGCCAAAAATTTAAAACACTGACTGGGTTTTCAACAAGAAGAAGTTTTTTAGTCTTTTCTGCTTTATAAAAAACAAAACTACTATCTAAATCATATTTATAGTATTGAAATATTTTGAGTATAAAAAGTTCTTTATGAATAAGCAGCTCAGACAAAAACCTACAACTATACCACACTTTCTTCTCATCTGAAAAAATACGGTAAAATATAAAACCATTCTTAGTACTACGATAGCCCTGCATATTAGGTAAATTACAAGAGTCATACTTATCTCCAGATATTATTAAACGAATTATAAGATAATGTTGTTCTGTACCGTATAGTGTTGAGGCATAACCTCCTAGCACGCAACAAAATTTTTTCTCGGTTTCAAACCACTCCATATCAGCCAACACGCTGTCCAGGATTAGTTGATCAATTGGTGTTTGTAAGTTTGGTTTTAATTCCCTGCTGATAAAAGTGAGATGCTTTAACTGCTCCATTATAAAAAAACACTTCTCACAATGGTTCATACTTGTTACTGTTACTGCTGCTGTTGTTGTTCTTTTTCTAAAAGTACATATGGTTGGTAGTTTACGATGAAAACCCCTCTCATAAGTTGATGTTGATAGTTTATCTTCTTAACTGTATACGTTTGATTATTCTGGTATATTACAAGTCAGCGATGGTGTTGGTTCGTTTGTCTTGAAATTTGAATGTACTGGTATACATACCATTTTTTAATTTTTTTTCTCCTTTATATATTGCTTGAGCATACCCAGACTCGAAAAAGACGACTCGATCGTCAGTTGGCAGCATACGTCTCGGTAGAAACACCACCCCGTTTTCCAATTTCATCAACATTCGGTAACCATAGCGGGTTTTCACTTTTTCACCCCCTAATATGTTATATGGGGTGTTTAACAACAAGTCTGCAGCTTTAATTACAGGTGACGCTTCACAAAGACCATCACGATTTAAATTAGCTAGTACTGATGCTGATGATGAAGCCATGGTTGTTGTTGTTGTTTCTGATTTTATACTGTGGGGTAGAGCTTTGATAAGAACGTATATATATAAGGGTTCAACCAATCAGGTTTGAAAGCGTAGGTTGAAAGACCCCTGGTCTTAAAAAACCCGCTTTCCTGAGTTTTCATCTAACTACATACATTCTGTTATCAGAAAAACACCAATGATAACTCAAGATTGATTTTAGGTAATGAATCATAAAAAACCCGACACCTATAAAATTCAGATACAATTTTAATTGGTGATAAAACAGCATCGTAGTCTTCAAATTCCTTAGCGTGTTTTTCAAACCAGGTAATAAACAATTATATATATATAACATTTTTCTATCCCCTATAAATCCAGATACACTTTATATATTTTGTAATAAAACAGACTCGTCTCCAAAGTCCTTAGCGTGTTTTTTTTTGTTTTAAACCAGGCAATAAACAATTATATATAACATTTTTCGAGGGTCAACTTGTGTTTCAAGTCAAAGACCGGGGCATTTTTATAGGATTGCAGTTTTTTTTGGATATACCATGAGTGAAGCTCTGCTTTAAAAGCTTGTCTGCAGGTTTCGACTTTCAGTTAGCAAACAACAAACATAATGGAAGGTATACCCCTGTCTCTCTGTGTTTAGAGTGAAATTATTAATAAAGTTTTTGTTTGTTCCAGCCGAAATATTTAATATAGTAAATGGCATGTTTGTGGGAAACGCAGTAAGTAATTTTTAAAATGGTTCTTTTAGTTTATAAAAGATTTGTTTTTATTTTAGCCTATAATAGCGATTTATATTGCGGGTGAGGGGGAGCTGCCCTCTCCGCAGCAGTACTCAACCCTGGTCTGGGTGGGGTATATAGCCCCATGGGGTGTGGGGCTGATATTTCAAGCCCCACCCCAACCTTTAGGGGGTGCAATTCTCGAGATCTACGTCTTGTAGATCTCGAGAAAGGAAGGTAATATCCATTGTCCCTCGTTTAGGATACAGGAATTTATGTTTCATTTCTTTTGTTTCAGTCTGACACCACCTAGGCCACCAAAAAATAACAGAATAAAATATATATAATAATAATAAAACGTTTTAAAAATAATGTTGTTTGATTTTATTGTAATATTTTTTTCAGTTTAAACCCAAATATATAATCTGCTCAAACACACTTACAGATTAATACAGTATTGAAGGGTAATGAAGGTATCTTCACTGTAAGGTAATATTCTGTATTTGTTTTACTGCTTGGTGGTTATATTATTTTTAGCATGTATTTAATTCTAGTGTATGTTTTTATTGTTTGTATTAATAGAAAAATAGATTCTTGTTGTGAAACCTTTTTGTTATATAATTTGTAAAGGGGTTTGTTTTTTTAACTGCATGTTTGTAACTTGTTTCAGCTCTACTTCAGTTTTAGATATAGAAATCTGGCTTTTTTTTTTTTTTTTTGTATACTTGTTTTTCTTAGCATCAAATATTTTTGACAGGTCTCTTTTCTGTTACTGTTTTGCATTTTTTTCTGGCTTACAGCATGAAAGGTCATATGATGGCATAATATCAAGTAGTATCATCTTTGTCTTTACACACAATCAACAGAATTTTTTTTGTTCTCATTTTAATGATTATAGACTAAAACTTGTTTTATTTTTTTTAGACAATCAAACAGCTGTTTCCTCAACACAATCAAGGAGATCATTAAAGAAACCGTATTATTTTTTAATTTTCTATTGAACATGTATAGGACCGTTTCATGTAATAAATGTTTTTAAATTACTTTCGATTTCGTTTAATCATTCCAACCTATGTATATAACAGTGTGTCTGTGTTGTTTTGCTGTGTGTGACCTGTGAGATAACTCTAGCCTTGTACTCGGCTGATACAGTTTTGACTGGGGTCAGTAAAGTGTTTGTTTAAATGTTTTACAAACAACAACCATATATACAAGGAGTTATATTTAAATAAAGACAAAATTCAATATAAAAAGTATTTTTATTTGGTACTGATATTCTTGTGAAAAGCTTAATCAAACATTTTTAAAAATAGTAAAACTCTCTCTTTAAAACACCAACCCTAATAAACACTTACTCTTAAAGCTACTTTGAGAAAATTAATCTGTTATACAAAAATATGTCTTCTTACACTGAAATTAGGTTAAAAACAAACAACTTGATTAAACACCTAATAAGCTATTGAGATAATAACAATAATACTATATTATAAAAAAATATATCTTGTAGACAGACAGCTACAAAAATACACACTGTTTGCTAAACATAGCCAGAAAAGCTGAAATTCAGATAAAAACACTAACCCTAATAAACACTTACTCTTAAAGCTACTTTGAGAAAATTAATCTGTTATACAAAAATATGTCTTCGTAAACACCTAATAAGCTATTGAGATAATAACAATAATACTATATTATAAAAATATATCTTGTAGACAGACAGCTACAAAAATACACACTGTTTGCTAAACATAGCCAGAAAAGCTGAAATTCAGATAAAAAACACTAACCCTAATAAACACTTACTCTTAAAGCTACTTTGAGAAAATTAATCTGTTATACAAAAATATGTCTTCGTAAACACCTAATAAGCTATTTGAGATAATAACAATAATACTATATTATAAAAATATATCTTCTAGACAGACAGCTACAAAAAAAATACACACTGTTTGCTAAACATAGCCAGAAAAGCCGAAATTCAGATAAAAAACACTAACCCTAATAAACACTTACTCTTAAAGCTACTCTGAGAAAATAGTAATACTTAGTTTTCAAGACAGTTTTAATCTAAACAAAAATATGTCTTTTGAACTGAAAATTCAGCTAACATGAATAACCCTAATAAGCTATTTTGAGCAAATTACAATATTTATTTTCAAGACAGTTTTTAATCTAAACAAAAGAAAAATACTCAAACATATATATTGTAGACAGAAAGCTACAAAACAAAAAGTACACCCCTCTTACTAAAATTAGCCAGGAAAAACTTAAAACTAACATATTTTTAGATACCCTATTCATTTTAACCTAAAACACAGTAACCTATGGAAATATTAAGAAACACTCTCGACGTGTATGTCTTGTATAAAACAGAGATAAAAGCTAAAAATAGTCACACACACACACACACACACACACACACACACACACACACACACACACACACACACACCAATTCATTAACCTAAAGCTATAGATATACAAGAAAAATATATATACAAGATTTAACCTAAACTACACACACTTAGTCACTCTGTTTGAGTCTTTTAAAACCAAAAGGAGTAGAGTCGAAACTGCCATCGTCGTTGAACTTACGCTTCGTCAAACACGGTTTGTACACTTTGGTTTCCGATCTGGTTACCAGTTCGTGTGTTTGTGTCCTCCGTATCTGATCAAAGTGAACAACGACCGGTTCCGCACTAGAGTTCTCAACCATCTGTTTCATAACTCCGGTATTAATGTGTTGTGATGCTTTATAGTTGAGAGCAAACCCTTTTACTTTGCACACTTTCTGTGTCTCTCCGGTTGTTGGAGAGTACACAGTAAAACTATAATTTTTAGGCCCCGCCGACACAAATTCCATAATATAGCTACCAGCTCCATAAGCAGCCAACTCATCAGTCATTTCACCCAAGCTGGAACCTGTTGGAATGTCCCATTCGCCCTCTCTGGACACGTAAATGACAGAGTCAGTGTCATAATACAGCACTCTGTCACCCAACTTTTCCAAATATGAATATAACTTCAAACGGGCTTGGGCTGTGACGTAGGCAGCAATGGCTACATTAACGGTAGCTGTGCTGTCGGCGGCTTCATCCTTGTACTCCCAACTAACTAGCAACACATCTTCATTAATGATTGTTACGTGTTTTACGTTAATGGCCGGGTTGTTTTCTAATTTATAAAATTCAGATGGTTGTCTCACTATATCCATTCTGGTCTGATTCTCTCGCTGTCCGAATTTGCCCCTGAAACAATAGAGAGAAAAACAATAAAAGACATGCACACACACACACATGAAATAAAACATATAAACGTACCAAAAACTGTTCAGAATCAGTTTAGCTAGTGACCTCAAACCAGGGTTGTTGGTGATGGCTGCAAACTCCAACTGGACACCTTCATTTTCAAGAAAAGCTTCGACGTAGGTCTCTTTGGTCTCGTTGGTGGAACAGTCTGAAGGCCAACCTGATGCTTCCTGCTTTATTTTAATAAATTTATTCATCATTTCAGCAAAAAGACCACCAGTGTTTAAAGACCTATCATATTGGGTAATGGTATACTCCCAAACTTCTTGTATTTCCATCAACTTGTAACCCTTGTCGAGAGCTTTGCGAACCTCGTCAACCACCCAAGTACCAGTGAAGGCCCGTTCTTCTTCTGAATGACAACACTCACCCTTGTTCATATGTTTGGCACACGTTCTGCACAAGGCAAACATTAATTTATTATGCATTTTTACAGGCAACACAGGGTGATATAAGTCTTGCGGTGGTAAGATGGTGCATTTAATGAGTCCATTCACGTCATCTATATTAGAACATGTTGTGTGTACTGTGGGGTGTCCCATGGGAAACTTCCCATATTTACAAACCCATGGGTAGAGACTGCAAACATCAACATAGCGTATTTTCTCTCCTGGTTTCACCTTGTAATAACTCTTTACACAACCTGTTCTACCACCGAAGAAGGCGTCCCGAGGATTAAGTGGCAGGTATGTTAACAGAGGATGGCTATTCAGTCTGTGTTCGAGCACTTGATCGTTTTCCAACAGCTGTCTAAACTCGTGTTCCCACATTTCATGGACTGTGTAACCTCGCTGACGAAGCCGTTCTGTTTTCCTCACAGTACGTTCGTAGCGAGCGTTCAAGGTGTCTGTTGGATCTTCGTGTAGGGGGTCCTCTCTGTTGGTGGTGGTGAAACACTTGGGACAGCCGTGGAAATAGCAACCGTGAAACTCGAACACTTCTCCAGTTTGCTCGCAATAGCCATCAACTTTAACACCATCAATGACTGCTTCCCGTTGTTTGGCAGAGTGTCTGATGTCTACACCTCTTCTTTCTTCCTCGTGTATGAGCCATTGTGTGGCTATCTTTGATTGTCTGTCTCTGTTCCTATAGCCGTTCTTCGGAATAATGCCAATGGTTTGAGGTTTTAGGAAATTTCGACGGAACAGTTTGTTACAAGCCCCAGGTATGGTTATGGCTTCGGTAAACGGTGACACGTTACCCTGTTCCATAACCATCTTGTGAAATGTAAGGCAGGCCTGGGTTAATATTTCCACGTCACTAATACAATATTCAACCATTTCCTTCTGCATGTCGAACTCCTTATGTTTATTCTCCTCGTACCACTTGAGGAACGCTGTTCGGTCGGCTTCTTTCATAGCATCCGGATTGTAAAACCTCATGTGGGGCAACGGACCAACATAATTACGATTTGCAAGAGTGTTGAACAGATGTGGAAAATACCCTTTCTTCAACTCACTCAGGCCGAACGCTTTAGGAAGGGAGGCTAATTTCAAAGAAAAATAGCTTATGCTATCAATGAATTTCAACACCCCAAGGACCATCATCAGTATCTTACTTCCTCGCATAATAACCTCAGGCTTAAGACCGGTCATTTGTTCCAGTGCATGACGTAGAATAAACTGGTGATCATAAGCCTGGCCGTTGTGAGCTAAGACGATGACACTTTTAAATTTCTTGCTGCTGATGAATAGCTGTTGCAGAAACGGTTGAATAACGTCATCGGCTGATATAACCTGCCTTCTCACTCCACACTTCTGGCATGTAGGTACTTCACTACCCAACTCAAAACAGTCACTGCATCGTTGCTGGTAAACACACAGAACAGGCTTGTGTACGTGTTCACCACGGGCATTCTCTTCATCTTGCCTGGTCTCAAAATCGTAAAAGACAAACAAGGTGTTATCTAACTTTGGCTTACCAGTGTCCACTTGGATGTAGCATTGGTGTGTTGAAGGTTGGTGCTTTTTGCAGATATTACAAAAGATCTCCCCACATATGTGTGTTCTGTTTGCTTTAATTGTTTTTAAGCAATCACCGCATCTTCGAACACGCTCACACAAGGTCTTTCCCTGCGTCGAAGATGAGGCCTTGTGTTGGTCATGGCAGCTCTGACCCCTGAACTTACGATTGCAATCTGAGCACAAAATTTCATTAACAACCTTCTCACACGGTGGTTCTTGCCGGCAACATGGACACTGGCCTAGACACCTATGATCGTCTTTATGATCGTATGGTACGTGGCAACGTTGACAAAAATAATGACAACAGAAAGCTGATGTAAGGCTGGTGATGACATTAAAATGATTCCTATGGTGCAGCAAATTCAACTTGTACTTAGCATCGGGTCCTTCATACAGTACATCTCTTCCTCTAGACCCGTACTCATACACGGTAATTTTGCAGTCTCTGAGATGTTGTTGAAACTGCTGAATTTGCTCGACACCAGCACCATTAGCAGGAATATCAACACCAACCTTCTGCATTAATTCCATCGCTTCCTGGTCCTGCCTTTTCCCTATATTTTGTCGTACTTGTTTTATATACGGGGCATTCATAACATATGCCAGTGCAACAACGAGAGCTCTAACAAGGCAGAGGTTGTCCTTGTTGTTGATCGTAACAACACCCCTTTTCTTTGCACACTCCTCTTGGAAGGTCATGTAAGGCGATTGTTGTCGACCAGACCCTCTGTACGGCCGGAAGCTTGTGGTAATAATTTTAAATGTATCACCAGCTACAGCTTCCTTTTTGCTCTGGTACAGAGAGTCCAACAGCTTCCACAAGTCGTCAAATTTCAAACTTGGGACCGGTTTGAAGGGTATGTGGAAGTCTGTATCTAGCCCATCAGCCGTAAACGTTAACCCTACCTTGCTTTCGGCATCCAAACTCTCGACTATATGCTCGTAAATGCCCCGCAAGCCCTGTTTAAGCCACTGTTCAGGCTCTTGAACAGCAGCATCAAGGGGGTTTAGCCTGAATTCGATGCAGTGCTGTTGCATTCTATACTTTTGGTTGGATTTACTAAAGTCCCGTACAATGGTGAAAGCCATTATTATTCTTCAAACACAAAGCCGGGAAATAGTTTTAAAAAGTTTTTGTTACACGTACACACCAGCACAAGCACAAAAATGTTTACTAAACACACACACGCACACACAAGTTTTAACTAAATAAAATATTAAACCGATAACTATATATATACGCACCAAAAAATGTTTACTAAGTCGACACACACAAGTTTTAACTATATAAAATATTAAGCCCGGCTAACTATATATAAGCACAAAAATATTTACTAAGTCGACACACACACACACAAGTTTTAAATATATAAAATATTAAGCCCGCTAACTATATATAAGCACAAAAATATTTAAAAGCACACACACACACACACAAGTTTTAACTATACACTTAATTATACGAAAAATATTTAATAATGTAAATATGGTTTAATTTTTAACATAAATACCTGTATAAACAACTGCTTGACGTAAGTGGTGAAGATCGGTTTCGAGAGTTCTTTTATAGAGCTACAAGTATGCGTGTGTGAGTGTGTGTGTGTGTGTGTGGGCAGTACCTGTTGTATAACTGTGATCCTTTCTAATTTTCTATAAATATTCATGATAACACCCCCTACGTTACTAAAAAGAGCGAAAAGCTGAACATGTTGACCTTGCTTTCTCCATAAACTTTAATCATCTCTAAGCTGTAACGTCTATTTCTATTTATATTTACTAGATAACACATATATGTCTGTTTGTTTTACAAGAGCATGTGAAAACAAAAATAAAGTCGCTGAATAATAATCACTAGTATCTCAACTTGGCGTAATAGTATTTTTGAGCGGGGGACAAAGCAAAGTTTGTTGTTATGAATGAATGAACGAGGTTGGACAGTCTCGGGGCTTCAGTGAATCAACCGTTGTTTGCTTTACATAGATACAGGGAGTGTTTAGACAGTTTTGAACAAAAATTTGTTTTGAATCTGTGTCTTTCTCTTATTTCATCAACTATAACATATAAAAACATATCGTGTACGTGTTATAAGCAACTGATATCGATATATTAATCCTTGGTCTGTTTCATGTGTGTCTGCAAATACGTTGTTTCTTATGGGGAAACGTGTTAAAAGCTCTATATTAAACAAAAATACATGTAGTCTTATGAGAAATAGAAACGATTTAAGGTGTGAGCAGGGGCCTTTTCTGCAAACACTAATAATGAGATGATGTCATCCTTTGGGTTTTGTCTGTATTCTAGACAAGCTCAAACACGAATAATGGGGTGATTGAACAGATATAACACAAGATAACATTCGCCAAGGTCATCAACTGACAGGTTGTTTACCTCTAAGCGAGCCTCTCTCTTTCGTATATTAAACAGAGTGTACAAGCTCAAACAGAATCAAGGTTAACAAACTGTAAAACGTTGCTTATCCTTTTGTAGGTCCCAATCTCTTACGTCTGTTTGTTAAACACCAGGTACAGACTCAAGAAGATTATCTATGATACTTGTTGGACAATCAATTGTTTGTCTGTCTGTTTTCCTTTAACACAGGAGACACTTGGACCAAAGAACATGGCTATTTGCTACGTTTTACCTGTGTTACACACTCTAACTGTTGTTAACCAACTGTCTGTCTGTCTGTCTGTTATTACACAGCTCTGTCAGTCTAAGCAAAGACAACAACAAGTTGTCATGACACGCTTGTTACACGGCTGTATAAGCTCAAACAAGATTATCTAAGATACTTGTTGGCATTCGATTGTCTGTCTGTCTGTTGTTACACACATCCATTAGTCTAACCAAAGACATCGAGCTGTCATGACGTGTTTGTTAAACAGCTGTACAACAAGGTTCTATATGATGCTTGTTAGGGGCAATCAATTGTCTGTCTGTCTGTGTTATTACATACCTCTGTCTTCTCAGTCTAAGTAAAGACTTTGAACTGTCATGACGTGTTTGTTAAACAGCATGTATAAGCTTCAACAATGGCTATTAATTGTCTGTATGTCTGTTTCCTCAACACAGAAGACACTTGAACCAAAGAACATGACTGTTTGCTGTGTTTTACCTGTGTTACTCGCTCTAGTTGTCGTTAAACTGCTGTCTGTCTGTCTGTATGTCTGTTATTACATACATCTGTTTGCCTGTAGGTAAAGACATCAAGCTGTTCTGTGTGTTATATCCTTTCAAACAGCTTGTACAAGCTTCAACAATGGCAATCAATTGTTTGTTTGTCTGTTTCCTCTACACAGGAGACACTTGGACCAAAGAATATGACTGTTTTGCTGTGTTTTACCTGTGTTACTCGCTCTAGTTGTTGTTAAACTGCTGTCTGTCTGTCTGTCTGTTTGTTATTACAAACGCATCAGTCTAAGTAAAGACATCAAGCTGTCATGACGTGTTTGTTAAACAGCATGTACAAGCTTCAACAATGGCTATCAGTTATTTGTTTGTCTGTCTGTTTCCTCAACACAAGAGACACTTGGCTATTTTGTGATACGTTTAGCAGTGTTACACGCTCTAACTGTTGTTAAACACCTGTTTGTCTGTCTGTTTGTTATTACAAACACATCTGTCTGTCAGTCTAAGTAAAGACATCAAGCTGTTCTGTGTGTTATATCCTTTCAAACAGCGTGTACAAGCTTCAACAATGGCAATCAATTGTTTGTTTGTCTGTCTGTTTTCCTTTAACACAGGAGACACTTGAACCAAAGAACATGGCTATTTGCTACGTTTTAGCAGTGTTACACGCTCTAACTGTTGTTCAACTACTGTATGTCTGTCTGTCAGTCTAAGTAAAGACATCAAGCTGTCCTGTGTGTTATATCCTTTCAAACAGCGTGTACAAGTTCTAACAATGGCAATCAGTTGTCTGTCTGTCTGTTTCCTTAACACAGGAGACACTTGAACCAAAGAATATGGCTATTTTGTTACGTTTTACCTGTGTTACAAGCTCTAACTGTTGTTAAACAGCTGTTTGTCTGTCTGTTATTACACATCTGTCTGTCAGTCTAAGTAAAGCCTTCGTGTTGTCATGACCTATGTGTGTGTGTGTGTGTGTGTGTGTGTGTGTGTGTGTGTGTGTGTGTTATATCCTTTCAAACAACGTGTACAAGCTACAACAATGGCAATCAGTTGTCTGTCTGTCTGTTTCCTCAACATAGAAGACACTTGAACCAAAGAACATGGCTATTTTTGTTACGTTTTACCTGTGTTACTCACTCTAGTTGTTGTTAAACAACTGTCTGTCTGTCTGTCTGTTATTACACAGCTCTGTCACTCTAACCAAAGACAACAAGTTGTTATGACGACGTTTGTTACATGACTGTACAAGCTCAAACAAGATTATCTAAGATACTTGTTGGCATTCGATTGTCTGTCTGTCTGTTGTTACACACATCCACTAGTCTAAGCAAAGCCTTCGTGCTGTCATGACGTGTGTGTCACAACAACACGTAGAAGCTTCAGCAAGGTTCCATATGATACTCGTTGGGGCAATCTATTGTCTGTATGTCTGTTATTATTACAGCTCTGTTTGCCCAGGCAAAGACATCGAGATGTCATGACACGTTTGTTACACGGCTGTATAAGCTCAAACAAGATTATCTATGATACTTGTGGGGACAATCTATTGTCTGTATGTCTGTTGTTACACACATCCATTAGTCTAAGCCAAGCCTTCGTGCTGTCATGACGTGTGTTATATATCCTTTCAAACAACATGTACAAGCTCCAACAATGACCATTAGTTGTCTCTGTTTCCTCTACACAGGAGACACTTGGCTATTTTTGATACGTTTTAGCTGTGTTACACGCTCTAACTGTTGTTAAACAGCTGTTTGTCTGTCTGTCTGTCTTTTATTACACAGCTCTGTCAGTCTAAGCAAAGACTTCGAGCTGTCATGACGTGCTTGTGTGTGTGTTAACAATCAACAACAGCGTCTATATGTTTTGTTTGGTTCAAGTGAATGTCATTAAACAACTGTGTTATTTCTATAACGGGGCCCCATTCAAGACCTCAACATACGTTAGTGTGTGCTAAGTCGTGAAACAAGTATGACGTCTCTTGCTGTATGTAAGTATACTATTATATTATTTATGTTTACATACAAACAATACTTATCAAACAATCCTCGTATATCAAAGTTTAATTTAGTTGTTTTAAATTGAGTTTTGTTACTTGTGTGTTTTTGATCACTCCCTATATAAGTTCAGATTCATTCAAAACACTAACATAAACAAACACGCCTACATAAAAACCAGGTCCCCGAGTTTTATTACCCTATTAAAACAAATCATTAACATAGCTTCATGTAAATACGTTTTTGTTATTGATATAGTTTACTTCAAACGTTTTTTGTTATTAAATGATATTAGATAGGTAAATTGGAACGTCTTATAAAATATCTTTTTTACTATAAAATATATACAATTGTTTTTAAATTACAGTTCCTATTATTCAAATTGGAATGTAATAGAGATACCACCTTTGCACACACACACACACAAACTCAGCACCCTCATAAACTCGTTTTATGTAACAGGTTTTTGTTTTATATATATACCCACTGATAACAAACTTTCATCGTATGTCTGAATAGCATGATCGGTTTAGGGGCGTTTGCATATCTTAGTAAGTTGTATGGTTGGGGGTTCAAATCTAATTTCTGGCGAATGCTTTTCTTTCAAAAATCATATTTCAAATTAAATTCAAAATTTCAAATTACCCGCTCAATATATCTTCCTCATATATGTATGTGTGTGTGACTAAACCGAATGACTGTGTCCAACAGATGTCTCCCCTCGAGCTAGAGAATATTCTCTACACTCTACAACTTTACAAATAGAATGTTCTCTAGCTTGAGGAGTAAGATCTCTGGACACAACAGACAGAAATTTTCAAACAAATTCAAATTTCCCGCCAAAAACGAAATACCCTAACAAACTTCAATACACCTTAACAACAACAACAACAACACAATAAACAAACCAAACAGCTGTGTTTACGAACACCTAACCTTAATAAACAAAATACATAACCTTAATAAACAAACAGATGCCTTGGTAATCAACACACATGACATAACCTTAATAAACAAATACAAACATAACCTTAATAAACAAACAGATGACACGTGAGCGAACATAACCTTAATAAACAAATACATAACCTTAATAAACAATCAGACAAACACACACATGGAGAGCTAACCTGACTTGTAGATATCTATGGACACACAGGTCAGACATCTTGGAACGCTTGTGACGTCATCTCAGGTTAGTTCCATAGACATCTTGGAATGCTTGTGACGTCATCTCAGGTTAGTTCCATAGAGAGAACCCGGCTTGCAACTGTCTATGACAGGTCAGCCATCTTGGAATGCTTGTGACGTCATCTGACAGGTCAGGTGACATTTGACGTTGACACATGTCAGGTCAGGTGACAGCTGACGTTGACAGCTGTCAGGTCAGTGACATTTGACACCTGTCAAATCTGACAGGTCAGCTGTCAACTGTCACAGGTCTGCGCAGGTCAGCGCATGCGCATGATGACTCGCGCATGCGCAGTAAAAAGTGGAGGGGATGAGCCCAGGTGGCGCACTATCTACTTACTCACTTTAATAATTTAAATACTATAGCGTTTTCAAAAAGTTTTCCCCGATTTTCCACTGGAAAAACTTGAGCATAAAGACTGCTAACGAACTCGACCTCGGATTTTGTCAAAGCACGATTTTTGCTAAGTTTAATTGAAAAATTTTCAGAAGCTTTTCATCGTGACCTCTCTATTAGCGAATTTTAGACCTTTTACCTTTTCAGATTCATTCATAATTTCATTACCAAATTCAATTTATATATTAAACCTGTGTATGTAATATTTTAGTCATGTTTTTTAGCGACTGTTGGGTTACTCAGTAAGTGGTGGACGTGCCGCCACCTAGTTGAGGAACCAAGTAGTATGCTGTCACGCCAGCTCCAAATAACACAAACTGTTAAAAAATAGAGACTGTATACAACCAACTAACAATTTAGAAAATTGTCAGCCCTGGCCCATTTCTACCCCAATATAGGGACAAAGTATGTAAGACTCGATGCATTTTCGCAACAAGTATTTTAAGACTGGCTATACGATAGCCGTGTTATTTTTGATGCATTTTTGCTGCAATTAGTATGCCGTACTGAATGCGAGCGAAACCGGTCTATGGTTCTAATTGTTGCGAAAATACATCGAGTCTTACAGACTGTTGGGTTGCCATCGCTGGTAGAAGCTTAATTTATTATTCCTGTTATTGTATTATAAACCTTTTTCAATTAAAAACTGAAAAAAAACAAGGCTACACTAATGTGTTTTTTATTTGTTACAGGTGAGCCATAAGTCAATACAAAAAACTCGCTGTATGTTACAACATGAAGAAGGTAAAATATAATGTTAATCTAATATAGTGCACATTTTTCAACGTCAATATTGACACAGGACAAAATGTAATTAATTACTTGATGGTGGCAGTTTAATTCGGTCATTATTCATGCGGCTAATTTCATATAGTATAATCAATAATCAGTGAGGCTGATACATCGGGATTATATCGTACTTTTGGTACTGTATCATTATATCTACTCACCCCCGGGAGCTCGATCCTAGCACTGCTGTTATGCTGATGTGTTATTATGGTGCATCCTGCAGTTGGTGCGGGCTTAACTTTAAATAAAAAGGGTGAAACATCTTATTTGTCTGCATTATCAATCATAATTGTCAAAGAATTTAACTTGTGAGTTTATCAGGAGTAAACTTAGCTTTGGAACATTGTGCTTTTGATATATGTTCGTTATGAAATTGCTAACATAGCTTACACGTAACATGTAAAGTATATTACACCCATTTATGAGCTAGAGTTGTTGTTGGATGTAAAATTGCATGCAACAACTTTGATAACTTAAAGTAGATAACTAGATAATATTATCTCTGGAAAAACTCAGTTATAGCTTTTGAAAGTTCATCATCACTTAAAGCATCGACGCTTCTGGTTCATTTTAGCTAATTTCCATTTAACAATTTTCTTATATAGGTAGTAACTTTCGACTGTTAGATTTTTTCCCCATAAGCGTGAAATAAAGTCCTTACCTTATATGGTTTTTTCTCCCCCTCGGGGCTCGTCCGCGGCTTTGGCGCCCCGATAGCACTGCAGCCCTTGGCCTATTGTGCATAAATTATATGGTTAGGGTGCCTTATATTTTTGCATGTACATATTCACGGTGAGTCTGGAAAAACATACCAAATTTTGAGGATGTATTGTTTCGTTTTCGCCGGGTTGTGGATAAGTGAGACTTTAAATTTCAACAAAACAACTATATTTACTCTCTAAATATTGATACAATAAAAGTTCTGGAATGTCTCTCTTACAAAACACTTAGTTTATCTGGCATTACCATCACTAAGCTGGATAAAAGTCACTACCTGGAACTACAATCGATACTCTCAACACTTCACACTGGTTACTGCTTCTTCGAGTCACTTCAACATTCTCTAACTGAACTGCCCTGAGATTTTTTTTGTTGGATACAGATGGGAGAAATGCCTCATGCAGACCTCATTCACAACACCGTAGTGCGTTGGGATATCGAGGTACTGTGAGACCCATACTCACTAAAACTCCCTCCCATGGAGTACCGGACCTTAGTTCATACCTCCATAAGAAAGATTTCGCACAATGACGTTTGGGTTTGAATGTTTCCATTCTGTTTTTGCCGCGGGGGCGTTAGCGTTTAAGTATAAGCTTTGGACGCTTATGCTTATGTGGAAGTTGCTCATCATAGGCGGTGGCACTACGGAGACGAGCATTTGGGTGAGAAGCGGCTTTTACGAACTGAGTTGTGGATAGTTGAGTTATAAGCTCAAGTATCGAAGGCATTTCCAGATCAGAGTGAATCTGACTGTTTCTGACAAACCATAGCGCTCCGGTAACCATTCTCAGAATTTGATTCTAGATGATTTGAAGGGTCTTGATGTGTGTTGCGGCCGCGGTGGCCCATGCAGGGTATGCATAGGTCATGGCTTGTCGGATTATGACTTTGTACATGAGCAATCTATTGCTCTGAGCTGGTCTTTATATACCCGTCGTACCTTCCACCTCGCTTCGGGAGTGTTCCATTCCAGAATGTTCGAGGACCTTCTTTTGCTAGAAGGTTCTGTGAATACAGAACAGCTCTGGGTGTATACAGGGGGGTGTATATACAGAGTGATCCAAATGTTGCCATCCTTGCTATGTTACACAAGAGGTGTTTCTCGTACTATAAGGACTCTACGTATACAGGGTGTAAGGGTTCTCTGCTATACAGGATGTATATACAGGGCGTTCCGAATGCGCAGCTCTCACTTATCAGTTCTGAAGGAGTACAAGTTGGGAACTTCGTTATTTTTGGTCATAGAGGGTTGAGTCTTCGCCTGAGGGGGGGGGGCACCTCAGACACCCCTAGGGGGTTGGATGCGGTGGTGCCAGATTATGCAATAATTCTCAGATGTTGGGGAAGGTTTTGAAGATGTCACAATACCGCGCCCACATCTCTTAAATTGCTTTGTAACACTGGCCCCCTTCTTAAGATTGTTCGTCCCGAACAGTATCTACCGGCCTCCAACTTGGGGGTTCGTTGCCTCGATAGGGACACAACCTCTCTATGTGAACAACTTTGGATTTAGTTCTTGGAGTTAGCTGGATTATATAGACTAGGTCGTTAATTTTCTTAGTCACCAAGTATGGCCTCCCATGGTTTCTGAAGTTTGGGGCTGTGGCCCTTGTTAGTTGGTACAGCCACACTGCACCATCTTCCTTTAATGTATGGAGTGTTGCTCTGCGATCCATGCGCATCTTCATCCGGTCACTGCTTAAGAGGAGCCTATCTGTGACACATGTATGTATAGTGCGCAGTCTTCTTTATAGGTCGGCGAAATACTCAGGTAACGTAACTAGGTATGCTATGTCCTCGTTCGGTGGTGATCTCGTCATGTCGATTGGTGACTGCATCTCTCTGCCGGTCAATATCTTGGATGGCGTGTAGCAGGTAGATTCATGCTGAGAGCTTCTGTAAGCTAGGAGAAACAGATGTATCAGCTTGTCCCCGAGTCTAATCGACAAACATAACAAGATGCTGGTTGATGGTCCTGTTAAGCCGTTCTATCATGCCGTTGTTCGTGTTTTCGTTATGCCTAGCAAGTCCATTAGGCTCTTCCAGACTTCTGATTCGAAATTCCGGCCCTGGTCAGTGTGAATCTCCAAGGGTACGCCATGCTGCGATATAACATTTTCCAACAGGGCTTCTACTACGGTCGTTGCCTCTTGGTTGCAGATCGTCTTGGTTGCAGATCGGCGTAACTTCTTTCCATTTCGGGAAGTAGTCCATCGCCACCATTATGTATATGTTCCCAGACTCGGAGGTTAGAAAAGGTCCTGCGATGTCTACGGCAAGTCTCTCCCACGGCGTACCTGCGATGTACTGCATCATTTTTCCTTTGGATCGGGTCTTTGGTCCTTTCTTTGAAGCACATTGGTCACACATCTTGCACCATCCTTCCGCGCTTCTTCGGCAGTTTATCCAATGGAAGAGGTCTCTGACTCTGGCGAGAGTCCTGTTGACCCCAAAGTGGCCTCCACTCCTACTATTGTGTAAGTCATGAAGAACACTGTCCATGCACTCACGTGGCACAACGGTCAGGTATATACAGTCTCTACCATCGGCAGTTTCTTATTTTCGAGTCATCAAGTTATTTTTTTGACACAAGGGCTCCCATTGTAGCCAGCAGCCTTTAACCTCCACCTCAAACCGGGACACATCGTGCCACTCAGGTCTTTTCCTTCTTTCTAGCCATTCTCTAATATTTTTCAGGTCTGGATCTGTCTTCTGTGCATATCCAATGCATTCAAGATTTACGTCTAGATCGGTATCATTCTCCTATTCCGTCACCAGGAGTTGTTTGATCTGATGAGTTACTTTGTCGATCTCTTTGTTCTCTTGTCACTCGCAAAATCTGCATTCATTTGCGTGTACTAGGACCTCTAAAATCGACTGTGTAAGGTTTGTGTAAGTTTAAATTATGACTTTTAGTAAGATGCTGTATAATAATAGTCTACATTTCTTACGAATATTCACTACTATAACGCACTTGGTGCGTCCCGAATTTTTGTTTAAATCCAGTTTCAATACATCTCTTAGTTTGTTCGACACATTTAGGTTCACAAACTTTACAACCCATTTCATGGAATCTCGACGTTTATGTGGTTTTCTTTCGTCCTACCAAAATTTTCCATGAACTTTTTGTCAAAAAAGTTAGCTGTAGATTGTTTTTTTAATACCATTAAAACTTCTCGTAACTTTCGAGTTACATGTTAAACAAACAACGTTTGTGTCTGTTTTGTCTGGAACCTGTAGATTTCGTGAACATTTTCTTTGCTATATATCTAATGACTCATTTTTCTACGAATCAAAGTAACGATGGTAGTTAGCTACGGTTTTAATGTATTCCAGTTATACATGTCTTTAGTTCAAGGAAACTGTATCAATCTATGAACCAGAAAATTCAAATCCAGCTGATTTGAATTTTCTGGTAAAACTGGTCTGGGTCAATCGAAATGTAACACAGAGTAGTGATTTCTATTCTGTGGACGTCAGATTCTAAAATGTCTTCATTTTTGATGACTAGCATATCAAGGAATGATAATTTATTTTTAATTTTTATGTCATGGTTAATTTTAATGCAGTCAAATTTACTATTCAATCTAGCAAGAAAGTCATCTACTTTACACATTTTAATAGCAAACACTGGCAAGATATCGCTCACATAACAAAACCATCATCTAGGAACATAGTAATGTGTAGAGAATGCAGTCATTTTTGGCCGGGTGTTATTAGTCAGCAAATAAATAACTTATGAGAAGACTCCAGACAATCTAGCTAAATTTCCTTAGGAAACAGTACATCCGACGCGTTCTAAATACGATTTGTAAGTCCTCTAATCATAACACTCTCTAAAATAAAATTCTGAGGATTTAGTAACCGCAATTATTTCTTGCATAATACCGTAAAATTTAGCAAAATTGCCCCGGATGCTTAACAAAGCCCTATCTGCCTTCACCATTTATGAAAAGCCATAGAAACCTCGTAATCCATTTTTGTATCACACTTCAGAGGACACTTTATTCAGTTGTAGCACAAAAGTATACAAAAATGTTCACAATGCCCCTCGCGACTCTCCTTTAACATCTGCTCTGAGAGTGAATAAATAGCCTCGTCTTTTGTATACAATTTTTGTTGATGGAAATTGAGGCCCCTATGTAACTGACCGTGACACCTTTTGTGCAAGCAGTAAACAAAATCTGCAAACAATTCGGCGTTAACTATCCGTCCCAGGTAAAAATGCCCGCATCACATTGTTAATCTGCATTATGGTTTCGTTCAAAAAAATATAACAAAACCGCTTATTTTGCCACCGCGTAATATGCTATATAAAAACTCTTTGAGTTAGACTGAAAATTAGTGTTGCGGACCAATTATTTTTTATTTTTTTTAGTTTTAACAACACACCACGAGGGCTTACAGCCTAAATACTATCGTACCGTGGGTGTTGACAAGGAGGAAAGAGGCAGCTTATTAATTCTGGACTTGAAGGTTTGAAGGTTCGGAGGAGAAGGAAAAACATGTGCCGGCAAGGAATTCCACAACTTGGAAGTCCTCGGGACAAAAGAGCGGGCATAACAAGATGTTCTATGTCTGGTGACCTGGACAGTAAAAGGGTTCATTCGCTCTGTTCCCCTGGTAGATCTGTTGGGGGCAGCAGGTGGGGGAACTATAGAAGAAAGCTCCTCCGAGCAGTGCCTGTGCAGATATCTATAAACCAGAGAGAGGTCACCAACGGCACGTCGGTGGGCAAGGGACAGCAGCCTTTGGGTGAGGGTAGGGTCACCGATGAGACGTATAGCTCTCTTTTGAATGGAATCCAGGATAGCGAGTGTAGAAGCGGCAGCTGCACCCCAGATGTGGGAGCAGTATTAGAGGTTTGGACTTATTTGTGAAGTATATAACCTATAGAGATTAGCTGGTGAAAAGTATTTGCGAGCCCGGAAGAGGAAACCTAATTTCTTAGCAGCCGCTTCTGCAATTGATGTGACATGTTTGGTGCCAATTAAGATTTCGATCCACAGAAATGCCAACAAGAGAAAAGGACTCATTACTTTGAATAACTTGGTTGTTCATTGTGATGGGTCTAGGGCTGGTGTATCTCTTGTGAGAAAGAAAGCAAGACTTAGTTTTGGTAGGGTTGAATTGTACAAGATTTCTACTTCCCCAGTCTAATATTTTTTGGAGATCCACGGAGACAGAACCCTCCATGAATCTGCGATCCTCATCTAATTGGGCTAAAGAGACAGGCTTAGAATATTGTATATTTGAATGAAGGGTGCTGTCGTCCGCGTAGCTGTGAACTGGGTTGGATGTGCTCGAGAGGAGGTCATTGATGTGGAGAAGAAACAAAGTAGGGGCTAAAGCTGAACCTTGAGGAACTCCTGCATTAATTGGATACAGTTTAAAGGAATGGCCATCCACAACAACAGATATGCTCCTGTTGGAGAGGAAATTTGCTTTCCACATACAGAGTTTTGGTGGTAGGCCGTAGGCGGGAAGTTTATTAAGCAGCGCTGCGTGCCAGACCTGGTCGAATGCTTTGGATATGTCTAGAGCAACAATCTGGGATTCACCGTGTTGTTCCATAGACTTGTTCCAAGAATGGGTGACAAAGGAAAGGAGGTCGGCCGTCGATCTGCGCTGACGGAATCCATACTGCCTGTCGTGGATTAGACTGTGTTTTTCAAGAAATTTTAGTAATTCGGTGTTTATATACTTTTCCATCACTTTAGAGACGACTGAAAGGAGAGAAATAGGCCTGTAGTTGCTGGGAAGCGCTTTAGATCCTTTCTTGGGGATGGGTTGTACTCGAGCAGTTTTCCAGTTACTAGGGAATATGCCTTTATTATAAGATGTCTGAAACAGACGAGTCAGGACAGGAGCAAGCTCTGATGTCCGCTTGAATATCTTGCTGGTTCGTTTAAATTAGTGGACTGTATTTCTTGTTGTTTGAACACTCTTTAATATATTGAACTAATAATTTACAAATAATACCCTTGATACTATGATAATACTGTTCTACACCTTGGCGTGTTGTTATTTGGATTCTGATCGATGAATACTAGAAAAATGAATACTCTCACATACTAGAGGTCCCTTCTCCATGAGGTACCCCTTTTTCTCGTGGTTAGCTCTGCCGTCGGCTGGCGTCTCGAGCATTGACATCCCGCCGGCCTTGAAAGATGGTGCTTTTAAAGTGTTCTTCTGGTTCCTCTGAGTGGATGGGAAGGGCACATATACTTGCAGTGGATCGCTTAACCTCGGAGGACCGGACTCTAATGCTGACCACCCTAATGACAACGTCTTGACCTGCATGTAGCCGTGTGATTCTGCCCGTCGGCCAGGACAGTGGTTGAACGTCGTCTTTCTTTAAAAGGACCAAAGTACCAATCTTCTGTTGTTCTTGGCAATGTTTGTTCCATTTTGTTCTTTTCTGTAATTCGGTTATATATTCTCTTTGCCAGCGTTTCCAAAACTGCTGGCAAATGACTTGTAAATGCTGGTATTTAGATAAACGATTCGTGGGCAGTGAGGATACGTCTTCCTCGGGTATGGTCGTCAATGGTCGTCCAATCAGAAAGTGACCAGGAGTGAGTGCACTGTCGTTGTTGGGATCGGAAGACATGGGAGAATGTGGTCGGGAATTTAATATAGCCTCGATTTGGGCCAGTACATTATAAAATGGTTCGAACGTTAAATTGATCTTCCCCAGAACCCTGACAAAAATAGTGTTTAGTGAATTTAATACCTGCCTTCCAAAGGCCACCAAATCTAGGCGATCTAGTTTGTATAAAATGTCAGATGGTATTTTTCTTATTACAGTAATTAACTAAAGCATTATTGCTCTCAAGTGACAGTCGTGAAAGTGTATTGTTTGCTACATTCAAATTTTATGATTTGTCCCAAAAAATATGGCGTGGGTTTCCGCGCCTAGAAACAAACCGTTTCAAGTCTTGAATAAAGGCGTTTGTTGTTAATTGTGTATCGCTTTTGTGCTGGTACAAACGAACAGGCATATATATGCTTTCAAAAGTTTCGCTCCGCGGGTTTCTCGATCCTTTACTTGTTGTTCTGTTGTCTTTTAATTGTTCTGGACTTTTTTAAATTAGATTATCTGATTTTTGACTTTGACTACTTGTTACAGACATTATGTAAATAAAAAACTGTACGTGCACTGACACAAATAGAAACAATATTATACTATAAATGGGTTTTGTTAAATGGTAAATTAATGGAAATGGAAGGGACTTACGATACAGTGGACTTCTTCTGCGCTGGTTTCTTGTTTCTTAATCTGATCCGGCTCGAAGGACCAAATGCTGCGGACCAATGATGTCCGCTTGAATATCTTGCTGGTTTGTTTAAATTAATACTATGATAATAATGTTCTACACATTGGCGTGTTGTTCTCTTGGATTCTGATCGATGAATCTGTACTAGGAAAAATAATGCTCTCGGACTGACATACTAGAGGTCCTTTCTACCTGAGGTACCCCTTCTTCTCGTGGTTAGCTCTGCCGTCGGCTGGCGTCTCGAGCGTTGACAATTAGAATGCTTGGTTCACGTGAGGATCAGAGAAATTGTTTTTGTGGGTACCGATTGGTAAAGACTACACACGTGACTTTAAAGTAATAAAGTTTCGGGACGCAGCAAGTGCAATATAATAGTGAATTTTCATAAGAATTGTACACTATTAGTAAGATATATTATTAAAACCAATTCTTTAAATTTAAATCGACCTTGGAGATCGGTTTTAGAGTCCCAGTTAGAGATTATTTTAAAAAATTTATATTTTATATACAAATGCTACTGTATAGAAATTTTGTCTAATACAAGCACAATCCAGGCTAATTTGTAAGACTTGTTGCAAGCTAATGATTAATGTACATTATTATATTACTTTGGCAGAACTTCTTACTGGTCATTAGAAAAGAGTGATTAAATGACGTGCAGAAATAATATAAAGAATAATTAGAAAAGAGCATGGGTGTTGTGTTTACTAATATAAAATTGTATTGTTAATCTTCTACCACCCCCAGTTTCCTTTTATTAAAAAATCTGTTTTAACTGCGTGTAAGTTTAGAACGCAACCCTTGATAACTGCCAGCCTTAGGTAAAAATTCAGGTGTGATAAATGTATCATATAGCGTTTTATTTACACATGCTACAAAACAAACAATATGGAGCTAAAAGCAGTGTCATAATAAAATTCATGGCGTCAATTTCCATTTTATTTTTAGCTGAACTGAAACTTCATAAATTGTTTCCCTTGGTCTCATCTTTTGTTCTTTTTACATGTATTTCGCATTTCATCAATCCCATTCCCCCTTCCACTCGTCTCCCCCATTTCAGTCACGTATACGATACGGAATAAATATGGATAGGCCTTTTCTTTTACCTTTCTCTCCGACAACGGACATACTATATCAGTAATGGGAATAGAAAATGATCAACGAATGCCTTCTACCACAGCATCTGCTAAAAGGCAATTTTGATTCAATTATCGAAATTGGCTTTAAAAGATATGTAAGCTTGTATCATGTCTTTTGCAAAGTAAGAGTATAAAATATAAAACATAAAAAAAGTCTGGATGCAGCAACTGCGTTATGGTAGCGAATTTTCTTTAAAATGTTTTTAATAAGACGCCTTTCTGTGATCAAAGCACGCATCAAATTTGGTTGCCTTTATAGTAGAAAAAATGTACCATATTTAATCGAAATAACCTTATTGTTTGAAAATACATAAACATTTTTCAAAAGTCTGGATGCAGCAAGTGAGTTATGGAAGTGAATTTCTATAAAAATGTTTTTAATAGTAAATGCGAGCATGTATCAATCTGATTACTGGTATATCCTATGTAGTAGAAACAATGTACTATATTTTATCAAAATTACTTATGGTTTGAAAATATACAATTTTCTGAAAATCAACTTAAAGGTTGGTTACAAAGTTTACGTTAATAGCAAATTGAGTTATTGAAATTTGAAGGATTTAATGAAAATTCGCTACCAAAACGCACTTACTGCGTCCAGACTTTTTTTTACAAACGCATCATATTTCGATAAAAAATGCAAAAATGCATTAACGAATTTGTTCTACGAAAATTAGCTAAACATTATAGACCGTTGAACCGTAAACTTCACTAAACCTACAGCGAAAGCATCAACTTAACTAAACCGACAGCCAAAACATCAGAGAAAGGGTCTATTTGAAATGAATTTACTGTAAATATTTTATAAAATGAAGGGCAATGATGGTTGAATCTGAAACTTAAGGGTTCGCAGAACACTCTTCTTCAACATTTTCTTTTCACAATCCGTATTTGTTTCACGTTCTTTGCCTAAAGATTGCCAATTTTGACGTTTAAAATTGCGAGTTTTACGTTTTGAGAAAAACTCAAAAATTTGTTTCTTTAACTGCCCATAACTCCTTTGTCTTTAAAGCTCTAAATTTTGGAGCACCTTTATAGTACAAACACGCGCACCAAATTTGGTTGCACTCACTTTGTTATTTCTGGAGATATAATTTTTTTAGAAAGAAAACACAAAATTTTCCTGGAAAACCTGGTCCTATTTTCCTGTCCTGTCCCACTTTATGGGTGCATTTTTGCTACAATTAGTATGCCGTAGTGACGAGCTCTAATTAGAGCGAAACCGGTCTACGGCTCAAATTGTAGTGAGAATACATCTAGCCTTACATGTATTTAAAATGGTAAATTATTTTGCTTTCTTTGGCAGGAGGCGCAAAGAGTCCCACATAGGTTTTTCTATGCTTCCCTCAGTTTATTTTTTCACTTTTTTACATTCCAGTTATTTACTCAACCTTACTGTTTATATACTTTTAGTAAAAAAAATTCAATAGGTATTAAAAATGTTCGTCAATATTTACATACATATATGCAATAATGGCAAGGAGCAGAACAGACTAAAGAGTCTGGACGCAGCAAGTGCGTTGTGGTAGTGAATTTTCATAGAAATGATCTCGCACGAATATTTTATTATAACTTTTTTCTTGTATCTAGATTTTGCTGTATAGTTTACTTTTTATATCATGAACCTACCTACCCAATTTGGTTATCATAGCTTTCTTATTTTTTGAGATAAAATATTTTATCGAATGAAAACTCAAAATTTTCCCTGAAAAACTTGTCCGATTTGCTTGGCTAACGAACTTATCCAAGCCACTTACAAAGGGAAGGTACCTGCCAAATTTTATGAAAATCGGCGTATTATTTTTTGAGTTATCGGTGTGACGGTGCATAAGGTAATAAACTTCATATATTAGCAGTAAATTTATCTAAAAGTAGCTGGCTCCTAATATGCAGTATCACCAAATAATTAATTGAATATATATATATATATATATATATATATATATATATATATATATATATATATATATATATATATATATATATATATATGTTAGCGCATTGAAAACGAAACAGAGCGATTTGCGTCCAGAGAATATTTTTTTTTAAGAAAGGCTGAAACACGTCAATTTTAATATTGAGGGGGACATGTTTTGACATAAAACTTAACTTTGTCACATCAACCCCTTAAGGGTGGTGATAACAACCCTTATATTTTAAATAGGGACCATGGGTCGAGTGTTACATCATTTGAAAGCTCTTTCTTTTCTGAATTAAGCACACTAGTTTTTTTGGAAGTTTTATCAACTGGTTTAAAAATTCTTCACGGTTAAAGATGTAAAAACGCATTTCACTCATTCCGATAAGAAATGTGCTGATAGTCAATGTTTTGTTGGTTTGTAAACAAAAAATTGACTACCAGAATATTTGAGAGAAATGCGGTTTATTATTTCAGTTTATCGGTCGGTTTAATACTTGATAGTACTACCGAAAATTAATTTCACAATGGTGTATTCCTTAGAAGAAAGAGTTGAAGTAATTACTCTTTTTTTCAAAAACGATGACTGTGCCAACCGTACCGCAAATTTGTTTAATGAACGACATCCGAACAGACATCTTAACAGAAAATACACTTTGGAGTTAGTTGCAAAGTTTCGACAAAGTGGTGCAGTAGACAACAAAAAAACGGAATCCTGAACGTGAATTTCCGGTTAGAAATGAGACTACTGAGATTGAAGTTTTAGGACAAATTGCTGCAGACCCAACTTTGAGCACGAGAAAATTGGCCACTGTTTCAAACATCAAAAGAAGAACTATTCAGCGAATATTGAAGCATCATAAATTTCACCCGTATAAAATCCATCTTGTACAACAACTGAATGAAGATGATTTTGATCGGCGGCTGGAGTTTTGTGAAGTTATGACTGCATGAATAGCAGATAACTGGAACTTTCTGCTTAATATCTGTTTTTCAGACGAGTGTACGTTTTTATTTAACTCTACAGTCAATTGTCATAATTGTCGTTATTGGGCAGATAATAATCCAAGAAATTTTCACAAAATCCACATTCAAACTCCACAGAAATTGAATGTCTAGACTGGAATTTTTGAAGTAATCGGACCAATTTTTCTTGATGGCAATTTGAATAGCGCAACGTATTTGGAGTTACTAGAAGATAACATTTACCCTCATTGTTGAAAATGATGATCGCTATCAAGATAATCAATTAGTGTTTCAAGAACATGGAGCTCCTCCGCATTTTTCACACCGTGTTGGGGAGTTTTTGAACAGAGAGTTTCCAGGACATTGGATTGGGCGTAGAGGTGATATTGAGTGGTCCCCTAGATCACCGGATTTAACTACTTTAGACTTCTTTCTATGGGGCCATTTAAAGAGTATAATTTACGCAACAGAAATGGAGTTTCTGGAAGAATTACGACGACGCATTGTTAAAGAATGCCGTCTCATAATTCCACAAATGCTCCAGAATGTCAGAGCTCGTTTTGAACAAAATTTGTGCTTTTGTATGGAAGCTGGTGGACAACAATGTGAACACTTACTTAACTGAATAAACATTTTTGAATGTTTGTTTTTGCTTTTTAGTTTTTTTTGCGAAAAATTGATCTTTTTGAACGTTTGTTTTTGTTTTTTAGTTCTTTTTTTACGAAGAATTGACCAATTAGTGTAATTTTTATCACAATGAATGAAATAGGTTCTTGCAACCCCAATTGTGAATAATTTTTAAACGAGTTGATAAAACTTCCAAAAAAACTAGTGTACTGAATTCAGAAAAGAAAGCTTTCAAATGATGTAATACTTGACCCATGTTCCCTATTTTAAAATATAAGGATTTTTATCACCACCCTTAAGGGGTTGATGTGGAACAAGTAGAGTTTTATGTCAAAACATGTACCCCTCAATATTAAAATTGACGTGTTTCAGCGTTTCTTAAAAAAACTTTCTCTGGACGCTAATCGGTCTGGTTCTTCGTTTTCAATGCGCCATCCTGTATATATATATATATATATATATATATATATATATATATATATATATATATATATATATATATATATATAGATATATATATATATATATATATATATATATATATATATATATATATATATATATATATATATATATATATATATATATATATTTGAATTCTAAACGCAAAGAAAGTGTCCATTATTTCAACCCTTATTTTGTTTATAGATTACATTAAATCGATTCAGTGCCATAATCTACAGCAGATATTAATTTCGAGTTGTTTTTTATTTAGGTCTTCGCAGAAGAAACTTGCCCCTCGTTGCAAACCCCATAATTATCAATAATTTATGATGGCAAATTGCCGTAAAAGTGTTCCGAAAATTAATTCGGTAGTGTGAATCAACTGCATTTTTATGCTCCAAAGGAATAAAGCTGTTTTAAACTGTTAGTGATCCCATTACCAGCGACTACAGGTCAAAACCGATTAAGCCAGGTATGCCATAAAAATGCCAGGATGTATAAGAAGTGGTACAGGTCCTCTTTATTATATTGTCGACCACCTAGTCCATTACTACTATCGTTTTCTTTTTAATAGTGATCAATATTTTAAGATAATTTATTTGTCTTAGTTTGTTGTGTTTTTTAGTGTCAAAATTTACTAAGTGAATATTGCAAACTGCGATGAGAACAAATAAGTACCGTTGGAGAACCCAAATCACCACAACACATTTAAAGAAAACCTGGCGATTGTTTCACTAACCAAGTGAGCGTTATCAGAGGATGAATAATTCTAGACACAAATCACCACAACACATTTTAAAAACCACGACGTTCGTTTCGCTAACCAAGTTAGCGTCATCAGAAGTTGAATAATTCTAGAGCTAACTAACTTGGTTAGTGAATCGTCAAGCTCTTAAAAATGTGTTGTGGTGATTTGGGTTCTCCAAGTGTACTTGTCAAAATTCAAAGAACAATGTGAAACGTATTGAAAGTATGGTTGAAAACATGTACAACATTTAGTGAAGATTGGACCCTGTGACTAGCACTGATAGGTACCTACTTACATTTTGAGAACCCAGATTACCACAACACACTTAAAAAAACGTAACGATCGTTTTACTAACCAAGTTAGTGTCATCGGTGGGTGGAAAATTCTACTCCTTACCCTGACTATCACCAAAAGGACCAAGCCGTATATTTTCAAGATTGTGTAGCTCAATTTGTAACACCATTTTCTCCACATCAATGACCTCCTCCCTAGCACATCCAACCCAGTTAACAATTACGCGGACGACAGCACCCTCCAGGCAAATATAAAATATTCTAAGCCTGTCTCGTTAGCCCAATTAGATCAGGATCGCAGACTCATGGGCTGTTCTGTCTCTTGATATATGCAAAAAATATTAGACTGGGGAAGTATATATCTTGTACAATTCAACTTCACCAAATCTGTCTTGCTTTTTATGTCATAAGGGCTACACCAGCCCCAGACCCATCACAATGAACAACCAAATTATTCAAAGTAATGAGTCCTTTTCACTTGTTGGCATTCCTGTGGATGGAAATCTCAATTGGTACCAACATATCACATCAATTGCAAAAGCGGCTGCTAAGAAATTATGTTTCCTCTTCCAGTCTCGCAAATACTTTTCACCAGCTAATCTCTATACTTTATATACTTCACAAATAAGGTTAAACCTCTAATACTGCTCCCACATCTGGGGTGCCGCTGCCGCTTGTACACTCGCTATCCTGGGCTCCATTCAGAAGAGAGCTATACGTCGTATCGGTGACCCTACCCTCACCCAAAGGCTGTCATCCCTTGCCCACCGACGTGCCGTTGGTGACCGCTCTCTCTTTTATAGATATCTGCACGGGCACTGCTCAGAGGAGCTTTCTTCCATAGTTCCGCCACCTGCTGCCCCCAACAGATCTACCAGGGGAACAGAGCGAATGCACGCTTTTACTGTCCAGGTCACCAGACATAGAACATCATGTTATGCCCGCTATTTTGTCTCAAGGACTTCCAAGTGGTGGAACCGGCACATGTTTTCCTTCTCCGAACCTCCAAACCTTCTAGTCCAGAATTAACAAGTTGCCTCTTTCCTTCTTGTCGACACCCACGATACGATAGTATTATTTAATTTCATCTATTGTCTTCAGATTTTCAGATAAAGGTAACATCGAAAGACGGAACAGCAGCATCTGCAGGCTTGAAGCAGGAAGAGGATGAAATTAAACGGCGCTTATTTTTTTTAAAAGCAGTAAAATGGAGTCTATGCACTTATAAAAACAAATCTTGTACAGTGGGAGGATGATTAAAATGAGAGCGGCAAGTGACAGATTGACAAATGACACAAAGCAAGAAGACAACCTACTGATGATATGGGCCGTAAGCAAAGAGCATTTGCCTCTCAGGTTTAGTTTTTGATGTTTAATGGTAAATAAGTGGAGATTGGAACCTGTGATGAGCACTGATAAGTACACTTCGAGAACGCAAATCACCACAACACATTAAAAAAATGAATTGTTCATCCTCTGATGATGCTAGCTTGGTTAGTGAAACGATCGTCAGCTTTTTTTAAATGTGTTGTGGTGATTTGGGTTCTCTAAGAGTACTCTACAGTAGCTTTTGTGGACTTTAGCGCTTTCTGTACCTACTAGATATTTTTGCTAGCCTATGTAATGCTCGCATGTAAAACAAATTTTCTGACAACCATCTTTTTATCTTCTAGGTTTTTCCCCACTTAATTGACGGTGACCCCACTGCTTTCACTGATAACGAAGCAGGTAGACGGAACGACATATATAAGACAAGACTTGCAACGAACTGCCAGACCTCTCTGAGGCCTAGGGTTTAACACATTGGGACCTCACAGACGATCTCCGGCGAGATTTGGGGAGTAGGCAGATTGAGGTCCCGTAATGAAGCTACAACAACCCAACTTACCTTTGTCGCTCTAAGGAGTATGCAGATTGATGCCTTAGAGTGTCCTTACATATTTTCTTTACCCACCTTTGTTCACCACTCTAAGGAGTAGACAGATTGAGGTCTTAGAGTGTCCTTACATATTTCCTTTACCAACCTTTGTCCACCGCTCTAAGGAGTAGGCAGATTGAGGCCTTAGACTGTCTTTACATATTTCCTTTACCTCTTGAAAATGGCTCCAAAACAGGAGCCTCAACGTCGAGTTTTCACAAATTCTGGACGCGGTTTAACCCGAGAACCAAGTATATATATATATATATATATATATATATATATATATATATATATATATATATATATATATATATATATATATATATATATATATATATTGACAAAATATGCATAGATAAAAAATAGATGACCTGACCTGACCTGACCTGACCTGACCTGACCTGACCTGACTTGACCTGACCTGACCTGACTTAGAGTTTACCATTTTCAAATTAACAAACAACTTGTGCTCAAAGATCAATTTTAATTAACTACTTACATAAAACTTTAATTGATATAATTTATTTCGAACTGTGATGTTTTTTCTGTCTGACGATTCCATAAAGGACAACATATTGCATAGAAGATACAACGCTTTTGTGGAGCCAGAAGAGAAAAAGCATCTTACTCCAGTCTGTATTTAAATAAATAACCGTATTAAATAAATTAGCCGGCCGGCTAAACTGTACTTATGCACAAAACCATAAAGTAACTTACTCATTATATTTTTGCATAATGCTTATAAAACTAGCCTCCAGATAATATAAATAAAATAACCGTTTTCTCGCGATTTACATACTTTTTATGTTGTAATAATATTCTACATCTTGTAGCGGATACAGTAAATTAGACCTCATTACATAAAATTCTTAAGGTATTGTAAATTATAATTTATACCATATAAATATCTTCGAGCGATGGGCAAAAGTTCGGTAAATTACTTTTCCATCTAAAATACTCATTATGAAAATGAATCTTGAGTAGCTATAACCTAAGGTTATCGTATTTACTGAATTCATGATTGTTACTTTATGCCTTACAGGAATCAAAGAAAATTACAGTGGAAACCACTGTAAATAAAACAACAAATAGTATTGTTTAGCAAGTTGAATATCACGGTTTCATTTTCTTACTAGAAAAAGAGAAAGAAAAAGAGAAGGGAGAGTGAGAGCGCGAGAGATTTTGTTAAAAATTTTATAAATACTATTCCCCCAAGTATATACAAACATATTTTTGAAACCTCTATATTTTTTAAAGTATTAGAGTAACTAGAATAGGACTTTACATATGGCTAGAAATGGTGTAAAAAAACCTGTGTTGTGAACTTTAGGTAATTTGATTCACAATATTTAGAGTTTTTTTCAAATTAAAAATAAAATCTGAAAGAAAAGCGTTGAAACGACTTAATGGTTAAAGTCCAATGCCTGACAGACAGAGTAGTTAACTGTTACACGTAGATTGATTCATACAACAGGTATAAACCATACATCAACGGTAAAGAAACAAAATAAATAACATTCATAAAACATACTACTCGAACCAACAATCGTGAAATCTCGGCCACAAATATCGCAAATGACAGACGACATTAAATTAAAAATTATCCAAGTAATTCTTGTTTTACTGGGACATTCAATCAATTTTGAAAATACACTATATTTGTAGCTTGATGAACGGCCCCAATTAGAATGAAAAAGTAGCGTAATATAGTGGAAATGTAAACAAGATCAAGACAAGCCTCAAGTGTTTTAAGTATTTCTTTTTTTATCTTTAAAGTTAAACATAAGACGTCACATAAGATCATTGAATGTGTTTCAAAGACAATTCTACTAATTCTGTAATTATATGTTACGTATAATTTTAACATAATATATCCCGGGCATGAATCCAGTATCTTGTAAACAAAACGTTAGTTACGGTATCCTTAGATAGCTCAGTGGTAGAGTGCTTGTCTTCTACGCAGAAGGTTGGTTGATTGATTCCAGCTCGATGAATGTATCTTTTCTTTTTGTTTTATTTTGACATTTGGAGAAACAATGCAGTACAGATTTCATACAATAACTGGGCTGTTCCATAAAAAAAAACTTGTATCACCAACGATTTATAGGCCACCTGTGTTTGTCAGCATAATTTGATAAGATGCAGCTCAAACCACTCTATAAATAACTTTCATTATTTTTTCCTGTATCTTGTACAGGGCTTTCATTAATTCCCGAACCTCATGTGGCCGCTTAAGTTAGGCAACCCGGCATACACGGTTGTACAACCTGAATTAATGAAATCCCTAAGATGCCAGTGTTGTCTCATATTTCCTTTGGGGTTTTATAAAAAATTATAATAAGTTGAAACAGTAAATGTCTTAAATGTATTATTATTTAGTATTTTTAACAGCAAGTCTGTTCATTATAGTTTACTGTTATTGATTGTTAAAAAAATAAATTAAAAGCATAATAAAATATTACTTTTATTTTGTATAGATATCAAAATTTTGTAATGTACGTAAACAAATTGAGGTCCGATTATTTAAATTTCTAATTTACGGTTTTAGGAATGTATATTGTGTAACATGTAACAAATATGTACCTGTTTGGGCAGATTACCGACGAACAGATTTGGTAGGGCTTCGCTCCATGCGATGTCGAATATCGTCAACAACATAACCTCAACATACTTACACATTTAACTTACGTAAAAACGCAATGAAAATGCTAAATTTGATAAAAACTGTTTATTTTTATTGTCCAACAGATATAAAATTATTTGAAGAAGGTAAACACTGGTCGAACTTGGAAAATGCACAATATACATAAAAATAACCGTCAAAAGGGAATTGAGCGCCAATGTACTGAACTGTCAATTGTCAATTGATTTAGTAACTTTAGGGTCCTTAGTCTAGTGGTTTTTTTTGGTTACTTTTAGACTGCCAACCATAAAATCATATTCCACTAAGAGAGAGACAGAAGCCGGTCACGTGGGGTTCGGGAATTAATGAAAGCCCCGTATAATAATAGATATATTGAGCTTTACAGTAAAAATGCACCATCCTGTATATATCTAAACATGTAAAAACTGAAATTGACCCCGGAGGCGCCTAGCACGCACTCCTTTGAAGAAAAAAAATTAGAGTCGCAGTCTTCTCAATAACGATTTTTTTCTACGAAAATTCGCGAAAAAGTATGGACTATTAAACCACAAACACTATAACTGAAGCTACTGCCAAATCATCAGAGAAGGGGTCTATTTAAAATTAATTTTCTGCAAATATTATAGTAAAATGAGAGACAATGATGGTTGAAGCTGTAAATTAAGCCTTTGTATAACACATTTATTATGACATTTGCTTTACATAGCCCGTATTTGTTTCAGGTTCTCCGTCTAAAAATTGGAAATTTTGACGTTTTAAATCGCGACTTTGACATTTTAAGAAGAAAAACTATAAAATTTTCAAAGTAATTTTTCTGTTTTTTCTTGACATTTTTTGCGTCAAGAAAACCTCATATTTGTCTGTAATATACAAAATATTGTGGTTTTATGCATTTCTCTGGTCATCAGTGGCACCCATTTTTTTTAAATGTCTGTAATTTTTTGCTTTTGACTTAGAGATCTGAATTTTGGCATGTAGGGTAAGCTTAATAGTGTAAACCTACAAAAAAATTTACGAATTCACAAAATTTTCAAGGAAAAACTGGTCCAATTTTCCTGGCTAACGAACTTATCCAACCCATTTGCAAAATAATAATAATAATAATAATAATAATAATAATAATAATAATAATAATAATAATAATAATAATAATAATAATAATAATAATAATAATAATAATAATAATATTTATTCTGGCAAAAATTACACAGCCTTGTCAAACAAATACCAAATATAAGATTATAGAACTAAAATTGTGAAACAAACATCAAAAACAAACAAAAAGACAAAAGAAACAAATTTACACACATAAAAAAAATGGCATCTTATGTTGTCTCTAGTGGCTCTACTCTATCCACTCAATGTCCATATTGAGGTATTCACTTAAAGAATAAAATGCATACTTCATAAGAGTGTTTTTCACATTTCTCCTAAATTCTCTCTTATGTTTTGATCTTATATTCTGGGGGATTTTATTGAAGAACTTGACACCCCAGCAATTCACCCCGGTTTCAGCTCTTTTTATTCTATGATAAGGAATGGATATGTTTTGTCTGCCTCGGGTACCATATTCGTGGTAATCACCGTTTTGGTTGTAGTCCTCTTGATGTTGGTAAGTATATAAGACACTTTCCAAAATATATGCTGAAAAGATGGTAAGTATGCCTGTCTTCGTGAATAAGGTTCTACAACTTGTACGGCTGTCTACAGAACAGATTATTCTTACTGCAGCTTTCTGTTGCAGAAATATTTCAGACACTCCAGGGCTACTCCGCCATATTAGGATACCATAGGTAGCCCTACTTTGGAAACATGCATGATAAGCTGTCAACACTGTCTGGTAATTACTGATGTTCATCAAACGCCTCAACAGATACAGAGACGACGCCAATGTGCCCTGGAGCTTTTCAATGTGCATTGACCAGCGAAAATCTGATTGTATATATACACCAAGAAATTTCACAGATTGTTTTTGTCTTGGTTGCGTTTGGTGGGAGCTGATATTCAAGACTTTTGTTTTGTTTACATTGAGTTTCAGTTTATTATTTCTAAACCATTCTCCTGCTTCCGACATTGTGATATTTCTTCTCTCATTAAGTTCAGCTTCATTTCTGCCAATGTTAACAAATGAGGTATCGTCTGCATAGAGAGAAACTGCATCAGACGAAACGTTCTCTGGAAGATCATTTGTGTATATAATGAATAGGAGAGGCCCTAGCAGTGAACCCTGAGGTATACCGCATGTTTGTGTCTGCCAACTCGAGTACTGTTCATTTAGCTTCACTCTTTGGTATTGGTTGGTAAGGTATGACTTAAAGAGCCTCAGTGGCAAACCCCTAATGCCATAGTGTTCCAATTTGGTTAGTAATATCTCATGTGATACTGTGTCAAATGCCTTATGTAAATCACAATATATGCATTGTGCCATAAAGGCACTTACCAAATCTTATCAAAATCGGTCCATTATTTTTTTATTTATCGGTGTGATATATATATATATATATATATATATATATATATATATATATATATATATATATATATATATATATATATATATATAATATAAACACAGATCTCTTAATTATCGATTTTTTTCACAGAAATTCGTTAAACGGCTGAATGTGATTTCATGGAAAATTTGTCAGCAAAAGAAAAGTATCTTTTATGTAAATTTGAGTTTTAACTATGTGTGTATGCATATGTATGTGTGTATATGTGCACATGAAGAAATAATGTGCATTTTCTGTCCTGCACCTAGTGTTAAGTACTGGACGTATAAAGCCTACATGAGTGTATATGCGCTCGCGTACGTGTGTGGGTGGATATGTGTCTAAATTTTAATTTTAGTATATATTTTTAGTAAACAGCAAGTGTATAGGGAAATAAAAGAAGATAAAAGAAAAAAGTTAAAGAGCTTGTTAGATTAACATTCTTAAGACAGTTTTTGCCATTGTGAAAAGCAAGGTCAGATGCATCCTTGTTCATTTTAAAAATTGACAGTGACTGAATGAGCCAGTTCTCAAAGTCAAAACTCTAATAAAAAAAAAGAGTTTTAACTATGCTATACCTGACAAAGAATGTAATCTTCAGAAAATTAATTTTGGTTATGTGCAGTTCTATAATACCGCTCCACTATATCACGGACCCTTTCAGAATATCTCACGAAACACGTTTACTTGTTTTACGATTATCCTCCTTTTGCTACATTGACGACATAGAACAGCGCATTTCCTCCCCTTTGCAATATTGTTTCAGCCAGCCTCTAACGAAAGTAATTTACTTTTTTATTTCTCCAAATTTATTACACTTCCAGTATAATCTAACAAAGAGCGTCGCCAGCCGATCGGAATTGAGCGTCTGGATCTCTGGAAATTTATTTTAGAAAGAAATGCATTCGCCAGAGAAAAGGCAGCACACAATTTAGAAAAGCACACTAGTAGAAAATCTGCTTTTCTCCTGAAGCGAATTACCATGCGCAATTTAGGCGAAAATAACCCCAAGGGGAGTTCACCTCAAGGCGGTAGGAAGCGGTCGAGGAAGATTGAGGTAACCGGAAGTTCAGCCATAAATTAAACGGAGTTCGGCCTGTTATTACGTCTTCTTAGAGGATATATAAGGAAGGGGGCCTTAGATGGCTAGAATTCACGCAGCTAAAGCCTTCTGTTAGTCTATTTTCTATAGGTAAACGTGAGACGGCTCTGAGTATAGAACTTCAGCTCTGCCGTCCTACGGAAAAACACCGCAAGTGCTAAAATGTCGAAATTTGAGTTTTCTATATATTCTGGTTCAGAATTTTATGTTCTTCGATATAATCAATAAATTTCAGTGATTTTTCATGTTTTTTTGAGAAAAAAATATGGTCAAAGTTAGTCAGATTGTACACGTTCTTATATTATAGATCCTATACTAAGCATTAATACCGCATGTTGAATTTATTAGTGCACTTTGACGCATGTCTAGTGTAACTTCTGCAATTTACTAAGCATAAACACCGTATGTGAGAACATGCGTCGTTTATGCGAAGCGATTATAGAAAATATCGTTAGGCAAACACCACGGCGTTCGCGCATGTACTCTAACTGTGCACTTACGGTATTTATGCTATATATCGTTCAGATAAATCTGCTCTGGTTATAGTAAAGCATGTCATTTCTCCAGGTTGAGACCAGTCGGTTACATCTCCTAACCTTCTGTGATGTGGATGGTTTCATTTTATTGTTTTATGTATAATAAAAACAATAGCAAGATTTAATACATATTGAACGTAGTGTAACAGTAGTGCAGACATTTACCAGGTGTTCACACTTTAGTTATTACTAATATTGTTCTAAGTGTTCTCTTTTAACTGAATATTTTTCCATTGTGAGGTATGTATATATTTTGATTAATCCAAAGACAGATTCTCATGCTAGTAATTCTGTATCAGAATGGAGTATCTGAGTCGTGGAAGAAAATTAGTGGTTTTAGCGTCTAAGAGACGCACCTCCAATGAAGCGTTTACCGACCGAAGTAATGTTACGAAACTGCCAGCGAGTGAAGTAAATGAGACTGATCCCAATACAAAATTGCAGTCAGAAACAAGATGTTACTTCCTGTCAAATAGGGTATCACTGACTGACTTCAATACATTGAGCAAATTTTATCATCTCGAAGCAAATAGAGTTGTAAAGGAAATACTAGATTCTATCATAGGAATTGTTTTCCAGACTGTTAATGATTTTTTTAACATAAATATTGAGGACTTAATAGTGCTTGACGAAAACCTCGTTCCTATCTTAAACGATTCGAATGCTATTATTGAATGGGATTCTCCGATCTTCGATAATGAGCAACTGCATCTGGAAAACAATATTATTGATGGTGTTAATGGAAATGATAGCGTGCAGTATGAAAATGCGACCAATGAACGCAGTAATGCATCTAAGATAACGGATTCGCCAGATGAAAGCAACAAGGAAAACGTATACTATTTGAAGAAAGATGAGGTTTTCAAGATTGATACTAGTGCCACAAAGACTGGCGAAGAGCGTAAACGCAAGAAATTTGTTAGAAGCAAAACAGAACGGAAAAAATACCTACGCGATGAGAAAATTGAAAAACATGCAGTGAGGAGGGAGGGATGCAAGTGTAAGAAAAACTGCAATGATAAGTTTAGTAAAGAAGCTAGAGAAAAAATCAATAAGAAATATTGGAACATGAATTTTGCGGAGAAAAAAATGTTTTTATCTTCGAATATAGAAGATTATGACGTAAAAGTAAGACGTTCAGACACGCTACATGATACTCCTGTTAGAAATAAGACAAGAGTATTTTCATTCAAATCTAAAGATGGAAACCGGATTAAAGTATGCAAAACTTTCTTTTTGGGAACCCTTGGATATGCATCAAACAGCGACACAATAATCAGGAAATTCTACAGTCCTCCTATTGATCGCCGAGGAAGTTATTTGAGAAAAGGCACAAACAAGAATGTCATTGCTGATCATATTAAAAGCTTTCATCCTGCAGTGTCGCATTACAGGCGTGAACATGCCCCCAAAAGACTCTACTTACCGAGTGACATAACAATCAAGGATATGCATTCAGATTTTTTGCAAAAATTTCCGGCAGAAACTGTCTCGTATGAAATCTATAGAAGAATAGTTACAGATGAGATGAATATATCTTTCGTTCAGTTAGGGAAAGAAGAATGCGAAAAATGTGAAACCTACACGCTCCATAAACAAGTTCACACGGTCTTGGATACGATATGCGAAGTGTGTTGTCAATGGAAAAAACACATTGACGACGCAAAAAGATCAAGAGATGAGTATAGAAAAGACGTTAGTCTTGCTGAGACAAGTCAGACTGAAATTGTTTATTTTTCTGTCGATATGCAGAAAATCATAATGCTCCCTCGACTAGATATGTTTAAGCAAATTATTTTTACACAGAGGCTCATTGTTTTTAATGAGTCTTTTGTACCCTTAGGAAAACTCGCTAAAAATTCTGTTCAGCCATTCGCTGCACTTTGGCATGAGGCCATTTCTGGTCGAAAAAAAGAAGATATAGTGAGCGCGTTCAACGCATTTTTCAAAAATCATGTCCGTGACCACAAACAAATAGTTTTTTGGGCCGATAATTGTTGTGGCCAGAATAAAAACTGGTGTTTTTTTAGTTTCCTTATTTATTTGGTTAACAGTGGTGAAATTGCTGCAGATAAAATCACCATAAAGTATTTCGAAGTGGGCCACACATTTATGTCCGCAGACAGTTTTCATCATTTGATAGAACAAGGTCTGAGGAAGCATAAGAAATGCTATGATTTTCAGGATTTCTGCGATGTTGTCAAAAACTGTTCGAAATATCCAGTGTCTATCAAAGAATTATCGACGTCAGATTTCATGAAATGGCCTACTTTCACGACGAATTACCAACTTCAGAAAATGAATAAAGATAGGCCACTACTGAAGGAAATATCAGAAATAAGTGTAAAAAAGGGAAGTTATGTTTTGTATCACAAAACATGCTTCGACGGTCCAGAGAACGAACTCGTTTTGCTATCTAAGAAATGGCAAGGAACAAAACCACTCCCGGAACCTGAAGGTAACTCTTTAGCGAGAGGCATCACGGAAAAGAAAAAGCAGGGGATCATCCAGAGTCTCAAGGGATTATGTCCACCTCATAAACTAAAATTCTGGGAGAAACTGGATGTGAACGATAATGCTGTCGACCTAATCAATGAAGTGGATGACTGAATAAGTGCTATTTTTATTGCTGTATATGTAACGGTATCCACAATAAAAACTTTCACCACTTATGCTCGTCTATGCATTTTTTCTATATTTCAGAAATTTAAATTTTGGAAATTTTTCCTGTCTGCATATTATTATTTTTTGTCACTACTCCGTGGCCAGAATTAGTCGTTGAAAAAAATGGTTCAAATTATTGATTTGTATTAGTTTATATGACCATGTATTGTATAATATTTAGGAAACATAATAAAAAAAATATAGTAGGTATAAGTTAGGGTAGTACGGTAAGTAGAAATTTACTGCATTCTCTTTGTGTTGTTGTATGCGATGTATTATTCCACATGCGTCGTTTATACTAAGCATAGAAGATATTTCGTACTAGAGACTTTTGACGCATGTGGCGTTGTACTTGTTTTACGTTACTTGCGTTCTTTATGACAAGTATCTAAACTTAAGATAGTAGAGCATTTAGACGCAAGTGGCACTGTTTAGCTATTTAGAAGCAGTTTTTTTATTCCCCATGCTGTCATATGTTTAAAGAACAATATAATTAATCCTTGTATGTGAAAAAATCTACCAAAAATAAATTCCTGCAAAAATGGCGAGTAATTTTAGAGCCGCCAACTTTGACCGCCATTATTTCAGAACTACATTCGATGTACATGCGGTGTTTTTCCGTAGGACGGCAGAGCTGGTCTTTAGAGACAAGGATTACATTCCTTGGACGTCACATAATCGGATTTGACCAATAAAATCTCCGACATAGTGTTGTTTGCTTGTGTTGTGATCCCACTAGAACAGAATTTTATAATGTTATATATATAACTGTATTATTTAGTGTCACAACAGACATGGGAGATTAAAAGCTCTGTCTATTATATTACAGCTACGTTATAAAGCCGTTATCCAGTAAAAATATCGTGTAGATTTTTTTTAGTTTTATATATTTATTATCATTAAGATATTTTTAGTTAAGAATCATAGTACCCAACTAATTCCATGATTTAATTGGTCAGCAACATTCAAACAGATACAACTCACAAATCCAGCATATAACAAACATTTTTCATAACTGAAGTACGTGTCAATACGTAAAAGAATAATAATAAACTAAAGAATTCAGTCACATTGAGGTATATTATGTGACTGAAATCTTTAGGTTATTATTATGCCTTTTAATTATTTACACATGCTTCAGTTACGAAACCTTTATGTTATATGCTAAATTTATTATGTTACAGCTAGTATTGTTTCTTTTATAGAAGGTGTGTGAAATCTTACTTATATAATTCCTAGCCTGGATGATTTTATGATTTTGGGAAAGCCCAGATACGTCATTTTATTTCAGAAGTTTCAGCTGTAGGAACCTACAAATTTAACAGTAGATATGGATTTTCTATCTTTTTAGCGGTTTTTGATTGAAAAGGGGTAATGTAACGAGACCGAGGCTTTTGATACTTGAGTGCGAACTATCCCCCTAAATAATATCATATAGTTTTAATTATTATTTTTTGTATATATGTATGTATATATATATATATATATATATATATATATATATATATATATATATATATATATATATATATATATATATATATATATGTATGTATGTATGTATGTATGTATGTATGTAGATATAAGTATTATTACACACAGATACGGTGATATAGTGAAGGAATCCTAAGAAATCCGTGTTTTAAATTTTTATGTATGTGCAGTAAAAATAGCACAGGTGAAAGAAATACACTAGGAGCGAAAGCAAACAATATTATATATATATATATATATATATATATATATATATATATATATATATATATATATATGTATAATAAATGTCACAGTCAATAAAGATCATCTGTATAACTGTACATTTTAACGAAAAAAGTGAGTAAAGGAAAAGAGACAATACTACATGATTGCAAAAAAATTCTAGGCGCAGCAAGTACGTTATGGTAGTGAATTTTCATAAGAAATGTACACTATTAGTAAGATAAATTATTAAAACTAATTCTTTAAATTTAAATGGACCTTGGAGATCGGTTTTAGAGTCCCAGTTAGCGATTATTTGAAAAAATTTATATTTTATATGGAGCTACTAAATTAAAATTTGGTCTTAGATATAATATAATATTTAAGTACTGCAAGTGCCTTTAAAAAAATTGTGTTACAAATTTCATTAAAGTTACAAACGTTTTTCATACAAAATTTATTTACAAAGGGAATTATAAATTAGGCAGGTATTTTTCCTTATTAATTGTTTGGATGGTTTTGTTTTAGTCAACCCATCCAGTTTTTGCAAACAATAAACAACAAAAAAGGTTTTTGATGTTATGGTAGAAAATTTTCTTAAAAATATTTCAAATCCGATAGCTCGATAAATTTCCCATTAAGCCAGAATCTTTAATATTGAACCTTAGTAACACCTATGTAAGCGCACGTAAGTAATAAATCAAAGAAGAATATTGAGATTCGCGGATAACTACAAATTTGTTTAAAAAAAATCTTTTTTGTTGTTTATTGTTTCCAAAAATTGGATGGGTTGACTAAAACAAAACCATCCAAACAATTAATAAGGAAAAATACCTGCCTAATTTATAATTTGACAGGTACATTCCCTTTGTAAATAATTAATTGTTTTCTGAAAAACTTTTGTAACTTTAATGAAATTTGTAACACAATTTTTTTAAAGACACTTTCAGTATTTACATATTATATCTAAGACCAAATTTGAATTTAGTAGCTCCATATAAAACTTTTTTTTTCAAATAATCGCTAACTAGGGCTATAAAACTGATCTCCAAGGTCCATTTAAATTTAAAGAATTTATGAAAATTCACTACTATAACTGCGTCCCGAAATTTTTTTCTTAATATGTAACTTAATTTTATTTTGCTTAATAACAGAAAAGATGATGCTATTATATTCAAAATACCAAAATAGCAATGTTGATGATTAACGTTAACGTTAGGTCTCGAATGTCTCGACTCAGCTCGCACTGTGCTGTCATCGCATGTAACGGTGTCCTATTGTACAAATTAGATTGTAATTATTTTTTAAAAATAAGACGAGGAATTGGTCACTCAACATTTATGAATATTAAATGACATTTAATGGATGGATTAATTTATTTTGAACTTTTATTTGTCATCAATAAGTAGTACAAATATGTGTTATGACCATGTTTTGCATTTTAAGATTCAAATGAAATTTTATTATATCTGGCAACCGGGCTCATTTATATTTAATTGTCAGGTGACTTGGTTGATTTTGAATTACCTACACAGAATAGCACATTCGCAGTCTAACCATGCTTGAAAACAGTCACCATGTGAAATGCCTCATGTAATTCGAAGTGATATCTTAGACTGTTTATTACTTTAGCATCTTTATTTTTTAATAACTCCTTTTCTCGCGAGCCATTTAATTTCAATTTTGGTTAACAGGTATATTATCACGTCTCATATATATGTGCAAATTTTCATTCGAATCACTCTCATAAAAATATTGTGTTTTCAAAATTTTCTTTACATTTTCTTCAAAGAAAAATGATACACACGGTGGCCATCTACGAACTTATCTAAGCCATTAACACAGTCAAGGTAATTCCCAAATTTAGTCCAAATCGGTCAAGTATTTTTTGAGTTGGATACATATACAAACATATATATATATATATATATATATATATATATATATATATATATATATATATATATATATATATATATATATATATATATATATATATATATATGTATAAACATATAAAAATCAAAACCGACCTTGGATATGGGTTCTAAAGGCCCAAACTCGCGCTAATTTGAAGAAATTTTCCAAAATCTTACCATCGATACCTCTCTATTAGTAAATTTTCTTAATGAAAATTCACTAAAACGTATTTAAAATAATTTATGGGAAACAAAACAGCAATGAATATTTTGTTTGAAAGCAGTTCAAAACCCAGTAAAACATACCAAAAATAAACATTATGACAGTCTAGAAAATATATATATATATATATATATATATATATATATATATATATATATATATATATATATATATATATATATACATGAACCTTAATTTACTAACACGCCAAAACCTATAATATAGTTATGGTTTATTATGGCATAAATTGTGCAAAGGACGTCGCAAGCGTTAATTTCTGGTTGTAGATGATGTCATTTTTATTAAGTAAAAGTCTGAACGCAGCAAGGGCGTTAGGGTAGCGAATTTTCGTTAAATTGTTTTAAATGTTAAATATACATTGTTTTTAAAACGACATTTGGTTGGCAGTATAACCTATATAGTAGTAACAATGTAACACATTTCAACAAAATAGCTTTGTTGTTTCAAGGAGTACAAATATTTTTCGAAAATAAACTTAAAAAGTTCCAGAGAACACTGGTCCGATTTTCCTGGCTAACGAAACTGTTCAAGCTATTTACACACGTGCCAAGATATAATTATTGACAAACAGTTTTATGACTTAAGCAGAAAACAAATGTTTTATGATATTTCGCAAAAATTTCTTTTACAAAAATTCACCATAAATTTTTTTTTTTGGCCGAAATTGCCTTGAGTAATGTTACACATTATATTATATTTTTCACAAAAATTTACAAATTTTTTTCTCGTATCTTGTATATAAACGAAAATATTGAGTTTTACCGTAAAAGTGCGTCACCCTGTATATGTGTAAACAGACAAAAACTGAAACTTACCCCGTATATGGGTTTTAGAGGTTCCAGTTCGCGCTCGTTTAAAGAAATCTTTTCAAAATTCATGAGTCTACGAAAATTTGCTAAGATATAGACTATTAAACCATAAACTCTATAGCCGAAACTACTGCCAAAGCATCAGAAAGAGGGTCTATTTATTTGAAATGGATTTTCCGATAACATTTTAGTAAAAGGAAGGACAATGATGGTTGAAGCTAAAACTTAAGTATTTGTAAAACACACTTATTTCTTCTACACAATCCGTATTTGTTTCAGATTATTTGTCAGAAATTGCAAATTTTGAAGTTTCAAATCGCGACTTTTGACGTTTTAGGAAAAAAAATTACAAAATTTTAAAAATATTTTTTCTGCCACTTCTTGATCTTTTGTGTTTGTGAATCTGCGTTGTCAACTGTACACACGTCTACCCACCTGTCAACAAAAACACATATACAACAAAAGTTGTATATGCTTTTAAGTCAAAATATTCAATTTTTTTTAGATGTTATCGATGTGCTTTCCTGATTACAACACCATATATTGATAGGCTAGTGACGACTTAGAAACAGTCACAATGCTATTGTTTTCCCATTTCCAGTCAATATTTCCCCATGATTTAGCATTTCGGTCGTAAAAGCTCAGAGAATATAAGCGAATTGACACTGGGACGACATAAACCACTTATAAGATAAAACAGAAGGAAAAGCGAGACACTGGATCGCCTACTCAACGAAATGGGATTTGTGAAACAGATGCGAACACAAATATTGAAACGTTATCGCATTATTGACGAGGATTCACTCGAAACGTATTATGATAATTCAGACGCTGTATTCACTGGATGAACCAACATATAAGATATATATATATATTTTTTAGAGAAGCTCCAAATTCATACACGTAATTATTACAAGCATTACTTCCAAATATCAAAATATAATCACATCGACTTAAATAAAACGGCTTTTCTTGCAGGCAAATGTTTTTAACACTAAGCGTTTCGGCGGTTAAAAACTATCCTTAGGGGAAATATTCAATCTTAAAGAAAACTTTAAACTTTCCAAAAGATTGTCAAGTTGAAGTTTCAACTATTGTCCTCCCAACAACAGCAGGAAACAAGAGAAGCAAGTATAGTAGTGGAAACAGTAAAACAGAAGAATTTCACGTAGTCAGAACAACAAGATTAGAGTAAGTGAAGATTGTAACCTGTGACGAACACTGCTAAGTACACTTGGAGAAGTTGGCAGGTGGTAGTGGACTTTTTCTTTACGTGATAGTAAAGAATTGTTTCACGATCGAGGAGGTACCACCCCTTACATCAAGGGGTGAAGGCCCAACGCCGTTTCCGGTTCTGGTGTATGAGTCGGTTTCCCTTATAAACAAAAATGATCCTTGTATAAAAGATTGCGGGGATAAAATACCCCTCCATTCTGATCTCCGGGAGAGGGGTGTGCAGGGGGAGTCGGCATCAAGATTTAACATATCCTTCTCGAATATATGTGGCCTAAATTCTAACTTGAACTCCGTCCACCATTTCATCCAGACTAATAGGCCCCAACTCCTCTTCCTCACCGAAACCCAAATCAGTGCAAAACAGCCACTAATCACCCTAATTTTCCAGGGTATGAGCTCCTTACTTTCTTTAGATTGCATGGAGGCGTGTGCCTATACGTCCGTGGCAATCTACCATGCACCAGACTCCCCAGTTTAGAAGCTGAAAGACAAGACATACTTTGGATGAAACTCTCTCTCAGGGCTGCAAGTGAATTCATCTGTTGCATTTACCGGTCACCTTCTGACAACTTTGTCCAGCTCTTCGACTACCTTTCTGAAAAACCGACTATCTGATTTCTGAATATCCTTCCTACGAGGTCACTATTCTTGGTAACTTTAATGTCAATAATAAGGAATTGCTAGGATATTCAAAAACGATCCACAAGGGAGAGCAGCGGAGGCCTTTGCAGTCAGAAATTCTTTAGCCAATATGGTTCAGCAACCTACTTACTTTCCTCTCATCCCAACACTCAGCTAAAATCATTTGGATCTCCTTCTTACTACAAAACCTGAATGCTATAAGACATCAGTCACCGACACCCCCCCCCACCCCCCCACCCGGTCGCTCAGACCACGGCGTGGTCACTGCTTCCTGTGCAATGCAACCCGAGGTCACACGTCATCACACCCACGTATCGTTTGGCACCACAACTCCGCTAACTGTGACGAAATGCGGGATTACTTTTCCTCAATTCCATGAGCGTCTGTCTGCTTCTCTCATTCTAACCCCTCTGCTATCTCACAAAACGTCACTGAAATTATCCAAGCTGGCATGGAATTATTTATTCCACGTACACAGAAAACCTTTTCAGCCACTCAAAAGCCCTGGTTCTGTAAATTCTGTGACAAGGCCAGACTTGAAAAGGTGAAAGCTCACAAAACGCTTCTACATACTCCCAGTCAAGACAACCGTCAAGCATTTAATGACGCAAGAAACCGCTATGTCCGCATTCTTTCTGAGGCAAAAAAACTTGTATAATAGCCACATCAAAAACAAAGTCCTCTCAAGCTCCAACGGCAGCAAACCCGTCTGGACTCTAGCTAAATCTACTGGAAATAATTTCTACAAGAGCACGTTCCCACCTCTTCTTGCAGGGGATGAAATTGTTTCTACCGTCCTGGACAAGGCGGAAATTTTTGCCTCGTTGTTCGCCGGCAGTTATACTCTCAACTTACCTCCAAATGTTCAACCACAAACAGTCTCTCTGAGGCCTAGAGTTGAACACACTGAGACCTCACAGACGATCTCCGGCGAGATTTGGGGAGTACGCAGATTGAGGCGCCGTAATCGAGCTACAACAACCCAACCCAACCCACCTTTGTCCACCGCTCTAAGGAGTAGGCAGATTGAGGCCTTAGATTCTCCTTACATATTTCCTTTACCTCTTGAAAATTGCTCGAGTTTTCATAAATTCTGGACGCGGTTCAACCCGAGAACCAAGTCTCATATATATATATATATATATATATATATATATATATATATATATATATATATATATATATATATATATATATATATATATATATATATATATATCCAACCGATAACTCAAAAAATACTCCACCAAATCGAAACCAAATTTGGCAATTCCCTTTATTTTGTTGATAGTTTGGCTGACTTTGTTAGACAGTTTTGGCAATCAAATACTTTTAGAAAACAAATTCAAAAAACTGCTTGAAAACACAATATCTTTTTAATTACTAGAAATATTAAACTAAAACTTCACAAGTATATACACATTGCACAATTGGTTCTACCTACCAGATTTGAACTCAATTGATTTAGTAGATCTTGAGTTATAACTAAATAACAAATCAATAATCTACGATATAACCTGAAATTACCTCTAAATGAATGCCTATAATGTTAGACAAGGCCAGACAGATAAATCAAGGTTCCGCTGAATCTCCTAATTAAGTTTTAAACGGACGGGCTACGAAAGTATGTCACAATAAACAATCGGCGGGGTTGCCATTTACGGAACCCTAATCTGAATCTGTTAATATCAGAAAAATGTAAATAATTAAAAAATTTAATGAAAATGATTCAATTTGGTTTAAAGAAATCTAGAACTACGTTTTATTATGTATAAATGTTATCCTTCTATTTTCTCGGCATTTAAAATGCATCTCCATCTCTCTAGTTTAATCTGACAACACCACTATTTGTGATTTGTTAAGTGACAGGAGTCATGAGATAAACGTGCACGTTCTGCGCATAACCTCGAAATCGACTCCGCTTATATCTAAGAATCTTAGAATATAAAACAACTACCTATATTCTAAGGTTAATAGAAATAGCAGATAAATAATACCTCAACCTTTAATTTTAACATAACTATAACAAATGCCTTTAGCCGTCCACTGTGACTGTAGTTATATTATGATTCGAACATCCAATCAAACAAATAAGAAAGTGGTTGTGTACATCATATTCAAGATCTATAAAACTGAAAACCAAGATTTTTAATTTAGGTTTAAATTGTTACCTCATTTCATTTGTTTAACATATTTTTCAGAAAATGAATTTGAGATTGCCTTGTTAGTCAGTCTCACATAGAGAGCTACAATATTTTCTCATTTAAGAAAGTATGGATACAGCAACAGTAAACAGTAAACAGCAACAGAAGATGAAGAGGGTCTGTGTGCAGCAAATACGTTGTGGTAGAGAATTTTCGTAACAAGATTTCAAATTCAAACTCAATTTCCCATTAAGCTATAATGTTCAATCTTAAGCCATAGTAGAACACATGTAAAATACCTTTTTGGTTGTTTTGTTTTGAAAAACGAGTTCGATTGGGTTGACTAAAACAAAACCATCCAAAAATACCTGCCATATTGATAATTTGGCCAGTGCATTCCGTTTGTAAACAATTATTTTTTTTCTGGAAAAGTTTTGTAACTTTAATGAAATTTGTAACACAATTTTTTTAAAGCGACTTGCTGTATTTACATATATATATATATATATATATATATATATATATATATATATATATATATATATATATATATATATATATATATATATATATATATATATATATATATATGCCAAATTTTAATTTCCTAGTTCCATAGAAAATAGATATTTCTTCAAGTAATCGTTTGGAAATTACTGTGATCTCTACAACCAATCTCCAAGATCTGTTTGAATTTAAAGAATTAGTTTTAATAATATACATTACTAATAGTGTACAATTCTTATGAAAATTCGCTACAATAATGCACTTGGTGCGTCCCCAACTTTTTCTTATTGTTTTTTTAAACAATATTTTTCCGGAAAACCTGCGCCGATTTTTCCGGCTTTATTTTCAAAATGAACATATAAACCGAGTGACATCAAAATCAACTAGAGAGCATTAAAGCGTATCAAAGAGAAACAGCAGATCTCTAAAAATCAATATGTTCTCACGGCAGATTAAGAGGCAACCGCTCGCTAATTGCTGTAATGATTCTTGACAAATAGCAAACCACGTCCCCCCCCTTTATGCTCAAGTCCCAGTGAGCAATAATATACAGAAGTTATTAGTTTGTCCTGATTATCAACTCCAGCAAGTTGCATAATAATTAATGTTATTGTGTTATATTTATACGCGAGCACCCCCTTTACAGCCGCCATCTTGAACCTTGAAGTAACGCGGGGTGCATATTTTATATCAGGTTTGGCTAACGCGCTTAATATTAACTTGCGAGCTTAAATGCGTTGCATTGTACGAAATTTCTGTGTTTCTGTTATAAAAGGGGGTTTTTACTGGATTCGGCGATATAATCTGGTTATAAAATTTCGTATTATATTAAAATAAACGTCTTTATTATGTAAATTAGAAGCTATAAAACTGTAAATTGTATGGATTATTTGAGAAGGGACATTAGTTCTTGTTGGGATTTTTCGTGCTTGTATAACAGCCACTCAAATTTAATATGTTAAGAGTCTTGTTTTGTTAAGGATTTCTTTAGCTTTTTTCCTAGACCCCGAACTAGAGAACCTGCAACCCATATCCTTTTTTTTTAATATTTCAACAACACACCACCAGGGCTTACAGCCTAAATACTATCATACCGTGGGTGTCGACAAGGAGGAAAGAGGCAACTTGTTAATTCTGGACTTGAATGCTTGGAGGTTCGGAGGAGAGGGAAAAACATGTACCGGCAAAGAATTCCACAACTTGAAAGTCCTCGGGACAAAAGAGCGGGCGTTACAAGATGTTCTATGTCTGGTCACCTGGACAGTAAAAGGGTGCATTCGCTCTGTTCCGCTGGTAGATCTGTTGGAGGCAGCAGGTGGAGGACCAATGGAAGAAAGCTCCTCTGAGCAGTGCCCGTGCAGATATCTATAAAAGAAAGAGAGGTCACCAACGGCACGTCGCTGGGCAAGGGATGGCAGCCTTTGGTTGAGGGTGGTGTCACCGATGAGACGTATAGCTCTCTTCTGAATGGAGTCCAGGATAGCGAGTGTAGAAGCGGCAGCAGCACCCCAGATGTGGGAGCAGTATTCGAGCTTTGGCCTTATTTGTGAAGTATGTAAGTTATAGAGATTAGCTGGTGAAAAGTATTTGCGAGTCAGGAAGGGGAAATCTAATTTCTTAGCAGCCGCTTCTGCAATTGATGTGACATGTTGGTGCCAATTGAGATTTCGATCCATAGAAATGCCAACAAGTGAAACGGACTCATTACTTTGAATAATTTGGTTGTTCATTGTGATGAGTCTAGGGCTGGTCTATCTCTTATGAGATAGAAAGCAAGACTGAGATTTGGTGGAGTTGAATTCTACAAGATTTCTACTTCCCAGTGTAATATTTTTTGGAGATCCACAGAGACAGAACCCTCCATGAGTCTGCGATCCTCATCTAATTGGGCTAAAGAGACAGGCTTAGAATATTGTATATTTGAGTGGAGGGTGCTGTCGTCCACGTAACCGTAAACTGAGTTGGATGTGCTAGCGAGGAGGTCATTGATGTAGAGAAGAAACAAAGTAGGGGCTAAATCTGAACCTTGGGGGCTAGGCCAGTTATCATTTTAGTGAATTCTCGTAGAAAAATTTGGAAAACTTTTGCATCTCCAAAAATAACAAAGCTTTGGCAACCAAATTTGATGCTCGGCTTATATTATAAAAAGCATCGTATATACAAAAAATTAAGACATCTAAGTTAAAAGAAAAAAGTTATAGGCATTTCAATAAAAATAAAAAAATGATGACCAGAGAAACGCACAAAACCAAAATATTTTGTGTGATTATTGCATATTACAGACAGATATTATAAAGTTTTTTTTTTTGGCGCAAGAAGGTCAAGAAATACGAGAAAAATTACTTCGAAAATTTTATAGTTTTTCTTGTTAAAATGTCAATGTCGCGATTTAAAACGTCAAAATTGGCAACTTATATACAAAGAATCTGAAACGGATACGGGTTATGTAGTAATTAATTTGATAGGATTATCTCTTCATAATATATAAGTAGTTAATAAATTGTTTTCACAAATTTCAAATGAAACTTCAAAGCAACAGACTTAATAACGTTCGTATTACTAGCAGTTTGTGACATGAAAATATGAATATTTTTCCGCTTGTATTTTTTTGGTCCAAATTCTAGTGACAAGTAAAAAAAAAGTCTGGACGCAGCCAGTGCGTTATGGTAGCGAATTCTCGTAAAAATGTTTTTAATGACAAATATATCTTGTTTTTAAAAGAAGGACATTTGGTTGGCAGTATAACCTTTATATTAGTAACAATTTACCGTATTTCATTAAAATAGCTTTGTTGTCTCAAAAAGTACAAACATTTTTCGAAAATAAACTTTAAAGTTCCAGAAGTAAACTGGTCCGATTTTCCTGGCCAACGAACCTCTTTAAGCTGTTTACACACCTGCCAGGATAAAATTAATCACAAACAGCTTTAGGACCAAAATTGAAAAAAAAATATGAAAATTTGCAAAAATTTCTTTTACAGACAATCACCATTTTTATACAGAAATTGACTTCAGTAATGTTACCCTAAAAACTAACCCCGTATTTGGGTTTTTGGGATTCTAGTTCGCCTCATTTAAAGAAATCTTTTTAAAATTCGCGGTCCTCCCACTAACGAATCTTTTCTACGAACATTTGCTAAAATATTTATTATTAAACCATAAACTCTATAGCTGAAACTACTGCCGAAGCATCAGAAAGAGGTTCTATTTGAAATGGATTTTCTAAAAATATTTTAGTAAAATGAAGGACAATGATTTTTGAAGCTGAATGTTAAGGCTTTGTGAAACACACTTCTTATGACATATCGTCTACATAATCCGTATTTGCTCCAAATCGTTGTCTGAAAATTGCAAATTTTAGATTTTTTAATTTTAGTGAATTTTTCGTTTTACGAAAAATTCGCTAAAAATGACATTTTCCCTTTTGTAATTTTAGTTTTACATCTCAGGTACATATTTTGAGTTTTATGTATTCTTTTAGCAAATGTTTGTGTAAAAAATTCTTAAGTCAGTTTTCGTAGAAATTGTTTTGTGTAAAATTTTGTTAAATTTTGGTAGTAAATAATAAATGTTTAATAAGTTATGGTAAAAACATTTTTCGGATTTTCGTGGAAAAAGTGTTTGCCACTTTTCGTGCAAAAATTTTTGTTGTAAGTTTCGTCGAAAATGTATCGCAAAAGCTACTGTCAAAGCATCAGAGAAAGGGTCTATTTGAAATTAATTTTCTGGAAATATTTTAGTAAAATGGAGGACAATGACGGTTGAAACTAAGACTTCAGGCTTTGTAAAACATTCTTCTTGCGACATGTTTTATACATAACTCTTATTAGAATCAGGTTCTTTGCCTAAATGTTGCCAATTTTGACGTTTTAAATCGCGATTAGTTTCAGGTTATTTGCCTAAATGTTGCCAATTTTGACGTTTTATCGCGACTTTGACGTTTTGAAGAAAACGCCAATTTTTTTTTCTTTAAATGCCTATAACCCTTATTGTCTTTTAACTTACTTACTTAATGATATAAACCCGCGCACCTAATTTCGCTGTCTTTATTTTGTTATTTCCGGAGATATAAAAATTTTCCAAAAGGAAACAAAACTTTCCGGGAAAAAACCGGGCAGATTTTTCTGGCTAACGAACTTATCTAAGCCTCTTGCAAAAGGAAGGCACTCACCAAATTTGATCAAAATCGGCCCATTATTTTTTTAATTCTCGGTGTGATACATACATACGTACATACATACATACGCAGTCCAGACTTTTTGTTTGTGTTTTTAAAGCAAAAAATGAGTGAACCTGTATCGTATGATTACAATTGAAAGACCATCAGCGTCTCTTATTGAGCGAAAGGTGCAACACGTTGGTTTCAGTTTCAGCACTCAGACGACGCGACGTTTCAGGCTCAGGTGGCACTTGACGCTTTCATTACACTGAAGCACACAGCTCCCTTTTCATTGTTATATGAATTCGAGCACACAATTAGAACTCAAGTACTTCATAATGAGACATCTTCAACACTTCCAGTTGATAGACTGTTAACGAGAATCTCCTACGAACATTCCACTGACTCAGCTGTCTCTGTTTTACAGTATTTGGCGCAAAATTACAACTCTAAACTATTAAGAGGAGACTCCCAATCGCGAAAATTTGTCTTACTAAAAGTTTTAAGTCACTAACTGCAAGAAAATGCTTTGACATATGGACATGGAAAGAAAGTAAAAAGAAGGCACAGAAAGGCAACTAAAATTATTCTCGAAGAGGTGAGAGAAGAAAGGTCGTGCTGAGAGAATTTTGGAAGAGAAAGGCAAACTTTTCTGCAGATATTCAGACACATAATAATTGTCTGACCACATTATTTAAAGGTCACATGTTTGGAAACATAGGAAGAGATAGGGGAATTGAAAACTTCTCAATTAGATCCATTAACCACAGACTTTTATTATTTTTATAATAAACTTAAAAATCGCTTATGTCCTCTGTATTCCATTCCTCGCCAAGCAGAATAAGGAAGATGGGTTAAGTGTTAGGAAAATGTAGCTTTTACTATATTCTAATTCATTTTCACTTCATACGTTGTGAAACGAACAATTTACTCCGCCAAACAAAACAAAATGTATAAAAGATAGCCTGTTATTTTTAGGAAAAGTTTATTAGAATCGACTTTCCTTTTTATCTTCGCTTCCAATAAAAACTAAAGACCCAAATTCAAATTCAGTTTCCAGTTCCTCGCTCTAAGCTCTCCATCATTGTTATTTGAAGGTAGGAGCCTTCCGATAGGCCCTTATCCTTAAAGTAAATTACAGGTTACCTTAAAATTCAATACTTTTGATATTTCAGGTGCTGAATAATATGGAAAAGTTCAAAGCAAGTGCTTCCTAGAGTTGTATTGTAGAGTGGCATGAATAATTCAAATGGAAGTCTTTGAACGGGAGCGAAGACGTCGTGTGTTCTTGATATTGACAATGCGTAAGGGGCCCGCCAATCGCATGTCTCATTCTGCATTGCAATATCGGGGACATGTGCGATCATCGGTAACTCTCTTGATAACCGGCAGAGGGCGGACGTCAGCCGCAGACAGACAATACACCGGGAGATGCGAGATATATTGCCTGGGGGGGTTATGCTGCTGACGACGCTGTATCTGGGGGCTACATTTGCATCAAATTTAAATCATACTATGTTGTATTGTTAACGATTTGCTAAATAACTGACAGTGTATTTGACTGCAAGTCAATAATTCATTTTCGTCTACTTGATCCATTTTCTAACTGCCAGTGGACTAAAACTAACACTGAAGGCTAGCTCCGCAAATGTAATTAAGTTAATAAATTCTCCTGGCGGTGCCATTCAAGCGAAATCGTTTGTAGAGAAAACAAGAGGATTCGTGCCAGACAAAAGTGTCTACGTGTGTGTTTAGTATAGAACGATTGGGTCAAATTTAAGGCCACCTTTGGATATTGTGGTCAGAAAGTTCACATATCTTAGAATCAAGTGCAACAAATCTTGCATTTTTCCTTTATGACCAGCAGACGCTTTGCCGAATGCATATGTAAGCTGATACTGGTTGCGATGGTACCGTATGCTGGTATGGTTGTATTTTAGCCCACTCAGCGATTTTGAAATACTGAATTTAGATGTATTACCTTTCAAAGTCGGGGCACAGCAAGTGCGTTATGGTAGTAAATGTTCATAAAATATTTTTAATAGCAAATATGTTTTTCTTAACGAAAGCAGCCATCAAAGTTGATTACCAGTATAACCTACGTAATATAAAAAATGTACCTTGTATCCTCAAAATAACTTTATTGTTGGAAAAAATGGAAAAATTCGCCACAAATAAACTTAAAATGTTGCCGAAAGAACTGGTCCGATTTTCCTGGCCAACGAACCTCTTCAAACTAATTACCCACCTGTTATAATTATTCACATGAAGCTGCTGGACGACACATCCAAAAAAAAATCTTTGTATGAAAATTTGCAAACAATCCTTTTCACGAAAATCCGAAAACATTTTTTTTACGATGTTATTAAACATTTATTATTAATTACCAAAATTTCACAAAAAATATTACAAAAAATGATTTCTACGAAAACACAAAAAAAATTCTACGAAAACTGACTACATATATATTTTTTACACAAATATTTGGTAAAGGAATACTTAAAATTAAGTTATATACCTAATCTGTGATTAAAATTGAAAATAAAATAAGTTGTTTGCACGAAAATCCAACATAATCAACTATTATGCTCTGTCTGAGTTCCGCTCACGGTTCAGCCGGTCTTACCACTACCTTACTGGACGCTGGGTGACAAGAAAGTTATCGAGTCTTGGGCCTTGGGTCCTCTTGTTGATGCTTCTCTCGGCTGTTGCCGCTTGATGACACCTGCCACAGGGGCGCCACTGGGGACTAAACGATATTAGAACACAACATATATAAACATATTAAAATTGAAACTGACCCCGGATAGGGTTCTACGGGTCTTAGTTTGCGCTCAATTGCAGATTTTTTTTTCTAAATTCAAAAGTCGTGGTCACCCCATTAGTAAATGTTTTTTAAGAAAATTCACTAATAGTTCTTGTTTCATTTTTTCCAGGTTTTTCAAAGTTACCGTTGTTATATTATCTACCTCCAGAGTTTTGTTGTATAAATGCCCCTTTATAACTTTGCTAAATTATTATTTTGAACCCGGTAGGTCGGATCTTGGGGGGGGGGGGGTATTTCACGAATGAAGACGCGTGCAATCTTGACGACACTGCTTTGTAAACTAGTTAATACGTTGGGGAAGGTAGTTGGACGCGCATGATTGTAGGACCCACCCCTACGGTTTTATAGGCGGGAACAATTGTGTTGGGTCTCTCAGACCAGGCGCCACCACTGTAGGGTTAGTCATAATTTGAAACAAAATGTAAGTTGATATGCAAATAATAGTTGCGTATCATGAAAGTTCTTACCTACTGTTGCAATCACAAAATATCAATATATGTCTAAATCAAATGAAATATAATACATCCTGCGAGGCCATGGTTAATGTCTTATTAATATGGGTTCGGAAAAACTACCGCAGTTATAAATGAAGAAAATACTAGGTTATTTCAGCTGCCTCTCTATAAGGAGGGCAGACATCTTTAACGTGCCCCACATCGCGTGAATACGGGGCTTTACGCTTCATCCAAATGGCAAAACGTGCTCAAATACAATGTCACAACCTCGGTTGATGTTGATTCTTGAGTATGTAGTGAAAAAGTGAACGGAGAGCCCTGGAATCGAACCCAGTACCTTTCGGTTTAGATGCACACATTCCACTGAACTACCGAGGCTCTTGCATTAAAAATCTACAAAACCTGGAATAATTTACAGAATAAAATGCGATACTCGGAAGAATCTTGCACTAAATATTTGTGTGAAAACAAAACACAAAGGAAAACTAACCTGCTCCTCTTCTTGCAGAAAGTACAAAAGCTTTTTTCAGAGTGTCTGCAACTGAAAAGATGCCGCCCGCCTGAACTTCTCGGTTTTCTGTAACGGACCTCGTATTATGTCAGCCGCAGAATTCATAGAGACCATTACCAAAAGCAAGTAAAACGTTTCTTTTCTTGCAGAATATACAAAGCCGTTTTTTTAAGTATTTACAACTGAAAAAGATACCGCCTAAGCTTCTCGGTTTTCTTCATCGGACCTGGTATTATAACAGCCGCCAAATTTGTAGAGAGAAGAGAGCTGCCGTACTACCAATAGGTGAGGTAACGCCCCCATATCCGCCTATGTGACTATTCGAATCATAATAGCTGTCATTACATGCTCCAAGTAAATTACATCAGACTTGACACCTGGCACCTGCCTTTGCTTATGCCTGTTAGTTCAATTGTTGTGATCGAGCTTTCTTGGATCTATGCTACCGTAAAACATAACGTTTTAATATTTATTGTTTTTGTAATGACAAAATTTCTATAAAATTGTTTTTCCTTATCGCAAACAGGAGTTAATAGAGGTTAGTCTAATAATAATAATAATACAGCACTTTCATCGTGCTACCGCAGCGAAATGGCTTGTGCAACCACTCACAACACGTTGCAGAATACCATGCTATGAGGGAAGAGCGGAATGTTGCGGAAAGAATTGACAAAAACAACGAGATAACAGCAGAGGCAAACATGTACGATATGAATCAATAACGCAGAGATTGCATGAATCGAAAAAACGGCTTTCCTGGTCAACCTTATAGGTTAATAGCAAATTGAGCTATTCAAATTTGAAGCATTTAATGAAAATTCGCTACCATAACGCACTTACTGCTTCCAGAATTGCTTTTCTTACAAAGATGTATTATATTTAGATGGAAAATGCAAAAATGCAATAACATACGGCGTGTTCGATTAAAAAAAAAGAAAATTTAAATCACCAACGACTTATGGGCCAGCCTGTAATTGTGGAAATATTTTTTAAGATGTAGTTCAAGACACCCTATAATTAATGTATACCATTTTTTTTCGTAACTTGCATAATAACGGATATATTGAGCTTTAATGATTTTTTACGAAAATTTGACAAAAATGATATACCATTAAACGATAAACTCTATAGCCAACACCACTGCCAAAGCATCAGAGAAAGGGTCTATTTTAAATGAATTTTCTGGGAATATTTTAGTAAAATGAAGGACAATGACGATTTGAAACTAAGAGATCAGGCTTTGTAAAGCATTCTTCTTGAGACATTTTCTTTCCATAGCTAATATTAATTTCAGGATCATTGCCTAAATATTACCAGTTTTGACATTTTTAATCGCGACTTTGACGTTTTGAGGAAAACCCAAATTTATTTTTCTTTAAATGCCTGTAACTTTTTTGTCCTTTAACCTACACAGCTAAATTTTGGTAGGTAACTTACCTATAATGATATAAACTAACGCGTATGAAATTTGGTTCGCCTTACTTTGTTAATTTTGGAGCAAAATTTTTTTTCGATTTTTTTCGAAAGAAAACACAACATTTTTCGGGAAAACCTCGGCGGATTTTCCTGGATAACAAACTTATCCAAGCCACTTGCGAAAGGAAGGCACTCACCAAGTTTACTAAAAATCGGTCCATTATTTTTTAAGTTATAGGTTTGACACATAAATATATATATATATATATATATATATATATATATATATATATATATATATATATATATATATATATATATATATATATATATATATATATATATATTTATATTTATATATATAAACATATAAATTCTGAAACTGACCTCGGATTTGGGTTCCAGGGGTCCTAAATAGCGCTCATTTGAAGAAATTTTTTCAAAATTCAAAAGTCTGGATCTCCTCATTAGTGCATATTTTTTTTTAAGAAAATTCACTAAAACATACGAAAGGAATGGGAAAAGAGCAAAATATAACACATTTACCAAACCCATGGAAAACAGATATTAAAAGGGATAAGAAACGATGCTTTGAACTGATATAAAACAGGCTTAAAGGCAGATCCTTAAAACACAAGAAAACCGACTAAACAAGTAAAGAACAAGGTGGGACGGAAAAAAAAATGAAAACGAAGAAGTGAATTTCACGCCATTTAGAGTCATCAATTATCACGTCCGCCATTAACAATCTGATTATTAAGTATACGTAGTGGCAAAAATATTAATAAACGCTAAAAGACCGTTGAAAAAATAGAGTTCGTGTGGCACACTGAATTGTTAAACAGTAGTGATGGGAAAAACCGTTATTTTCTATTGACAGTTGAAGCCGTTTACGTTATTTCATCATAACCGTTGAAAATAACAGCTTCAGTTATTTCGCTGTTATTTTGAACTGGATAGTCGATCGATAGTATCCTACATTACCAAAGCTGTGAGCGAGATTGAGCACACTAGAGTATAAATAACGTGTTTCCTGTTAAGTAATATGTTATGAAGTAAAGTCTGCTCTATACTGCATAACATACCCATACATATTTATTTTATTCCCAGTCGCATGTCCATTCATCCCGTTAAATAGTTAAATTTATCAGTTGCCGATGAAAACCGATGTTTATTCATCGAACCTAGTTGCAGTGGAACTGAAACAGATACGACTCCGAATTCTAGTTTAGTGTAAAAAACCTTATTTTGTAAGCTGTTATTTTTATAAATCCACAACTGGTGGTTACCGTTGCGGCTCGACAACCGTTTAAAAATAACGGACAGTTAAATAACGACCCATCACTATTAAACAGCTGATCTTGACAGGCAGGTAATCTGTAGGCATTGATATATGAGGTTGCTTATTTAAGGTTGGTATTCTGTAAGCTTCTAGAAGTTTGACCAATGTAGACTGCATTACAATATCTCCAGGCTAGTTTATGAATTTCAACTTTTGTCAATAATTACGAATTTACTTTGCGGTAACTGTTAAATCATGCGTAGTGTTGTAAGATTTAAATGCCAGCTCTGTAATTGTGCGTTTCCAAAATAAATTATTAAAGCATGCTTGTTATCTAAACTAAACTAAACTAAAATAGTTTGAGTGCTAGCCTGTATTCCTTTCTCACTATTATTTTAGCTATTATTTCAAAGGGTAGCCACTATTACATTCTGTCTGCATAAATGATTGTAACTTCTTTGAGTGAATATTTGCACTTGTGATGAGCATTAATAAGTACAATTTGAATAATCCAATTCATGACAATACAGTTTTCAGCTACATCCCGAGCGACTCACATCATACGTACGCACAAAAAATTGCCAGTCTGAATTTTTTAGTAAATCGGTTAATTAATTTTCCTTTAAATAAAAGTAGATATACCAAAGATTTAAATTATATTAAGAACGTGGCCGAATATAACGGATACACTGCTTGCCTAGTGAAAAAATTAATCAACAAACAGAAAACAAAGAAAATGTTGACGGAATCAACGACGTTCAGAAGAGAAAAATCGGAAAAAAACTTTGTTTGCTTACCATTTGAACCCAGAATCACGAGGGGTCTAGACAGCATTTTAAAAAAGTCAACTTACAGCTAACATTTTCAACAACAAATACCTTAAAAAACTTTCTAGGTAACCCAAAAGACAAGGACAGCGCGGACAAAATGTCGGGAATTTATGAAATAAGTTTTAAATATTGTAATCTTAAATACGTCGGACAAACAATAAGATCGATTGGAATTAGATACAAAGAACACATATCCCAATTACGTTACGGTACTGTAGATAAGTCTGCCGTAGCCCGACATATTTGGGATAATAATCATCACGTTGATAAAGATAATCTGAAATTAATAAAAAATGTTAGAAAACCAGGACAGCTAAATGGGTTCGAAAGCATATATATTGCGAAATCTGGTTACAACAAAAAATGTATGAACACTTCACCAGCGCCAATTACGAGTCACTTGATCGATTGCTTTGCTAAATAAAATTCCCACGTTTTCAAGTTTTACCGATAACAATACAGTTATTGCCGCCAAAGGAACCGTTGTTAATTTAGCTGTTTTTGAACTTTCTCAAAACTATTACAGATGGCCACTTTTTAAATAAAGCAGTAGGGATGGCGCATAGACCTTGTACGGCGATAAAAATACAATACACTTTGGAATTTGCCTACGACTAGTGTCTCATCTCGGTTCGATCTCTTTACCTGAGATCCGGTATATAAGTTGATGTTAGTTTTTAAGTATTTAGAATGTTTCATCCTCTGATGACGCTAACTTGGTTAGTGAAACGATCGTCAGGTCTTTTAAAATGTGTTGTGGTGATTTGGGTTCTCCAAGTGTACATAACAGTTTTCAGACTTGACGATTGTCATCAGAGAGCTGAATAAAGTTTACAATAAATTGTACTTATTTGAAATTCTTTTTTTTTAATTTATTAAAGACATGCGTATTAAAAATGTACGTTGAATTATATGGTGGTACAGTTGTGTCTGTGTATCCTTTCTGTGTTTTGATCAATTAAATAATTCTATAGCTTTCTAATCGTTTCACTTCTAAACGTCACACAGTCTGGTATAGATATTATTAAATACTCAATGAAAGGCTTCTGATCCAGTCAATACATTTTATTAAAATCCCGTTACAGCAGGAGGATGTCTTCGAGCAGTTATTATTATTATTATTATTATATATATATATATATATATATATATATATATATATATATATATATATATATATATATATATATATATATATATATATATATATATATATATATTATTATTATTATTATTATTATTATTATTATTATTATTATTATTATTATTATTTAAAAAAATCATATTTCAGTGTTCAATTGTTTGAATTTTATTTTTAATTTGTTTTGTTGTTTAGTTCAGTTAGTTTGTTTGTTTGTTGACCATCTGATTCACACTGTGGTAAGTTTCTAATAAGGGCATCAATGGGAAGGTGGAGGCAAGTCTACATATTGTTCTGCAAATACACATGTTCTTGCTTATATTCGTCAGCATTCTCCGTAAATTAGTAGCAGATTAATAAGCTTTGGCATAGAACAATTCGTCTTAGAAGAGATTGAGATTTTCAAACATTCTAAGTGTCAAACCAGTGAAATTTTAAACTTGTCCAACACAGATTTAACGAACTTTCCTTTATTCTATAGCCAATTAGTGTAATTAGTGCTGCTGAACTCTATGGTTTTTCTACATGACCATGAACATTGTCTTTGAAGATGGCTGCTCTATGGCTCTCTGACCATTCCTTGCTATTTTTGTCGTTGACATTTCACTTCTGACACTTCTGTTGCACCTGCGCCGGTGCACCCTGTCCGTTTCAAGTTCACATAATGGCCGCCCTTCATCATGTTTGTTAAAATCGCCGATCTTTCGCATTGATTTTTGTCGTTGAAGTAAATTTTTCTGGCATTATTCAGAGGTATTATTACACGCCCCCTAGCACAATGGATGAAGTTGTGACCTGTGGAAACCTTCATGTATAGTTCCGAGTTCAATTTTTTGAGAATTGTTCAAGTGAGTATGGTTCATTTTTTCACTTGTTTCTTTGCCCTAGTGGTTCTCATTGGGTTTCTTGCTTAACTTTGCCTGCCTGCTGTGTTGTTTAACTTGTCAGTTTCACTCATTGGCTTTGCTATTGCCTCAACAATAGACTTGCTTATATTAGTGTTCAAATTATCAGTTATTACACTTTGACAGTCTTTGTGTCTCAGTGCTTTGTTAGTTGCTTGATGCTTTTAACTTTGTTAACTTAGTTTGCATGTTCAAATCAATTTTTTAACTGTGGTTATTGTATCTATAGTTTTTTAGATTTTTAGATTTTGACTTGACTGTTGGTCAGTGTTTCTTCTGTGTGACTTGTGGCCTTTGACTTTTATGTGAGGATCACCTTGTTATCATTGTGCTCGGTGATGCGCAATTGCCTACCGGAAAAACTAATGTTTTTCTGACAGACCTGTCTTGCTTGTGTTTTTAGATTTTCCCCTGAGGATGACCTCTTTGAGGGTCGAAACGCGTCGGGAGTGAAGTAAATTTTGGTGTCTGGAGGAGAAGCCGCTACATTCAACGTTTAATTATGGTAATCCCAGACAGTGTGACGTTCAGAAATGATATACTAATTTGAGGACAACATATTTTTTTCTTGAGATCAAACCAAATTTTTGTGCAGAGAAGTAAAGTTCACTTAGTTGTATTACTCAACTCAAAACATAACTGTCAAACTGGGAAGTTGGTTACTGTAAGACTAGATGCATTCTCGCAACAATTAGAACCGTAGACCAGTTTCGCTCTCATTAGAGCTCTTCAGTACGGCATACTAATTGCAGCAAAAATGCATCAGAAGTAATACGGCTAATAGTATATCCAGCCTTAAAATACTAAGTGAGGAGTGGTGAAGTGCTCTAATGAGAGCGAAACCGGTCTACGGTTCTAATTGTTGCGAGAATGCATATAGTCTTACATACTTTGTCCCTATATTGGGGTAGAAATGGGCCAGGGCTGACAATTTTCTAAATTGTTAGTTAGTTGTATACAGTCTCTAATTTTTTAATACTTTGTGTTATTTGGAGCTGGCGTGACAACATACTACTTGGTTCCGCAATTAGGTGGCGGTACGTCAACCACTCACTTAGTAGGTTACTGTTCAAGTTTGATATTTTCCATGGCACTCTACAGCAATCCTAATACACACCCATATTGCATATTTCGAAGCTGAATATCTCAAAAACCGTACGGTTTGGGTATAGGGAATGATTAACAAAACTCGAAGAGTAGTGAAAGATCTTGCGAATGGCATTATAATATAGAGGGTGATCTATTTGAAAAAATTTAATATCCGCTCATATGCGTTTTTAATCGCCCTGTTGACAACAATCAATCTGTCGGAAGATTGTGTGTACTAAGTTAAAATATACAATAATGAGAAAAAATTATGCATAATAAAGAATATCCAATTTGCATCAATAAATAAGATATAGGGCATTGAAAAGGACATATTTTTGTAATAAAAATGGCCATATCTCTTGAAGCAATCAGTTTAAGGAGCAAAACCGTATATTGAGAGAATAGCCAAGATCCGGTTTATCCGAATCTGTAATAATATAAAGGCTGTTCCATTTGAAATATGGGATATTGTGTCCACTTCCGGTATAACCGGAAGTCGCAGGATGTTCTAAATGTCTTAGATGGATTGGGCATAATGTAAAACCTCATACTACAGATATTCAGAGTCCAAATCAGTCTAGTTTCTCCAAAACGTCTAATAGGAACTCGTAAGGAATCCCCTGTATAAGCTCCACCCTTTAAGTCTAAGATTTCAGGTTGCAAAGTTTGTCTACTGTGGTACTAGTATTATATTTAATGTTAAAATGTTCTAACAGAAAACTGAGAATAATCCAACATCGTTATAAACTCATTAAACTTATTAACACTCGATAACTTAGAAGAGACATTTTCTCATTCACACACCTAATTTCTAAACCTTTAGTTCTCGCCGCAATTATTGCTTGTTTGCACATAAAATACGTTAAGTGTTTACTTTTGAAACTGTTGCCTTTTGTAATAATTACCAGAACCACATGAGAGTACACAAACATTTACAAGAATACGTGTATAATTCCCGACAAACTACATGTGGATATATGCTAGTAAAGCTCTACAAATATTAAGGTTATGTAGATCATTCTCTCTAGATTAGGAGTTTATGCTACATTTTATCAAACTAATCCTTTGTAAACACAGTTACATTGTATTTTACATACACTCATGTGCTCGCAAGATAATAATTCTCAGAAAGTTGAACATGCTTTCTAACAGCTTTGTAGTGACAAGCTCACATTAGTATGTATTTAGGTGGCACGTTAGTAAATGTGAAAAGTCCTATATTTGCCATTTCTTTATAAGAGATTGTTTCACATATCACAGGTCATCATAGATTCCGATGTCCACCCATATGAAATAATAGATGTTGAAACAGAAATAAAAAACATTGGTGAACACATTTTTAGCAATATCTGTTGTGTACAATCCGCATTCGTTTTAGAATCGTTGTTCAAAAATCACCAACTTTGAGGTTTTCAGATTACAAATTATAAAAATTTTTAGCTTAGTTTTGGATACTTCCTGTGGCGGTGGTTCCGACCGCAGTGTTTCCGCCAACACTACTCTGTGATTCTGCGTAAATACTCCTGACAGTTGAAGGTTATGTTCTGCGACAGCCGGTTGTCAAGAGCTACTGCAACTAAGAAACACCAGGCGATTTCTCTCTTCTCAGAGATAACCTGATCAGAAACAACTCACTGGCAAGTTTTATGTGTTCACACTCTTTTCGAGTCATGTATAGTGTATCACGTGTAGATATTTAGTGTATAAAGTTTAGTCAATTTGTGAAATAATAATGTTATGTTGAATGTTTACCTATGGATTTAATATCACCATCCCAGGTAATCAAACCCAACAAGTGCGAGATGTAATTAACATCCATATTGGTGACCCCGTGCCGTAAGCCGAAGAACACTGCGTTGCAGAGCCTGATGTTCCAACCGACGTCGCCTAATTTCCACGCACGTGCTCGTGTCTACAGGAAACAAATATCTAAACAGGTCAGGCCTTTCTAATTTAAAAATTATCTGATTTTTTTCACAATGGCCGAAGATTCTTCAAGCAGCAATATCATGGCAAGGGTTGCAATAAAATTACCTCCTTTATGGAGACGTAACGTGAAAATCTGGCAAATTCAGGTTGACGCCCAGTTCGATAATCGCAGATCAGGTTCTGAAAAGACAAAATTCAGTCATGTACTCGCTATACTCGATCCTGATGTCGCAGAGTTAATTTAAGATTTTTTAACTCAACCATTATCATCAACCCCCTATTCAGATCTAATGAAACGTCTTTTATTAGAATTTGAAGAATCCGAAAGTCGCGAAATAAATAAACTTTTAACAGAATTAGAATTAGGCGACAGAAAACCATCCCAACTTTTACGCGAAATGAAGTTTTTAGCCGGTAGTCAGATTAAAGAGGATTTCCTTAAAACTTTATTGCTACAACGTTTACCAGTCAACGTTCATTCAATTTTGGCTTTGAGCAACGATTCTCTAGAAAATTTGTCGGTTATAGCAGACAAAATCGTGGAATATTCCGGAGATAAATAAAACGTGGCTGAAATTCAGTCACGCGAGCCCGACAAGCTAGCCAAGTTAGAAACGCAGTTAGAGAAGCTAACAGCACCAGTCAACGAATTGCGAACGCGTTCCCGATCTACCTCCCGAGAAAGACCCAAGCTTTCTCGAAATTCTATAACCACAAATTCCTCAACCTCCACGTGTTGGTATCATGAACGATTTGGCAACAAGGCCAAACGTTGCATCCAACCTTGCGATTTTAAAGCAAAACATGTGTCGGAAAACTAATAAGGCACTCCCTCCACGCGGCACGAGACGAGAGCCACCTAACACGCCGCCTTTTTATTTTTGATAGACGCTCCAATATGAAATTTCTAATCGACTCTGGAGCGGATATTTCAGTTAGTTCTGAAACAAGCCTTGAAAGCTCATATGGAGGAAAACTGGGTCGCTAAATTGCCAATTGTGTTACTAGGACTCAGATCGTATATAATTTCAGAATATCGCTCAACACCCGCTGAAATAGTCTACGGAGAATCAATCAAACTTCCCACCGACTTTTTCAGCAGCACACAAGCTCATGATGTTCCACAACTTATATCTCAGCTGAAAGAAGACATAAGGAAACTTCGACCAGTACCTTTTAAACATCATACTGCAAAAAAGGTATTTGTCCATCCTAAGCTTATGGAAGCTCCTTTTGTTTTTGTTCGCATTGATATTCCGCGAGAAACCCTCGAACCAGTTTATGACAGCCCCTTTGAAGTGTTATCCCGAACTGACAAAGTCTTGAAAATCAAGAAATCACACGGAGAAGAGACAATTTCTGTTGGCCGTCTTAAACCCACATTCATTCTTTGTGATAACGAACAGACAACTTTCCAGCCTCAGAGACATCCCAGTGAAACTGAAAGTGACAGTGAAAGTCCAACACCTAGTGAAACTGAAAGGTGAAGATCCCATTCCCGTTCAAACTACACGCCATGGACGTAGAGTTCGATTTCCACGATACTTGCACTAATAGCGTTGCCACTGAGAGGGGAGTATGTGGCGGTGGTTCCGACCGCAGTGTTTCCGCCAACACTACTCCGTGTTTCTGCGTAAATACTCTTGACAGTTGAAAGTTATGTTCTGCGACAGCCAGCTGTCAAGAGCTACGGCAACTAAGAAATACCAGGCGATTTTTCTCTTCTCAGAGTTAACCTGATCAGAAACAACTCACTGGCAAGTTTTATCTGTTCACACTCTTTTCGAGTCATGTATAGTGTATCACGTGTAGATATTTAGTGTATAAAGTTTAGTCAATTTGTGAAATAATAAAGTTATGTTAAATGTTTACCTATGGATTTAATATCACCATCCCAGGTAATCAAACCCAACAAGTGCGAGATGTAATTAACATCCATACTTCCAGAACATTTTTTATCAGGCAAAATTTTAGTGCGTAATATTTAATTGATTTTGTTAATCCCGGAGAGAGCACATTAGCTATATTTTTCAATGTTTGATAGAGCAAGGGCGGATACGGTCTGTGCCGCGCTACATCACAGGAGATCGCCTAGATCCCTGATTCTGTATTTCTGCCATTCTGTATTTGACAAGACTGGGCGCTTCAGCGAAACTGCAGCAGTTATACATATATATTTTATAAAATAATGTACACCAATTTGTTCATTTACCTAAATATTAACTACCATAGCGCACATGCTGCGTCCAGACTGTGTAAATAGCTGGCGGTAATATATTTCCCAAAATATTTCTTCTTAGAAAACATTCCAAAACTTAGATGATTTAGAAAAGGACCACGAGGAACCTTTTTGAAAACTAGATCATCTGACACGATTTTGCTTATTTCAGTTTGCGAGTAATAAAACCTAAGGAAGCAATTTCTGAGTAGCGACATCAATGAATTAAGAAAACTGAGATTCACCGTGACACATGCAACTTCTATAAGGCACACATATTTCTTTTGAAGTCTAAAAGGGCTTTAAAGATGAAAGTAAGCAACTGTGTGTATAGCAATACAATCAGAAAATATCAATGTAAGGCTGAATGGACAACAATTTAAGCAAGTAGTAAAAATTCTTACCTGCTTCAGGGTCATTATTAGCGATATTACCACCTCTTGTCTCAGGGGATGAAATTGTTTCTACCGCCCTGGGCAAGGCTGAACTTTTTGCCTCGTTGTTCGCCGGCAATTCTACTCTCAACTCACCTTCAAATGTTCAACCACCAACAGTCCCCAATGTCGTGCATAAAATGACGATATCATTTTCAAAACTAAAAAGGTACGAAAGATGCTCTCTTCTCTTAATGCCAGGAAAGCCTCTGGCCTTGACGAGATCCCAGCAATTGTTCTCAAAAAATGCGCACCAGAACATGCTCCTGTCCTGACTCGTCTGTTTCAGACATCTTACAATAGAGGCATATTCCCTAGTAACTGGAAAACTGCTCGAGTACAACCCGTACCCAAGAAAGGATCGAAAGCGCTTCCTAGCAACTACAGACCTATTTCTCTCCTTTCAGTCATCTCTAAAGTGATGGAAAAGTATATAAACATCGAATCACTAAAATTTCTTGAAAAACACAGTCTAATCCACGACAGGCAGTATGGATTCCGTCAGCGCAGATCAACTGCCGACCTCCTTTCCTTTGTCGCCCATTCTTGGAACAAGTCTATGGAACTACACGGCGAATCCCAGATTGTCGCTCTAGACATATCCAAAGCATTCGACCAGGTCTGGCACGCAGCGCTGCTTAATAAACTACCGGCCTATGGCCTACCACCAAAACTCTGTACGTGGACAGCAAATTTCCTCCCCAACCGGAGCATTTCTGTTGTCGTGAATGGCCATTCCTCTAAACTGTATCCAATTAATGCAGGAGTTCCTCAAGGTTCAGCTTTAGCCCCTACTTTGTTTCTTCTCTACATCAATGACCTCCTCTCTAGCACCTCCATCCCAGTTCACAGTTACGCGGATGACAGCACCCTCCACTCAAATATACAATATTCTAAGCCTGTCTCTTTAGCCCAATTAGATGAGGATCGCAGATACATGGAGGGTTCTATCTCCGTGGATCTTCAAAAAATATTAGGCTGGGGAAGTAGAAATCTTGTACAATTTAACCCCACTAAATCACAGTTTTGCTCTCTTTCTCATAAGAGACACACCAGCCCTAGACCCATCACAATAAACAACCAAGTTATTCAAAGTAATGAGTCCTTTTCACTTGTTAGTATCTCTGTGGATCAAAATCTCAATTGGCATGAACATGTCACATCAATTGCAGAAGCGGCTGCTAAGAAATTAGGTTTCCTCTTCCGGGCTCGCAAATACTTTTCACCAGCTAATCTCTATACTTTATATACCTCACAAATAAGACCAAACCTCGAATACTGCTCCCACATCTGGGGTGCTGCTGCCGCTTCTATACTGGCCATCCTGTACTCCATTCAGAAGAGAGCTATACGTCTCATCGGTGACCCTACCCTCACCCAAAGGCTGCCATCTCTTGCCTACCGACGTGCCGTTGGTGACCTCTCTCTATTTTATAGATATCTGCACGGGCACTGCTCAGAGGAGCTTTCTTCCATAGTTCCTCCACCTGCTGCCCCCAACAGATCTACCAGGGGAACAGAGCGAATGCACCCTTTTACTTTCCAGGTCACCAGACATAAAACATCTTGTTATGCCCGCTCTTTTGTCCCGAGGACTTCCAAGTTGTGGAATTCCTTGCCGGCACATGTTTTTCATTCTCCCCCGAACCTCCAAACCTTCAAGTCCAGACTTAACAAGTTTACTCTTTCCTCCTTGTCGACACCCACGATACGATAGTATTTAGGCTGTAAGCCCTCGTGGTGTGTTGTTGAAATTTAAAGAAATAATTAATAATAGATTATATAAATTATAATGTATGCGGCCGTAGCTAAACAGAACCAGAGAAAATGTATGCTTTTGATATCTGGACATGGAGGAAAAATAGCAAGAATATTTACTTTTTAATACATTTAGTCTTCATAATCTCACTGATCAGTTCCTCCAATTTTAAAACTTTCGCAAGCTGTTGATAAAATCCTTTTCATTTTTTTTAGCAGAATTTTTTAGAAGTTCTGCTGTCAACTCGTCTACACCAGGAGTTTTCCCTGTCTAAGTTCTTAAAGCACTTCATCAAATATTATACAGCAGGCGTTTAATATTGTTAAAGTATTAGCAAAGTCCCAGCACAGAAGAGGATTTGGGAATAACGCTGTAAATACATATTCTTACAATGGCATGAGATGAGTTTTCTTTATAGTTTGAATTATATTTTCCTCTAGAATTTATAATAAGAAAAAATATTATCATATTTGGTTTTAATTCGCCGTGTAGTTTTTAGAAAACAATTTCAAAAGTTCAAGAACTCACAAATATAACGTTTCGATATGACTCACTATGACGTCTGAGTTTTATAGTTTGGTTCTTGTATCTCAAAGTCAGCGATACAATTATGTGACAAGATTTTATGATGTGCGAAGTGGTTTCACCGTTTCAATGTATTATTGCCTGAATGTTAACGGGGTGGTTGGATTTTGAATAACCCTGCTCCTAGAACAAGTCGTAACCTGAATATTATTAACACTGAAAATTGCCCTGACAATAAACATGTGGTATCCTCGTAAAACTATGAACACGCAGACAGCTTTGCCAGCCTGTGTGAAGACAGTTTATTGTTTGAGGTTCCATAAATTCGACAGTTTTAAAACTAAATAGCTTTTTAATAGTTGCATAAAGTCAAAAGTAAATATATATGAACAATGTCTAAAATAAACCCAGCTATAAATTCTAATAGCCTCTTTCATGGGAACTTTTATTTTAGTGCATTTTGGTGATTTTTTTTACATTTTTAAAGTAGAATTTAATGTGGTCTGAAACAAAAAAGCACTTAAATAAATGCAATAGGGAAAACAATAAAATAAGTTATTTCATCATTCTATTTGTTGTTGGTCCTCAATTTTATAGGTAGCTACATCCGAATAAAATCCAAATATATTACTACTCAGAAATTTACAGAAAATTATGAATCCCAGCTTTCGTATTATTTGGCAGACATAGATGATCATAACCTGATACAAAGAAAGGGGAAATATGTTTATAAAGTACAAAGACATATTAGCAAAGATAAGAGAACGCAGCGGAAGAATAACTTCCATTAATCAATAAGTAAAAAACTCATATCATGTCCAAACAACACCCGACGTTCCTCCTCCATGGCAAATGTAATAGGCAGAAATTTTACCACCAGTACCTTGCCTTCGCCGGCTTCAAAAGACGAAGTATCCGCTGTATAGTCAAAAAAAGACTGATACGTATGTATCCGCTGTGTGGTTGCTTTAAAGGTCACGCTTGAACACCGGAGAAAGAGCTGACTGAAAAGTCAAAATTGACAAATATTTTTTAAATATCCTACTATCTGGAACATATTCGAAAATTCAGGCATCTAGAAGGCATCGGGACTCGATGTAATCACAGCAATAGTCCTTGGGTTGTGCTATTGAACTGACTCCAATTTTATGTCGCCTCTTTTCAATGTATAAGATGGGCTGTATTTCCATCTTTCTGGAAACAATTTCGAGCTCAGACTGTCCTTAAAAGGGAAGCAAATTTGATTTCAAGAAATATCGTCCAGTATCCTAGGGAAATACCTATTTTTACTTTTTAAACCCGTCTCAAATCTACACATAAACAGGTCTGTAATAAAAGGAGATAATGGATTGACCATTGCTGTGCCTTCAGTTTGTTCAAAAAGTCATTGTTAAATTGGATTCTCATATCGTATTTTTTATTTTATGTTTGTTATTTCTTGTTTCATTGCCTGACAATCGCAACTGTTACATCCATGTAGTGGAGTTTTGACAAATGCGTTGTTCTTGCATCAATTTTGGTCCCTTCAAATATACTCGTGACTGTAGCTACAGACTTTCTACCTGTACTTACATATTGGGTGTTTTTCTTTAACAGTATTTCAAACTATCGAAATTTCTTTACCCCAAACTACCAATTATTTGTCTATTTTTACAGTATAAAGCCAAGGAGATAACTACCTTATAGTCTTACCATTAAATTCTTTTTTACCAACCCAATATAACACTAATCTATGATTGGATTTTGACTACATTTTTTCTATTATGAAAAATGTTGCGCCTCAAAATACAATGACTAGTCTTTTTCAATCCGTTTTAATCAATTAAGTAAATTGAACTTAATTTAATAACAGGCCCATTATAAATTACACAACTGTCTTATTTTGATGTATCATCAATAATATACCGGAATCTATCACTAACAAGGACCAATGAAGCAATAGATGACTGAGGACGTGTCTAATTATTATTATTACCGTTTATGCGTGCGTGTGTTAACCCTAGCTCATAGAAACAAATGCCGGCTGATGCAGAAGGCTACATACCTGGTTACAAATTAATCGTAAATGTTTTACCGGAATCAGCTGCCACAATTTTGTATTCATCCTTTCAATAGAGTAATAATATGTAATAATATGTAGTGCCGCACCCACATTCCATTCAGACTAGGCTTACATTTCTATTACCTTATTTTGGAGTCTCAATATGTGAAAACTGGAACCTGTGATGAGCACTGATAAGTATATTTGGAGAACCCAAATCACCACAACACATCTTTAAAGACCTTACGATCGTTTCTCTAACCACGCTAGCATAATCAGAGGATGAAAAATTCCAAACTAAATTAACAGCTACACTGTATTTATATCATGCCCAGATAAACGAACTAACCCGATGGTAAAAAATTTGAGTGAACCCATCGTTTGTCTATTGTGTCTATATTCCAAGGACGAGGTTGAAGAACTACTTTAATCTTCTAGTTGACAAATTTATGAGCTTTTATCCAATTTAGAGGATAATGGGCTTAAAATGAAAGGTACCGTGTTATTTAAGGAAGATCACGTTCTTTTTGGATCTATAAATTCACTATGTGAATATTGGAGCCTGCGATGGGCGCCGACAAGCACATCTGGCGAACAGACCAATAACTGTAACACATTATTTTTTAACAGAGAATGAATATTCCAACTAAAATTCTAGACAAAAACAAGTATTTATATTGATTTCTTATTCTACATAAAAATAAGTATTTATATTTGTTATTCGGATTGTTTAGTGGAAAAATTGGTTAACAAACACAGAATAAAGAAAATTATATCTGAATGTACGACATTTAAGCAAGATAAAATAGAGAAAAATTTGTGTGTCTACCTTATGAACCACGTATTACAAAGGGTTTGGGAAGTATTTTTTAGAAAGATTAGTTACATTTGACTTTTTCGACGAAAAGTAATTTAAAAAATTTGTTGGGTAACACGAAACACAAAGACAAAGCCACTGAAATGTCGGGTATTTATGAGATAGGTCGCAAAGATTGTAATCTTAAATACGTGGGTCGAACCAAGAGAAACATAGCCACCAGATTTCGTGAACATCTTGCACATCTACGATATGGTACAGTAGACAAATCATGTGTGACACAACATATATGGGATAATAATCACCACATTGACAAGGAAAATTTGAAACTTATCAAAAATGTTAGACATCAAACTATGCTTGACGCTTATGAAAGCGTATATATATATATATATATATATATATATATATATATATATATATATATATATATATATATATATATATATATATACACCAGGATAGATTAAGAACAAAATCTACCAAAATTTAGCTCTGTAGGTCAAAAGACAAAAAAGTTATAAGCATTTAAAAAAATAAATTGGGGTTTTCCCCAAAACGTCAAAGTTGCGATTTAAAATGTCAAAATTGGCAACATTTAGGCAAAGAACTTGAATCTAATACGGGCTATGGAAATAAAATGTCTCAAGAAGAATGTTTTACAAACCATGAAGTCTTAGTTTCAACCGTCATTGTCCTTCATTTTAATAAAATACTTCCAGAAAATTCATTTAAAATAGACCTTTTCTCTGATGCTTGGCAGTAGGCTTAGCTATCGAGTTTATCGTTTAATGGTATATAATTTTTGTAGAATTTTCCTAAAAATCAATAAAGCTCAATATATCTGTTATTATACAATATATGAAAAAAATTGTATATATTAATTATAGGGTGTCTTGAGCTACATCTTAAAAAAATATTTCTACAATCACAGGGTGGCCCATAAGCGGTTGGTAATACATTTTTTTTAATTTAATTAAACACGCCTTATGTTATTGCATTTTTGCATTTTCCATCGAAATATAGTGGATGTTTGTAAGAAAAGAAATTCTTGACGCAGTAAGTGCGTTATGGTAGCGAATTTTGATCAAATGCTTCATATTTGAATAGCTCAATTTTTTTCGGGAACACTTTAAGTTTATTTTCGGAAATTTTTGTACATTTTCAAACAATAAATTTATTTTGATGAAACGTGGCACATTGTTTTTACTATATAGGTTATACTGGTAACCAAATTTGATGCCTGCTTTCTTAAAAAAACACATATTTGCTATTAAAACATATTTTTATGAAAATTCACTACCATAACGCACTTGCTGCGTCCAGAGTTTTTAAGTTATCGCTCGGATACATACAGACGCCATCAACAAAGAAGAAGAAAGTTGGCAAGAATAAATTAGGATCGGAGCGGTAAGTTAAAAATAATGAGAAATGGGTAATTCGAAATTTGGAGCTATTAAATACTGATATGGCTTACGGTATTTGTTAACTAACTAATAAAATTAAATTTTATAAAATGTTTTCTTTATTATCAGAAGTTGTGAAAATTTTAGATGTTTATACATGAAAGTTTAAACTACATGAAATTTCTAAAGATCTAGCAACCCTGGTAAGAAACTACTACATTTTGACATCTTGCAATGCTTCTAACTTCCATTGTTTAGATTTCTGTCTACGATTTATTTAAATGGTAACGCCATCTGTCTCTTACCAACATTGTAGATATTGCATTTAGAGTGATGTCGAGAATTATTTTAATATTAATTTCGAATAACTTTATTTTTCTTTAATCAAAATACTTGAAACTTGGTACACAACCACGTCTATCTATGTTCTTTTAACTTGTGAAGATATTGCGTTTAAAAAAATATTTTTTAATTTTTTTGTTAACAAAAATTAGGCTTTAAGATCTGATAAACGAACTCATCCAAGCCATTAACAAAATGAGTATAAATTTGGCTCAAATCAGTGAAGTATCTTTTGAATTATCGGTTGGAAATTTTCTGAAAGTCTTACTATCGATCTATTTAATTTAATTAATTAATTTAATTTTCTTAATGAATATTCACTAATAATTTAGCAACTCAGATTGTTGCTCTAGACATATCCAAAGCATTCGACCAGGTCTGGTACGCAGCGCTGCTTAATAAACTTCCGGCCTATGGCCTACCACCAAAACTTTGTACCTGGACAGCAAATTTCCTCTCCAACAGGAACATTTCTGTTGTTGTGGATGGCCATTCCTCTAAACTGTATCCAATTAATGCAGGAGTTCCTCAAGGTTCAGCTTTAGCCGCTACTTTGTTTCTTCTCCACATCAATGACCTCCTCTCTAGCACATCCAACCCAGTTCACAGTTACGCGGACGACAGCACCCTCCACTCAAATATACAATATTCTAAGCCTGTCTCTTTTGCCCAATTAGATGAGGATCGCAGACTCATGGAGGGTTCTGTCTCCGTGGATCTCCAAAAAATATTAGACTGGGGAAATAGAAATCTTGTACAATTCAACCCCACCAAATCTCAGTCTTGCTTTCTTTCTCATAAGAGATACACCAGCCCCAGACCCATCACAATGAACAACCAAGTTATTCAAAGTAATGAGTCCTTTTCTCTTGTTGGAATTTCTGTGGATCGAAATCTTAACTGGCACCAACATGTCACATCAATTGCAGAAGCGGCTGCTAAGAAATTAGGTTTCCTCTTCCGGGCTCGCAAATACCAGCTAATCTCTATACTTTATATACTTCACAAATAAGGCCAAACCTCGAATACTGCTCCCACATCTGGGGTGCAGCTGCCGCTTCTACACTCGCTATCCTGGACTCCATTCAAAAGAGAGCTATACGTCTCATCGGTGACCCTACCCTCAGCCAAAGGCTGCCATCCCTTGCCCACCGACGTGCCGTTGGTGACCTCTCTCTCTCTCTCTCTCTCTTTTATAGATATCTGCACGGGCACTGCTCAGAGTAGCTTTCCTCCATAGTTCCTCCACCTGCTGCCCCCAACAGATCTACCAGGGGAACAGAGCAAATGCACCCTTTTACTGTCCAGGTCACCCGACATAGAACATCTTGTTATGCCCGCTCTTTTGTCCCGAGGACTTCCAAGTTGTGGAATTCTTTGCCGCCACATGTTTTTCCTTCTGCTCCGAACCTCCAAACCTTCAAGTCAAGAATTAACTAGTTGCCTCTTTCCTCCTTGTCAACACCCACGGTACGATAGTATTTAGGCTGTAAGCCCTCGTGGTGTGTTGTTAAAATTAAAAAAGAAAAAAAACTCCCAGCGTTACGGTGACAGATAACCAGCTACAGGAAGTGCTCGAAAGTGAGTATTAATCAGAAGAGACACATTTTAATGTTTAATATAAATTTATAACTAATGTTTTCAAATCGTAGTTGTTTTAGTATAAATGTAACACAAAACACCCAGTGGTTACTCAGTGAAAGTCCCCTTGAAACGATGACTGATAATGATTTTACAGCTTGTTCTGTGTTATCTTTATGGTGAAATTGGCGTCAATAAGGGAACTGATTTAATGTATCATAAAGAAGATAAAATGGTAATTTCAGAGTTATTTCCGAGAATAGGAAATACCGCCTCAATTAACGGTCATTGAAATAAATGACTTGGCTGTGTTCGAAATTTCAAATAAATTATATTCCTAGACAGAAACAATTTCTTTTATGGTTGTTTATATTTTTATTAGGCAAATTGTTTGCTGACAAAGCATTAAAATTGCCATTTACTTTACAATAGACATATGAATAGTTAGAACGACCTTAGTGCAGTAAAACCACAGCATGCTGAGGTAAAACGTTCATGTCAACTAAATGTAGTTTCAGCCTAACTGAAATTTTTTCTAATTTTTATAGACTATGTTTGCAGTCTCAGTAGGCTAGTGGTTAGAAAAGGGGCATCTGAAAACAAACGTTTTGGGTTCTATTACCAGTAAAAGCGTCTCACAGGACTCGACTACCTCAATCCAGCAGAAAGTTAAAAACTTTATTTCAAATGAACAAACATTACAAACTTAAATCTAAACAAGCTAATGTTAAATAAAATATTCAAATCAATAAGAGCGACAATCGGCTCAAAGTAACTAAGAAAGAGTTAAAAAAATTATTTATATTCACTTTGGATTAATATGTATAATACTTAAGCCAAATTATATCCTTCAAATGACACTGAAAATATGAAAGAACCGTGACTATTTATCGTTGGCTCAGGCAAGACCATGACGATATCATTCACCTCTACAGTGTCCGTATCTTCCACTTTTGGCCATGTGAAGGTGTTTTCTGAAAATTTGGTGAATTTGACTGTCCAGCCATCGTGACATGACTCAGTTACAATTCCAACAAAATGCTCCGTTACATTTTTTGGAGCAGTATCTAACTAGTACCCAAGCATTAGGGCTTACTGTTTGACTACGTCTTCATTTTCATCAGTAGCAGTTTCAAACTCTTGCCAAAATTCTTCGGAGTTATCAGAATCCATATAAAGCGGAGACACAGGACCCAGGTCTTCACTACTTGTGAAAATAGATCGCTTTCTCTCAATATTTCTGGCTGGACTGGATGTCTGTGTTGCTTTCAGTCGTTTCAATGCTTTTGGTTGCTTTTCTTCAAGTCGATTCACCGCTTCTTCGGGGATTTTTAAGTAGAGAACTCAACGTAGAGCCTAGTATCTGTATAGACCGGTCGAGTTATTGATAATAATTTATTATTCTGCAAACAGATTAGGAGTGTTTAGCTGGTCAAATGCAAAGTAAGAATAAAGGGCTTGAAATCAAAGGTGCCGCACGTTTTAATGACTTACCTATAAGGATGTAAACCCGTGTACCAAATTTGGTTGCCCTTACTGTGCTAATTCCGGAGATATAATTTTATTTTCGAAAGAAAACACAAAATTTTCCGGGAAAACCTGGGCCGATTTTTCTGGATAACGAACTTATCCAAGCCATTTGCAAAAGGAAATTACTCACCAAATTTAATTAAAATCGGTCCATTATTTTTTGAGTTATCGGTGTGATACATACATACATACATACATATATATATATATATATATATATATATATATATATATATATATATATATATATATATATATATATATATATATATATATATATATATATATATATATATATATATATATATATGTGTGTGTGTGTGTGTGTGTGTTCTGGGGGGCCTAAGTAGCGCTCACTTGAAGAAATTTTTTCAAAATTCAAAAGTCGGGATCTCCTCATTAGTGAATTTTTTTTCAGAAATTCACTAAAATTACTAAACTTATTTCAATCCAACTTGGCACAAATTTTGTTTGGGCGAAAAACGAGGTCCAGTTCGTTAATCAGCCTTTACGCTCAAGTTTTCTCCGGTGGAAAATCAGGGAAAAGTTTTTGAAGACGCTATATTTTTATAAATGTCAGGAGTAACTGGAATGAGACTTTAGATGTGGCCAAAAATAGTGCAAATAAATGTATGTTGTAAATCTTAAGTAATTTGGTAGACAATATTTAGAGTTTCTTCCAAATTAAAAATAAAATCCCAAAGACATGCGTTGAGACGACTTAGTGGCTACAGTCCAATGCCTGACAGGCACAGTAGTTAACTACCACACGTATATTGATTCACTCAACAGGTCTAATCCATCCACTAACGGTAACCAAACTAAATATATACCAGGCATAACACATACTACCCGAACCAACAATCATGAAATCTCGTTCGCGATTATGCAAAATGACAAACGACATGAAATTAAAAACTTGTCAAGTAATTATTGTTATTTAACTGGGAGACTCAATCAATTACTAAAAGACACTATATTTGTAGGTTTATGAACGACCTCAAATACAGTTTTAGCGCAGCATAGATATATTATGCTGTCGCATTCTATAGTAGAAATAATGTGAACAAAATCCAGCAAAGTCTCTATAAAAATAATTCTAAAATAGTTTCTTTTATCTTTAAACTTAAACATAAGACGTCATGTAAGACCCAAACAGTCGTGGGATGTGTTTCAATGGTAATTGTACTAATTGTTACGTATACTTTGAATATAATATCCCGGGAATGAAGCCGATCTAATGTACAAAACGTTTAGTGACGTATACCGTCATGGCTCAGAGACGTGCCGCTGGCCTCATAAGCAGAAGGTTACGCGATCGAATCCAGTTCGATAAATGTATGTTTTTTTTGTTTCATATTGACGTTTGGAGAAAGAATAGTGCCCAGCTTTTATTTCATTTCATTTTCAGCAAGATCTAGTTTTTTTAAACACCTAAATAAGTTTGTCACCTTTGAGTCTGAAAGTATAATTTTGTTATTGTCGATATTGGAAAAACCGGTTTGATTAGGTTGACTTAAACTAAATCGTACTGGCAATTAACAAGGAAAAATACCTGCTATGCTTATAATTTGGCAGATACTTTACTTTTCTAAATATGAATTAGGTTTCCTTCTGTAATTCTTCTGTATAACTTTAATGAAATTTGTAATACAAGTTTCTTTTAAAGAGACTTTCCCTATCTAGAGAGATAGCAAAATTTAGTTCTTTAGCTTCATAAAATATTGAGAGACATCCATGGTAACACTTTTCTAGACCGGAGACAGAGCAATATAAAACTTCACCCTACCAATCGCTGTGCAGACTAGTTCAAGGCACAGTGATTTTGGAATGGGTGGAGTAAGACTAGGGGTATGCACAATCAACCAAGGGTTGCGGTGCTATCGGGGCGGCAAGGCCGCGGACGAGCCCTGAGGGAACAAAAAAAAAAAAAAAAAAATGGTAACACTTTCGAAAGAATTCTTCAAATGTGCGCATACTAAGACCTCTAAAATCGATTTTCAAGTTAGTTTAAAATATTAATTTTATTTATATGCCGTATAGTAGCAGTATGCAATTCTTATGAAAATTCACTTGCTGCGTCCCGAAATGTTTGTTACTTATACAGCATAGAGTTACTCCAATTCGACGCTCTAATTATAGACATCCTGTAAGATATGAGCTACCCTTTATTTCTAAAGTAAAGATTAATGTTGGTACTATAAGCATCCTCAGTAATTTATAAACTTCTTTCGTTTCGTTTCGTCACTAGACTGTTTCTAGTCTGTTGACGCCAAACACCTGGCAATTGTACTCCACCTTATCGCCACAATTGGGAAGAAGACCTTTCATCACTCACACCCTCAATTAGTTCACACCGATAGTTTTCGTCTTTGTGTCTCTACAAGCGAGGATTCTTAAAAGCTGGGGAAGGTTGCAGTTCGTTTTCGTTACTTTGACATTTGACATGTTTATGTGTAAGACATAAATTTAAGGAAAGGGAACTTTTAGAGGTAGGTGAAGAAAGTTACATTTTTTGCAGTAATTTGAAGCAATTGCTTGAATTTAAAGTTTTTACTTTAGACCAAGAAAACAACAAAATGTTGATAAAAATATGAGTTGGTCTTGCTAGGGAATCATATTTATATACGACGAAAACACTTGGAACTTGAAAAATAATTGATTGATTTTGATGCAATTTTTTTTTTGTGCGCCAGTACCTTTACATACATCGAGTTCACGAGTCGAATAAAGAAATGAATTCCGAAATGTTTTGTGGTAACAATTGTATTTTAACGTGCCCCTCGTTACTCTATCTAAATTCAGTGGACGAGGTTGTATGAAAATCAGCCATGTTTCACGAATATGATTATAATTTGGTGTGAGCACATGATTCAACCCCTAATCTGATAACAGGGCTATCCTGGTGAAATATACTGAACTGACCAGAATATAGATGCATCGTTCATTTGTGTTCATGAGGTTGATTCATGTGTCTCATTCGGGAATTATCTTGTCTAAAAAGAGCCAGTGATTTAATATTAACACCACTGTTTGCGCACACGTTTTTTATGGGGTAATCGAAAAACTGAAAGCGTGTGTTTAATTGGTAGCAACTGTAATGGATTACAGTCTATAGTCTTTCACTTTCTGGAACCTTAAATAGAAGAAAGAAATTCAAAAATACATTCATTATATAAACAGATTGTTTGGAAATACTTACCTTTTTTCAATTTACTTATTTTCCATAATCAAGAATATATTCCAGCGAAAGGTAAGGATGCGCCCTATATTTGACAGCTAAGAGGCAATTCAATATTAGGGGTTCTTTTTTGAGACTCACAAGTGACCGTCTTGGAGATTAGCGAGCTCTAACCCCACCTCTGGCAACATAAAAAGCGCCCGACTGTACGATTTGAATTAAAGATCATTATTTCATGTATGAGGAAGGCATGCGGAAACCACTGAATTAGGTGGGACTGTATGAAATAGGCATGTACGTTGTACTTTTTTTCCTCCATGTTGTAGCCTTAATAAAGTAACAAATCATAGCAAAAGCTCGGCAATATAATTTAAGACATATCTTATATGTGTGTGTACCACAGCGAAAACTCACAAACTAGTAGGCAGATTTTGGTGAAATTTGGTAGGTACCTTCTTCCATTAAATGACTTGGATAAGTTCGTTAGCCAAAAAAGTCGGACCAATTTTTCCATATGTTAGGTTTTCTTGCGAAAAATATTTGTATCTCCGAAAATAACAAAACTATGGCAACCAAATTTAACATTTCCATTATAAAATCTGTAATACATACTGAAACATTGGGTTCTATGTTAAAAGAAAGGAAATTTGTCAGCATTCAATGAAAAAAATTCCGTTATTTGAAATATTTGTTTCAAAATTCACTACCACAATGCACTTGCTGTGTCCATATTTTATTAGTGAATTTTCATAATAAAAAATCACTAATGACGAGATACGTGTTTATATATATATCGTACCGATAACTCAAAATATAATGGACCGATTTTGATGAAATTTGTTAGGTGCCTTCGTTTTGCCAGTGGCTTGGATAAGTTCGTTAGCTAGGAAAATCTGACCAGTTTTTCCTGTAAAATTTTGGGTTTTCTTTCGGAAAATTTTTGTATCTCCGAAACTTACAAAGCTATCGCAACCAAATTTGGCACTTAGATTTACGCTGTAAATAAACTTACACTACATGCCAAAATTAAGATATCTAGGTTGAAAGGAAAAAAATTATAGACGTTTAAAAAATATGTTGGGTGCCACTGGTGACCAGAAAAATGCACAAAACCAAAATATTTTGTGTGGATAACAAGATCTATTGTATAATACATACAAAAATTAGGATTTCTTGACGCAAAAAGGTCCAGAAATAACAGAAAAATTACTTTGAAAATTTTAAAGTTTTTCTTCTTTAAATTTCAGAGTCGCGATTTGAAACGTCAAAATTTGCAATTTTTTAGACTGAGAACCTGGAACAAATACGGTATGTGTAAAGCAAATTTCATAAATGTATTTTACAAGGCTTTAAGTTACAGTTTCAACCATCATTGCCCCTCATTTTACTAAAATATTTGCAGAAAATTCATTTCAAATAGACCCATTATCTGATGATTTGGCAGTAGTTTTTAGTAAATGCAGCAGTTCACTAAGATCTCTAAAATAAATAATGTCAAACAGTCAACAGCAATACCACATTGAGTACATCGGCTCGATCACTGAAGTTAAGCAACTCCGGGCAAGATTAGGACTTGGATGGGTGACCGCCTGAGAACACCGTGTGCAGTTACCTCTTTGTTTAAATAATCATTTTGCTAAATTTTTCTTCTTTTAGGTAAATTTCAGTAACTTTTTTCCGTAATACAGAACTTTTAATATATAAAAATACCTATTTCGCAAAAACACTATTTATTAGGTGTGTGCCTCTAAATGAGGTATTCAGTTTAATCACATTCAAATGCTTTGCGGTATCGGGGCATTTTTGCATGGTAAGCTAGGCTTTACTCTACGTAATACATAACATTAACGAAAGAAAGAAGGAAAATTCTGGACGCAGCAAGTGCATTATTTGAAGCGCCGCCGTGGCTGTGTTGGAAAGTCGAGTAAACCTTCCTAATTCGGACTCGGGGGACGACGGTTCGAGACTCACCGGCAGCGGATGATTTTTCAAATCACTTCTGTTCTTGTGATCGAGCTTAGGGTGGAGGGTAATGCACAATAGGCAGTGCTATCAGGGCGGCAAAGCCGCGGACGAGACCTGAGGGAGAAAAAAAAGTGCATTATTGTAGAGAATTTTTAGGAACATCGGCTCAGTTCATATATATTAAACAATGCTTTGTTTTAATTAGATGGTCGAAGTCCCCCGGTCCGTACCAGTTCTGAGCTGATCTTTAATGTATTAAATTTCGACCACGAAATTATAATGCATGTTTGTAAGAAAAGAAATTCGGGACGCAACAAGTGCGTTATGGTAGCGAATTTATTAAATGCTTCAGATTTGAAAAGCTTAGTTTGCTATTAACTTATAAGGTTTGTTGACCGAGAAACTAGTTTTTTTCGAGATTATTTTATGTCTATTTTCGAAAAATTGTAACACTTTCACACAATAAAATTATTTCGATGAAATATGGTACATTGTTTCTACTATATAGGTTATACTGGTAACCAAATTTGATGCATGCTTTCTTTAAAAAAAACACATATTTGCTATTTAAAATTAAAACCTTTTTATGAAAATTCACTACCATCATGCACTTGATGCGTCCAGACTTTTGTTATAGTTATTATCTTTTACCGTTTATTGCATGATTTTTTATATATGAAAAAATAACTAATCAAATATCTGTATGAGTTTCTTTCAAAACTATTAGCATTCAAAAAGAATTCAGTTACTTTAAATATTTTTAGGTAAATTCGCTACCATAACGCGCTTGCTGCCTTTAAATTTTGTTATAATTATGATCTCTTACCCTTTCTTACCTTATCTTGAATATATTAACAAATAACTAATCAAATATCTGTATGGGTTTCTTTAAAAAGTCAAACGAATAAAAATAAACTATTTTGAATGGTTAATTTAGTGTCGAGATTTTTGTCGTTCATGAAGCAGGCGTTAATAAATTTAAATTCCAGGGTGGCTAGACCACATGGAGATTTCGTGACATGTCCGTGTAACTTTCCTGTATGCAAATGTATTGAGCTGTTTTCACTTCTTGTTTTTATACTGTTTCTTTTTATTACCGAGCAGAGAGCTTCATTAATTTCAGTAAATATAAGAGCATTTGCATACATCTCTGTGTTCTAGTTTATATAAATACATTTTCGTGCTGTAATAGCGTATGTTATATTAATTACGGAGTTTATAATTTCGACTGGCTGTCTAAAAAATACATACAAATGTATTTAGTCTTCAATATAAATCCTCCTAATTAATGGCTGTTCTGCCAATTAGTTAGAAGAAGTAATTATTCCTGACTGTCAGTTTTCATGAGACGTGTGGATATCTGTTTATCCTATTTAATTAAACAGTGTTTTCTTCTGATTCTGATAAATGTCTTTCCTTTCGTTCGTCGAGAAATTAATTATTTGTTTTTAATTAGAAAAATTGAGCGGTACATCTGATCTAAATAACAAAAAAGCAAACACCAAGAGTTACATCACTGTTTGTAGTATAATTAAGTGGACATTTTTATTTTTAATTAACTTAATTTCGATAAATTTTGAAACTGTTGTGTACCGTTCAGATTGTGACAAATGTAATGCCGCTAAATACCTAAATGTTTAAATTAAAATAAATGCGCCCATTAACATTACTAGTTTATAAATACTAGCATCGTGGTTTAATTACCCGTTTAACACTTGTGAAGGACCAGAGGAATTGTTGTTTCTGGGGAAGATTTATGAATACACGTGATAAAAGTAATAACAATTTAATATGAGTTACAAAGTTAAATACAGAAATGAATATTGTGATCCAATAATGATATACAATGAATAGGTAACTTACGATTGAAGAAGTAGATTGCCGTAACCAGCACGTGGTGGTGTCGTTGATAGCTGGGGCGTGGTCCAAAGGGCCAAGTTAATCAAAGTAATGAGTCATTTTCACTTGCTGGCATTTCTGTGGATCGAAATCTCAATTGGCACCAACATGTCATATCAATTGCAGAAGCGGCTGCTAAGAAATTAGGTTTCCTCTTCCGGGCTCGCAAATACTTTTCACCAGCTAATCTCTATACCTTATATACTTCACAAATAAGGCCAAACCTCGAATACTGCTCCCACATCTGGGGTGCCGCTGCAGCTGCCGCTTCTACACTCGCTATCCTGGACTCCATTCAGAAGAGAGCTATCCGTCTCATCGGTGACCTAACCCTCACCCAAAGGCTGCCATCGCTTGCCCACCGACGTGTCGTTGGTGACCTCTCTCTCTCTTTTATAGATATCTGCACGGGCACTGCTCAGAGGAGCTTTCTTCCATAGTTCCTCCATCTACTGCCCCGAACCGATCTACCGGGGGAACAGAGCGAATGCACCCTTTTACTGTCCAGGTCACCAGACATAGAGCACCTTGTTTTGCCCGCTCTTTTGTCTCGGGGACTTCCAAGTTGTGGCATTCCTTGCCGGCACATGTTTTCCTTCTACACGGAACCTCCAAACCTTCAAGTCCAGAATTAACAGTTGCCTGTTTCGTCCTTGTCGACACCGACGGTACGATAGTATATAGGCTGTGAGCCCTTGTGTTGTGTTGTTAAAATACAAAAAAAATTTCTTAATACGTTGAATATTTGTGTTTTATTTTTGTATATAATTGTATATTTCTCTTTGCTATGCTCGTACACGAGTATTTGACTCCAATGAAGTGAATGTTTATTTGCAATTTTGCACATTACTGTAATATCATTATTGTCTTACGGATTATCAAAGAAATTAATTATTGTTATCATTATCATTATCCTTATCATTATCCTTATCATTATCCTTATCATTATCCTTATCCTTATCATTATCATTATCATTATCATATTATTAAACCCGAACAAAAACAAGTGGCAAAACACTTGCACTTAATTTGTGGGCATCTTTTGTTTGTAGCGTTAGAAATTATTTTTTGTAACATTATTGTATACTGCTGTCACAGCATAATAAGACATTATTGTCTATGCTGTGCTGATGTCGCAAATATATGCTCACTATTAGTGAATTTTCTTTAAAAAAATTCACTAATGAGGAGATCTCGACTTTTGAATTTTGAAAATTTCTTCAAATGAGCGCTAATTAGGCCCCCTAGAACACATATCCGGGGTCAGTTTCGATTTTTATATGTTTATATATATATATATATATATATATATATATATATATATATATATATATATATATATATATATATATATATATATATATATATATATATATATATATATATATATATATATATATATGTATGTATCACAACGATAATTCAAAAAATAATGGGCCGATTTTGACTATTTTGACTGAATTTGGTGAATACCTTCCTTTTGCAAGGCTTGGATAAGCTCGTTATCCAGGAAAATCGGCCGAGGTTTTCCCGGAAAATTTTGTGTTTTCTTTCGAAAAGAATTTATATCTCCGGAAATAACAAAGTAAGGGCAACCAAATTTGGTGCGCGTATTTGTATTATAAATAGCGAACCATGTACGAAAATCTAAGTTTCTTAGTTTAAAGATAAAAAAGTTACAGGCAGTTAAAGAAAAAAAATTGGAGTTTTCCTCAAAACGTCAAACTCGCAAATTCAAACGTCAAAATTGGCAATGTTTAGGCAAAGAACGTGAAACAAATACGGTACATGTGTTTATATCGCTAGAGGTAAATTACGTACCAAAATTTAGCTCTGTAGGTCAAAAGACAAAAAAGTTATAGGCATTTAAAGAAAAATAAATTGGGGTTTTCCTCAAAACGTCAAAGTCGCGATTTAAAACGTCAAAATTTGCAACATTTAGGCAAAGAACTTGAATCTAATACGGACTATGGAAAGAAAATGTCCCAAGAAGAATGTTTTACAAACCCTGAAGTCTTAGTTTCAATCATCATTGTCCTTCATTTTACTAAAATGTTTCCAGAAAATTCATTTCAAATAGACCCTTTCTCTGATACTTGACAGTAGTCTTAGCTATAGAGTTTATCGTTTAATGGTATATAATTTATGTCGAATTTGCCTAAAAAATCAATAAAGCTCAATATATCCGTTATTATACAAGATATGAAAAAAAATGTATACATTAATTATAGGGTGTCTTGAGCTACATCTTAAAAAATATTACTACAATCACAGGATGGCCCATAAGTCGTTGGTGATACAATTTTTCTTTTTTTTTTTTAGTCGAACACGCCTTATGTTATTGCACTTTCCATCGAAATGTAATGCATGTTTGTAGGAAAAGAAATTATGGATGCAGCAAGTGCGTTATAGTAGCTAATTTTGATTAGATGCTTCATATTTGAAAAGCTCAATTTTCTATTAACCTATAAGGGTCACCAAGAAACGGTTTTTTTCCGGAACACCTTAAGTTTACTTTCGGAAATTTTTGTACGTTTTCAAACAATAAAGTTATTTTGATGAAACATGGAACATTGTTTTTACTATATAGATTATACTGGTAACCAAATTTGATGCCTGCTTTTTTTAATAAAAACAACATATTTGCTATTAAAAACATTTTAATGAAAATTCACTACCATAACGCACTTGCTGCGTCCAGAATTTTATATTATTATAGATGTTCCCCATTTATAATCGGTTTAAATTCTTATCTGGTAAAAGTCTGTAAAACTCCGCCAACGACCGCAAACTCGTAGAGACAATCAGAGGTCCCATTGTACACAGAACAAAATGCGTTACAGTCTGCATTCGTCACAGAACGAAAATAATAGTCTTTATAGGGTGTGTACCTCAACCTATCGGCCATGATTACTTGTCAATATCTATTGAAAGCCAGCTTTTAACCTACTGATTAGACCTATTCAATAAAATCGTACATAATGCGTTCACAATGCGTAACAAAAATCTGGTAAATTTTCAATGGATTATTAAATGTAATTACAACAGAATAACGGCGGGACATTGACAGGATATGTACTGTTGAAAAACTCGTAATGGACCTTGCAATGGATGGTAATAGACGAGCAATAATATTGAATTTCCATTAAACTTATTGAGAATGTAACATTACGTTCATTATTCTTCTGATAATGGTAATGAACACAAACAATTAGCTCGCTCAAATCAGTATAAATGGGACGGATCATAAAGGATGGTAGAGTTCATTCATACACAAAGAATAAATATAGGCGAGCTCGTTGTTTAATCTTATCAAGTGATGCACACCTAATTTATAGTGTAAATGTGACGTAAGTATCGCTTAATTGTGTTTTAAGTTAATTATGACTGAAGATATGATTTTAATTTATCTTCGCAAGAAATGGAATTTATATTTTATTGTTTAACCTTTGATAGGAGAATATCAGTTTTAAGTTAATTGTCGTTTCAATATATTTACAACTGGAGAATCCGACGTATTTGTATCTTATTGTAACAAAAGCAATTCATAAAATATTTGAGGAGTGTGTAACTTTTTCTAAATATGTACATTAGGTTCACTTTCACTTCAAGCAAACTGTTTGCCACTCAGTCATTGTAATTTGTTTGTTGTCATTTTTGATAACCACTTCATTTGACCATATTATAATAACCATAATTCAAGAGCTTTTAATGCGTTTTTTTTTGTTGGGTACAGGAGGGAGAAATGCCTCATGTATAACACACGACAAGTCACAGATAGAGGGCCGTCAGGATATTATTATTTTTTAAGTAAACAAACACACATTAATCGACAATCGACACTCGCCGCTTTAGTTGACAGCAGAGAAGGACGAGCTTGTAGTTTCTAAACCTGTGCAATAAAAGATAAACCACTGTAAGTGTCCAGCTCAACCTTGTCTAGCTTAAATCCCCCATTTAAGTCAAGACATGTTCAGTATCGTAAATACCCCTTAAATATGGTACTAAAACAACTGTCTTCATATATCTATAATTGCAACAACTCATTAATAAAGCATATCATGTCAGTATTAATACAAAAGGGCCCTGCTTTGCCCCCGCCATTACCTTAGGCCTAAGGTAGCGCGGCCTGGGTACAGCAGACCAGATACGCTATGCGAACGTACCCGCAACTTTACATACCCAGAGGTTATGGCACCTTACAGACCAATCCATGTGTTACATTTATGTGCCCCGCCGGGGGGTCCTCCACTTGTCCCCTGCCGGCCAGACAAAGCAGACTCGAGACCCGATCACTATAACTACGTAAGACAGTCTAATTAGTAACCATATAACTACAGCACACGTGGCTCTTAATATAATTTCTAAATATCTAGCAATTGTCAGTAAATATTTAATCCCCCTGTATAATAACCAACCCAGGTATATTCTTATAATAATTACTGCTATCTGAATTATATTATTAGCTATAATGAACCAAGATACTTAGCGAGTAGGTACTCACCTGAACTGCGAAATTCAGTTATCACATAAATTAATATGCACTGTATTAACTGTAATTATTCTTTATTATAAAATACACTACAAACAAGCCCTTCCTAACTGACTCTCTTTCAACTAGTAAATGAGTAAAACATCTCTAGTTTCAGATGCATTAACGTTTCAGTTTCTTTATGTTATCTACTCATAAAGATTACGTGGTTGATAGACCCTCAACACACTTGAGTCCGTCTGCGTTCGCAGTGTCGTTAAGTATCATACAAAATATAAGATGGTACAGTTTCTACTAATGATTATGTTTAAAACTTACGTTACACATGCAGACCTCATTCACGACACCGTAGTGCGTGGGATATCGAGGTACTGTGAGACTCGTACTCACTAAAACTCCCTCCCTATGAGTACCGGACCTTAGTCCATACCTCCGTCGGAAAGACTACACACAGTGACGTTTGGGTTTGAATGTTTCCATTCTGTTTTTGCTGTTAGCGGGTAAATATAAGCTTTGGATGCTTATGCTTGTGTGGAAGTGGCTCATCGTAGGCGGTGGCACTACGCAGAAGAGCATTTGGGTGAGAAGCGGCTTTTTCGAACTGAGTTGTGGATAGTTAAGTTATAAACTCAAGTATCGAAGGCATTTCCAGATCAGAGTGAATCTGATAAACCATGGCGCTCCGGTAACCATTCTCAGAATTTTATTCTGGATGATTTGAAGGGTCTTGATGTGTGTTGCGGCCGAGGTGGCCCATGCAGAGGATGCATAGGTCAAGGCTGGCCGGATGATGACTTTGTACATGAGCAATTTATTGTTCATTGACAATTTGGAATTTCTGTTTAGAAGTGGGAACAGCTTCGAGATGAACATCGACGCTTTTAGTCGGGCGTGTTGGACATGGGGGGCGCCATGTTAAGTGTTGGTCGAGGAGAACCTCTAGGTATTTGGCGGAAACTTGCCAGGGAATTAGACGGTTGTCTAATGATACGCGTTCGTGAGGTGTGTGTCTCCTCTTGGAAAATAGGACTGCTGAATATATATTGGGGTTTATGGCTAGAAGGGTTTTCCTATACCAGCCTTGCAGCTCGACTACGGCGGTCTGTAGTCGTTCGTTTATTATCCTCGGCTTACTGGAGCTGCTGGGGATGGTAGTGTCGTCTGTGTACAGTGCGTATGTCACGCTTAGGGGCGCTGTCGGAATGCTGCGACAAATATATTGTACAGCAGAGGGGAGATAGCAAAACCATGCGGGAGACCTGCCGTGGCTGAGTACGTTCTAGATCTGGCTCCAGATGTGGGACCTGGTACTTTCTCTGTTGCAGGTATGACCTGATTAGCAGAATCAGAGGGAGAGGATAATTGAATGATAGAAGTTTATTTAGGAGGCCCGCATGCCAAACCCTATCGAAGGCTTGAGCAATGTCAAGAAATATTGCACCAGTTGACTTGTTTTTATTAAATCCTTCGGTGATGTTTTCCACCACACGAAGGACTTGGTCTGTGGTGGAGTGCTGGTGTCTGAAGCCGAACTGCTCATCTGGGAGGATATGATTTTCTGAGGTGAATGAAGCTAGCCTTTTCTGAATCAGTTTTTCGGCGATTTTGCCGATGACTGGTAGTAGGCTAATGGGCCTGTAGTTCTGAGGGAACAGCTGATCTTTGCTGGGTTTCGGGACGTTGATAATATCGGCAAGTTTCCACATGAGAGGAAAGTGTTGAAATCGAAGCATGGCATTAATAATCGTAACTATGAATACCACGGCTTTGCGGGGGAGGTTTTTCAGGGCTACGTTGGATATTCCATCGTATCCCGGAGGTTTCCTATTTTTAATGATTTGATTATTTGGGAAACTTCTTCGAAAGTTGCGGGCTCGATAGTTGTGTCTGTGGTGGACATAGCGGTGCATTCTTGCTACGTGCGACAGATCAACGTTGTTATAATTCGGACTGAATTGCAACTCCAGATGATCTGCGAATGCACTTGCTTTCTCCGCATCCGTGTATACGACACCGTTACGGCCGTGAAGTGGGGATATCGAAAGTTTTTAGGAGCGAAGGGCTTATGCCATTTGCCAGACGGAATTGTCTTGGATAGACACGGTTTGCAGGCGCTCCTCCCAACGATTGTTGCGGAGTTCTTGTAGGGCGGATCGTACTTGTTTGATGAGTGTGTTAGCGTCTCATTTGTCGGTGGGGTTTCCGGTACGTTGAGCTAGTCTACGCACGCGGTTCTTTTCGAGTATCATTTCTCTGATACTGGACGGAAATGGCGGCAGATTGCTCGTGGCGGGGTACGTCCTTGATGCATGTTCGATAGAACATTGAATTTTGGACTGTAGATTATCCACTGCACCCTCGAGTTCGGGGATGTGCGGATAACCTGAATATTGCCAATGGTGTTTTAAGATGATCTGTGAAGACTGGCCACAGTACCTTTTTCCTTGGGAGGTCGCGTTTTTCATGCGTGTGAACTGTCATTAGTATAGCACTCTGTCTAGCTCTAGTAAGAGCGAAACCGATGTGTGTTTGTGTTCCCTTTCACTTCAAGCAAATTTTGTTCGCCTATCAATCAGTAAAAATTTTTGTGTCATTTTGATAACCACATTTATTTGACCACGTTATAATAACCTTAATTCAAGAACTCTTGGTGCGTTGGAATTGCTATTACTATAGCACAGTGTCGGACTCTAGTAAGAGCGAAACCGGTATGTGTTTGTGTTCCTCTTTCATTTCAAGCAAACTTTGTTTGCCTCTCAATCAGTGTAATTTGCTTTTTATAATTTTTGCTAACCACATTTATCTTACCACATTATAATAACCACATTTCAAGAGCTTTTGATGCGTTTGAATTATCATTAGTACAGCACATTGTCCAGCTCTAGTAAGAGCGAAACCGGTGTGTGTTTGTGTCCCCCTTTCTCTTGAAGCAAACTTTGTTCCCCTCTCAGTCAGTGTAATTTGTTTTTTATCATTTTTGATAACCACATTTATCTTACCACATTATAATAACCATAATTCAAGAGCTTTTGACGCGTTTGAATTGTCATTAGTACAGCACACTGTCCAGCTCTAGTAAGAGCAAAACCGGTATGTGTTTGTGTCAAAACCGTGAATGTTGTTAAATATTTTCTTAAAATTTTAATTTCAAGAAAACATGTTTTACTTAAAAATAATAACTAATTAATAAATATTAATCTTACAATATAGATTTTCCATCGACAAGCTGTGTTCATCCAATTTCATTAAAAAAGTTGACGAAATGTAGTCTACAAAATAAAAGTAAATCTGCTGGGAAAATGTAATTGCTTTAATGTATTTTGTTTTATATTAAGTCAATCTCACGAAAATGAAACAGACATACCTGCCTTCGAGGCGGATTGTATCTTTTGTAGGAAGAATGTGATGAAATTAACTTGAACCGAGCTTTAATCAAGTTATACAGTCAGAGAAGATACATTCCGAATAATACCAAACAACATAAGATTAGGCGCTAATTGATTCTTGGAAATAATTATAGCTGACATGGTTTTCAACGCTAATGTTTAGTGAATCTGTTTATGTTGTATATCTAATAGTATGTTTATCTTTCATAACATTTTATCATATATTTGGTTGATTTTGATGGTTGATGGCCAGCTCAGCCTAGAACCTTTCTAATTTAAACAGCTTTTTAGTGTTTATATTGTACGCTCATTAAATTTAGTCAAATACAAAAGGCAGTCCCAAACTAAAGACAAACATCCAGTCTATACCTTTGATGTCACAAGATATTCACATATACTCTTTGGAATACACAGTTGCTTCTCGTTGCTCATCATTGTCACCACAGTCTAAAGGTAATGTCGCCTTAACATCATAACCAGGAATATCTGTCTAGAGCAGCTCTTTTTATTCATTATCACTAGTTATTGGTTCTGTTTTTTCCAGAAGTTGCCTTTTCGGTCTATGCTTCTTGTTTTTCTAAGTACGTGTGTTTAAAATATTGTGATCAGACTTACTATATTTTATAAGATTTTTAGTAAACTGTCTTTTTTTACCTTATTTTTTCTCAACTTCCATGTTTCGTATCCCACCTCTTCCAGCACACTTTTATTGCAGTTTTCTATTAGTGTATCTCGCGTTTGTTATTTTTTTTTCAATGTTCACTTTTCAAAAACTTCTATTCTTTCGTCCTGCTTATTTAAAGTCCAACTTTCCGCTATAAACGTATGAATTCACGATGCCCTTTCTCAGTTCCAAGTTAAAATGTTTATTTAGTAAGAGTAATGTGTCTATTAAATCATTGCTTTGTAATCCAGATCCTCCTTCTCGGTTACTTTCTATCATTCATAATAATATATTTTTAGCCAACCTGCTGTCACACTGTTCTCCCTACTTTTGTTTTTGCCATATTCTTATTCACAAAAATCTAAAAGCTGTAGAGCAACCACTAGTGCGTAGAGCTAGAGGGGGTTATTATTTATGAAACTTGAAGTTACATTCGTGTAATTAATATTTATCTTACTTTCGTCACTGTTTTGAACTAAATGCTATTATTTTGTAAACGCAAGAATTATAAACAGAAATACTGTAAACATGTTGTTTATTTACAAATATAACTGAAACCCTTATTGATTATTGTATCACTAACTTTTCCGTTTTTCTTTCAGGTGAGTTTTCACGAATTTCACTACCAGACAAGTAAGTTAGTCACAAAGTTAAAAATTTGACCCTGTGATGAACACTGTGAGTACACTTGGAAAACCCAAACCAACACGACACATTTAAAAAACCTGACTATCGTTTCACCAGCCAACACTGATGACGCTAACTTAGTTACTGAAACGATTGTCAGGTTTTTGTTAATGTGTTGTGGTGATTCGGGTTCTCCAAGTGTACTTAGAAGTGAGTTAGTGTCATACCTACTTTTTGCCAAATAATTAACATAGTTTTCGTGTTTCTTTAGAATCTTATCAGAACATTATCTTAAATTGTATTAAGCGATGTATATATATATATATATATATATATATATATATATATATATATATATATATATATATATATATATATATATATATATATATATATATAAACATATGAAAATTTAAACTGACCTCGGATACGGGTTCTAGAGGTCCTATTTCGCGCTCATTTGAAGAAATTTTGCGCAGTTTCATCATCAATGCCTCTTAGGAGCTGTACCATTACGTTAAAATTGGAAGTTCCACGTACTTTTACAGTAGCAGGCGGCAACGTTGAAAAACGTATCCAGTTTTATCAGCCCAATTAACCTTTGTTAGAGGCACGTAAGGTGTTTAACGTTATCTGGTGTCTACCTACCTACCACAGGTGTTTAAAGGAAATTGGAAACGAAATGCTGTCTAAATAGATTAGGAATTTTTAAATATTTTATATTTTTCAAAGAAAATCCCAAATCTCTTAAAGAACCCTTGAACTTGGCTAGAACTTTAGTTTCGGATGGGTAAATTTAATATCTGCTTAAACAGTTGATATATTTACTACTACTGAAAATACTGTATTGTAAAAGATCGGAAGATATTTAGCGTAGAATTTTCAAACAAAATGGTGTTTCGAGGGCGTCACGTTCCGAAAGCATCAAAGATTGTTGCTCGTACAAACCTAAACCCGTTTTCTAGGTAATTCCTGCTTATACAAGAAGGGAAAAAACGGGCAATTAACTTTCTGCTTGGCTCGTGGCAAATCATATAAAGAGTGTCAATTTCTTTTGTCTGTGTGCATGTATGTCTGCTTTAATTTAAAAAAATGATTATTGTATACATTAAAGTAATTGTTCCGGAGAGAGTGCAGTTGAGACATTTAGTGAGTTTGGCAACACTACATTTAACTAGTGAGGGTGGCAACACTACAGTGAACCAGTGAGGGTGGCAACACTACAGTAAACGTGCCCTCTGGGGAAAGGAGTTGTGGCAACAACAAGCAACTAAGATTTTTGTGAGGTCTGTTCTTATTGAGAAGTGATCAAGTAAACATCTTAGAAGAAGCGCACCTAGGCGCTAATTAGAAAAACTTGTAAGGTTTATTTTTGTACCAAAATTACGTGTTTTAAAATTAAAATAAAAATCAATAAATTAGTATACAGTCCACTATTATTATAACTGTTCGTGAGTGTGAAGCAGAGAAACAAGGTCTCACCAGTAATTATTATTTAAATTTGAGGATAGCAATAGCAAACGTCTAATTTGACAAATGAAAATAACGTTACAATACAACTAATGGTGCGTTTACACCTGACACTTATTACATTATATTTATATCAGACAGACGTGTATATAAATGTAAACGCTAAGGAATTTCTGTTCGAGAGATATATTTCAATATTCAGCATTAAGTGTCGACACGTTTCTGCCACTAGATGTAAACACCGTTTATTTTCATGTTTTAACTCTCATGACATATAGCGCCGTAGTTGAGCAGTGGTCTACTTTAAATGTCACATGTAAACGCACCATTAGAATGGAATGCAGAATGACAGCGGTGCGTCAGATTCTGATCAGTGCAACGGACAATGCTGCGATCTCACACCATTGTGAGATAAATTATACTTCTAGGGATGAACTAAAAATCATGAGAAATTGGTAATTCGAAATTTGCAGGTATTACATAGAATTACGGATTACTGATGAAATTAACTTTAATAAAAAAACTTGTATTGATTATCAAAAGTTATGAACATTTGAAATGTTTATATACACGCAAGGTTTAACTACATGAAATGTCTAAAAATCTGACAACCCCGCTTAGAAACAGCTTCACCTTTCAATAATAATTATAACGGCTATTGTTATATTTTTAGCTACGATTTATTTAAATAGCTGATCAGCAGACACGCGCACAGTTAATGTCATCTGTCTTTGTCCAACACTATAGATAGTTCATAACGAAATTTGAAGTCATGTCGAGGATTATTTATTTTTAATTTCGAACAACTTAATTTTTCTTTGATCAAAGGACTTGAAAATTGGTAAACAGACACGTCTCTGTGTTCTTTTAAGTTGTTAATTTTCATTTTAATCGATTGAACACTTTGAAAGGCATTCCGTTTAAAAAATATTTTTTTAAAGGAAAAATTGGGAGTTTAGATCTGATGAACGAACTCATCCAAGTCATTAACGAAATTTGTGCAAATCAGTGGAGTATTTTTTGAGTTATCGGTTGAGAAATGGGTTCCAGGTGCCCAAGTTCAAGCTCATTTGAAAATAATTTCCGTCTTACTATCGAAACCTCTCTTTTAGTGAATTTTTCCTTAACGAAAATTCACCAAAAGTACAGCAAGAGATAAACTTGCAGAAGCTACAGAGAAATGAGACAAGAACTGTTGTAGATAGAAAGTCTTGGTGGCGACGGCCAGGCGATATCGTTTTAAACTGTGATGCCGATGATTTGTGTCAACATTACCTGTAAATTTTAGCGCATTCATATTAATAATAATACTAATAATAATAATAATGACAATCTATTTATTAGGGTTGTTTACCATCTATCAATCATTAACCAGGATGTAAAGGGATTCCCTCGCTAACTGTAAAACGATATCGAAGAGACTTCATATTCGTTTGTATGGCACAGCTGTTATAATCAATCACTAATTGTGAGATGTGGATGACAACTGTATTGTAATCAGATCTGTGTTAATAAAAACAGTGAATGTACGTTGACTGGGGGCCTCGCATAGCGCCCGTTGCTGGCTGTCAAGTCGTCATCCGCATTCGCCCTCCTGTTTTGTTTCATTGAACGAGGAGATCACAAGAGAAGGTTGTCGGTTGTGTTAGGGCCGTATCGTTGAATGCACGTGTCTTCTTCAAATCCGACACGATATCTGACACAATACCGACGTCATCCCTGCCAGCGCAAAAAAACTTGGCACCAGGAAAACAGACTGCAATGAAACGAACTTTAAAAAAATGTCTGGACGCAGTAAGTGCATTATGGAAGTGAATTTTCATACAAATGTTTTTAGTAGCAAATATGTATTTTTCAACCAAAGCAGGTATCAAATTTGGTTACCAGTTTAACCTAGGTATATAGTAGGAACAATGTACCATATGTCATCAAAATAAGTTTATCGTTTTAAAATGTACAAAAAGTTTCCTAAAATAAACTTAAAATGCTCCCGAAAAACTGGTTTCCTAGCCAACGATCCTTAAGTTAATATCAAAGTATGTTATTAAATTTAAACCATTTAATGAAAATTCGCTACCAAAACGCACTTGCTGCGTCCCGAATATCTTCTCTCACAAATATGTATTACTATATTTAGATGAAAAATGCAAAACTGCATAAGCGGTGTTCGATTTAAAAAAATAAAATTTGTATCACCAACGACCTAATGGACGACGCTCTGATTGTAAAATTAATTTTATAAGATGCAACTTAATACACCCATACGATTAACATATACAATTTTTCTCGTATCTTGTATATTAACGGATATATTGAGCTTGTTTCTAAGATAGTTCCCTAAAAATTATAGACTTTTAAACCACAAATTCTAACTCCCATAGCATTAGAGCAAGGGTCTATTTGAAATTCATTTTCTGGAAATATTTTAGTAAAATTCACCAATGTCTGGACGCAGTAAGTTCGTAATGGTAGTGAATTTCGATCCACAGAAATGCCAACATGTGAAAAGGACCCATTAAATTGAATAACTTGGTTGTTTATTGTGATGGATCTAGGGCTGATGTAAGCAAAACTGTGATTTGGTGGGGTTGAATTGTACAAGATTTCTACTTCCCCAGTCTAATATTTTTTGGAGATCCACGGAGATAGAACCCTTCATGAGTCTGCGATCCTGATCTAATTGGGCTAAAGAGACCGGCTTAGAATATTGTATATTATATATAGGGAAGGGTACTGTCGTCCGCGTAACTGTGAACTGGGTTGGATGTGCTAGAGAGGAGGTCATTGATGTGGAGAAGAAACAAAGTAGGGGCTAAAGCTGAACCTTGAGGAACTCCTGCATTAATAGGATACAGTTTAGAGGAATGACCATCCACGACAACAGAAATGCTCCAGTTGGAGAGGAAATTCGCTGTCCACGTACAGAGTTTTGGTGGTAGGCCATATGCCGGTAGTTTATTAAGCAGCGCTGCGTGCCAGACCTGGTCAAATGCTTTGGACCTGTCTAGAGCGACAATCTGGGATTCACCGTGTAGTTCCATAGACTTGTTCCAAGAATGGGTGACAAAGGAAAGGAGGTCGGCAGTTGATCTGCGCTGACGGAATCCATACTGCCTGTAGTGGATTAGACTGCATTTTTCAAGAAATTTTAGTAATTCGGTGTTTATATACTTTTCCATCACTTTAGAGACGACTGAAAGGAGAGAAATAGGCCTGTAGTGGCTAGGAAGCGCTTTGGATCCTTTCTTGGGGACGGGTTGTACTCGAGCAGTTTTCCATTTACTAGCGAATATGCCTCTATTGTAAGATGTCTGAAACAGACGAGTCAGGACAGGAGCAAGTTCTCGTGCGCATTTTTTCAGAACAATTGCTGGGATCTCGCCAAGGCCAGAGGCTCCTCTGAATTAAGAGAAGAGAGCAGCTTTCGTACCTTTTTAGATTTGAAAATTATATCTGTCATTTTATGCGCGACATTGGGGACTGTTGGTGGTTGAACATTTGGTGGTGGGTTGCGAGTAGAATTGCCGGCGAACAACGAGGCAAAAAGTGCAGCCTTGCCCAGGGCGGTAGAAACAATTTCATCCCCTGAGACAAGAGGTGGGAACGTGCTCTTGCAGAAATTATTCCCAGTAGATTTAGCAAGAGTCAAGAAGGATTTGCTGCCGCTGGAGATATCAGAGGGGTCAGGATAAGAGAAGCATACAGACGCCCATGGAAATGATGAAAAGTAATCTCGCATTTCGTCCCAGTTCGCGGAGATGTAGTGCCAAACCATACGTGGATGTGATGACTGTGTGACTTATGGTTGCCTTGCGCAGGAAGCAGTTACCATACCGTGGTCTGAGCGACCCAGGGGGCGGTGACTGATATATTATAGCAGTCAGGATTTGTAGTAAGAAGGAGATCCAAGGGATTTTGGCTGTGTGTTGGGATGCGAGGAAAGTAAGTAGGTTGCTGAACCATATTGGCTAAAGAATTGCTGACTGCAAAGGCCTCCGCTGCTCTTCCTTGTGGATCGGTTTTTTAAGATCCTGGCCATTCCTTATTATGGACATTGAAGTCACCAAGAATAGTGACCTCGGAGGAAGGATACTCAGAAATCAGATAGTCGGTTTTTCAGAAAGGTAGTCAAAGAGCTGGACAAAGTTGTTGTCAGCAGGTGACCGGTCAATGCAACAGATGAATCTTGTTGCAGCCCTGAGAGAGAGTTTTATCCATAGTATGTCTTTTCTTCCAGCTTCTAAATTGGGGAGTCTGGTGCAGGGTAGATTGCTACGGACGTACGCGCACACGCCTCCATGCAATCTGAAGGAAGTAAGGAGCTCATACCCCGGAAAATTAAGGTGATTAGTGGCTGTTTTGGCACTGATTTGAGTTTCGGTGAGGAAGAGGAGTTGGGGCCTGTTAGCCTGGAGGAAATGGTGGACGGAGTTCAGGTTAGAAATACTAAAATGTTTGAATTAAAATAAAATGCGCGCATTAACGTTACTAGTTTATAGTAACTAGCATTGTGGTTCTAATTACCCGTTTAAGACTCTGTGAAGGACCAGAAGAATTGTTTTGGGGGCAGATTGATGAATACAAGTGAGAAAAGTAAAAAGAATAACAATTTTATACTAGGTTATTACAAGGTGAAATACAGAGATGAATGTTGTGATCCAATAAGGGTACAATGAAAAAGGTGACTTACAATTGGAGTTGGGTACTTGCCGTGATCAGAACGTAGTTGTGTCGCTGATACCTAGGGCTTCGTCCAAAAGGGCCAAGATGGTTCACGTGTCCAGGTGACGACTGTGAAGCTTGCGGTGTGTTGATGCCGTGGTTGAATGGATTTCTAAGCACGGGTCCGTCGCTCGCGGAAAGACTTCCAATACGAGGCCGGCGAACCTGTCCACGTGTCTATGGAGACAACCGTGGTCCTTGACTCCGTGCCGCCAGTCAGGCGCTCTCCCTGTGATGCTACCTGACCGCTGGAACGCGCACGGAGTTAACTATGAGGTGACCACAGCATAATCAGGTATTATGCTGTGTCCTGACTCCCGCTTACGGTTCAGCCTATCTTGAACGACGTTACTGGACGCTGGATGAGATGGAAGTGATCGAGACTGGGATCTATCGTCACTGCTGACGCTTGATGACACCTGTACCACTGTTGGTTGTACTTGCGCCTTCGGTGGCTGTTATTGCCAACGGTTACAGGTGTGCCAATGTCGTCTCTGCGCCTATAGTTGCTGTGGGGGGCTTTAGGGAAGGTTTGCTGACTAAGCATGGACAGCGTGGACTCGGGGAGATTGGGGGTGAGGATTACCTTTATCATTGATCCAAATATTTAAAGTATCTTCTTTGATCATTCAACATGTTGTCATTTTTTAGAAAAGATGAACATACCTAGTTGCTTAAATCCAATGTTTGTTAATACATACATAACCACAGATCCTACAGAATAATGTCACATGCGCAGTTCGTTGTTAAGAATTTCACGGTACTTGCACCCAAATGTCGGATTCAATAAAGCGTTGCCCGTATTTACCAATAAATTACGTTCATTGGCCTAATGTAGAATGAAAATGCCCTAATTATAACTAATACCCATGCAATCTCGAATGAGATCAAGTGTAAAAAGATGGGGGCAATTAAAATGTATGACCTTAACATAGACATTCCCAGATATGCGTCATTCTCAGTGTTCCTATTGTGGTGGCACGTTCGTAGATAAATAAAACTTCATCAAAACAGAATAGAATAAGCAATCTGTGACAGCTCATTATACTTCTACATACATCCTACTACACTGCAGGTTGGTCGAAATGCCTTGCTGGACCTATTATCGACTTCCATATTAGTTTTAGCCCCCCCCCCCCCCCCCCCCCCCCAAATTGGTGAAATTCATTAATACATTTAAATTTTACTTGAAAATGACCTGCGGTGATTTCGTTGCCGAGCTAGTGTTATGGCGATTTTACGTCAATTTGACTGTAAATATTATATGGGTTGTGAAATGATTTTTTTGTTATACGTTTGGTCTTGCTGCATCGTCAAGTTTAATAAAGATTGTAATCTTAAATTGAAATTACAAATCTCAATACTTGCATTCAGTGGCTAAAGCCCCATTTTAACCTTAGCTTCATCTATCATTATGCCCTCGTGATCGATCTAATTCTAACTTTAGAATTAATGACAGCATTTAAAACTAAATTGAATGGAAGAACTGCAATATAATGCACTCTACTCTCTGATATCAATAACTAACTCAAAGACCAGGAATGAAATACCCATAAATCTTATTTATTAAGATAAAGAGCGAAAGTTTCACCCTTATCAGAACGAGCTGACGCCTTATTTAAATCATTATTCTCCAAAACTTTGAAGGGTTGAATTTCCAGTCTCACTAACTACCGAACAAAGTGTTTTAATTGAAATAGATGAACTCGAGTTGATTTTAATTCATTACTTCATTACTTCTAAAGACTATAATATGTTATTTACACAAGTAAATATAATAACAGAATTCCCGCCGAGTGGATGTGGGCCTCCTCAAAACCTAATCATAAATTAGATGATTCATATATAGTTTATTTTTTGTGAGGGAGTTGGGAAATGATCAATGACAGTAGATATTAAAACGGTTAATTGCTTTTACTCACGAAAGTCTCTTGAGAATTTACTGAAAATCAATATGAAATTTGAGTTATGGGAGAAGTTTGGCTTAAATCTATTTATATGTGATAAATAGTTGTGCTAAAGCCTTATCTATTCCCTTCCGAGTAGAGATAGCTGAGATTACTTGCTGAAATTTCCGATATATGTATCATTTATACGGTAAAGCGGAACGCTGGTAACTTATTGAGGCTTAAATTTTGCGGCGACGCGTGCTTTATGAAGTTTATGGAAGTTTTTACGTAACTTTATTAATTTTCTCTGGGTTTTTGTGAAAAGTTATAATGACTCAGGTACTTGAATCTTTATAGCAATTTGTAACGCAGTGTTTGTGGATGATAGCATCGAAAAAATAAACTTTCTTCCACAGTGTTATTGTTATTTCGTTTCATTTTCCTGGTAGTTTGAGTAAAATTTGGAATCGGGTTGATTAAAACTTATGTCTATAAGGAACTGAGCATTTTATCAAAATACAGGAGGTTGTGTTTTACGCTGCTGATGCGACTGCTTAAATATGATTCGAAGTAGGTTTTCCGTGAGTTCGTAAATTGCAAAAGCAATGTTTTTGACAAGCTATATCAAAGAATCTTGTAGAATCAAACTATGCCTAACATACAACATCCTGACCCCTCTGATATCTCACAAAACGTCACTGAAATTATCCAAGCTGGCATGGAATTATTTATTCCACGTACACAGAAAACCTCTGCAGCCACTCAAAAGCCCTGGTTCTCTAAATCCTGTGACAAGGCCAGACTTAAAAAGGTCAAAGCTCACAAAAAGCTTCTGCACAATCCCAGTCAAGAAAACCGTCAAGCATTTAACAACGCAAGAAATCGCTATGTCTTTCTGAGGCAAAAAACTCGTTTAATAACCACATCAAAAACAAAGTCCTCTTAAGTTCCAGCGGCAACAAACCCTTCTGGACTCTTGCTAAATCTATTGCGAATAATTTCTGCAAGAGCACATTCCCACCTCTTGTCTCAGGGGCTGAAATTGTTTCTACCGCCCTGGGCAAGGCTGAACTTTTTGCCTCGTTGTTCGCCGGCAATTCTACTCTTAACCCACCTCCAAATGTTCAACCACCAACAGTCCCCAATGTCGCGCACAAAATGACGGATATCATTTTCAAAACTAAATGGTACGAAAGATGCTGTCTTCTCTTAATACCAGGAAAGCCTCTGGCCTTGACGAGATCCCAGCAATTGTTCTCAAAAAATTCGCTCCAGAACTTACTCCTGTCCTGACTCGTCTGTTTCAGACATCTTACAATAGAGGCATATTCCCTATTAACTGGAAAACTGCTCGAGTACAACCCGAAAGGATCCAAAGCGCTTCAGGCCTATTTCTCTCATTTCAGTCGTCTCTAAAGTGATGGAAAAGTATATAATTAGAGGAGGATCGCAGACTCATGGAGGGTTCTATCTCCGTGGATCTCCAAAAAATATTAGACTCGGGAAGTATAAATCTTGTACAATTCAACCCCACCAAATCACAGTCTTGCTTTCTTTCTCATAAGAGATAGACCAGCCCTAGACCTATCAGAATAAACAACTAAGTTATTCAAAGTAATGAGTCCTTTTCACTTGTTGGCACTTCTGTGGATCCAAATCTCAATTGGCAAGAACATGTCACATCAATTGCAGAAGCGGCTGCTAAGAAATCAGGTTTCCTTTTCCGGGCTCGCAAATACTTTTCACCAGCTAATCTCTATACCTTATATACTTCACAAATGAGACGAAACCTCGAACACTGCTCCCACATCTGGGGTGCTGCTGCCGATTCTACACTCGCTATCCTGGACTCCATTCAGAAGAGAGCTATACGTCTCATCGGTGACCCTACCCTCACCCAAAGGCTGCCATCCCTTGCCTACCGACGTGTTATTGGTCACCTCTCTCCCTCCCTCTCTCTCTCTCTTTTATAGATATCTGCACGGGCACTGCTCAAAGGAGCTTTCTTCCATAGTTCCTCCACCTGCTGCCCCCAACAGATCTACCAGCGGAACAGAGTGTATGCACCCTTTTACTGTCCAGGTCACCAGACATAGAACATCTTGTTATGCCCGCTCTTTTGTCCCGAGAACTTCCAAGTTGTGGAATTCCTTGCCGGCACATGTTTTTCCTTCTCCACCGAACCTCCAAACCTTCAAGTCCAGAATTAAGAAGTTGCCTCTTTCCTCCTTGTCGACACCCACGGTACGATAGTATTTAGGCCGTAAGCCCTCGTGGTGTGTTGTTGAAATAAAAATAAATAAAAAAATAAATAGAGAGGTCGAAATGGTGAATCTATTAAAAATATATTTCAAATGATCGCGAATTGAGCCACTGGAACCCATATTCAGTGGTTCGTATATATGCATACTCTAGCGATTTAAAATGGCTATAAACGTCATTTTTTTTGTGATGGAAAATTATATATATATATATATATATATATATATATATATATATATATATATATATATATATATATATATATATATATATATATATATATATATATATATATATATATATATATTTATGTATGTATGTGTCCGAGCGATAACTCAAAAAATACCAAACTGATTTCAAGCAAACTTAACAAAAATCTTGTTTGTGCGAAAATCGAGGTCGAGTTCGTTAATCAGCCTTTATGCTCAAGTTTTTCCGGTGCAAAACTTTTTGAAAACGCTATATTTTCGTAAGTATTAGAATAACTGGAATGGGACCTTACATGTGCCTAGAAATCGTGCAAATAAACCTACGTTGTGAACTTTAAGTAATTCGGTTCACATTATTTAGAGTTTTTGAAAACTGAAAAAAACATCCCAGACATGCGTTGAGACGACTTAATGGTTAAAGTCCAATGCCTGGTAGATTTAAGTTGTTAACTGCTGGCGCAGATTGATTCATACAACAGGTATAAACCATCCATCAACGGTAACCAAACTAAATATATACCAGGCAGAAAACATACTACCCGAACCAACAATCGTGAAATCTCGGCCGCAATTATGGAAAATGGCAGACGACATGAACTTGAAAATTTGCCAAGTGATTGTTATTTAACTGGGGGATTCAATCAATTATTATAATCTACTATATTTCTAACTTTATTAACGGCCCTAAATACAGTTTTAGCGCAGCGTAGATATATTATGCTATCGCATAATATAGCAGAAATGTAAAGAAAATCAAGGCAAGTCTCTATAAAATGATTCTAAAATAGTTTCTTTTATATTTAAACTTAAACATAAGACGTCATATAGGACCGAAACAGTCGTGGGATGTGTTTCGATGGTAATTCTACTAATTATGTAATTAATTGTTACGTATACTTTGAATATAATATCCCGGGCAAGAAGCCGATCCGATGTATATTGTAAACAAAACGTTGGTTGACGTATGCCTAGATGGCTGCGAGGTGTCGCGCTTGTCACATAAGAGGAAGATTACGCGATCGAATCCAGAAAAAAAATTAACTGGAACAATCTCCAGAGGTACAGGCCTGCCTTCGCTGTAATATAAGTTGAACCCACCTGACCTGTTTCAGATGTACACTATAAACACAAAATAAATCAATAAATTATCAATATCTTACTTATTCCTCGTAGATTGTGAAACTTAGAATCAAAATCTTGAACTACTTTCTGTTTATCAAGAAAAGTTATTAGATATTTTGACACCAGTGCAAGCCACAGAAAAACAAAGCGTTATTTTGTGGCAGTGATAAAAGTATAACTTAAATTCACTTGAAAAACCTCAGGCAGGTGTTTTTTGTAATATATATATATATATATATATATATATATATATATATATATATATATATATATATATATATATATATATATATATATATACATATATATAAGATATTATTTAGTTGATCTTTTGGTGCATAATTTATCAAGCAGTCTATATTCTGAGAAATAGTGTTGGTTTTTTTTTCATGTATTATAGTCGCGTGCCATAGGCTACTTAACACATGAATGCATTGAACTAAAAGCATTTATCATCATTACTTGTGTAAATAACATTAAAGGATATTAACTATTAACTAATTCACAAAGTGGCCTTTATTGTACACTGAAATATATAATAAACATATATGCAACATAGCGTGGGTGAAAATGATTTATTGTTATCACTATCATTACCACTACTTACGCTAAAATCTACATAAAACACCAGCCTAATGGTTACCGGAAAATTTATTATATCATCTTTGGTAATTCTTTATTCATCAAAAAGCTGTAACAGTTTCAAAGCAAATAACCCGTAACGACGTATGCCGTCGTTCAGGAGTGGCTTAAATTGCCACATACAATTAGACGCGGATCTATCTGCTTTCTAACTATTTTATCAGTACTTCTGTTTTGGATCAGCTTCCCGCGATAACCGATTATGGCGTCCCTGTCTAGATGAAACGAGAAGGCGTCACGTTATGTCCTTAGCATAGAAATTAAAACTGCTAGGCGAGCTTACACATGGGCGAAGTACAGCTCTATTTGCACGAGACTTTGATGTCAACGAAGCTACCACCAGCACCATCAATAAAACACTGCTTCCATAAGGTTTGGCGTATCAAGTGGTTCACCTACAAGTTTACAATAGCCCCATTGTAGATTATTTAATGAGTCGTATAGGACTTTGGCTTCTGAATGCTGCGACCCTTATATGTCTTTTGTGCATCACTCTTTTTCTTATAGTTGGCTGAAAAGTTCAGACTTGTTTATATAGTCTACTATCTTTTGGGAGCCTTTTTACCTATTTCCTGGAGGTCTTAAGGTCACCCCTCCAAAGTATGTGAGCCTTTCTCAGAGCTGGTCCATGCAGTCGCATAACAAATGGTCTGTTGTTTCTTCTGCTTCAATGCAGTATCTGCAGTTTTCCCTGTCCACCTTACCCATCTTCATAATGTGATACCTTACTGGGGAGTGTCTTGTGAAAAGTCCTGTGATTATTCACAAGCTGTTCCTGTTCAATCCATGAAACAGTTCAGATATCGCTGTTGACATGGTGATGAGCCGTTTGCCTACCTTAAACCAGGCCTTTTCCTTCAGTATGACAGTATTTGGTTCCTCTCGCAAGTATCAAGTTCATTTTTTACCTGCCTTTTTGTTAGTCCACAATGGGGGTCTGGACCATAGAATTGGGTTGTTGCTGCCTGTTCCGTCGCTATTTAACACCTTTTTTGCCACACGCACGTGCCGTCTATGGATACCAAAATAGGGTTGGTCACCCTGAAAACGTCGAGCAATGGTGGTCAACCCGAAGATGTCACCCTAGAGATTTACCTTTTAGGACAATAAGAGCCGTGGGAATGTTCTGGAACAGCTGGCTAGAGAGGCCGCTTACCCCTTCTTGACCCCGAGAACCCATTTCATCGATGGTCGTGCGATAGTGCCGTTCACTCAATCAGTTCGATTCCTTCGTCACCCCCTGGGCATTGGGCAAAAACCGCCCGTAGCAGCCACGTGGATCATACAACGAGGCTGGTCCTCGTTCATTCTGAAGTGTTGTAAACCACGTGGACCATAGAGTGGGGCTGTTCCTCGTTATCATTTAAGTGCTACAAACTGCGTGTACGCGAGAACTAGGCTGCTCCTTATTCTCCGTCTGTTAAACTAGTTAACTACTTATTCCCGAAGCACATCGAGGCTGTTCCTCGTTCGACCCATCAACGACGTCCCATTTTGTTTGTGTCACATCTCTTCTGTTTATTATTGTCTGTGTAATTTTGCCCATTGTGCAATAAATTAATTTAATTAACCCGCGGTAATGTTTTCTTTACCATCTAACCCCTGATGTACATGCAACTGTTTAATTAAACGTACTCAATTAAAGCTATCGAAGAACGTGCCCAATCAACGGTACACTGCCCTTTTTGCAAGTCTATCATCTGCTTCCTCATTTCCTTCAATGCCTTAATGCCCTGCTAACCGCATTAAAGTTACTTTGTTGTTCGTAGACAGTTGCTTCAAGGATTTCTTTTTGCAGTCCCCAAGTCAGTTTAGACTCGGTTTTTAAGGGCTTCCAGAGTCTTTAGTAATACCTGACTGTCTCAGAAGATGTAGATCTCTTTACTTTTGAGTTTTCTTTGTATTCGCTTCTGTGCACACAGATTTGTAGCAAGAATTTCTGCGTGGAAGATGGTAAAAGTTTTTACTAGGGCCGTAGCGAGTCTAAAGTTAGGCCCACACTTCTTGTCATCCTGATATAAAACTTATGGAGAAAACTATGAACATTTGAATTGGAGGTTCAAATAGAGACATAAATAATGTGTGTAAGAATGTTACCTATTCGATCATTTTGCTTCAACTTTGACAAGAAAAAAACAAATTTTTGACAAGCTCGAGCTGGCTAAAAATTTCAGGAAAAATGCAGTCTTCACAATGTAAAAAGATTGTGGCAGAATTTTCATTGGCCGATCACTCTGCAGCGGTTATTCTCTTGAAAAACTTAAGGACGTTGTTACTGCAAAGTGTTAGTTACCCTCACGTACGCACTGTTATATATTTTTACGTTTTAAAATATGTTATTTTTTATACCTACGAGAATTATTCTAATTTCATTATCTAAGCATGTCACCCACGCGTATATGCAGGAAATACTGTACACTGTTGTGGTAAAATTGGTCACCTAAGTGTAGTTATAGAAGTACTGACAATATTTGTCAACGTAGGAACCAAGAGTCTAGGAAACCGATATACCGTTTGCCTAAAAAAAATCACAGTAACTTTAGAACATGCGAAAAGCTTTTGGAGAAGAACCAGAACAGTAATCGTCTCAAGCATTTTTTTTGACAAACCAATCACTAATACGATATAAATTTTTTAGTCCATATATTTTTAGGAGGAGCGTGCAACACTTCAAAATAAGTTTTCCTCGGCAGGCCGACAAATTTGAATACACACGACACGGTTTAGACATTAATTAACCATTCTATGTAGCCTTGCTTAAAAATTAGGATTGACAGTCCTGTATGTAAACAATGTGCAAGAAGTAGAACAAATAATTGTCAAAAAGTATGAAATTATAACGCAAAATATTCGCTAAACATCAAGTATACTTGAGAATCCAGCAATCTGTTGAATAATTTACAAAGTTTTACGAACTATTGCAGAAAGCTTAAAATTTTAGAAGCATACATGGGACAGTTATGTACACTGTCTATGTACCTTCAGTATAATTGATAAAGCTCTTATTAATTAGGTTAAAAAATGTAAAGATGGCGAATAAATAGACGTGAAACGGAAGACGAATACAGGAAATGAAACTACATAACATCATCTGGGAAAATGATCATTGCCATGATTCTACGTTTCTAGTTTGTCCGTCATATGAATTTTAATGGCGGAAATGAAATTTGCATCATAGTCACCCATGCAATGTCGCAATAAATCAAGATCTTGAACAGATAACCGGACATGTAGAGAGTTGATTGAAGGAAGACATGTGGTAATTTACCATTTAATGTTTGCGAAAAATTTATTCTGCCAACAGTTCTACATTCTTTATTTATTCAATTATCTATTTACATACACCATCCAGTATATTATTGGGCCATTGGCTGCTTTGTACATAAATAAATATAATAACACCGAGAAAAATAGCAATTAACAGTCTAATTTCTGAGATACTGATATAGACTTTGCACATATGATATGAAGGGGGTGATTGGAGCTGATTTGTACGAGGTGAAACATATTTCACGAACTTTCTCTAACCTGATTCGAAGTTGTCATTGTGGACACCATAAGTTGGAGACCACATAGACGTACCATATTCTTGACGGAATCCATAAAACCCAGCGATAAGGTAACAAAGCAGTAACACTCGGAGAGAAATTATTGCTGATTTTTTCTTATGAGACCCAAGTGTATCTTGTTGCTATTGATCTCAGTGTTTGCCCAACATAGATTTTCTCAGAAAGTTTTTTGTTCTCCAAAATAGTAAATAAACTTCATTGACTAGTGCCTGATAAGATACTTTAAGCACTTTCTGAATAAAAATTCCGAATGCATTATAACATCAAAATATAAAATTTAAATACAAATATCAGGTAAGGTTAGAGGCAAACGTCGTGCCGTTTACGAGAAGGAGGAAATGCGACAGCCACATAACCCTCACTCTATACGGTAGGAGCATTCCAATGGCCAGGGAGGTAAACTATCTTGGGGTCGTATTGGACTCTAAGCTAACCTGGAATGATCACATTTGAAAAATACTGCATAAGGCAGTCATGATCTTAGCCGTCACTAGGCGGCTATTTGGCAAAACATGGGGACTAATACCTAGTATGGCCCACTGGCTATACACAAGGGTGGTCAGACCATCGTTAACATACGCGGCACTGGTCTGGTGGCCTAAGGTGACATAATCCAGTGCCAAACAAAAACTAGGCAAGATCCAAAGGATGGCTTGCCTAGACATCACAGGGGACATGTCTTCAACCCCAATAGCCGCCATGGAGGTGTTGCTGGATCTGCCCCCCCCCCCCCCCCCACACACTTAGTTTTAATGGGGGAGGCCAGGCTAGGACTATACAGACTAGCCTGCAATGGTAGACTGAAGATCAACCCAGGCCTCAGGGGCCACTGCAAAATTCAGGAGATCGTGAAGGAGCCCATGCTTGAAATGAGGTCAAACTTCGCGTGCCCGCGAACGTGCTGGGAAAACAACTTTACAGTGGAAATCGCCGACCGCGAGGCATGGCGGGAGGAGACACCGGGCATAGCACGGGACGCGCTCGTCTGGTTCACGGACGGATTCGGCGGCGAGCGTGGGACGGCGGCAGGTGTTTACTCGGAAGGACCGAGGGTAAGTCATAGTATTTCACTCGGAGCCCATGCAACGGTGTTTCAGGCAGAAATGTACGCCATCCTGCACTGTGTGCGGGAGAACAAGAGGAGGGGCTACACCAACAAGTGGACCCTCATAGCCACAGACAGCCAGGCAGCCCTTAAGGCACTAAGTAGCCCACGGGTAAATTCCTGGCTGGTGAGTGAGTGCCGATACGAGACGAGCGACCTGGCTGGGCAGAATGAGGTGACCCTCATCTGGGTGCCGGGTCACTCAGGGGTCAAAGGCAATAAAGAAGCTGACAGTCTCGCGAAGAGAGGGTCAGCGGAACCATTTATGGGACCAGAACCGGCTTTGGGCGTGACAAAGAGCACTGCCAGGGGAGCCATTAAGTCCAGGGTCAGAAACCAATACAAGGTGTATTGGGCAGACTGTCCAGGGATCAGACATGGAAAGTCAATAATTGACGAACCCAATTCAAAGAGAGCTGTGGAGCTGCTAAATCTTAGCAGAGGACAGCTCAGAAACACAACAGGTCTCTTGACGGGACACATGGTCGTCAAGAAACACCTGCATAAAATGGGACGGTTCGAAGGGAACCTCGCATACAGACTCTGCGGCGAGGGGAAGGAATCAGCCCAGCACATCTTGTGCGAGTGTAAAGCTCTGGACCGCAAAAGACAACTGATCAGTCTAGACCGGAGACAGAGCAATACCAAACTTCACCTTACCAATCGCTGTGCAGACTAGTTCAAGGCACAGTGATTTTGGAATGGGTGGAGCAAGACTAAGGGCATGCCCAATCAACCAAAGGTTGCAATGCTATCGGGGCGGCAAGGCCGCGGACGAGCCCTGAGGGGAAAAAAGGTTAGAGGCAGCATTCAATTTTCGCGCTGAACTAGGAACCAGTCAGGTCTAGTTATGGACTTGCCTCTCCTGAACTGAGTGGCATTGGCGAATATCTTTTTGCGGAAGAAATAAAATTTTCAAAGTAATTTTTCTCGTACTTCTTGGCGTTTTTATGCCAAGAAAAGTCAATCTTTTTCTCTAGTGTCTATTAGATTTTTACGACAAACAATATTTCGCTCTTGTCCCTCCCTCATCCCAGCTCCATTTTTTTCAGATTCTTTTCATCAAGTGCTCATAGCTTTTGAAACATCCCAGGCTGTGTGACGTTCAGAAATGAAGAGTCTAAAGAAAAGACCAGGAAAGTTGAATAGCTTTGAAAATTGTTTTTTAGTGAATTTTCTTAAAAAAATTCACTAATGAGGAGATCCCGACTTTTGAATTTTGAAAAAATTTCTTCAAATGACCGCGAACTAGGCCCCCTAGAACACATATCCGGGGTCAGTTTCAATTTTTATATGTTTATATATATATATATATATATATATATATATATATATATATATATATATATATATATATATATATATATATATATATATATATATTTATTTATATATATATATATATATATATGTATCACACCGATAACTCAAAAAATAATAGGCCGATTTTGACTAAATTTGGTGGAAAAATTCCTTTTGCAAATGGCTTGGATAAGTTCGTTAGCCAGGAAAATCTGCCTAGGTTTTCCCGGAAAATTTTGTGTTTTCTTTCGAAAAAAATTTATATCTCCGGAATTAACCAAGTAAGGGCAACCAAATTTGGTACGCTAGTTAATATCCTTATAGGTAAGCTACCTACCAAAATTTAGCTATGTAGGTCAAAAGACAAAAAAGTTATAGGCATTTAAAGAAAAATAAATTGGGGTTTTCCTCAAAACGTCAAAGTTACGATTTAAAACGTCAAAATCGGCAACATTTAGGCAAAGAACTTGAATCTAATACGGGATATGGAAATCAAATGTCTCAAGAAGGATGTTTTACAAACTCTGAAGTCTTAGTTTCAACCGTCATTGTCCTTCATTTTACTAAAATGTTTCCAGAAAATTCATTTCAAATAGACCCTTTTTCTGATGCTTGGCAGTAGCCTTAGCTTTAGAGTTTATCGTTTAATGGTATATAATTTTTGTCGAATTTTCGTAAAAAATCAATAAAGCTCAATATATCCGTTATTATACAAGATATGAAGAAAATTTGTATATATTAATTATAGGGTGTATTGAGCTACATCTTAAAAAAATATTTCTACAATCACAGCATGGCCCATAAGTCGTTGGTGATACAAATTTTCTTCTTTTTTTTTTAATCAAACACGCTTTATGTTATTGCATTTTTGAATATTTCAGCGATGCATGTTTGTAAGAAAAGAAATTCGGGACGTAGCAAGTGGGTTATGGTAGCGAATTTTCATTAAATGCTTCAAATTTGAATAGCTCAATTTGCTATTAACCTATAAGGTTGACCAAGAAACGAGTTTTCCCGGAACACTTTAAGTTTACTTTTGGAAATTTTTGTACATTATCACACAATAAAGTTATTTTTATGAAACATGACACATTGTTTTTACTATATAGGTTATACTGGTAACCAGAATTGATGCCTGCTTTCTTAAAAAGGAAACACACATATTTGCAATTAAAAACATTTTTATGAAAATTCACTACCATAACGCACTTGCTGCGTCCAGAGTTTTTCATAGTTTGAAGACACTCATAAAAACAAAACCCATAACAATAATTAAGCTCTTTATTTAAAAACGTAAATTACCTAATGAAAACCATGTAACTTAAGCAGTCACGTTTCTTGTAAATCCAACCATCATCGACCATTTCACGAAACCACGAAACTATTCACGATATATGATTTATATATAACTTAGACCAGATCTCATGTAACTTTTTATAAATCTCCTTTTTCACCTGTAACGAATAAATCATGTTGTTTAATAACTTTAATCTGAACAGTAGATTAAGTGTGAGAATATTCGGGCCAGAAAAGATGAGTATAATTCCATGTTTACACCTACATGGATGTTGTCTTTGAGGAGATAAATACTCGGTGGATGGGTGCACTGTCTTCTAGTTCTTTAAGATGACGCTGACCACTTCAGATTAATGTCCGCATGTCAGTCGGACAACTCATTACTCATTAATAATTAGTCAATAATTACGGCTGCTACATAGATGGGAGCAATTAATTTGTGTTGTTTGGAAGTTTACACTGACGTGTTCTGTTTTGGGATGCTTGTCTCTTACCTGTTTGATGAGGAGATTGGACATCGATTGACAGGTCTAGCCAGATTTTTTTAGAATGCTCTACAACCGGCATTGTTGCTTAATTTTTTAGTGAATTTTCGTACAAAAAATTCACTAAGGGGGAGATCCCGACTTTTGAATTTTGAAAAGATTTTTGCAAACGATCGCGAACTAGGACCCCTGGAACCCATATCCGGGATCAGTTTCAATATATATATATATATATATATATATATATATATATATATATATATATATATATATATATATATATATATATATATATATATATATATGTATGTATGTATGTATGTATGTATGTATGTATCACACCGATAACTCAAAAAATAATAGGCCAATTTTGATTAAATTTGGCATGTCCCTTTCTTTTGTATGTGACTTCTGTAGCCAGGAAAATGGACGAGGTTTTCCGTGAAAATTTTGAGTTTTCTTTCGAAACAAATGTTTATCTCAAAAAATAAAAAATCTCGGGACGCAGCAAGTGCGTTATGGTAGTGATTTTTTATTAAATGTTTCAAATTTGAATAACTCAATTTTCTATAGACTTAGAAAGTTTAATTTTGGTACGTAGTAAGGTCTTTCTTAGAGAAAAATATCCACCAAATTTGATTAAAATAACTTAGTAATTTTCGGAGAAAAAAAATTTTCGAAAGAAAATTTAAAATTTGAATAACTCAATTTTCTATAAACTTAGAAAGTTGAATTTTGGTAAGTAGTAAGGTCTCTTCCAAGGTAACATATATAGTAAATTTCATTTAAGCAGCTTTGTGAAAAAAAATTTTTGAAAGAAAACTAAAAAATTTCCCGGAAAACCTCGTCAGATTTTCCTGGCTAACGAACTCATCCAAGCCATTAATAAAAGAAAGGCATTTGCCGAGTTTCATTGAAGTCAGTTACTTATTTTTTGAGTTATCAGACGGATACATATATATATATATATATATATATATATATATATATATATATATATATATATATATATATATATATATATATAACATATATAAACTGACCCCGGATATGGGTTCTAACATTTAACTGGATATTATCTGTAAATAGGTCGAGACGTCAGGAACCCGTTGGTACGCAGGTTCATATTACAAAAAGTCTGGACGCAGCAAGTGCGTTATGGTAGACAATTTTCATAAAAAGTTTTTAGTAGCAAATATGTGTTTTTTTAAAGAAATCAGGCATTAAATTTAGTTACCAGTATAACCTATATAGATGAAACAATGTGCTATGTTTCATCGAAATATCTTTAGTATTTGAAAATGTACAAAAATTTCTGAAAGTAAACTTAAGATGTTCCCGAAAAAACTGGTTTCTTGGCCAACGAACCTTATAGGTTAATAGCAAATTGAGCTATTCAAATTTGAAGCATTTAATGAAAAATCGCTACCATAACGCACTTGCTACGTCACGAATTTCTTTTCTTACAAACATGCATTCTATTTCGATGGAAAATGCAAAAATGCAATAACATAAGGCGTGTCCGATTTAAAAAAAAAATAAAAAAATTTGTATCACCAACGACTTATGGGCCACGCTGTGATTGTAGAAATCAATTTTTAGGATGTAGCCAAGACACCCTATAGTGCTATAGACACCCTATAATTAATGTATACAATTGGTTTCGTATCTTGTATAATAACGGATATATTCAACTTAATTGATTTTTTACGAAAATTCGCCAAAAATAACATACCATTAAACGATAAACTCTATAGCTAAAATTACTGCCAAAGCATCAGAGAAAGCGTCTATTTAAAATTAATTTTATGGAAACAGTTTTTTTTTTTGTTCCCTCAGGGCTCGTCCGCGGCCTTGCCGCCCCGATAGCACCGCATGGAAACAGTTTAGTCAAATGAAGGACAATGACGGTTGAAGCTAAGACTTCGGGGTTTTTTGTTTTTTTTTCCCCAGGGCTCATCCGCGGCTTTGCCGCCCCGGTAGCACTGCAGCCCATGGCCTATTATGCATGCATGGACTTTGGGGTTGGAAAACATTCTTCTTGTGACATTTGTTTTTACATAACCCGTATGAGTTTCACGTTCTTTGCCTAAATGTTGCCAATTTTGACGTTTTAAATCGCGGCTTTGACGTTTTGAGGAAAATCCATTTTTTTTCTTTAAATGCCTATAACTTTTTTGTCTTTTAACTTACAGCGCAAAATCTAGGTACGTATTTTACTTTTTATGATATAAAGTTGCGCACCAAATTTGGTTGCCCCTACTTTGTTATTTCCGGAGATATAAAAATTTTCCGAAATAAAACAAACTGTTCAGGGAAAAGCCAGGCCGATTTTCCTGGCTAACGAACTTGTCCAAGCCACTTGCAAAGGAAACGTACCCACCAAATTCGATCAATATATATATATATATATATATATATATATATATATATATATATATATATATATATATATATATATATATATATATTTTGTAATGTTGCACTACACTGTAAACACTTTTAAATATACACTTTATCTGTTTGCTGTACTTTTTGTGTATTAGTGTACGTGGACTGCAGTTTCGATCCGTCCTGGTTCATCATCAGCACGCTACTGACTATGATCATTCCTGTGTGATCTATGTCTGAGATTGTACGTGACGCCTGCGTGTTTAGTTTCTATTGGTCGGTTTACTGTTGTCTGATTGGTTGTGTGGTTTGATACTGTGGTTTGATAATTTGTCTATTTGTATAGCATTTATTAAGTTTTGTTTAAATGTTTGTACTTGAATTCGTTCTGGCATTAATTGTTTCTTATTGTTCGTTTGTTTAGTGTAGTATTGTTCCCAGATTTACTTTTTTGTGGTATTTAATATGTTTCATTAGTTGTAATTGGTTGATATCTGGTTTTTGGTGTTTTCTGTCGTGAATGTGTGTAGCTATGTTTCATGTGTAGCTAGGTATGTGGATTTTATCTAATGCTGTTATATATTCCTTGAATCTTGTTTCTGTTGATTTTTTGTCATTCCTGTATATTTTTTATTGCATGTGGAATTTTCGCCACTCTCACAGTTGCTCCATTAATTATTTCTTTTTGCTTTTTAAAAACATACTTTTAACAGTTACTCTTCGTTTTATTATTTTCTTTCCTGACGAAACCGCTCATGCAACTAACATTTTTCAGGAGGAAAACAGCTTCCAGTTACGACCAGTAACTCGATAAAACTGACTTGTCATGACGTTGCTGATGTAAAAAATTAGAACAAATGATTATATCTGATGTCACTTGCCTAACAGTTACACTTTTTCGTAGCAGATCACTATCCCAATAGAAAGCGTCATCTTTAGCGTTAGAATATACACCAAAAATCCATTGGCAGATTGCCAAGAAATTTAGAAAAAACCAATGCCTGTTTGAATTTCTGACGGCCCTCAGCGGTTAAGCGAAACAATTTTGCATATAAGTTGGCCTCAATCGATCGATTTCCAACCAAGGTGCCTGTTGCCAAGTATCGTACACGTATGTTTGGGACACCTGTATACCTATATATGAATATTACTGTTCACTAGGTAATCATTAATGTAGCCTATTTAATATTTATATTTAAGGTTTCTTCATAACGGACCTCACACAGTTTGATCTCGCTACACGTCTTCTCTTTAAAAACGACGAAACAGTTCTTGTACATAATTTGAAAATTTATATATCTTAAATTCTCTCACCCCCAAACCGCGGTACTTAATAACTGACAATAAAGGAAATTAAGACAGTAATGAATGGTGCTTGTTTCCTCTAGTGATGTTTAACTCTTTTAATTGGGAGTAATAGGAACATATGTTTTCACAGCTATGTTACGCTTTGAGAGCGCTTGGCGTATCGTAAAATGCTTTTTATTAGTCGCATCTTAAAAGTCAGTAGAGCCGCCTCGACAGATTTTATGACATTTTCCTATATGTAGATAATACTATAAACTCCACCAGGTCCATAAAACTGCTACATAGGTATGCCGTATTTTTATGTATGATTTTAATGTTGTGTTTTTTTATTACACATGTTTCATTTTTTGGGGTTCAAAGGAAATATCAAAAGCATATTCAAATTGTTATTAAAGTCAATTTCCAGTAATACGTAATAATTGCAATATTTTGTGGGTTTCAAGGATTCAAAACAAATATTACGTAAATCAAACTTGGAGACTCAATCTTTTCAAAACAAAGCACTTAATAATAAAAATACTATTACCGACCCTAGACCTGATAGAGATCAGATCTAGGGTTGTACACACTGACACCTTGAAAACAATCTCCAGCGAGATTTGGGAAGTGGGCAGATTGAGGCCTCGTAATCAAGCTACAACAGCCCATTCTATTTTTATCCACCGCTCTAAGGAGTATGCAGATTGATGTCTTATAGTTCACATCCGTTCATATTTCCTTAACTTCTTGTAAATGGATTTAAAATAGGAGCCGAAACGTCGAGTTTGTCACGACCCCCCTTTCAAAGTAGTTCCCAACTTTAACCACTTTAAAGAAAACCTGCCAATGACCAAGTTAACAATTACATATATGTAAAAATTCAGGTTCAAATTGTATATATTTAAATAGAGATTTTGTAAAATTTTTTTACTGATATCTGTCTCTTTACTCTACTAGTTAAAACAGTGATTTTGGAAGGGGCAAAATCTTTCCGAAAATGAACTTCAAACGTTTTCGAAAAAACTGGTCCGATTTTTCTGGCTAACTCCCCCTCTCTCTCCTCTCTCTCTCTCCCTCTCTTCTTTCTTTTACAGTGCCATCTCACATGAAGATAAAAATGTCGAGATTTCTCCCCCTTTATATCTCATGCTCAAGTAATTTATGCTTAATATATTTATTTATTATTTGATATTAATGAATATAAATGGCAACGCATTTTTTAATTTTTTAATTAGCCAGTCATTAATAGTTGTCAAAGCCATTTACAAGATTACTTGGTTCTCGGGTTAAATCGCCTCCGGAATTTACTAAAAATCGACGTTTTGGCTCTTCTTTTAGAGCCATTTTCAGGAGGTTAAGGAAATACGAAAGCAAATCTGCGCACTCTTTACAGCGGTGAATAAGGATAGGTTGGGTTATTGCAGCTCGATTACGGGGCCTCAATCTGCCTACTCCCTAAATCTTGCTAGAGATCGTCTCTAAGGTCTCACTGAGTTTAACCTTAGACTCTGAGACTTTAGAAGGAGTAGGCAGAGGGCGAGGCACCGAATGTTCCGTATTCGAACTCTGTGTTTCAAGACATTTCGCAAAACATATTATTACATTGGCTTCTTCGGTAGCTGGACTGAAACTGAAGAGACATTGGTCTGGTAACTCCTTTTATGCCAGCGACACAAACAGGCACGCTTTTGTAGATACTGATATATGCCACCATATGTGACTTGAGTGAATTCGTGCACGGCATAGGAGCCCGGAACCCATTCAAGATTACAATCAAAGCCAGCCGTGAAGCCAGCCACAGTAAACACTGCTGAAATGTAGTTCACCAGATGTCGCTAAGTGAAATTGAAAACTTGACCTCTGGGTATTTGTTTGTTAAACTTATGATATAATTTTAGCGCGGTAGCACATATTTAACTGACACAAACAAAAGAAATATACCCACAACACAAATTTAATTCCACTTGAACAAAACAGAGACTAAAGCTGGTAGTATGTTTTTGAAAATCGGCGGATGGGCCACATTTATAAAACTTGTCTACATTGTAATGTATTTTTATACCCTTGGTCTATTTGCAAAATTAATACATATATATATATATATATATATATATATATATATATATATATATATATATATATATATATATATATATATCAACGCAATAAATGGGCAGGGTAGCCAAACGTATAACCCTTTTCAAACATTCGTTGAAAATATTAATCGCTTCGGGTGTTTGTTGGGAGCGCTGGTGGTTTCGGTGTGTCGGTGCTGGTGCCAGATCATTGCTGCTGGTTCACAGGTTAGTTTAGAGTTCTTGGTGTTATTGGCGACCGAGAACTCCGCGGATATACCAGATCTCTTCTTTTATGCAAACAGGTCTTATCTGTAGCAGCAGCAGTAGAATTTATCGATGTGCCGAGTATTTACTCATTTGGTTCAGCTGTACGGTGACGTGAATCGCTGGTGTCCTTGTACATATCCTGATAACGGCGCGTTTTAATCAGCAAAATATTCAAATAACATTACAAGGCATAAAAGGGCCAAGCCCCAACAATTTAAAGTCTTTGATTCTTCTATGTTGCCTATCTTAAAAGTATGGCTTAGAAAGCACTATCATGACAGCCAATAATTCAGCCAGACAGCACGTTGCATTGGTGGCCGCTAGAAGAGGAAAATGAGAAAGTTACACAGAACGTGTAAGAAATCTAGAGGCTATAAATCGTGGAGTGGTCACAGAGATCCGAATAAGAACTATTGCCTGCATATGCTAAGACACCAGCCTAGGTACTATGCAGAAAATGTCGAACAGAAGTCGCACACTTTCTAACAAAGTGTGTTGTCTCTTTCTTGGGATATCAAGCCAGATAAATCTGAAAGAAAAATTACTACTACTATTAATTGTCTGTTTTCTACTAAGGCGTTCGGTTGTTGGTAGATCACCAAACTGTAAAGATAGGTACTGAGAATCGGGAACGCTCAAGACAGGAACTTACGAAAGCTGCTAAAAGAGACATGCAGTGCAAAAAAAAGATACAACAGAGGACAACATAAGAACCAGAAAACAAGACGCATTAAACCTAAAAATTAGACTTAAAAATTTGATAAAATAGGTGACGACTTGTATGTATGCAGCCAAGAAATTAGAAGAAACTGGAAATAGACATGCTTATGGTTGACATTATTGGGTAACAATATCAATGTCATTTGGCAATAAAACATTAAGGTAACTATTGTTATGTGACAGTCAAATTCAGTGGCTTAATAATACGTGGTAGAAAACAATTTCAAGTTTTATTTATTATGACAGTTAATGTGCTAAAATCCTTCTGAGATTGTAGTCTTGGAAACGTCACTTGTAAATAGTTTTCTTTTTATCATAAAAATGTGTCTTTTGTGGTGTAAAACAGGCTTCGAGAGAGCAGCACTAATTCGGGAAGGTAGGTCTGGAAATCTGAAATGTGTGAGGTCCAACTAGCTGTGGCTTTGACGCCTTATGAATTCTAAAAAGACCTACACAATCTGACATATAACGATATTTGTAGTGTCTGGAGTTCATGGATTTTATTAGTAGGCTGTGAGCAAGCACAATAAATCTCACTAAAAGCGTGTATGGGCTGTTTTACTTTTTTACATCGTCTAACTTTGTAGGTGGAAACAAGCAAAAGAAATTGTAATTTGCAAAGATACAAATTTAACACACAAACTTTTATATTTTATGGCGTATCCTTTGCCTTTTTATGTGTTGCAGGAAGAAAAGCGTAAATCAGAGGGTAGTTGCAAGTTATGGGCGAGGATTTATGTCTTGCACGCCTTGGTAATGAAGTTATTTATTTTTAAGGTGTAAAATTAAACTGTTAAACTACATTACCGGTATTACTGTAGAAAATTACTCTTTAGGCTAGTAAACAGCTTTTTATAATTTAGTTGTAAGAGCATTATTCTTAAAAAGTCGTGAAATTCGTGCTTCTAGTAATTTATTAGCCATTTGCATTATTGTTGTTGTTGTTTTTGACAATCGATGGCCGTGGCTCCAAGCCATTAGCTCATTCTTCCATTTGCTTCATTAAACATTATGTTTTTTCTGGTTATCTGCTTGGCTGTCTTCTGTTTTCTTATCCCATGTTTGTTGTTCTTAATTTGAGGTCCAGTAATAAAAAGTATATAAAGTATTCTGGACGAAAACCTATTATTTCTGAAGCAGAGGTATTAACAAAACAATTTCTGGGGAGCAACATCGATGAATAGAAGAGGAAGAAATCTCCAAACCTTTTCATGTGATCTAGCAAAGTAAGATTAACTGAAATCTGAATCTTCTATATAAGCCGAACAGCTCGTTTCTGAATAGAATCTAGAAGAAACAAGATTGTCTTTGGTGATATTCCCTTGCGGATCAATAGTGGAATTAAAAACAAAAGCACTGTAGAATAGATCAGCTTTTTCTTTTAACGATGCAGCTGCTTTGAAATTTCCACCCAGGTAATACTAAAGATGAGCAGCCAACGTGATTTTTGAAAAATTAAGAAACATGCTTAAAATCCCCCTATGTGCGTAACCTGCGAAGAAAATGTTGTGGAAACAACCCCCCCCCCCAAGTTACGGGACCCGGAATGAAGTGGGTGAAGAGGCGAAGAAAACATAGAAGCGACATCGACAAAAACAGCTCAGTTGGACTTCCATAAAAACATAAACAATTCCTCTTAATAATGTTCTTCCCCCAAGCACGCCTATTTGCTCCTGGTCCACCAGCTTGGTTGGGGTTATATTATATATAAATTATAATAATTAAGAAACAAAATAGGAAAGTAACAACAAAATAATATAAATAAAATTTTAATCGTTTATCATACGCACGCATATCTCCGATTTGCTACTTACATTCCCTTTGGTTGACCCCTTTCTTTGATTTCTGTTTGTCTTTTACAACAGTTTGTGAGCCCCCCCCCCCCCCCCCCCGTCTAACACACACTTCACCAATCAGGCCTGACCTGTTCTGATCGAAAAATATATGAGAAAACTGAAGAAAACACAAGAAACCCATTTAAAAAAAAGGTTAGTTTAAACTCACCGTATCTGACCTGCAATGGCAATAACTCAATTGAAAAATATTTGCAAAGTCTCTATTATCGAGTTTTTTTTAAATAAAAATTCTCTAAAATGTCTCCAGAAAATTATAATTTCAGATTCAAAGGTGGCAAAGTTATTTAGGCGTTTAATACAAAAATTAGATCTTGTTCAAAACGTATGAAATCTATGCACTATAGTTTCTCTAAATGTCAAAATAAAACAAACAAAGCATACATTTATCGAGCTGCAACCGATCGCGTAACCTTTTGCTTAGAGGACAACCACGCTGCCCCTGAGCCATTTAAGTCTACGTCAAGTAACGTTTTGTTCACATAATACCCCAGATACGCTTCATGCCCGGGATACTATATTCAAAGTATATGTAACAATTAATTACAAAATTAGTATAATTCCCATTGAAACAGATCCCACGACTGTTTCGGTCTTACATGTTTTGTGTTTAAGTTTAAAGACAAAATAATTTATTTTAGAATCATTTTTATAGAGACTTGACTTGATTTCTACTATATTATGCTACACTTTCAGTCCAAGACTACAGCATCTCTGTGATGTGCTAAAACTGTATTTGGGGCCGTTCATAAAGCTACAAATATAGTGTATTTTAAAAATTGATTGAATCCTCCAGTTAAATAACAATTACGTGGCAATTTCTTTATTTCATGTCGTCTATAATTTTCTATATTTGTGGCCGAAATTTCACGATTGTTGGTTCAGGTGGTATGTTTTGTGCCTGGTATTTATTTAGTCTGGTTATCGTTGATGTGTGGTTTATGCATGTTGTATGAATCAATCTGCGCGTGGCAGTTACTACTCTGTCTCTCAGGCATTGTACTTTAACCACCAAGTCGTCTCAACGCATGTCTTTAGGATTTTATTTTTAATTTGGAAAAAACTCTAAATATTGTGTACCAAATTACTTAAAATTCACAACATAGTTTTATTGACACAATTTCTAGCCACATGTAAAGTCTCACTCCAGTTACTCTAATACAAAAATACAGCGTTTTCAAACATATTTTTGTATATTTTTATATTTTTGGGGGAAAAGAATGTCCGTTATAGCTGATATACGAACTCGTCCGCAGTATTAACACAATGAAGATATGGATACATACATATATATATATATATATATATATATATATATATATATATATATATATATATATATATATATATATATATATATTGATATAGTTATGTGGTTTTTGCTGAGGTTTTTAGGTCCCACGATAGGGTTGCAATTGTTAAAATAGAAAAAAAATATTCTTGGGTTTTATATAATGATTATTAAATATCTTAGTTTTTGATTAGGTCTTATCTGTAAAATACTCTCTGAAATTTTATTGTGAAAATGTGTGTTTTCAATATATGTGTATTAGATATTTGACTTACACCTCGGTGATGATCTTACTCTCAAATCAGGGAGCTTCTTAAGCTGGTGGGTTCAAGTCCGAAATATCTTTGTTTATTTATTTTTTTAATTTTGAAATATATTACCCTAGGATCTTTGCTTAAAATACTTATAGATATATATGTATGTATTAAAGAAAACAAAGCAAAAGTCCTTATATGCTCACAGAAATTGAATATTTATTGAATTATTGAAATTAACAAAACCTAATCCTTATTTACTACTTATAATATGGTTTTTACTATTTAATTTAGTGCTTTGTTTTTTTTTATATCTTCTTTGAAACAATAGGAAACCCCCCCACAAGAAAAAAAACTGAACAATACTATTTATCTAAATTAGCGAAGACTTGTATATGTATTTATACTTTAATTTCATGCTCTTCCTAGATCCAGACGACACCTATTGGCATAAGTGTTATTTCTACTACACTGTATTATGGCGTACAGTCAATATATGAGACCTTCACAAGCTGCTTACTGTTGGTTAGAGCCCAAGAGATGGCCCTGTAAACGTCTCGATATTTTAATTACTAGCTAAAATGATTGCCTTCTCGCTGAACCCGCTGTATTTTCTCCTGATTCACGAAAGTTTTTTGTAAATTGTTTATCACCCCTTTCAAAACTGTGGACGTATCTCACTATAAGTGTAAGTGTTTTATTAACTTTACTCACAGTTTATTTCCTGGCCTGTTTCTGCACTTCCGTGTCGTGACTCCAGTCGATTGTTTACTTCAACCTAGAGATAATCCTACTGTTTTTAAACTTCTTTCCAATTTTTTGTTTTGTTTTTAATCTCTTTCTAATACCAAAAATTCAATCCATAAAAACTTTTAAGCAAAATTTCCCCGTCTTATATTTTAATCAAAATTTTCTCATCCCTCAATTTTTAATAACAATTTTCAATGTGATGATTTTATCAAAAATTTTTCCCTCTGTTTATTATTTTTCTTTGTAACCAGCGTAACTAATCAAAAAACTGCTTTATGCCTGCTTCAAATAAAATATCCTAACAAATTTTAACACAATAATCCTTATCCATCATCTCCTCGGATACATACTTCTCATTGTTGTTAGTCAATGACAGAATAATTAACCTAACTATAATTTTAGTGTCAGTTTGACGTCTGTCCTAAATATATATATTAAAAAACAGCTGACTTACATCTAGGTTATGACATGACATTCCTGAATTTATCACTCAAATTTTGACATCTTACTATTCTTAAAGCTAACAACAATAACACGATAAATTTCCTAATTCTACTCAACACAACGACGTATTATAAGTCATTGACTCAACATGAACAGCTTAACCTACCTAAAAACTACTTATACAGTTTGTATTGTCCATTATTTACATTCTATTGCTTTATAGTCTTTGTATCTTATATCTAGATTACATGACATTCTTACTTTTAGCAAACAATATCCTTAATTCTAACAAACAATAACATCTTAAATTACATAACAGCTACCAACAATAATACCTTAAACTATCTAATTAAACTTGTCATAAATTCCTAATGTTCAACACATTTACACTTACCTTGCCTCCTTTTAACACATATATATCTGTAAAATTTAGTTTCTCCCTGCCTTACAGTGCAAAAACATTGCATACACCAAAGGTAAGTTGTTGTTTGTGTTTGGTATAATTTGTGGTAAAAATGTGTTTATGTATGTGTATATATGTATATGTGGCCCCCTTTAGTAACCATATCAATATATATATATATATATATATATATATATATATATATATATATATATATATATATATATATATATATATATATATATATATATATATATATATATATATATATATAGGGTGGCGCATTGAAAACGAAGCAGACCGATTTGCGTCCAGAGAAATATTTTTTTAAGAAACGCTGAAACACGTCAATTTTAATATTGAGGGGGACATGTTTTGACATAAAACTCAACTTTGTCACATCAACCCCTTAAGGGTGGTGATAATAACCCTTATATTTTAAATAGGGAACATGGGTCGAGTGTTAGATCATTTGAAAGCTCTTTCTTTTCTGAATTCAGCACACTAATTTTTTTGGAAGTTTTATCAACTCGTTTAAAAATTATTCACAGTTGAAGATGAAAAAACGCTTTTCACTCATCTCGATAAGAAATATGCTGATAGTCAATGTTTTGTTGGTTTGTAAACAAAAAGTTGACTATCAGAACATCTCTTATTGGAATGAGAGAAATGCGGTTTATTATTTCAGTTCATCGGTCGGTTTGATACTTGATAGTACTACCGAAAATTAATTTCATAATGTTGTATTCTGTAGAAGAAAGAGTTAGTTAAGAATAATTAGTCTTTTTTTCAAAAACGATGACTGTACCAAACGTACCGCAAATTTGTTTAATGAACGACATCCGAACAGACATGTTAACAGAAAATACATTTTGGAGTTAGTTGCAAAGTTTCGACAAAGTGGTTCAGTAGCCAACAAAAAACGGGATCCTGAACGTGATTTTCCGGTTAGAAATGAGACTACTGAGATTGAAGTTTTAGGACAAATTGCTGCAGACCCAACTTTGAGCACGAGAAAATTGGCCACTGTTTCAAACATCGAAAGAAGAACTGTTCAGCGAATATTGAAGCATCATAAATTTCACCCGTATAAAATTCATCTTGTACAGCAACTGAATGAAGATGATTTTGATCGGCGACTGGAGTTTTGTGAAGTTATGACTGCACGAATAGCTGATAACGGGAACTTTCTGTTCAATATCTGTTTTTCAGGTACGTTTCTATTCAACTCTACAGTCAATCGTCATAATTGTCGTTATTGGGCATATAATAATCCAAGAAATTTTCACGAAGTCCACACTCAAACTCCACAGAAATTGAATGCCTGGACTGGCATTTTTGGAGACCGTTTAATCGGACCAATTTTTCTTGATGGCAATTTGAGCGGCGAAACGTATTTGGAGTTACTAGAAGATATCGTTTACCCTCTACTAATAGACATTGTTGAAAATGATGATCGCTATCAAGAAAACCAATTAGTGTTTCAACAAGATGGAGCTCCTCCGCATTTTTCATAACGTGTTAGGGATTTTATGAACAGAGAGTCTCCAGAGCAATGGATTTGGCGTAGAATTGCTATTGAGTGGCTTCCTAGATTACTGGATTTAACTCCTTTAGACTTCTTTCTATGGGGCCATTTAAAGGGTAGAATTTACGCAACAGACCCGGAGTCTCTGGAAGAATTACGACGACGCATTGTTGAAGAATGCCGTTTAATAACTCCACAAATGCTCCAGAATGTCAGAGCTCGTTTTAAACAAAATTTGTACTTTATTATGGAAGCTGGTGGTCAACAATTTGACTACTTACTTAACTATATAAAGATTTTTGATCGTTTGGTTTTGTTTTTTAGTTTTTCTAACGAAAAATTGACTAATTAGTGCATTCCTTATCACAATGAGTGAAATACGTTCATGCAACTCCAACTGTGAAAATCTTTTAAATGAGTTGATAAAAAAATTGCGTACTGAATTCAGAAAAGAAAGAGCTTCCAAATGATGTAACACTCGACCCATGTTTCCTATTTAAAATATAAGGGTTGTTATCATCACCCTTAAGGGATTGATGTGAAAAAGTTGAGTTTTATGTCAAAACATGTCCCCCACTATTAAAATTGACGTGTCTCAGCGTTTCTTAAAAAAAATTCTCTGGACGCAAATCGGTCTGTTTCGTTTTCAATGCGCCACCCTGTATATATATATATATATATATATATATATATATATATATATATATATATATATATATATATATATATATATATATATATATATACATCCTTTCGCTAAAAACGATTTAACGCATAGGAAACGATATATTTATGAAAAACTGAATTTCGCGACCTTTGACGACTTTTGAGGGAGTATCAAGAAGAATATATTGACCCTATTATATATATATATATATTTTTCGCCCTATTTGACTGGACTAAGTAATGGTGTCGGCGCATTTTATGGGAATATTATCATGGTTGTTACGACAAGGTGACATCGCCTCTAGACTGTAATTATTATAATGCCTTTGTTAGTTATATATTGGTATGGGGTCACTGGAGACATATGAGACTAAGCAGTTTTAGTTTTGTAGTCAAAAGCACAACATAAGGCGAAGATATGCGAAGTGATATGTTATATATACATATATTTCTGTGAAAACATGATTGGATAGAGGACATGGGATCGTAAAAAGTGTGTGTGTTACGTCTGAAGGTATTGAGTGACATTGTGTCTAGTGGGTTATAAAGTGGAACTCACAAAGTGTTGAGTGTTCCTGCAAAACCGCGAATGGCTTTCAAGTTTCACCACTTTGAATACGACAGTAACATGAGATCCCGTCGAGTATATGCCGTATGCCATACCGCAGACACAGACACTAACTTAGAAGCTTAGAAGCAGCATGTGTCAGCACACAGAGATGGATCAGATAGTTGAAAGGGAATAATACTTGGAGCAATTTTGTATACACTAGTGGCCACACCGCGATTTTCTTTTACAGAGTTCCAAAAATTATAGTAACAAATTTTATGTCTACAAGTAAAAATTATATATATATATATATATATATATATATATATATATATATATATATATATATATATATATATATATATATATATATATATATATATATATATATATATATATATATATATAACCGACTTCATTAAGCATAACTCAAAAACTACTGGTCAGATCTTGTTAAAATTTATATGGGACCACATGAGAATCACCAGCTTTCAAATAAACAGTTTGGACGCAGAAAGTGCGTAATGGTAGTGAATTTTCATTAAAATGTTTTTAATAGCAAATATGTGTGTTTTTGTGAAGAAAGCAGGCATCAAATTTGGTTACCAGTATAACCTATATAGTAAAAACAGTGTGCCAGGTTGTATCAAAATAACTTTATTGTTTGAAAATGCACAAAAATTTTCGAAAGTAAACTTAAAGTGTTCCCGAAAAAAAAAACGTTTCTTGGTCAATAGGTTAATAGCAAATTGAGCTATTTAAATATGAAGCATTTAATCAAAATTCGCTACCATAACGCACTTGCTGCGTCCCGAATTTCTTTTCTTACAAACATGCATTATATTTCGATGGAAAATGCAAAAATGCAATAAGATAAGGCATGTTCGACTAAAAAAAGAAGAAAACTTGTGTCACCAACGACTTATGGGTCACCCTGTGATTGTAGAAATATTTTTTAAGATGTAGCTCAAGACACCATATAATTGATGTATACAATTTTTTTTTCATATCTTGTATAATAAGGGATATATTGAGCTTTATTGATTTCACCGTTAAACGATAAACTCTATAGCTAAGACTACTGCCAAACATCAGAGAAAGGGTCTATTTGCAATGACTTTTCTGGAAATATTTTATTAAAATGAAGGACAATGACGGTTGAAACCAAGACCTCAGCGTTTGTAAAACATTCTTCTTGAGGCATTTTCTTTCCATAGCCCGTATTAGAATCAGGTTCTTTGCCTAAATGTTGCCAATTTTGACGTTTTAAATCGCGATTTTGACGTTTTGAGGAAAACCCCAATTCATTTTGCTTTAAATGCCTATAACTTTTTTGTCTTTTAACCCACAGAGCTAAATTTTGGTACGTGATTTACCTATAACAATATAAAGCCGTGTACCACATTTAGTTGCCCTTACATTGTTTTTTTTTTCGGAGATATAATTTTTTTTCGAAAGAAAACACAAAATTTTCCGGGAAAACGTGGGCCGATTTTCCTGGCTAACGAACCTAACCAAGCCACTTGCAAAAGGAAGGTACTCACTAAATTCAATCAAAATCGGCCTATGATTTTTTTAATATCGGTGTGATACATACATACATACATACATATATATATATATATATATATATATATATATATATATATATATATATATATATATATATATATATCGGTGTACCTAGAAAAAAGGTCTGAGGTAACACACATAAAAAAATACAGTTGAATTAAGAACCTCCTCCTATTTTTGAGGTCTTATAAGCTTGTTTTAAGTTACAATCAGAGCTTTTCAACGTAATATGCGCGAAACCCGCGTTTTAAAGCAGTACCAAGATTAATTACTCAAAGAAGAACCGATTAATAACTAAGTGAAGATTGGAAGTGGAGATGTACTAAGCCTTATAAGCTTGTTTTAAGTTACAATCAGAGCTTTTCAACGTAATATGCGCGAAACCCGCGTTTTAAAGCAGTGCCAAGATTAATTACTCAAAGAAGAACCGATTAATAACTAAGTGAAGATTGGAACCTGTGAGAGCACTGATAACTACACTTGGGGCACCCAAATCCCCACAACACATCTTAAAGACCTGGCGATCCTTTCACTAACAAAGCTGGCGTCCTCAGAGGATGGATAATTATAAACTGGTTACTACTGTACATCACCTTATATACTGAGTTTTAGGTGAAGACCGATACCGAGAGGGAGACTAAATCGCAGGCAAATTTTCTGTGTATTGTGTTTTTATTGCCGGACGAGGTTTTTGAACTTCCTTTATCACTTTACCTGGCAAGTTTCGGAATAATTTATCTGTATCAGAGATGGCGTTCATTTGAAGAACTTTTCAAAATTCAAAAGTTTGGCTCTCTCCTTTACTGATTTTTTTTTAGAAAATTGAGTAAAAGAAGTTGTTGACCAAAATAAAACGAAAATATATTTCGCCTGTCGATATCAATATAGCTTTATACACGGTGTTTATAAGGTAACACATAAATTCAATAAAATTTAAAGTCACCATTATTTTAAAAAAAACAGGTCGATTTTTATTGCCGGAGGGGGTTTTTGAACTTTCTTTATTACTTAACCTGGCAAGTTTCGGAATATTTTATCCGTATCAGCGTCAGAAGGCAAACAAAGGGCTATAAATCAGTGGCGGCGCTGGATTTAAGGAACTTTTGTTTTTTATTGCTTTATACATAAATACTTTCGTACGCATCTAGCTTCGGTGGCTGTCTAAAACTTTTTGATAAGACATCAGAGATACCCGACATTTTAGTGGCTTTATCTTTATGTTTCGTGTTACTTAACAAATTTCTTAAATAATTTTTTGTCGAAAAAGTTGCTGCAAATCAGCTTTCTTAAAAATGCACTCGAGATCCCTTGTAATACGCGGTTCAAAAGGTAGACAAACAAATTTTATCCCTATTTTACCTTTCCTAAATGTCGTGCACTCCACTAACATTTTCTTTGTTCTGTGTCTATTACAATTTTTCCACTAAGCAATACGAATATCCGTTATGTTTAGCCACGTTTTTAATGCACTCTAATTCTGTACTATAAGGTACACCGGGGTAAGTGTGACCTAAAATTTCAATACTTTGATTTCTTCGGGTTGTAATTTCATTTTTTACCAACAAAAGTGAATAAATTTTTTTGGTTTCTACTACCAAGCGTATCCAGAAACGAGAGAAAAAAATTTAAAGAAAATATTCATATGATTTTTTTACACATTAAATTTATTCCACCAAGCAATGGTTTACACTTCCCCTACAACTTGGGGCAAGTGTAACCTCGGTGTCTGTATTGACTATAAAAGCAGCGAAAGTTGGTTGGGGTTACTGTAAATTATAGAACATACGAAGTATTATCGAAATGTTTTATTAGAAAAAATAAATTTAACATACAGTTTGCTCAAACGTGCTGTTAAAATGGAAATGTCCTCTTTTATGAACAGTTGGAGGAGGTTAATATGATTGAACTTGATATGCAGTTATAACTGAGACATCTGCGGTATCTGGCCAATGAAATTGTGATGAAGATCCCGACCGCCTGGCGAATCTTGGTTTTAAACTTGGTTCTAGTGCTGTTACCTGTCCAACATAAGATTTTGAAAGTTTTTTGGTGGCAAATTTCACTAGAATCCAGTCTCCCATTTTTAGTGTTTCTGGGGTTTTATCCAAAGAGTTTATAAATTCTTTTTCTTCACAGAAATTGGCCACTGCATCATCTACGTTTAGATCATCATCATCGTCATCCGTATATTTTACTTCCATTTATTCTACACTATCTTCATCCCTTTCTTCCTCGTACAGTTGCTTTTTTTAAATTTTCTTGCGTACTTTCTTGGTTTTTAATTTTACTGTTTTTTTTAACTTTATTTGTTTGCTCCTTCAACATAACAACTGCCTCCAAACTTGTAATAACTTCAGCCCCGTTACATATTCTTTTCCTTCCCGTTTTCTCTAGTTTCGGTGTCTGTTTCAGTTGTTCTAAAAGTATCTCCAAACTTTTGTGGTGGTTGATTGATGTAAGCGATTGTTCTGAACTGGTGTATGGAATTGGCGAATAACTTGAATGAGTCGGCAACATTCTGAGAAATTATTTCTGTGGTTGCTGTTGAAGTGGATGGCAAATTAATCAGATCTTCCGAAACTTGCTTTGTAGTAGATGACGCTGAAGCCACGATCTGACAGTTACTTTTGCGGTTTTCTAAACACCACCATACGCTTCTGGATCAAACTTGTCAGTGGGTATGACATCATTATTAAAGGGGTATATTCCTCCTTTCTCAAATCCTTTGATAAGCAATGGAGAACTTGCTTCTGATCATAATTTAGAAATTATGGTGGCAAACACTGCTCTTGGTAATTTGGTGCCATAATTTTGTCTTCGCCACTTTGTCAATTCTGCATCCCATTCCATTTACAATGACTTATATACACATAGATCCACGGGCTGTAATAAATGGCTTGAATGGGGAGGAAGTTTCATTATAACTATATCATTAGCCATTGCCTTTTCTATAAGATAAATACTAATATGTGACGTGTGGATATCATAAATTAATATTACAGACCTTTGGGTGACAATATTTTTCGACAAATTATTTTCAAAAAATTTTGTATACGTTTCTGCTCCCATCCACCCATTTTTGGTTGCTGAATACGTCATTCCAGGATATTCCTTGTTTGAAATCCTACTACCCCAAATACTCTTCCCTTTGAACACCATCAAAGGTGGAAGCTTTTCACCTGCAGCATTTCCCCAAGAAGAACTGTTATATTTTCTCGTCTAGGGCCACTTGTTTTCCCATTAGCTGCTTTGCCATTTTCTCCAACAACTTTAATACGGAACGGAACCAGACAGAAACTGGTTTCATCATGATGTATATTTGAAATGCCCACATTTAGTATGTTGTTTGAGGGTATCAAAATAATTGTAGATAATGAACGGGTTCATGGCTTTCTTCCGAGCAACTTCTACAGACTGTTGTTTTTTCTGACTTAAGTTAAACGGTTTATAAACCGAATAAAGTAGTCGCTTCCGGGGACTCCATTTTTTAAAGGTGTCACAATTTTATTGTCGTTTACATAACATCCAATTAGGTGAAGTGCATCCTTCTTTGATAGTCCTAAGCCTCATTTCTCTACTGATTTAATATTTAATACAGTTGGCAATTCTTTGTTCCACATCAAAAGTAAGAGCGGGAGCCCTACCCGCCGTAACACTTTTTACTTCTCTTGTACCCTTAACATGAGTAAAAAGAGTAGTACTGTTGCCGCCCTATGTAATGTTAACCTTCCTGTTTTTGCAGCTTGTGTAGCTTCTTCCAACTCATTTTTGCTATAACTCAACGGAGGTTTCTTACGCGCATAGTTTCGTATCATTGTCTGAAACAGTGAAAAATATATTAAAATCGTAGGGGGTAAGTGTAACCTATCACCGGTCACACAATGGAGATCTTTCCGGGGGCAAGTGTAAACTACTACCATAGCACAAAGAGAGTTGAAATTGTATCGAAAATAGTATAATTAGTTACTAAACAATACGATTAATAAAATACTTACCGAAAGTTTTAGTCAAAACACGTCAAGTTTTTAACAAAAACAAATTTCAAGTGGACACAACAAAACTCAACAGCTGAGTGCCAGCATACATGCATAAACTAACGGACGATAATTCAAAGTTGGCGTTGCCGATATGTAAACATTCTACTACAGTTTCAAGTTGACATTATAGTATAGCTGCTGCACTAGATCGCGCCACTATTACAATATCTAAATTCGCAATTTCGTGTGGGTTACACTTACTCCGGTGTACCTTAACTCCTTTTACTTAAGGGAAATTTTATTAATCTATTTACTAAGAACTTTAAACCGCCCGTTTTTTTTTTGCAAACGTATGATGTGAGTCATTCGGAATGTAACATAGAGTGGTAGTTTCCTTCATGCGGACATAGAATTCAAGAGAGTCATAATTTTTAAGAACTAGTTCATCTAGAAAAGAAAGTTTATTGTTGTGGATTAATTTGATTTAATAAAATTAAATTACTATTTCATTTTATAAACAATGCAACGCAAATTCTGCGTAACGTAATCCCTCTGAGAGTCCCATCTCAGATGACTAGCAATAACATTAGCAAGTACTGTACGTTCGACAATTATTATGCTGGTAAAAGGTGGCGAAGTTGGCGAATTTCACGTAAGCAGAACATATGAGGTTTTTTCAAATTTATAGTCAGCGATTTGTAGTCAAAAAAAATCCACAACATTTTGTAGATTCTTCTCTACTATGTTCTTGAGTGTATAGGATAAGATAATAAAAGATGCAGACTGAAGGCCATTGAAAGAAGAATGGCAAAACACATATTCAGGGATAATAACTTTCTGACTTCGTTATTTGGATACACATTATTAGAAAAAAAATAGGCAGGCAGGAGAACGACCTTTGACAAACTTAGTCCAAGTGACGAACCGGAAGCCATAAAGTGGAAAGAACTGCTCGAGAAAGTCGTGGTTGCCAGAAAAAGCGACACCGCTTTTAGTTTGTGAAAATAATGACCTCGTCGGTACTAATTTTTTGACAGGAAGAACTTCGAACCTGGATTGAGGACGATAATTTTGCCAACAAATTTGTATCTATTAGAGCGTAATTTAAACTCTAATTAATATCTTGTATATAGGGTGGCGCATTGAAAACCAAACAGACCGATTTGCGTCCAGATAAATATTTTTTTTAAGAAACTCTTAAACACGTCAGTTTTAATATTGATGGGGACATGTTTTGACATAAAACTCAACTTTTTCACATCAACCCCTTAAGGGTGGTGATAACAACCCTTATATTTTAGATAGGGATAATGGGTCGAGTGTTACATCATTTGAAAGCTCTTTCTTTTCTGAATTCAGCACACAAATTTTTTTGGAAGTTTTATCAACTCGTTTAGAAATTATTCAGAGTCAAAGATACAAAAACGGATTTCACTCATTCCGATAAGAAATGTGCTGCCAGTCAATGTTTTGTTGGTTTGTAAACAAAAAATTGAGTATCAGAACATTTCTTATCGGAATTGGAGAAATGCGGTTTATTATTTTAGTTTATCGGTCGGTTTGATACTTGATAGTACTACCGAAAATCAATTTCACAATAGTGTATTCTGTAGGAGAAAGAGTTGAAATAATTACTCTTTTTTTTTTTCAAAAACGATGTCTATGCCAACCGTACCACAAATTTGTTTAATGAACGACATCCGAACAGACATGTTAACAGAAAATACATTTTGGAGTTAGTTGCAAAGTTTCGACCAAGTGGTTCTGTAGCAAACAGAAACGGGATCCTGAACGTGAATTTCTGGTTAGAAGTGAGACTACTGAGATTTAAGTTTTAGGACAAATTGCTGCAGACTCAGCACGAGAAAATTGGCCACTGTTTCAAACATTAAAAGAAGAACTATTCAGCGAATATTGAAGCATCATCAATTTCACTCGTATAAAATCATCTTGTACAACAACTGAATGAAGATGATTTTGATCGGCAGCTGGAGTTTTATGAAGTTATGACTGCACGAATAGCTGATAACTGGAATTTTCTGTTCAATATCTGTTTTTCAGACGAGTGTATGTTTTTGTTAAATTCTACAGTCAATCGTCATAATTTTCGTTATTGGGTATATAATAATCCAAGAAATTTTCACGAAGTCCACACTCAAACTCCACAGAAATTGAATGTCTGGACTGACATTTTGGATACCGATTAATCGGACCAATTTTTCTTGATGGCAATTTAAGTGACGAAACGTATTTGGAGTTACTAGAAGATATCGTTTACCCTTTACAAATTGACATTGTTGAAAATGATGATCTCTATGAATAAAATCAATTAGTGCTTCCACAAGATGGAACTCCTCCGCATTTTTCACAACGTGTTAGGGAGTTTTTGAACAGAGAGTTTCCAGGAGAGTGGATTGGGCGTAGAGGTGCTATTGAGTGGCCCCCTAGATCACCGGATTTAACTCCTTTAGACTTATTTCTATGGGGCCATTTAAACAGTAGAAATTACGCAACAGAACCGGAGTCTTTGGAAGAATTACAACGACGCATTGTTGAAGAATGTCGTCTAATAACTCCACAAATGGTCCAGAATGTCAGAGCTCGTTTTGAACAGAATTTGTACTTTTGTATGGAAGCTGGTGGTCAACAATTTCAACACTTACTTAACTGAATAAACATTTTTGAACGTTTGGTTTTGTTTTTTAGTTGTTTTAACGAAAAATTGACTAATTAGTGCATTTCTTAAATTAGTGTGCTGAATTCAGAAAACAAAGAGCTTTCAAATGATGTAACACTCGACTCATGTTACCTATTTAAAATATAAGGGTTTTTATCACCACCCTTAAGGGGTTGATGTGACAAAGTTGAGTTTTATGTCAAATCAGGTCCCCTCAATATTACAATTGACGTGTTTCAGCGTTTCTTAAAAAATTATTTCTCTGGACGCAAATCGGTCTGTTTCATTTTCAATGCGCCAGCCTGTATATGAAGCTTGTCACCAAAATGGTTGTGAGTTTCCACAATATTTGTGGTGAATTGCAAGATTGTTACAGAGGAGAGTTAAGTTTTCTTTATAAAAATTAGCTAAAACGTTAAAATAAGTAATCCAAGTTAGTGTGTTAGCATTTTTGCTATTATTTGCTGAATATTAATAACCATGACTGTCTGACAGTTATATCTCACATTTATGATATTACAGTTAAAAAAAAAGTAATATCATAAATGTGAGATATAACTCTCAGACAGTCAGGGTTATTAATAATCAGCAAATAATAGCAAAAATGCTAACACACTAACTTGGATTACTTTTTTTTAACGTTTTTTAGTATTCCAACAAGAGCTATACAGCTAATTATCTGATACTGTAATTCAAATAAACATCATAAATCAATACAGAATATAGACGTTCATATTTCCTTTTAATGTCATGTTAATGTAACTTAATTTATTCATTACTATTTACCAAAGATTCCAGTCATGATCAGACTCAATATGTATCTAATCTACAATCTAGAGCGGCATTCCAATATCCACTGGTGTGTTTGTGTTTATACTCGCATCAAACCCTTTCCCAGTCTACTGAGTTACCGGCTTAAAATATTTAAATCCAAATATGAAGCCAATCCCGGTTTCAACTGACAAAACAGAAAACTCATGCATTCTTAATGCAATGTCTACAGTTTTACAGGCAGCATTACAAAGCAATTTGCAGACCATAACAACCACCCCCTAGAAGCCATGTAAACCGACCACCATAACATGACTCTAAATATCACGTCAACCTCATACATCAACGTCATGCGCTATTTGCTTCTGGATCTAGATGGTATAAACACAGCATAATATGCTGTGGTATGAGTTTCCCAAAATTAAATGAAACCTCGTAGACACTTTAGTGCCTGAGAATTTATTCTGTTGTAAAACAATTGAGGGTTGGTATACGAGGATTAATGAAAAAGTAGAGTACAGTGAATAGCAAGCGAAATAAAAAGGTTGTGCGTCTAATTACCTTTGCAAAATATGGCCTGGCATGGCCAAGCCCAACACCGCGTTAAATTCATCGGTACAATCACCGAAGTTAAGCAACTTCGGGCACCGTCATTATTGGGATGGGTGTTTTTGAGTGCTCTCAAAAGGCGTTGGCGAACCACCGAATTTATTTCACAATCAAGTTTTCTTTGGGAAACGACGACACGTAGGCAGTCTTCATTATATTGTTTCTCCTATTATTTATTAAAATTGACTCCTAGGTTCTGGGCCAATATTTACGCCTTCTTGTTAAGCTTATTGTAGTTTTCGTATGTTACACTATAAGTTATAATTTATGACATCCAAACTAGACATTAAATTCCACTGTAGGTTTCTAATGACTAATGTTTTACTTTAGCCAGGTCTATTTCTTATATGATCCAAATCTTCGCAAATTGGTTGTTGAATGAAATGGTATATGAAAGGCAAAGCCAAGACATTATTAACTTGATTGTTATGTGACAAGATGGGTGTTTAATCGCTTCTTGGATAATTAGAGAATTCATTCCTTCTGAATTTTGTCTGCCGGGTGCGCATCCTAAAGCTTAGCACTTGAAAAGAACGAGAATTCGTAACGAACCGTTCATCAAATGTGTAACTTGACACTAAAAGGTCTCAAGCAAATGTACTAACAAAGCAATTTCTGAAGGGCAATGCTGGTGTCGTTAAAGAGACACTAAAATGGGTTGTCTAGTAACCAGTTTTAATACAGAAAAATAGATGCTTGTTAGGTTGTTGCTAGAGTACCTGATTTTTTATCAAACAAGTGTAATATTGATTGCTTCATGTAATTTAAAACAATAATCAAATATTTAGAGAACAAACTACATACAGACTTGGATACTACTTCTCTGGCTCCACTGTTCAACAGTGGAGATAGAGAAGTAGTCTCCAAGTCTGTATGTGGTATGGACCAGTTTCACCAAGTAAGGGCCACAACAATCAATTAATTTTGAGAGCAAGTTAACTCAAACTTTTGGAAATCAATTGTCTATTCGATTCAGATGCAAATGTATAATTTAGAAAATTGGCTCTTGTCAACCGGTTTCACACCTTAGCGGACAAAACCAAGCATATCATAGCTTCTCAAATAAATTCATTGATTTCCCAAAAACCTATGACCGTAAAAAATTAAAATAAATGTTCAAATCATTATCACTTCCCCATCGTCACAAGGAGTGGAAGTAACGCATCGGCGACAAAAATTTCAATTTTTTTTGTCGCCTAAACGTCGTAAAAAGTATCAAAACATATAGAACACTTGACTTGGGAACGAAATTTTTTTGTCTGTCGGTCTATAAATCTGTCTGTTTGTAGCCAGGATAAGTTTAGAATGAATTGAGATATCGTCTTCAAATTTGGTGTACGGTTAGCACACGACAAACAAACGGTTCGGATTGTTTTTGGGTAAAATCTCTTTAGGAGGTGTGGGATGAATGGAGGGTGATTTGGCGAAAATTGACATTTTGTCGTTAAAATTCGAGTAATATAACGTTTTAGGGTTTATTTATTAGAACAAATTTAATTTCATCAAGCATCTGGTAGTCTGTGCTAAAATTAAATTAGGGGTTGAATGTGTGGGGGTGGAATATTGTTGACAAAAATTTCGAAATTTGTTTTGCTAAAATGGCGTCAAAACACATAGAAAACTTGATTCTGAGACGAAATTTTTTTTTGTCTGTTAATTGGCGTAATAACTTTCGAACGAATTGAGATATTATCTTCAAATTTGGTATCCAGTTAGCACCCGCGAAGGAACGCTTTGAGTTGTTTTTGGGTAAGATCGCTTCAGGGGGTAGAGGATAATAAGGGGTGATTTGGTGAAAATTGAAATTTTTTCAATAAAAGTCTAGTAATATAACGTATCAAAAGTTTATGGCTATAAGAATACAAAAATTTTCTCTGTGGTCAAGAAACGGGCCCTAAAAAGTCACAATTCCCAATGACAAGGCAAACTAACTAAGCTTTGAAGGCATTTTCTCTAATTTTGGGTATTTCAACTATATGGTAAACGAATATATATATATATATATATATATATATATATATATATATATATATATATATATATATATATATATATATATATTATATATATATATATATATATATATATATATATATATATATATATATATATATATATATAACTTATATACGTTCACACCGCAGAGACATATAGGACATATTGTATAGCGTTTTTGATCTTTGATTCTTGAAAATAAGTAAATAAACGTAAGCATATGCTAGCTGACCGTGTTGCCAATGCTTCATTTCATTGGCATGAAAAGGGATGTATTATATTGAAGGGGTAAACGTGCTGATTTCAAATCAGCAGCTTTTCTTCCATATAGTAGTAGCCGATGAAGTTGTCATGCGTTTTTAGTAAATTTTCGTAGAAAAAATTCACTAATGGGGAGATCCCGACTTTTGAATTTTGAAAAAAAAAATTAATGAGCGCTAACTAGGCCCCCTAGAAGCCATATCCGGGGTCAGTTTCAATTTTTATATGTTTGGTAGATATGTTTATAGGTTTATATATATATGATATAAAAAGTAAACTACACACCGAAATTTAGATTTCTATGTTACAAGAAAAAAAGTTATAATAAAATATTTTGTGACATCATTTCTATGAAAATTCACTACCATAACGCACTTGCTGCGTCCAGGCCTTTAGGATTTACACAGAGACTGTGACTGAAGAATAAAACTTTTATTAATTAAGTTTATTAACTGAAAGACCTTCAACATTAACAAATTGAATTCACTGCTGTACACTTTGAACTTTGAGGACATTTTTTCTTTGAAGTCAGATTTTGTGGGTATTGTCAACTTTGATGTAGACAATTTGACTTGGAAGACCACTTATGCAGTAACTATGACTATATGGCCAATCAGAAAGCCATTTAAGGTTATCTTAGTGCCCAAAATATTTCCTGTGTCGTATTGCAGTTAAGATATATATATATATATATATATATATATATATATATATATATATATATATATATATATATATATATATATATATATATATATACCACAGAGCACAGAGACGTATTGCAAGTTAATATTATTTATTAAAATTACCTAAGAATATGTGTTTTAGGTATCTGGACTTAGTAGTCAGTTTTCAGTCCAATTAAGGGCACAATTCGACCTAAAATTACCCATTGTGGAATTGAAAATCAAAATTATATTTAAGTATATTTATAGGTAAAATTGAACCAAAATTTTCCCCATTTAGTGACTTGTAAGTTACTGACTTTGAAGTAATTTTGGTAGTCAAAACTAGGCTAAGCTGCATTGTCAAATTTGTAGTGTTTATGACGATCAAGCCAGAATTTTGGTTTATTATAACTAAATTAGAACTTGGTTAGGTTATATGGACTCGAGTGCTGGTTAACATGCCTTAATCTGTTGCTTGGGATCTCACAATGGGCTGCATCAGTTTAATAATTAACTGCATATATTTCATTCTATCTGACTGAATTTTTATACAATTACATTCCCAGCAGGATCAGCAAAATTGAAAATTATTGTGCAGCTGTACAAATGCACAGTGATAAGCTGGAATTATATTATTAAGCCGAGTTATTACACTAAAAGAGAGAGAGAGAGAGAGAGAAAATGCCAACCGCCTGCATAGAATCTGTAATAAATTCGGCACACTTGCCTGTGGGGAGAGAATTTATAGAAAATTAAATTGCAATTGATACATATAGACCGTGGGGTCTGCTAGTGGTAACTGTCTAATGCACCAGCCACCCCCTCATGGGGGTGTTAAGTGAAGTGCTCGCAATTGGATTATTGTTTTTGAAGAACGGATTTCATACGAATTAGCCACTGGGTGTTTTTGTATTAGGAACAAATCGTTTCTATTACTCTGGTACTTACGCTTGCTTGATTCTGTCGTTACCAGATATGGGGGCCTTCTAATTGTTTTATGCGTGTGGTTTCGTTAACTCAGTATCTGATATACAAGGTTTGGTCACAAAAAGTGTTTTTCAAACAAGAGTACATTATTACACATTAGGTTATTTATCCTTCTGTTGAAATTACGTAAATAATACACTCTACCGCTATTTGGGGTATCCATTATATTTAATTTTGCTTCCACGTCGTCATAACGTGTGTGTACAGTTTAGAAAAGGCTAGCATAATGTTTATATTACCCGTTTATCTACTCTAGAAGGACCAGAGGAACTGATCTTTGTGGGTACAAATTTGTAATAAATACACGTGGTATAACAATAACAATTTAATACTACAAAGTTACCAATTTAAATACAAGAATGAAAAAGGGGGTGTTGTGACCCAATAATAATACGAGGGGGGTCAATAAGTCCGTGACTTTTTGAATTTCCCGCCTCTGCACAGGAAGGGCAACAATCCTCCTGTCAACAAGCATCTGTATGTAGACTGCTGTCAAATTTTGGACAAGCTGCGTCATTTATTTTGTGTTAGATAGCCATTGAAAGCAGACAACCTCTTGAGTTATAACGAAAATGGAAAAAAGTTAATTTCGTGTACTCATCAAACATTATTTTTTTGCGGAAAAAAACCATCACTTAAATCAAGGCTAAGCTTGATAAATACTATGGGGACTCTGCACCATCAACTTCCATGGTAAACAAGTTGTTTACTGAATTTCCTTGCGGCCGTACAAGCACAAATGACGCCGAACGTTCTGGACGCCAATTGAGGTCGCTAGACCCGAAACAATTGAAAAAATGCACGATATGGTGTTGGCCGATCCGAGACTGAAAGTGTGGAAGCCATAGACATATCACATGGCTCAGTGGTTACGATTTTTACTTGGGTATGAGAAAGCTAACCGCAAGATGGGTGCGGCGTTTGCTCACAATCGACCACAAACGCAATCATGTGACAACTTCGAAGGAGTATTTGACGTTGTTCAACCGCAACAGGGACGAGTTTTTGTGCCGTTTCGTAACCGTGGACGAAACATGGATTCACCACAACACACCAGATACCAACCAAGCAGCCGTCAAAACAGTGGGTTTCTCTGTGCGAATCGGCGCCGAAGAAGAATAGAGGCATGGCGACCGTTTTTTGCACGCGGTATATTCACATTGATTACCCTCCAGAGGGAAGAACAATCAATGGCGAATATGATACCAACTTACTGGACCGATTCAATGAATGAAGAAAAAACGACCGCATTTGGCCAAGAAAAAAGTTCTTTTCCACCAAGACAATGCAAAGGTACACGCATGTGTAGTCTCCATGGTGAAATCGCATAAATTGGGCTACGAATTGCTCCCCCATCCTCCATATTTTCCGGATTTAGCCCCGAGTGATTATTTCTTGTTTCCAACCTTTAAAAAATGGCTCGGCGGAAAGATATTTGACTCCAATGATGACATCACCTCACACACAAATACCTATTTTGAGGACCTCGACAAATCTTATTTTTTGGAAGGGATAAAAAAATTTGGGGAAGCGTTAGACGAAGTGTATAGAGCTCAAAGAAGACTATGTTGAGAAATACAATTATTTTTTGTCAAAAAAACTGTGCTTCATTTAAAAAGTCACAGACTTATTGACCCGCCCTCGTACAATCAAACGGTGACTTACAATTGGAGACTAAGACGAGTAGGTTGATAGCTGGGGGCGTTGTCTGCAGGGGTGGCCACGGTGATTGTCTAGTTGACAATGCGGACTCCCAAACACGTGGTGCACTTCTTGTCATGGAACAGTTGCTCGCTGTAAGAAGGTTTCTTTCACGCGAGGCTCTCGGACCGCTAAAAGGCCAGGAAACTGTATGAACTGGTGACTGATTATCATCGGGACTGGTTGGAACCCATCTGGTTACGGCCTTGACTGGTCGCTGGACGATGAAAAAGTGATCAAGTGTTGAGTTCTCTCGTAGCTGCTTCGCTTGGTTGGAGACGTTCGATGACAACTGTCACAGGTATATCAATGTTGTACGCCTCTGGTGGCTGGTGTTGCCAAATGTTGCAGGAGTGCCAATGTCGTCGCTGCGCCTCTGGTTGCTGTTGGAGGCATCAGGGGAGGTTTGCCGACTAAGCATGGACAGGGTGGACTCAGGGAAATTGAGGGTTAGGATTAAATAATACTGGAACACAACAGTGTGGAAGTAATGTATCGGTGACATAAATTTCCATATTTTTTTGCCAAAACGACGTAAAAAGTCTAAACCAAATTGTTGCGTTTTCTCCGGGTTCTGGATAAGTGAGACTTTAAATTTTAACAAAACAACTTTATTTACACTCTAAATATGGATACAATAAAATTTCTAGAATGTCTCTCTCACAAAAACACTTAATTTACTGCCCTTACAATTACTAATCTGCACACAAGTCTACACTGGTATTACAGTAGCTACTCTCTTAACACTTTACACTGCTTCTTCAAGTCTATCCAACATTCTCTTACTGAACTGTCTTTCTTGTGACATCATTCAGCTTCCTATAGTCCACGCAAAATCTCATAGTGCCGTCTTTCTTGGTGACCAAAACTACTGGGGACGACCAAGGACTATTAGACTCCTCAATCACACCATCTTCCAGCATTTCGTTAACCATCGCCCTGATTTCTGATTGCTTGGCAAAAGGCAGTCTTCTCGGCGGTTGTCTAATTGGTCTTGCGTCGCCAGTATTAATTCTGTGTTGCACTAGACTCGTACGACCTGTGATTTCTTCTCTTACATCCACTCTCATATTTCGGAGGTCTTCTTTATCTTCTTCGCGTTGCTTCTGTTCCTCCTCTTGCCGTCTTCTCTCGTCTTCTTCGCGCCGTCTTCTTTCATCTTCTTGTCGCCGTTGTTCGTCTTCTTCACGTTGCTTCTTGAGTTCTTCTTTATCTTCAAGGCGCCTCTGTTCTTCCTCTTGTCGTCTTCTCTCGTCGTCTTCGCATCGTTTATTCAAATCCTCTGTTACATTTTCTACTTTCCTGTTCATCACTCCTATTGTATTTTCCACATCTTCTATTTTCTTGTCCACATTTTCTACTTTCTTGTCCACATTTTCTATTTGTTCGTTGATCTGTTCAATTTGTAACAATATAAAAAACATGATTCCGAAACAAGCAATTTTTATTCGGTCGGTCGGTTTGTAAGTACGTCGGTCTGTTAGTAGGCACAATAACATTGGAACGGATTAAGACATCGTCTTTAAATTTGGTATATAGTTAGTAACAGACAAACGAAGAGTTTGCGTTGTTTTTTGATTCAGAGGGTAGGGGCAAGATAAGGGGCGATTTAGAGAAAATTGATATTGTTTCGTTAGAGCTCGAGTAAGCAACGTTTCAGAGTTTGTTTATTAGAAAAAGTTTAATTTCATGAGTCATTTGGTATTCTGTAATGAAATTGAAGCAGGGCGTTGGAACTTTTCATTACAAAATAATCAAAAGCTGTAACAATTAAACGTCCTAGGAAGTGCCAGAATTTTTTTTAAATTTTCTGAATATTTGCAACATGTAAAATAAAAATCAGCATATCTCGAAAACGCCAATCAATATGTGTAGGGAAGTTTTAACAAAATTTTAAAGACATTTTAATGTGCAATAAGGCTAAGTATAAAAATCTAGGGTGTTCAATTTCAAAGTGTTTAAGTTTTGTATGAAATAAGCTGCTGTAGTTGGGCGCTTAATATCGAACCGTTGTATGCGTTACGGAAAACATCACTTACGCTTTACTCAGAACCAAGGTTTCCCAGTCTCCATACCAAGGCAGATTCTTCGACCTTGATTATGAGCGCTAGTGACATTTTGAAAATTTTCGAAGAAATCTACTAACCTCGAAGACATTTCATTTTTGACATATGGTGTATTTACAAGATTTCATCTAGAATCTGATAAGAAAACATAAAGATGGAAAAATATATAGAGCAATTAAAATAACGAGTTACATGGTACTTCTACTTTAACCGGGGGCGTCATCTACTGCAAGGTAATTTCACTTAATTCCTCTTAACCGTTCATGGACAAACCCAAATGGTTTTCTTCGAGTTCGGACTAGAAGGTTAACTTCTAATGAACCCGACTTGCCAAACACCCGGCGATTCTGAAAAATTAATTAATTTGTGAAAGGTTGCCTGGTTGTAAAACGATAACGGTAACATAATCCAATTTGAAAGAAAATACTGTGCCACTGTTTATCTCAAACTGAAATCTTCACCAGCGGTTTAAACTAGACAAAATTAGTCTTTTGTTTGTTTTTTTTTTCTCAAATAAGCTGATTTGGAAAAATCGAGGAAATTATAATTCTGCCATAATTTTTTGATCAAGCTTTGTTTTATGTGGTTTTATAACTAGGTGTAGGGGTTTGTTACTAAATATTATACTCCCGTTTTTTTTTTAATAAAAAAATCATTGTTTTAATAATAGCAATTTTTTTGGAAAAAATTTCGGTTTTCTTTCGGAAAAAAATTATATCTATAAAAACTCTGGACGCAGCAAGTGCGTTATGATAGTGAATTTTCATTAAAATGTTTTTAATAACAAATATGTGTGTTTTTTTATGAAAGCAGGCATCAAATTTGGTTACCAGTATAACCTATATAGTAAAAATAATGTGCCATGTTTCATCAAAATAACTTTATTGTGTGAAAATGTACAAAAATTTCCAAAAGTAAACTTAAAGTGTTCCCGAAAAAACACGTTTCTTGGACAACCTTATAGGTTAATAGCAAATTGAACTGTTCAAATATGAAACATTTGATCTAAATTAGCTACCATAACGCACTTGCTGCGGCCAGAATTTCTTTTCTTACAAACATGCATTATATTTCGATGGAAAATGCAAAAATGCAATAACATAAGGCGTGTTTGATTAAAAAAAAACGGAAATTTGTATCACGAATTATGGGCCACCCTGTGATTTTAGAAATATTATTTTAAGATGTAGCTCAAGACACCCTATAATTAATATACACAAAAATTTTTCATATCTTATATAATAACGGATATATTGAGCTTTATTGATTGAAAATTCGACAAAAATTATATATCATTAAACGATAAACTCTATAGCTAAGGCTACTGCCAAGCATCAGAGAAAGGGTCTATTTGAAATGAATTTTCTGGAAACATTTTAGTAAAATGAAGGACAATGACGGTTGAAACTAAGACTTCAGGGTTTGTAAAACATTCTTCTTGAGACATTTTATTTCTATAGCCCGTATTAGATTCAAGTTATTTGCCTAAATGTTGCCAATTTTGACATTTTAAATCGCCACTTTGACGTTTTGAGGAAAACCCCATTTTTTTTTAAATGCCTATAACCTTTTGTCTTTTGACCTACATAGTTAAATTTTGGTAGGTAACTTACCTATAAGGATGTAGACCTGTGTACCAAATTTGGTTGCCCTTACTTTGTTAATTCCGGAGATATAAATTTTTTTCGAAAGAAAACACAAAATTTTCCTGGAAACCCTGGGCAGATTTTTCTGGCTAACGAACTTATCCAAGCCATTTGCAAAAGGAATTTTTTCACCAAATTTAATCAAAATCGGCCCATTATTTTTTGAGTTATCGGTGTGATACATATATATATATATATATATATATATATATATATATATATATATATATATATATATATATATATATATATATATATATATATATATATATATATATATATAATATATATATATATATATATATATATATATATATATATATATATATATATAAATATATATATATATATATATATATATATATATATATATATATATATATATATATATATATATATGTATCACACCGATAACTCAAAAAATAATGGGCCGATTTTGATTAAATTTGGTGAAAAAATTCCTTTTGCAAATGGCTTGGATAAGTTCGTTAGCCAGAAAAATCTGCCCAGGGTTTCCAGGAAAATTTTGTGTTTTCTTTCGAAAAAAATTTATATCTCCGGAATTATATATATATATATATATATATATATATATATATATATATATATATATATATATATATATATATATATATATATATATATATATATATATATATATATATATATATATATATATATATATAAACATATAAAAATTGAAAATGACCCCGGATATGTTTTCTGGTGGGCCTAATTAGCGCTCATTTGAAGAAATTTGTTCAAAATTCAAAAGTCGGGATCTCCTCATTAGTGAATTTTTTTTAAGAAAATTCACTAAAATAACAAATCTGTGATAACCAAACTTGGTACGTAGGCTAACGTTATAAAAAGCAAACCACATACTAAAAATAGATCTCCATGTTACATGAGAAAAAAGTTATAAGCATATAATTAAGTTCCAGTTCATTTCTATGAAAATTCACCATCATAACGCACTCGCAGCGTCTGGACTTGTATTATTCGCACACCAAGCAAGCTTCTCTCGGAACTCCACAATGAAATTTTATAACAATCATATTTGGGTTAAGGAAAATCCTCAGGCAGTTATGCCTGAGTGGACATTATCAATAACTTTCTTATCGTACCCCATTTTTTACCTCAAAGACGGAATGGTCAAGACTATCATCATTTTTCAAAATTGAAACTACCCGAACTTTTTGAAAACATCCCTTTAGGAGAAACAAATGTGGTTAATGCATGATAGAACCCAACCTTACTTCAATTTAATAGCACGTCATTCCTAGATCAAAATTATTTTCCCTTAGTGGCATTCAAATTTCCTTGTTTATAAAATTCCAGTTAACAATGGAGAAGAGCTAAAACATCGCATAGTAGAGTCATGTAACCACATAAGAACTGCCGCAGACATGTTTAACCAAACTAGTCAGTCAATGCGAGGACGAGCTAATGCCCTTATCAACAAATTATAACAATTATTAAAGTTTAAATGTTCTCTTTGCGAATATCGTGTTAGTGTTAGTTAAAAAAATAGCCACATGATAGGCATTTTTAAATTTACTACTACCATTATCTATTACTGATACTTTGTTATAATTATAATAGTTGAGTAGGTCTTTATTTTAAGATAACGACAGCAATCCTTTGAATTCGGAGATATCAATAGGACGTAAAAAACTTCTTAATTAAATCGCAGCTTGAAAATGACCAAGGCTTCCAAAATAAAATGAAATAGGGAGGGGAGCGTTGTATTAAATAAAGTCATACATGATGTAGATACGAGAAAAAAACATCGCATCCTGGTATTTATACCTTTTTTCATTCATTATTGCTAGGTAGTGGATTTTGACCACTTATAAAAGGCGTTGATGTATCTTGTCCATAAATATCACTATTCTCTTCTGCGTTCTTTAAAATACGTGACTAATTTTGTACACCGTGTTCAAATAATTTATAATCGTCACTTTATGGGCAACATTATTAACCCAAAACCGCCGTGCAAGATAAGTGTTATTTCTGCATATCTTCTTGGCTAATGCGACTGCAAATAGACATTTGACAAACAATGGCATTTACTTATTTGGAAAGACAAGCGCCTATAAATAAGTCGGATCTCAGTGAGTCATGTATGTAATGTATTAACTTAGCAGTTTTAAATGTCACTCGGGAAACAATACAAGGAATGCAACGGCCGCAATGCAAAGCATGCAAATTTATAGCGCTTTAAAATATAAAGTAACTAATGGACAGCTTTTATAGTCTGACAAGAAGTTATCAAAGTAATCGACTGCCTGTCTGTCTTGCCAAGAGGCGCCAAAGAAAAACGATGGCCAAGAAAGAGCTTTTTATTCAAATGAAATTGATTGGCGTTGCTCTATAGGTATCGTTTTATTGCAGTACTTAATTATTTGATACATTAGGAATCTTTACGATTTACAATCTTATACACATATATATATATATATTATTATTATTATTATTGTTGTTTGATAGCAGCCTCGATGGTCTATTGGTCAAAATGTGTGCTTCTGAACCCAAGAGTCCCAGGTTTGACTCCCAGTGGGGGATAATTTCACTTTTGAGTACATACTATAAAACTAACATCAACCGAGGTTGTTGCACTGTGTTTGAGCAAATTGAATGTGTACTCATAAATCCGTCGATCCCGTGTACAAAGCGATATCGAACACCTTACATAATCCTACCCTCCTTACAAAAAAGACAGTGATTTGAGAACATTTTCAGAACAGTGGGTCACACTGTTCCCTGGTGTCGGTAATTGGCCATAGTCGCGCAAATGACCTTAATATGTTCATCGAGGTTAATAGCGTGGATGACTGTCGCCGTCTACAGAAGGCTTTGAAATTATTAAGAGTATTATATTTATGGTGATGCGCAAATAGTCTTCATTTGAACGCCAGGGAAATGTTGTGTGATGTCGTATAGCTTGAAAACAACCAGAAGTTAATTTAAGTAGTGACTATGCTGCTCAGACGGGTTTTTTCCACATGATGACCAGCGAACCAAAAGTGTCGTTCGGTCATCGATCTTATGTATGGATGCACTAAAACTATGGGTTTTGTTGTGCAAAACGCGAATTTTCGAGTGTATTTCTTTTTTCTGCTTTATTGAGGCCTAAGTTAGAGTATGCGTCTTCCGTTTGGTCACCTCATTACGGTAGACATGTTGATGCTGTAGAGTAAACCCCGCGTCGTTTTCTGAAGGTTTTGGTCTTTAAGATTGATGGAGCGTATCCTCCTGTTGGGTATCCACGTTATTTGTTCCTGTCTAGATCCTCATTCTCGTCTTTAGATCAGAGATGCCAGTCTTTGTAACTTTTCTTTATCACCAAGTGAGTGGTGGGACACGAGGTAACGTGTCGCCACCTAGTTGCGGAACCCAGTACTATGTTGTCACGCCAGCTCCAAATAACACAAAGTGGTAAAAAATAGAGGCTGTAGACAACCAACTAAGAATTTAGTTAATTGTCAGCCCTGGACCATTTCTACCCTAATATAGGGACAAAGTGTGTAAGATGAGATGCATTCTCGCAACAATTAGAAGCTATATTAGAGTAGAAATGGGAAATATATTGGGGTAGAAATGGGCCAGGGCTGACAATTTACTAAATTGTTAGTTGGTTGTATACAGTCTCTATTTTTTAACACTTTGTGTTATTTGGAGCTGGCGTGACAACATACTACTTGGTTCCGCAACTAGGTGGCGGCACGTTGCTTCGTATCTTACCACTCACTTGGTGTTGAAAGGCTAGCTACCATAGCCGTTTTACTTTATAGGTGTATTTTCGCTACAATTAGTATGCCGTATTGAAGAGCTCTAATTAGAGCAAAACCGGTCTACGATTCTAATTGTGGCGAGAATACATCTAGCCTTACCGTTTTATTTATATTTGATGGAGTGAATAACACAACTGATTGCATCGATATACTGAAATTATTAAAATGGTCTGTGCCGCGACAAGCATCGAGGAGTCCCACCAACTTTCTTCTGCCATTTACGTGAACAAGCGTTCTAAACTTTTCAACATAACGTTGTACGCTGTCTCTATGTAGTGAGCTTTGTGCAAAGCTTGATACATTTTGTGCTTCGAAGAATATAATATAAGGGTCGCTTTGGTTTTTTGATTTATGGGGTAGGTTAATTTTCGCCATGATTAGAAAATATTAGAATGTAAGGTTGATGTTAGCTTATGCTTTTGTTTGTTTTATATGTTTAAGGTATTCATCGTCTTTTATTATATAATATTTTTATTTTATTTTTCGCTGTCCTGTTTTGTAACCTTTTGGGCAGTTTTAGCGAATAAATAAAAAAAAATAGTGCTGCAAATTGAATCATAATAACCACATAGCTGTGATAATTTCTTCTCTTAGAAAGACATTCCCATGGAATGAATTGAGGGCCCATGACCTGACCACAAAGAAAATATTTGTGTTCCTGTACCTATAAACCTTTGAAACTTGATGTTACTATGGTTTTATTGGAAAAATGTCAATTTTCACCAAATCACCCGTTATTAGTGAATTTTTATTGAAAAAAATTCACTAATAGAGAGGTATCGATGGTGAGACTGTGCAAAAAAATTGTTCAAATGAGCGCGAATTAGGACCCCAAGAATCCATATCCGGGGTCAGTTTATATATATATATATATATATATATATATATATATATATATATATATATATATATATATATATATATATATATATATATATATATATATGTATCCATTCGATAACTCAAAAAATAATTAACCGATTTCGATGAAACTCGGCACGTGCCTTTCTTTTATTAATGGCTTGGATGAGTTCGTTATCCAGAAAAATCGGAAAGGGTTTTCCGGGAAAATTTTGAGGTTTTTTCGAAGAAAAAAAATCTCCAAAAATTACAATGCTGTTTTAATGAAATTTAATGGGTATGTGGCCCTGGGAGAGACCTTACTACGTACCAAAATTGAGCTTTCTAAGTTTATAAAAAATTGAGTTTTTTTCTCCGAAAATTACTAAGTTATTTTAATGAAATTTGGTGAATATGTTGCCTCAGGAAAAACCTTACTACGTACCAAAATTAAACTTTCCAAGTTTGTAGAAAATTGAGTTATTCAAATTTGAAGCATTTAATAAAAATTCACAACCATAACGCACTAGCTGCGTTCCGAACTTTTATTTGTCCCCTACCCTCTGAAGCGATCGTACCCAAAAACAACTCAAACCATTCCTTTGTCCGGTTCTAACTAGATACCAAATTTGAAGATGATATCTCAATTCGTTCGAAAATTATTACGCCTATTAACAGACAGACGTACGTGCGGACATACCGACAAACCGTCAAAAATGTTCGTTCCAGAATCAAGTTTTCTATATGTTTCGAGACTTTTTACGCCGGTTTAGCAAAAAAAAATTCGAAATTTTGGTCGACAATATTCCACCCTCACACATTCAACCCCTCATTTAATTTAAGCATAGAATACCAGATGTTTGATGAAATTAAAAGTAAAATAAACCCTAGAACGTTATATTACTCGAGTTTTAACGAAAAAATGTAAATTTTCACCAAATCACCCCCCATTCATCCCATACCCGCCTAAGCGATTTTACCTAAAAACAATCCGAACGGTTCGTTTGTCGGGTGCTAACAAATTTCAAATTTGAAGACGATATCACAATTCCTTCTAAAGTTATCGTGGCTACAAATAGAGAGACATACAGACCGACGGACAAAAAAATTCTTTCCCGAATGATGTTTTCTATATATGTTTTGATAATTTTTACGACGATTAAGCAAAAAACAAACTTGAAATTTTTGTCGCCGATGCGATACTTCCACACGTTGTGACGATGTGGAAGTAATAGACCTACGCTAAAGAAACAAAAATTCATATATCATTATTTATTATCTTAAATTATACATTATGTATATACAATAAGTCTTTGTTTCGTGTGGTAACATAAATTTAAAAATTTCTATGTAAGAATGTTTTACATCTGCATTCCAAATTTTACAAACTTAAACAAATTCAGTGTTCCAAAATGTACTTTTGTTGAATAATTAGTTAGTTTTCCCTTGTTAAGTTTAACGGAATTTGAAAAATGCAGCAAAACATATTTCCTGTGGTTTGAAAAAGCAATACTGTGTAAATATAAAGTTCATTATAATAAAACAAAGGTATATATATATATATATATATATATATATATATATATATATATATATATATATATATATATATATATATATATATTATAGCTTTCAATAGTTTTTGTAACCACATCACATCATTTGAGTGACATTATATTTAAAGAAAAAGTTAACATAATTTAAAGTGAATTGTCTATAACAGTCAGTTACTTCAATTTAATATTTATGTCCACAAACACTATATTTAACATTTAATAAGTTGAAACAGATCCAATATAATGCTTACCAGATTATGGAAGTTACATTCTGTTTTACAATACTTAGGAATTCGCTACTGTAACGCACTTGCTGCCTCCAGACTGTTTATTCTAGAAAGTTAGTCGGTGATGTACTTAAAACCTAATTCAAAATTGTTTTGTTCGTAAAACGAAGGACATCAACCCTAGCACATAAATAGGTAACTCTTACAAAACTGTAACTATTAATTTTGTTAAGGCCTCGGTGGTCCAGGGGTAAGAACCTGTGCCAGTGGCCACGTTAAACACCCCTACCCTCCTTACAAAAAGGCAGGAGTTCGGCGAAATTTCCAGGATAGTGAGGTAAAACTGCTCCCTGGCGTCGGTGATTGGCCATAGTCGCGGAAATAGGCCGGCGTTAAATTAAAAAAAGTGTAACAGCAAACCATTATATTATCCAGAATGCTTTAAAAGTTTCGTCTTTGAGATGTGGCTAGAGCAGAACAAAAAGCAGTAAAGTCAGTGAAGTAGCATCTAAATTAGCACCAGATTTAATATTCGTTTTACCTTCAACAACTAAGCCTCTGATAATATATAACGTTCCAAATCGATTGTACTTGCAGTCAAGTGTTTTTGTATTGCCAACAAATTTCAGAGTACGCAATAATTTCTCAGCTGTCAGTATAAATCTGCATGGGCTTAAGAAAGTACAAACATGACAAAGAGAACATGAAAGCGCATTGAATCACTTCCAGGAGCTGCTCGCCATCTCAGACAATGTTTGTAAAAGTGAATACCTGGCGATATATCTTCTACGAGGGCGCCTCAACTTCTTGTGTGACGTTTTAAAGAAATCTTAAACAAAGGCTCAAGCGCTTTTTTGCGTAAAATCTGTTGGGTTTTAATGCGCAGTTTTTGGTATCGTTGTTAAATCTCTTGTCGCGTTTTGAGGTTTTTAAATTTAATTTGTTGAACAAAAGTTACATTGTTTGACTTCAAGCGCATTTTCATTAAAAACGGTTGGCATTATAGGGTTCACCAGTTTTAAACTTTCACAAATTTTCTTCAAATGGGCACGATCTAGTACCCTTGTAACTCATATTTATGGTTCCTTAAAATGTATCTTTTTTTAAATTTTATTGAATGGCTATCTCAGGCCGTTAACACAATTTTCCTATCTTTATTAATTTACAAATTTCTAGACGACGTGAACTTCTCGTTGGAGCGCTCAGGAATGGAACCCGGAACCTCTCGATTTGCAATAAAACCTAAACAATTCCAATGCTGAAGAGCGAGCTTCAACGCGTTTGTTTACTGTTTGCAAAAGTAGTATTTCCAATATTTAAAACCCACTGTTTGTTTACCCCTTTATCTGCTGATAACAAACCACTGACACTGGATGGTGGCTCCCCCTAGATTCTTTTACAGGAAATTCAATTCGTTCTATTCTATTTCCTTTTATTTATGTTATCTGCTCAGGCGTGTCAAGAGATAAGATAAACTTCAAATTCCAATACTTTTGAACCAACTTTAGTTTTATCTCACCAACTATTGTGGCAACTTTCATTGTCTTTGTGTTAAATAATGAGTTACGAATAAAATTAATTACTGTTAAAAAAGCTCTTTGCAATCTTAGTGTCTAGTCGAATAAAGAAAACTCCTGCGCCTGGGTGAGTCGGTGATACTGCAGTTAATTAAGTAACATATTTTCCTAATATAATTTGAACATTTCTGTGGGGTTCTTTTGTTTTTGTCTTCTGTTCCTTACGTCTGTAATTTTGTGGCTGTAATCAAAGTCTGGTTACTGTTAAAAACTTTCATTATGGAAATACGAGTATAAGCTGTTCAAAGATATTTGCTCAAGCACAAAAATCTGTACTTTTGTTTGATAAGAATTTGTTAGTGGTTGACACATACTCTACAGTTATCTAATTGGTATTTACCATGATGATCAGCGAACCAAGAACCCTGGTACAATACATATAAGTCTTAACCTTGTAGAAGTTAGCTAAGTAAAATAAATCTTCATTCAATCTATAAAATTTCTAATGTTTAAAGGACGAATTACCTTAACATCTATATAACTGATTATAACCGCAGACAGTTTTAGCATTGGTCTGAATTATAGTGTAAGCAAGACTGAGCCCCGAGGGAGAAAAAAAGACTGTATGTGCATTTTAGGTGTATATTCTAAAAGTTCCCGTTATAAATAGTAAATCTCAAGCCATTCTAAGTAGAGACAGTTCTCCATTAGTGATATTAGATATTAGTTTTTTTTTGCGCTTAGGGCTCGTCCGCGTTTTTGCCGCCCCGATAGCACCGCAGCCTTTGGCTTATAGTGCATACCTTTTTTTTTCTACTCGATTCATTGCAAAATCACCGTGCCTTGAACTAGTCTGCACAGAAATTGGTAGGGTGAAGTTTTATATTACTCTGTCTCCGGTCTAGCCTGTCCGTAGATCAGTTGTCTTTTGCGGTCCAGAGCTTTACACTCGCACAAGATGTGCTGGGCTAATTCCTTCCCGCCACAGAATCTGTATGCCAGGACCCCCTCGAACCGCCCCATTTTATGCAGGTGTTTCTTGACAGCCATGTGTTCCGTCAAGAGACCTGTTATGTTTCTGAGCTGTCCTCTGCTAAGATTTAGCAGCTCCACAGGTCTCTTTGACTCCAATTAATGACTTCCCGCCGTCTTTGAGCTCTGGACAATCTGCCAAGTATACCTTGTGTTGTTCCCTGACCCAGAACTTGATGGTTCCCCTGGCCGTACCTTTCGATACTCCGAGGACCGGTTCTGGTCCCATAAATGGTTCTACTGACCCTTTCTTCGCGGGACTGTCAGCTTCTTCATTGCCTTTGACCCCCGAGTGACCTCGCACCATGATGAGGGTTACCTCATTCTGCCCAGCCAGGTCGCTGGTATCGTCTCTGCATTCACTAACCGGCCTGAAAGTTCTCCATGGTCTACTTAGCGCCTTAAGGGCTGCCTGGCTGTCTGTGTCTATGAGGATCCACTTGTTGGTGTAACTCATGCTCTTAGATATTAGGTTAGTGTTGGTAGTTTGTAAAATTATTAGAGTGCTAGATAGAATAGAACGTTACGGAGACAGTTTCCTATGGGTAAAAAATGAAAACCATAGAATAAATTTTAGAGTTAAGGTTAAGACACAGATTAACTAAGATTAAATGTGTTTTACTGAGCAATTTAGTATTCTCTAATTTAACAACACGTTGCTTATCGACTATATACTACATACCACATCAAAACAACTGTCACTGTGACCATATACAAAATATCTACGGCCCTCGTAACAATCTCTCGCTGGAACAACCATTAGTTGGTAAAAAGGAAGATGCAGCCCAAAATAACAACTTCTGGAAATCAAGCACCATTGATAAAGTGTGTCATCTAGAAACTAATAAAAAGAGCTGCTGGGGATACACATTCACTGTTGCCTTGACACATCGCCATAGCTTTAATAGTGTGATGCTTATTAGAAATATCTAAACAACCCTTGTATTTTAAACTGAGAAAACCTTCTTATTGTCCTGTTGCTGCAGAAATAGCCACTGTTATTAACAAGCACGTCTGTCGTCTGTGCTGCATGGAATACAAGGAATACGTGCGCCCGTCCATCCTGGATTTGATTGATTTCATACCCACAGGTTATATATACTCACTACAAAGCAGATGTAACAACCTCATCTCTCTCTCTCTCTTTTCTCTCTCCATTTCTCTCCACTTAGACGGAACAGAATACCTACCATATACACTTTTATTTTGCATTTGAATTGCTGGGCTGCTTTCAATTCCCAAGTAATTTCAGACAGTGCTTGCTTCACTCTCATTACGATACAATGGATTTTCTTTGAGGTAAAAACGAAATTCATTCATGTGGATTGAAGCAGAATTTTTTCTTTACTCTTGTTGCCTTTATCGAAAGGGAAGTTGACGTAAAGGTTTACATCTGCTAAACGATACTTCGGAATAGAAATTGAAAGAAAACGTGTTATTTATTTGTTTGTTTGAATACCAACGGGGTTGCCCCCAAACAGGATCACATACAGATTATATAAGGATAAATACAGCAGTGATAGCAAAAATATCATGCATTATTCTAAAAACAAATCAACACAATATTTCATTTAAGTTGTGAACACAACCGCATACGTATATATGCATATAATTGTGCACACACATATAATATGGAGGTGAGACGGTCTAAACCTCACATTGCTTTTTTTAAATTTGCAAGGTCAAAAACATAATTAAGAAATGGTCATAATACATAATACTCACATTGTCACTATTATTGTGCATGATTTAAATAATCAAACTGTTTATTATGAACACCTGTAAAACCTTATTATCTTGAATTATACTCTCACAATTCTTGTATAGTTATGTTTACTAAAAATAAATAACAACTCATGTAAATCCATCGGTAAAACTTAACCTAATTCCAATTTACTACACAATTCAATTTGAGGTTTATATTAATAGTGTTTTCTTCTCTCTCAGATCAAGAGATTGAAATTTTGAATCGAAATATTTCCAATTGCCTGTCTTATCAGCCTTATCTTGGTCCACATATTTCTGGTATCCTTACGGACAAAAATGTGTTATCTTAAAAAGGAAAAAAAAAAAGAAATTTTAAAAATTAATTTTATTAGAAAGACAGATGATGAATGTAAGGGGCTTGAACAAGAGAGGTCGTAATTACCTGCAGCAAGTTGTGCTGGATATTATCGAATCCCTCGTAAATATTTGTACCGCAAGGGTTGTACATTTTACCATTTTAGTGGAATTATTAAGTTCATCACAAGGCACCACCTTTATATAATTAGAACCCTTGGATATGTATATATAGGGGTTTTCTAGCCTGGTATTTGATTTTCTGGCCTATAATAATAATAATAATAATAATAATAATAATAATAATAATAATAATAATAATAATAATAATAATAATAATAGTAATAATAATAGTAATAATAATAATAATAATAATAATAATAATAATAATAATAATAATAATAATAATTATAATAATAATAGTAATAATAAAATTATAGACGTTACTTATAGGGTGTCTTGAGCTGCATCTTCTAAACCTATTTTTACAATCACAGGCTGGCCCATAAGTCCTTGGTATTACGCCCTTTTTTTAAATATAACATCCCTTATGTTGCATTTTTGTATTTTCCATCAAATTATAATGTATGTTTGCAAGGAAATAAAATTGATATCGTACATCGTTCATCAGTTATTTCAAATGTCTTGCAACTTTTCACGTTTTTTGGCACGTATCACAAATTGTGTACGGCATTTTTACCAACAGATAGCGAAGCCCCATGGTAATGACGCATTCAGAGAGTTTTTTTTTGTATTACTCGTCGGAAAATCGAGCTGCCTTATACAAGCGCTCTCAAATAGCGGCAGAATTTGGAAAGTTTCCACTCAAATGTTTTTAGTGTTTACGTAGAAATCATTTTTTTGTGATATGTTGGTAATAAATAATAAATGTTTAGTAAGTTATTGCAAAAAAATGGTCAAATTAAAAAAAAATCAAATTTAGTGTAAGATTACTGAAGGCAATTTCTGTAAAAAAAATGGTGAATTTTTGTAAAAGAAATTTTCGCAAATTTTCATATATTTTTTTAATGTTGGTCCAAAGTTATTCGTGAATAATTATATCTTAGCAAGTATGTAAATAGCTTAAAGATGTTCGTTGGTCAGGGAAATCGGATTAGTTTTTTCTGGAACTTTTTAAGTCTGTTTTAGCAAAATGTTTGTACTTTTTGAAACAACAAAGCTTTTTTAATGAAATATATTGCATTGTTAATACTATATAGGTTATATTGCCAACCAAAAAAGTCATTCTTTTGAAAACAAGACATATTTGCAATTAAAAACATTTTTACGAAAAATCGCTACCATAATGCACTTGCTGCGTCCAGACTTTTTATTGTCTCGGGGTCTCGGGTATGGAGCTGCTTGTATTTTCTCCTTTGCAGTTGTTATTTTCTGGAGCACTGAAGACAATAGATGAAATTTCAACCGCGACAATTTCTTTTACGGTGTAGTTCTTGTAAAAAACATAACCGCGATATTTAAGGAAGCTCACGTTCTTTGTTGATCTATGAAATCAGTACGTGAATACTAGAGCCTGTGATGAGCACCGACAAGCACATTTGGCGACAAACCAATAATTGCCGCACATCTTTTTTAAAACAAAAACCACCGTTTCGCACACAATGTTAACTTCAACAGAGAGTCGTTTGGAATGTAACTTATAGTGGCAGTTTCCTTCTTGTAGGCATCGAATTCAAGGGAGTCATTATTTTTAATAACTAGTACGTCTAGAAAATGAAGTTTATTGTTGATGTATATTTCGTGGGTGAATCTTATTGAATCAAATTAACTATTTAGTTTTCAGCAAATTCTTCAACCTTGCATATATTTGTGTCAGACACTGCAAAAATATCGTCCACACAACGAAACCAAACTCTAGGGAAATACCCATTTTTATTTTTTAACTCTGTCTCAAATTTACTAATAAAGACGTCTGCAATAAAAGGAGATAATGGATTGCCCATTGCCGTGCCTTCAGTTAGTTCTAAAAAACTCATTTTTAAATTGGAAAATATTTTGTTTTATACAAAGGCTAGTAGAGTTAAACATTGTTTGCAAACGTCTTCACTTATATTGTTTAGTTTTAACAATTGTTCCAAATACTCCATTGTTTGTTTTGTGGGTACACTATCAAACAATGACGCCACGTCAAATGATATCAAAATCTCACCTTCCAGTAATTTTACATCTTTAACTTTATTAATGAATGCAAGTGAATTTAGCACCGAGCAACTTTTCTGTTTAATATGTAGGTTTTTAAACTCACTAAACAACCGCTTTGCTAGATTATATGTCGGAGAATCTATAGCCAAAACAATAGGCATCATTTATTTTCCGCATATATGAATTTTTGGGAGACAATATTTTTTGGGGACTTTAGGATTAGCAACTTTAAACGTCTTTCTAAGTCCTTTGTTACGAGATTTGGACACTTCTTCAAACTATTTTTTACTTCGTTAATCATTTTTGGTAGCGGATTTTTAACTAATTTTCTATGCGGCCCTGTCTCTATTGCATTACTCACTCGCTCTTTATAATCACTTTTGTCCATTATCACAACTTCATTGCCTTTATCCGCCTAAGTATTAAAAAAAAACAGTCCTTTTCTCGCAATTGTTTAACTATTTTCATATATTGTTTATAAATTAGCGACGCAAAAGTGTATCAGACAAGCTATTTTTTCCGATCCAGTTGGATCTGTGGAAGTTATATTTCTATTTATTAGCCGAACGATAAGAATGACATAATACCACAAGACTAATTAGGATAGTTGGTAACACATTCGTCTAAATTTAAATAAATATTTTGCTAAATATTTTAAAAGTAAAGTGTACCTTTTTTTCATATAAAAATGATAGTCTTATTCTGCGCTTGAAGCGAATGAAATCGCATTAAAATTATTTAAAAGAGAGTCCTGGGGGAATCCTAATTGTGGAATTACTGTTCCATGTAATTTTCTCCATGAACTCCTTCTATGCCTCCATTAAGTAGTTCCAGGCCAGCCGTGCCCGTTTCGCTAGGGCAGTATTCTATTAGGGCAATATGTAGTAGCTATGGCAACCTCAATGTTGGATGAAATTGGCAAACATATTACCGGAGCCAATTTCATTTAGTTAAAATGGACAGTGTATGTCAATTAGTAGCAGGGGTAATTTAATTAATCTCTCCACCTTTGGACAGGCTCCTCCCAGGCATTTTCTCCGTCAAACTTTATGATATTAATCTCGTCGAGGAGAGCATTTAGTTTTCCTGTTTTATAATGAAACGACAGTTCGGGCTCGGGCTGCAACCAGGCACAGAATAACGACAGCCGGGGCGGGAACAGAGTATGACAGTTTTGTACATGCAGCTTCAGCTCTTCCCTAGCCTGGCAATGAGACAAACCCGTGTCTCTCGGAGCGTTATTAATGAGACACAGTCCTGGTATATGCTAGCGTGCCTAGACTTTATATCTCACGGTTACATGTTTACAAATTTATTTACAAAATCTTAGCATCTAGGATTTGGGGGTCTGTTTACATACGTGCGAGGTCTTATTTCGAGGCACATCAACAAATTGTTAGTACTATTGGCGTGGTTACCTCAACCAACAAGTTGGGTATTTTATTATTTTTTTTATTTCAACAACACACCACGAGGGCTTACAGCCTAAATAATATCGTACCGTGGGTGTCGACAAGGAGGAAAGAGGCAACTTGTCGATTTGAAGATTTGGAGGTTCGGGGGAGAAGGAAAAACATGTGCCGGCAAGGAACTCCACAACTTGGAAGTCATCATGACAAAAGAGCGGGCATAACAAGATGTTCTATGTCTGATGACCTGGACAGTAAAAGAGTACATTCGCTCTGTTCCCCTGGTAGATCTGTTGGGGGCATCAGGTGGAGGAACTATGGAAGAAAGCTCCTGTGACCAGTGCCCGTGCAGATATCTATAAAAGAGAGAGAGAGGTCACCAACGGCACGTCGGTGGCCAAGGAATGGCAGCCTTTGGGTGGGGGTAGGGTCACCGATGAGACGTATAGCTCTCTTCTGAATGGAGTCCAAGATAACGAGTGTAAAAGCGGCAGCAGCACCCAAGATGTGGGAGCAGTATTCGAGGTTTGGTCTTATTTGTGAAGTATATAAGGTATAGAGATTAGCTGGTGAAAAGTATTTGCGAGCCCGGAAGAGGAAACCTAATTTCTTTGCAGCTGCTTCTGTGACATGTTGGTGCCAATTGAGATTTCGATCCACAGAAATGCCAACAAGGGAAAATGACTCAATACTTTGAATAACTTGGTTGTTCATTGTGATGGGTCTAGGGATGGTGTATCTCATATGGGATAGAAAGCAAGACAGAGATTTGATGGAGTTAAATTGTAGAAGATTTCTACTTCCCCAGTCTAATATTTTTTGGAGATCCACAGAGACAGAACCCTCCATGATTCTGCGATCCTCATCTAGTTGGGCTAAAGAGACAGGCTTAGAATATTGTGTATTTGGGTGGAGGGTGCTGTCGTCCGCGTAACTGTAAACTGAGTTGGATGTGCTAGCGAGTGGGTCATTGATGTGGAGAAGAAACAAAGTAGGGGCTAAAGCTGAAGCTTAAGGAACTCCTGCATTAATTGGATACAGTTTAGAAAAATAGCCATCCACGACAACAGAAATGCTCCGGTTGGAGAGGAAATGTTCTGTCCACGTACAGAGTTTTGGTGGTAGGCCATAGGCCGGTAGTTTATTAAGCAGCGCTGCGTGCCAGACCTGGTCGAATGCTTTGGATATGTCTAGAGCGAGAATCTGGGATTCACCATGTAGTTCCATAGACTTGTTCCAAGGATGGATGACAAAGGAAAGGAGGTCGGCAGTTGATCTGCGCTGACGGAATCCATACTGCCTGTCGTGGATTATACTGTGTTTTATCAAGAAATTTTAATAATTCGGTGTTTATATACTTTTCCATCACTTTAGAGACGACTGAAAGGAGACAAATAGGCCTGTAGTTGCTAGGAAGCGCTTGGATCCTTTCTTGGGGATGGATTGTACTGGAGCAGTTTTCCAGTTACTAAGGAATATGCCTTTATTGTAAGATGTCTGAAACAGGCTAGTAAGGACAGGTGCAAGTTCTGGTGCCCATTTTCTGAGAACAATTGCTCGGATCTCGTCAAGGCTAGATGCTTTCCTGGTATTAGGAGAAGAGAGCATCTTTCGTACCTTTTTAGTTTTGAAAATGATATCCGTCATTTTATGCGCGAAATTGGGGACTGTTGGGGGTTGAATATTTGGAGGTGGGTTGAGAGTAGAATTGCCGGCGAACAACGAGGAAAAAAGTTCAGCCTTGCCCAGGGCGGTAAAAGCATCCCCTGAGACATGGGGTGGGAACGTGCTCTTGCAGAAATTATTGCCAATAGATGTAGCAAGAGTCCAGAAGGGGTTGCTGCCGCTGGAGCTTAAGAGGACTTTGTTTTTTATGTGGTTATTAAATGAGTTTTTTTGCCTCAGAAAGAATGCGGTATGTACCTATATATATATATATATATATATATATATATATATATATATATATATATATATATATATATATATATATATATATATATATATATATATATATATATATATATATATATATAAATTGTGGGAAAGCCGTCAGTTGCAAAATAAAACTCTTTATTAATAAGCCGAGCTTTCGGAAAAGTTTATTCCATTCTCACGTTATATCCTTGAGAATGGAATAAATATTTCCGAAAGCTCGGCTTATTAATAAAGAGATTTATTTTGCAACTGACGGCTTTCCCACAATTATTTTGAGTAAATAACACTATTACCGTCACTAAAACTTAATACTATATATATATATTATATATATATATATATATATATATATATATATATATATATATATATATATATATATATATATATATATAAGCTAAGCTAAGCGTATAAAACTTAAAACTGACCTCGAATATGGGCTCTAGTACTCCTAGTTCGCGCTAATTTGAACAAACTTTTGTCAACATTCAAAAGTCGGGATTTCTCCACTAGTGCATTATTTCTACGTAAATTCACTAAAAATGAGTACGCTCTCATGACAAATATAAATTAAAAAAAACTCCTTTTTCAATCCTAGAATTATGAAATAGGTAAAATAAGAATGTCAGGAGCGAGGCATTCTAGTCCTGAGACTGACCATTTGCGACAAGAACAGCTAAATGCAACAGACAACCCTGCACTTTCTAGCTGCTCATGAATATCATCAAGTCACATACCGAAATTTAATAAGCCAAACCAAATGGAAAGTAACGAGACGAAACGCGGTCTATCTTCTGCAGCATTTCTACTCATTTTGTTTATCTTTTGTTATTTTAGTTGTTTTGTTGTTGCTAATATTTCACATCAGATGGTGTGGAGATGTGTGGCAAAAATGTTTACATATAATTTGCTTCAGTGCATGTATCTTGGACAGGTGACAGGAAGTATCTATTTATTTTAGGTGCACTGTCAACTATTATGATTAATAACGCCACAAGCGCTTACTCAAGATGAAGACGTCTTCGCCTTGTGTAAGACTAGTCTGGAGATTTATCAAATACGCGAATTCTGGAGCTACACCTTGTCACGTTCTTGGACATTTCATAGTCTTGAAATTACCTTTCCGACAATTGCAACCCTTACTTAACAATAATATAAGTGATGAATGTACAGCCGTCATAGTAATACTTCAAAATCACTCTTTTAAAAATAGTTTAATCCTTTAATAACCAGACCTACAATTTTTTAATATGTTTTTTTTTTGCTGAAACTTATTACAAATGGATAAAATAAATATATAAATAAAGTTAAATTTTAGTTAAAAAACATAACTTTTATGAAAAAAATGTGGGATTTAAAGTTCTGCGAGTACCTTACAGGTTATGGACAAGCCCCCAAAAGTACCAACATTAATAAAACACTAAAATTATGCTGTTATCAAAAAAAATTATTTGCAATATTATTTGTTTTGTTACATAATATATTTGTCTTGAAAAGCCACAATTCACTTATCTAACTCATGGTATTCCCAAAAACAGTTCTGGCTTTCATTACAGCATAAGTAAGCGCCACAAGCGCTACACTTATAGTATGGCTTAGATTGCACAGATTTTGCAGAATAAATTTCGCATCTTGCTCACCTACCTGCAAAAATAAGGTGATGCGCTTATAAATTTGACAAACGTACATCTGATGATACACTATAATTGTATTTTCTCCTTTTCACAAAGCCATTGTTATTATTAGCTCCTAAAGAAGATAGCCTTTTCGATGGCTGTCCTAAAGTCATAAGCCCTTGAGTGACTTGTCACCTGAAATCCAACAGAGTAGCTTTTTCTCCACTGACATCACAATACAAAATATATGAATGTACAAACGTTATATCCAGTAGCACACACAGCAACCGGTGCCACAATTTGCGTGATCGTCTATTTACCGCATAATATATACAAAATATATGCATTTACAAACGCTATATCCAGTAGCACCCACAGCAATCGGTGCCACCATTTGCTTGATCGTCTATTTACCGCATAATATATACAAAATATATGCATTTACAAACGCTATATCCAGTAGCACCCACAGCAATCGGTGCCACCATTTGCTTGCTCGTCTATTTACCGCATAATATAATCGTAGCTGATCTTCGAGATCAACTCACCCATAAAACTGTTGTAATCTCGTATTACAAGTGGAGAGTTGGTCTGTTGTTGTCCCTCTTTTTCACAGTATGTGTCTCATTTCCATGATAGTTGGAAACTATGTATTGTTACGGTCACTTTTTCCGCTTCCGTAACGCTCTTGCTGATTTAACAATAACATCTGGGAAAGCTCAGTAGCACAAGGTGCTTAGTTAATAATGAGCCATAATTAAACATTGGATTGAGTTGTTTTATGAAGAATCAATTTTATTCAGCTTGCAGACATTATTAAAAGTATTTTATGAAAATTCACTTCCAGACTTTTTTTTAAAATATAGTAAGATTATGGCGGTTTTTGTTTGTTTTTGTGTTTGTTTTTTGATACGGGAGGGGGAAATGCATCAAGCAGACTTCTACTCACTAAAACTTCGCTCCCTGAAGTACCGGACCTTAGTCCATACCTCCGCCGGAAGGATTTCACACAATGACGTTTGGGTTTGAATGTTTCCATTCTTTTTTTGCCACGGGGGCGTTAGCGGGTAAGTATAAGCTTTGGACGCTTATGCTTATGTGGAAGCTGCTCATCGTAGTCGGTGGCACTACGGAGAAGAGCATTTGGATGAGAAGCGCCTTTTGCGAACCGAGTTGTGGGTAGTTGAGTTATAAACTCAAGTACCGAAGGGATTTCCAGATCGGAGTGAATCTGACTGTTTCTGTCAAACCATGGCGCTCCGGTAACCATTCTCAAAATTTTATTCTGGATGATTTGAAGGATCTTGATGTGTGTTGCGGCCGCTGTTGCCCATGCAGGGGATACATAGGTCATGGCTGGCCGGATTATGACTTTGTATATGAGCAATTTTTTGTTTATGGACAACTTGGAATTTCTATTTAGAAGTGGGAACAGCTTCGAAAAGAACATCGAGGCTTTTCATCCGGCGTGTTGTACACGGGGGCGCCATGTTAAGCGTTTGTCGAGGAAAACCCCGCGGTATTTGTCGGAATCTTGCCAGGGAATTAGACGGTTGTCTAATAATACGTGTTCGTGAGGTGCGTGTCTCCTCTTGGAAAATAAGCCTGGCGAACATTCATCGGGGTTTATGGCTAGACAAGATTTCCTATACCAGCCTTGCAGCTCATCTACGGCTTTCTGAAGTAGTTCGATTATTATCCTCGGCTGAGTGGAGCTGCTGAGGATGATAGTGTCGTCTACGTACAGTTCTTATGTCACGTTTAGGGGCGGTGTCGGAATGTCTGCGGCAAATGTATTGTACAGCAGAGGGGAGATAGTAGAACCCTGCGGGAGACCAGCCGTGTCTGAGTACGTTCCCAGATGTTTGACGTTGAACTTTCTCTGTTGCATGTATGACCTGATTAGCAGAATCAGAGGGAGAGGATAATTGAATGATAGTAGTTTGTTTAGGAGGCCCGCATGCCAAACCCTGTCAAAGGCCTCTAAGATTATATTTCTAATATTTTGTATTCAAATGTTGTATGTTATGTTTATCTTATTTACTGTGTCTTATGGCAAGTCATAATGTATGGCCGCTATGTTTATAATGAAGAATTTGATATATTATATAAGGAGTGTTCTCGACCGCCGGGAACAATAGCTAACTTCCTTATCTTCAGGGCTACAGAGGTGGCTAAATGGAAAAGGTTGCTATAAATAATCTTTCCCATCTCTAATCTGTCACTGGAATCGCATGGCGCAACAAATGTCAGAGTTCTTGACATAACCTCAATTCTTTCAAATTGAGACATAGTGGGATTTCCCCATGACTTGATTGCATCTCGACCGGTCTATGCATTCGCCACGCTATTTCTTCCCTAACGTCATGTATTCCATGGAGAACTAGACCCCAGGTGAAAAAAAATTCCGGACGCAGCAAGTGCGTTACGGCAGCGAATTTTCATTAAATGCTTCAAATTGGCATAACTCAATTTTCTATTAACCCTTAGGGTTGAATTTTAATCTGTACTGAGGTATTTACGGCGACAATATATCAACCAAATTTCATCTAACTGTGTTAGTTTTTGAGATACAAATTTTTTTTAGTTGTTTTGATTTGTATTTGTAATTATAATAATTTATACAATTATTAGCTTCTTCCTATAAAGTAAACTTGATACTTGTGCGAAGGTTATTATTAATAAAGTTTAAAAGTTCATTAAGTCATGCGTGGCTACCTTGTAAACATGCTGAAATATATATCTACGTAGCGGTACCAAAAGACAATATTATGTGAAATTTCTGATGTTAAAATTTGATTTTCTCAGTTTTCCATAAATATGTTGGCTAATAAGAGGCAATGGACTACACATAGGTAGGCATTCATTTTGCATATAGATTTTATTATTAAATTAAAAATAGTTTTGTTTAATACATTCGTTAAAAAGATTCATTATTTCTGGTCTTTTTATGACATTTATGTTCTTTTCTCGTAAAACGTTTTCTAATAGAGGTAATCGTTCTCTGAGAGGTATCTTGGATACATGCTATAAATATCAAACGAGAAAGAAACGAAATTGACCATTTGTAGGAATAATTAAGTTATTTAATTTTGGGGTTCTTAACTGAATATTTTGGAGTGTAATTGTATTCTCTTATTAAGGCTGCGATTCCTTGCCGTTGGTAACCTCTCTCTCTCTCTCTCTCTCTCTCTCTCTCTCTCTCTCTCTCTCTCTTACATATATCTGGACGGACACTGCTCAAAGGAGCTTTCTTCCATAGTTCCTCCACCTGCTGCCCCCAACAGATCTACCAGGGGAACAGAGCGAATGCACCTTTTTACTGTCCAAGTCACCAGACATAGAACATCTTGTTATGCCCGTTCTTTTGTCCCGAGCACTTCCAAGTTGTGGAATTCCATGCCGGCACATGTTTTTCTTTCTCCTCCGAACCTCCAAACCTTCATGTCCAGAATAAACAAGTTGCCTCTTTCTTCCTTGTCGACACCCACGGTACGATAGTATTTAGGCTGTGAGTCCTCGTGGTGTGTTGTTGAAATAAAAAATAAAATAAAAATGTGACACACCACGTAGACATTTTCAAGGCGTCATCCGTCATTTTTGTTTTATTTTTCATTTTTCTTTAAATTTTAAATTAAAACATCATAAGATAGCAACAGATCTTTATTTGTAGTTGTCATGATTTTGTATTAATTCAATTTTCCTCTGTCTGAGGACGCTATCAAGCAACGAAACCGGTTACAGAAACTTTGAAGAACATCCTAGAATATCTAGAATTCGGAAGGGCATTTTGCTCGAGTTATCTTACGCACTGGCTACATCCTTCATAAACGAAAACCAACAGTGGAGCCAGAGAAGTAGTCTCCCAAGTCTGTATGTGTTATTACCAGATTTGTCAAGTGTATTTTCGTCAGAAGTTATCTGTTTGCATGGAATGTGATGAAAAAAGAGACATACCTAGAGAAACCACTGTTATTATTTTGTAGTTTTCGGGGTTAGTCGCCAGAAAAAGGTTAATAATGTAGCCCGTATGGTCACTTATATATGGATGTAATGTGAACTCAAGCCAGCATTAAAATAAGTTTCTTCATCGGTCAAATTTTTTAAATCACTAATCCCTAAAGACTTTTTGCTAACATACTTATACGCACACACAATCAAACTAGTTACCGTTTACGTAAATAATAAGAAAATTTATTACTTTCATGTCAACTAGACGACTTTTATCTCTGCACCTAATCCGGTAGTTTATAGTGTTGCACATTGATTACAGTGTGTCAATTACAAATCACGGCGACTTTCAATGTCATCAAGCTCCATCATATCCAGGCGATAATAATAATATTAATATGGTCCGTAATTGCCCATAATGACCGCTTTTAGCGATGTCAGAAAACCTTTCTCCGGTCATATTTTTCAACATGGAATATCGCAATTATCTTGTACGTAGATGAATATTATCAGTGAAATTTTGTGTTCAGTATCCATTAAAATGTATAGTGTTATTAGAGGGTTAATTTCCATATCTCAGAGGGCAATAAATCTACCAAACTATATTATTATGTAAAGCAGAACATAATACGATAAAGAGCGTTAATGGTTGACACTTTTAATGAAATCTGCCTGTTATATTAAACGGACTGATTGCAATATCCGCTACTAAAAGCATTTATAAATCAGCCTTACCGACCCACACACTTCACACATTCCTATGCTCTCTCTTCTATAAGCTGAGTCAATTATAATATCTCAAACGTTTTATTTATTTTCAGGTAAGTCAAGTTGGCGTCTGGAGAGAACGAAGCGTCGCGTGCAGCACCTCCGGCGGCGTCCCCTGGAACCACCATAAATCAGACGGTATCACAGGTTTATCTTTATACAAATAATAAACAAGTCAACTAAGTAACGGGCTTGTATTCATTGTAAAATTTACCTTTTAACAAAAAAATGTAACATTCATATCGTGTTGTATGCTGTGTAATACCATTAAACAAGCTTAGTTTAGATATGGAATTCCGTGACTCTTATAATAATAATAAGTTATGGTGAGAGTATTTGTTATTCGGTCTTTGCTTCTTGCTTTCTTTCCTGGAATAATTTATTTGTTTTTATTTGTAATAAATAAAATCTAACCCCTTTACTTATAATTTTTATAAATTTTATATTTTTATTATTATAATAATACAATTTATTCACAGCATGCGCATCTCTTCTCTTTTATTCATCTCTTCCAATTAGAGTATCTGGTCGTGACTTATTCTCGAAGCGAGAATTGTCTAGAAATGTGACCTTACTCAAGACCAGATAAAAATGTCCAGAAATTGGGATCGCGTCTTGATTGTGCTTGTGTCCTCCCTTCCTGCGCGCCTTGTTGCACGTTGGTTCATTCGTTCAATTACCTTTCTACTGACGACTGCTAGTTTAAATCTCATTTAACAACCAATGCGCAATACAGTCAAATGTTCACAAAGTCTTACAAAAAACTCAGGCCTTGGTCAAATTATTTCGAAAGAGTCATTTAAAAATACCACGCTGCAAAAACACGTGAAATAAGAGTTTAGCATGAGTTAAATTTGTTCTTAGATTGCGAACAAAAAGCCTTTACTACGTTTCTGAAACATTTTGGGCAAATTGACGACAGACGAAATGTTAAGCTGATTTCTTTAGTCAGGCAGTTTCACAATCCAACTGCTTTTCAGAATAATAATGAAGCGATTATACGCAACTGCAGCGTTATTTCCCAGCAGTTCAATTTCAGCCGAAGGTTGCGTCCAAATCCTAACACAAGATAATGAACACGGTTCTAATACCACAACTTTTGAGTTGCAACTGAAACGGGCTATCGAGACAGCAGCTACTACTAGTAATGCCAGATATCACATAACCAGAAGCTTAATAAAAATAAAAAAATTTAGCTCGTTGAGTCAACTGGTAAATAAATGCCAAACCTTGAAAATTTATATAAGATTTGATAACAGTAAGCCAACTTCGAGGGAAATTGAACGGGTTTTCTCGTTATCTGGAAACTTTGGAACCAAGATAAGAATCCGATTATCAGATGAGGTTGTTAATACTCTTGTAGTTTAAAAACATATTTTATAAAAAATTAAGACCAATAGGTTAGCTGTTTCCCGGTTTATTTATATTACGCTGTTTTTAAGGCCAGTAAGCTAGTTTGCTTTGAAGATTCTCACGGTCTTTTTATGCAGAGTGTTTTTAAAAGTTCTACTTATTGAAAGGAAAAAAGAATTTGTATGTAACTTTCATTTAAAGATTGTTTCTATGAAGATACTTCAGCTAACGACTATTTGTTTAATTAAAAAACTATGTGATCAATATTTCCACCTACCTCAGGAAGAAAGCTAAGATACCAAATTCAAAGTACCTACTTTTTAATGAAGAGACAAATTAAAACTTTTATAGGAATAAAGTCATAATTTAATTTGGTTAGTTTTGATAAAAAATGTGTAAGTAATTAAAATTTTAATTTAAACAAGACTAAATAAACAATAAATATTGATGATCATTGATAAACATATTTTTATTTTGCATTAGACTTTTTGGTTTTTTATAGTTTTAGAAATATCTCGAAAATTAGAGAATTCCAGGAACCCCTAGGCGAAACTTATCAAGTCCCGGAAGAAGTCGAGAAATAAGAACACTACATCCGATGCAACAGCATTATTCCATATATGTTCGCGTACCCAGCAAGATCGGAAAGTTGAAAATCCAAGTAAAATACAGGCTTTTTTATTTGATATTAAATTTTTTTATTTAGTCATAAAGTAGACCTGTGAAAATTATGTATGCAACTATACGTCTGGTAAATGATCTAAGTCGTTTTGCTTGCACATATGCGTTCTTTTGATGAAATTTCGAATCACGGTTTAATTGTAGCTGGATTTCAGTGATACCGCGTTTAATTTCCTCCTTCAAGGCTTATGCGATCCCGGGCGTGTTAACATAAATTTTCCACCACAAAAACCCCAAACAAGGAAGTCCAAACGCGTTAAATCAAGCGATCTAGGTGACCAATTCTAGTCGCCCAAACGGAAAATTACCCGACCAGAGTATTCCTTGTGCAATAGTGCCATTGTTTTACGTGATATGTAGCAAGTGGCGCCGTTCTGTTGGAAATACATGGCTTCGAGATTCACACCACCGATTTGAGACACAAAATCTTGGTTATTGTGCCCCGACACCGCTCACCATGGACTGCTTGTGCATTTCCAGCAAGAAAAATGATCCGAAATTGGCACCAAACAGTAACACCGTTAGAAATAATTTTCTTCTTATGAAACCCGTGTTTGTGTTCGTCACTCCAAAGGAAACAATTTTGAGTGCTCACGAAGCCATCAACATTAAGATTGGCGCCATTCTGAAGATGGTTTTGTTTGACAACCCAAAGTTGACTTGTTGCTATTCAATACCCACTTCACCAACGCTTTTTGGCTGTTCATGGTCTGTATGTTTCAGTTCTTAAATCAGCTGGATTTTGTGGACATGAAGATGCAAATCTTTCATGAGAAGTATATAGCAGGGTGCTTCCTGAAATATTGCCTTCTTGAGCACATTTTTTTGTTTAATCAGTTCGCAATGATTGCATCTTATAAAATTATATTGATTCTCAATATAATTTTATAAGATGCAACTTAAGACACTATAATTAACGTATACAACTTTTTCTGGTATCTTCTACATTAACAATTATAGTGAGCTTGACCGTAAAAATACGTCACCCAGTTTATATGTAAACAGATACTGAAACTAAACCCGGATATGGATTCTAAGGGGCCCAGTTTGCGCTCATTTGAAAAAATCTTTTTTAAAATTCAAAAGTCTCGGTCTCCTCATTAACGAATTTTTTCTACGGAAATTAGCTAAAAATTATAGACCGTCAAACCATAAACTTAACCGCCAAAGCATCAGAGAAAGCGTCTATTTAAAATGAAATGTCTGGAAATATTTTAGTAAACTGAAGGACAATGACGGTTGAAGCTGAAACTTAAGGGTTTGCAGAACACCCTTCTTGCGACAATTTCTTTATATAATCCGTATTTGTTCCAGATTCTTTCCCTACAAATTTTGACGTTTTGAGGAAAACTCCAATTTTTTTAATGCCCATAATTTTTTGTTTTTGAACTTACAGAAGTAAATTTTAGTACATGGTTCACTCTTTATAATTTGGTTGCCCTTACTTTGTTATTACCAGAGATATAGTTTTTTCTGAAAGAAAACATAAAACTTTTTCGAGAACTTATCCAAGCCACTTGAAAAAGAAATGCACTCAAATTTTAACCAAATCGGCCCACTATTTTTGTAGTTATCGGTGTGATACATTATATATATATATATATATATATATATATATATATATATATATATATATATATATATATATATATATATATATATATATAGATATAAAACTTGAGACTGACCCTAGGTATGGGTGCTCGGCCTAGTTCGCGCTCAGTTCACATCATAGAATTTTTTCAAAATTCAAAAGTTGGGATCTCCTCATTAGTGTTTTTTTTTAAAGAAAATTCAGTAAAAACTGTTTATTAATGTTTGGCAGATTAATTCATTGTATAACTAAAAATCTTCTAGGCCCATATAAGAAGCAGTGAAGGATTTTAATTAAGTATTTCCCAAATGAACGCCAGTGTAGTTTTTGTGATATGAAAGCTATGTATATAAAAGAAAGTAATTTATAGCGCAACTAAGTATTTATTCACGATCTTGAAGATTAAATAAATTGAAATCTTTATTAATATCCGTTTCGTTTAAAGAGAACAATCAATTAGATGTGGAGGCAACTGATTTAAGACTGTTAAAACCATCCATTATTCTGGTGATAATTCATTATTTGTGTAGAGACGTTATAATCTGCCGACGAAATTATTTATTTCCGTGTAAGCCTGTTAAGCTTGATAAATTCTTTTCTTTGTCGCCGTTATTTCCAAAACATTTCACAAAGGGTAATTCATATTTATTATGGGCAGCCTGGCGCATACAAAAATGAAATGTTTCAGTAAAAATTGTCACAAAAACACGAATTCGTACGGGCTCTCACTGTGCGCTATGACTGCGATATGCATGTAGATTAAAAGTCGGGTTTTATTTAAAAAAATAAACTGGAAATTTATAAACGCATATCATACAAATTTTTGCAACAATGTTTTACAGATGATGAACATGGGGACTGGATGGAAAAGTTGTTTTAGGTATGTGAAAAAATGTAGAGCTGAATAAAAATGGAACGAGAGTTATAGGCGTTATTCATTTCATGATATGCGGCTAACAGTGTTACTGGCATTTTACGAGCAAAAAAAATCATTTGTGTTATTTTGTTCTCTATCTTGTTTCTCGTTTTCATATTTTTGAGATAATGTTTAGAGTTTACAGTTTTAAAACTAGTATAGCAACACACACAAAACGATACAACATAATACTACCCGGTAAAGTTTTGGTACCCTCATTTGGGAAGGTTAATATCTCAAAAAGGCTATTAAAAAAATGTTCGGGACGTAGAAAGTGCATTGTAGTAGTGAATTTTCGTAAGAATTGTACACTATTAGCAAGGTATTTGATTAAAACTAATTCTTTAAATTTAAATGGACCTGCGAGATCGGTTTTAGAGGTCCCAGTTAGCGATTATTTGAAGAAGTATGTATTTTCCATGGAGCTAGAAAATTATCATTTGGCAGAGCTATAAGTACTGCAAGTATCTTTAAAAAAATCTGTTACAAATTTTATTAAAGTCACAAAAGTTTTCTAGAAAAAAAATCATTATTTACAAAAGGAACGTACCTGCCATATCTGCCAGCAGGTCTTTTCCTTTTAATTGCTTGGATGGTTTTGTTTTAGTCAACCCAATCCAACTAGTTTTTGCAAACAAAACAACAAAAAAGGTTTTTTAAAACCAACCTGGAGTTATCCGCGAGCTCACTATGTTATTTTTCCTTATTTTATTACCAACGCCGCGTTTACGTATGTGTTGCTGATTCAAGATTGAAGATTCTGGCTTAATGGGAAGTTGAGTTATCAGATTTCAAATATTTTTACAATCTCTATTATAATGTATTTGCTGCACCCAGACGTTTTCAACACTTATTTACTGTTGTCGTATCCACACTTTTTGAAAACGATGAAATATTGTAGCTCTCTATGTAAGACTGACAAACAAGGCAACCTAAATTTCCTTTTTGGAAAAATATTTTAAACAAATGAAATGGGGTAACCATTTAAACATAAAGTTAAAATCTTGGTCCGCTGCTTTGTCACAGGTGTCCCCTTCCCCTACGGCATGCGTACAACCACCCTCAATGCAAACAAGAACAATGTAAACAAGAAAAGTTTCTTGGGAACAACCCGCAAGAAATTTACGGGACGTGCGGTAATTATATGGGTTCTGGGCGGGATAAACAGAATTTTAAGGAGGTATAGCTGCAAAATGGGATAAATGCAGCTTATAGAGGTATAACCAAGCTGGGTTTTCGCACTTTTCGCTCACATTTCCTTTTCATCTTCTTCCGCGCCCAACACCCCTATTAACCCCTTCTCCCGTCACTTTCTTGGGGGCTGTTTGCAAGAAATATTTCTTCCGGTTTGTGCATCCCGAAGGTGATCTAAGCATGTTTCTGATGTTTTTCTCTCAAAAGCCCCCGTGTGCTAATCTGCAAATTTACCGAAAATTAAATTTTTATTTACAAAACGAATGTACCTGCCAAATTATAATCGTGGCAGGTATTTTTCCTTATTAGTCGCTTGGATGATCCGTTTTAGCCTACTCAATAAACCGAGTTTCTGCAAACAAAATAGCAGAAATGGTTTTCTAAAGCAAATTTATCGTTGCCTGTGAAGCTCATTGTGTTATTTTTTAAATTTAGTACACAGGCTGCTTTTATATAGGTTTTAGTATGTAGCAAAACTGAAGATTCTAGTTGAATGGGAAATTGAATTGTCAGCATTTGGAATATTTTTATGAAAATTCGCTACCATAACGCACTTGGTGCACCTAAACTATTTTCAACACTTATTTACTATTGCTGCATCCATACTTTCTGAACATGAAATAAATAAATATAATCAATACAAAAATTTACCGTGAACATCTGTTTATAGGTATACTTTAAACTACTGTATTTTATGTAGTTTCATTTACTTCAAATTTTCCATATACCAGATGAAGAGTAAATAAAAACTAAAAGTAAACAATAAGTACCTTATTCTAAGATTGTAAAGTATCAGTGGCAGCGAAGTCAATTTCGAGGTTAGATTCTTCTTCTTTGTTTATGGCGTCTCTAAACAAAGAAGAAAAGAATATAACCTCGAAGTCGACTCCCCCCTGCTGACTCCCCCCTGCTGTCAGTTGGCAAAATAACAAATATCGAATAGGTAATTGGTGTTGTCAGATTTAACTAGGAGAGCGAGATGGCTTTTAAATACCCTGAAGTATGGAAAGCTTAATATTAATACATAATAAAACCTAGTTCTAGATTACTTTTAAACAAATTGAATCACTTTCATTAAAAATTTTATTTATTACTATCTGTTTTTCTGAGATCTTTAGTTGTTTATCTTGAGTTTTGGCAAATGGCAACCCCGCTGATTGTTTATTGTGACATATTTTTGTAGCCTGTTCGTTTGAAGTTTGATTTGGAACATTTGTTTGCAATAGCAACGTTAGCCTGATATGTCGTCTGACCATGTCTAACATTATAGGCACCTGTTCAGAGGTAATTTCAGGTTATGTCGTGAATTATTTATTTTTTATTTGGTTATAACTCAAAATTTGCTGAACCGATTAAGTTCAAATTTGGTAGAGAGGACCACTTATACGATATCATCATGCGTGTAAAGTTTTAGTTTCATGCTGTTGATAATAAATATGCATTAATAAGTTTGACACGACTGCCTTAGGCAAATTCAGTCAAACTGTAAATATCTTTTTACTGCGCTGGTGGATTAAACTTTTAGCAATTGTATTAGAGATGGCGTCGCCATCGGATAAAAATATGTGTGTGTGTTTTGTTTCTTTAACCTCCGTCGATTTCCGCTACTATGGGCAATCACCGACGACAGGGAGTAGTTTCACCTCACTATTCTGAAAATTTTTCCGTGTCCCGGACTTCTTTAAGGGCGGTAGAGATCTTTAACGTGCCCAACATCTCACGACACGAGACCGGCGACTTTACTCCACTCCGAAGGGTGGAACGTGCTGACATCTAACTTGTTCAAATACAATGCCAGAACCTCGGTTGATGTTAATTGTAGTGTACTTTTGTACTAAAAAAGTGAAAGGAGAAAGTGGAATTGTACCTGGTACCTTTCGGTTCAGAGGCACACGTTCTTACCACTCAACCACCGAGGATCTGAGGATACAAATCATACACTTATATTTAATACCTTGGAAATAAGCTGTGTTGTCAGTATTATAAAAAAAACTCACTGAAATTGAATACTTCGGTAACCGTATTAAGATTTTGACAACGCAAAATAATGATCATAATAACAGTAAAATTTGCCCTTGACAGTAATTTTACAATGCATAATTTGACCATGATTCAATGTTTTGTTTAACCATTATCTTTAATTGCTCCAGTAAAGAATTTCATGACTAACATAAGGTAAAGGTAAAATGCTTACTGGGAATTAGGCCAATTTCGACCCTTTACTGGGAATTAGGCCAATGTTGACCCTTTACTGGGAATTAGGCCAATGTTGACCCTTTACTGGGAATTAGGCCAATGTTGACTCTTCGCTGGGAATTAGGCCAATGTTGACCCTTTACTGGGAATTAGGCCAATGTTGACCCTTTACTGGGAATTAGGCCAATGCTAACCCTTTACTGGGAATTAGGCCAATGTTGACCCTTTACTGGGAATTAGGCCAATGTTTACCCTTTACTGGGAATTAGGCCAATGCTAACCCTTTACTGGGAATTAGGCCAATGTTGACCCTTTACTGGGAATTAGGCCAATGTTTACCCTTTACTGGGAATTAGGTTAATGTTGACCCTTTACTGGGAATTAGGCCAATGCTGACCCTTTTAGCTCATCTAAACTAACCTACCCCCCACCTTCAGCTCGATCTTAACGACAGAAGTGATTTGAAAAATCATTCGCTGCCGATGATTCACGAACCGTTGTCCTTCGCGTCCGAATTGGGAAGTTTCATGACTAACATACTATTTTCTCCTTGAAATAGATTTAGACAATAAATTTTTGAATTACGAAAGAGCCATATAAAGAAAGACACATTATCCTGTTGTAGTTTTAGTGAATTTTCGTAGAAAGAATTCAAATTTTTCTACCAGATTATAGTCTTTCAGAAAAAGCTTTGAAAGCTTCAGTACGTGATTTCGACCTATTGACTTTTCCAGTTTGAAATCAAGTTGTAAATGGAATATTTCCTAAATTAACATCTATATACCTCTAATATATATTTTTTTACTGCTTTAGTTGAAATTAATTTAAATGTACTGTATATTAAAAGCTAATTTGGTGTAGAAAATACAGAGAAACGGCTGCATTTGAAAATTAAGTTAGCACCGGAATACTTCTTAATTATGTACGTATATAATAGTGTTTACTAAGGTAATAAAACCGCTTAGTCTCATAATAATAAATTACTCCCGTTTCACAAGTTAATAACTAATAAAATTTTCAATTTATATAATCACCGATGCTATGAATATGTATAAGCTTAGATCTGGCATGTTTTTAAGCACGTTTCTGTCACAAGGAATTATAATTCTGTTCCCAACACTTCTCTAATAAGGATAATAAGCATGATGATCAGTCAAGGTATCCAGCTGGGCTAATTACATACGTAGCAGTGTGTAAAATCATTACTGGACACTCGCTTGATACAGTTATTAACTTTTATATAAATTACCTCCTATATAATCCTTTATTATATACTCGGCATGGGCATGTGGGAGAACAAGCGATTGATAAAATAATTATAACTTGAGTTTTTAGTTTTATATGTAATTATTTTAAATTGCATATAATTAGGTAACCTTATAGCGGCATATTTGTATCTAATGGTTTTATTAATACTATTAAATTTTGAGAATTGATCGTATAAAACCTACATTAATTAATTATATGCTAAGAAAATTATGTTTGAGGCGATATCACGAAAAATTCAAACTATAATTAGCCAAAGAGAATCTACCACAAATGACTAATCAATCACTAAACTTTTACGTGTTTAGAAAACGCTTTCTGAGATAAGTCATACTTTTGAGATATTGAGTGCATTTTCATGAGAATTATTATTATAGGGCATATTACTAAAATTAATACTTTAAACTTACATAGACCTTGAAGATGGATTTTAGAGGTCCTAGTACGCGTACACAGAATTCTTTCGAAAGTGTTACCATCTAACTCATTAGGGAAAACTGCCCAAAACTCAATTGTCTATGAAGCTAAAAAATTAAGTTTTGCTATATTTGTAGATAGTGTCTTGTATTACAAATTTCGTTAAAGTTACAAAAGCTTTCCAGAAGGAGACTTTATTCATATTTAAAAAAACTCTGGACGCAGCAAGTACGTTATGGTAGTGAATTTTCATAAAAATGTTATTAATAACAAATATGTGTGTTTTTTAAGAAAGCAGGCATCAAATTTGGTTTCCAGTATAACCTATATAGTAAAAACAATGTGCCATGTTTCGTCAAAATAACTTTATTGTGTGAAAATGTACAAAAATTTCCAAAAGTAAACTTAAAGTGTTCCCGAAAAAACACGTTTCTTGGTCAACCTTATAGGTTAATAGCAATTTGAGCTGTTCAAATATGAAACATTTGATCAAAATTCGCTACCATAACGCACTTGCTGCGTCCAGAATTTCTTTTCTTACAAACATGCATTATATTTCGATGGAAAATGCAAAAACGCAATAACATAAGGCGTATTTGATTAAATAAAAAGGAAATTTGTATCACCAACGACTTATGGGCCACCCTGTGATTGTAGAAATATTATTTTAAGATGTAGCTCAAGATACCCTATAATTAATATATACAATTTTTTTATATCTTATATAATAATGGATATATTGAGCTTTATTGATTTTTTACGCAAATTCGACAAAAAATATATACCATTAAACGATAAACTCTATAGCTAAGGCTACTGCCAAGCATCAGAGAAAGTGTCTATTTGAAATGAATTTGCTGCAAATATTTTAGTAAAATGAAGGACAATGACGGTTGAAACTAAGACTTTAGGGTTTGTAAAACATCCTTCTTGAGACATTTTCTTTCCACAGCCCGTATTAGATTCAAGTTATTTGCCTAAATGTTGCCAATTTTGACATTTTAAATCGCCACTTTGACGTTTTGAGGAAAACCCCAATTTATTTTTCTTTAAATGCCTATAACTTTTTTGTGTTTTGACCTAGATAGCTAAATTTTGGTAGGTAACTTACCTACAAGGATATAAACCTGCGTACCAAATTTGGTTGCCCTTAGTTTGTTAGTTCCGGAGATATAAATTTTTTTCGAAAGAAAACACAAAATTTTCCGGGAAAACCTGGGCATATTTTCCTGGCTAACGAACTCATCCAAGCCATTTGCAAAAGAAATTTTTTCACCAAATTTAATTAAAATCGGCCCATTATTTTTTGAGTTATCGGTGTGATACTTATATATATATATATATATATATATATATATATATATATATATATATATATATATATATATATATATATATATATATATATATATATATATATATATATATAAACATATATAAACATATAAAAACTCTGGACGCAGCAAGTGCGTTATGGTCGTGAATTTTCATCAAAATGTTTTTATTGCAAATATGTGCGTTTTCTTTTTATTTAAGCAAGCAGGCATCAATTTTGGTTACCAGTATAACCTATATAGTAAAAACAATGTGCCATGTTTCATAAAAATAACTTTATTGTGTGAAAATGTACAAAAATTTCCAAAAGGTAAACTCAAAGTGTTCCCGGAAAAACTCGTTCCTTGGTCAACCTCATAGGTTAATAGCAAATTGGGCTATTCAAATATGAAGCATTTGATCAAAATTCGCTACCATAACGCACTTGCTGCATCCAGAATTTCTTTTCTTACAAACATGCATTATATTTCGATGGAAAATGCAATAACATAAGGCGTGTTTGATTAAAAAAAAATAATAATTTGTATCACCGACGACTTATGGGCCAGCCTGTGATTGTAGACATATTTTATTAAGATGTAGCTCAAGACACCATATAAATAATGTATAAAGATTTTTTTCATATCTTGTATAATAACGGATATATTGAGCTTTATTGATTTTTTACGAAAATTCGACAAAAATTATATACCATTAAACGACAAACTCTATAGCTAAAACTACTGCCAAGCATCAGAGAAAGGGTCTATTTGAAATGAATTTTCTGGAAACATTTTAGTAAAATGAAGGACAATGACGGTTGAAACTAAGACTTCAGGGTTTGTGAAATTTCCTTCTTGAGACATTTGATTTCCATAGCCCGTATTAGATTCAAGTTATTTGCCTAAATGTTGCCGATTTTGACGTTTTAAATCGCAATTTTGACGTTTTGACGAAAACCCCAATTTATTTTTCTTTAAATGCCTATAACTTTTTTGTCTTTTGACCTACATAGCTAACTTACCTATAAGGATCTAAACCCGCGTACTAAATTTGGTTGCCCTTACTTTGTTAATTCCGGAGATATGAATTTTTTTCAAAAGAAAACACAAAATTTTCCGGGAAAACCTGGGCAGATTTGCCTGGCTAACGAACTCATCCAAGCCATTTGCAGAAGGAATTTATTCACCAAATTTAATCAAAATCGGCCAATTATTTTTTGAGTTATCGGTGTGATACATATATATATATATATATATATATATATATATATATATATATATATATATATATATATATATATATATATATATATATATATATATATATATATATATATATATATATATATTAGCGCGCATTTGATAAAATTTTTTCAAAATTCAAAAGTCGAGATCTCCTCATTAGTGAATTTTTTTAAGAAAATTCACTAAAAGGAAAGTACCTACCAAATTATAAACGTAGCAGTCATTTTTCCTTATTAATCGCCTGAATGATTTCAACCTAATTAAACTGGGTTTTTCAATAACAATAATGACAAAATATCTGCTGAAAATTATAATTTTAGATTCAAAGGTGACAAAGTTATTCAGGCGTTTAAAAAAATGAGCTCTTGTTCAAAACGCAGTAAATCTGTACACTATTGCTTCTCCAAATGTCACAAAAAGAAACCATATACATTCATCGAGCCCGAATCGATCACGCAACCTTCTGCGTATCAGACAAGAACGCCACCACTGAGCTGTCTACGGATACGTTAACTAACGTTTTGTTTACATGATACTTGGGACGGGCTTCATGACCGAGGTATATTATATTCTATTAAAATTATACGTAATAATTAATTACAGAATTGGTAGAATTGCCATTGAAACCCATTCATGACTATTTCGATCTTATATGACGTCTTATGTTTAAGTTTAAAGATAAAAAAGTCTGGACGGAGTAAGAGCGTTATGATAGTGAATTTTCATAGAAATGATCAGGCACATATATTTTTTATAACTATTTTTTCTTTTAACATAGAAATATCAATTTTGGTACATAGTTTCCTTTTAATATCGTAAACTTACGTACCAAATTTCGTTTCTATAGCTTTTCTATTTTTTTGAGATAATTTTTTTTATAAAGAAAACCCAAAATTTTCCCGGAAAACCTGGTTCGATTTTTCTGGCTAACGAACTTGTCCAAGCCACTTACAAAAGAAAGGTACATGCTAACATATAAAAATGGAAACTGACCCAGGATATGGGTTCTAGGGGTCCTAGATCGCGGTCATTTGAAGAAATTTTTTCCTAATTCAAAAGTCGGGATCTCCACATTAGTGAATTTTTTCTAAGAAAATTCACTAAAAGAAACTGTTTGAATAGCTTTTTTTTATAGAGACGACTTGATTTTGTTTGCATTTCCAATATATTATGCTATACTTTCAGTTAAAACTGTATTCGGGGCCGTTTATCAAGCTACAAATATAGTGTATTCTTTAAAATTGTTTGAATCTCACAGTTAAATAACAATTAAGTACTTAGAAAATGTTTAGTTTCATGTCGTCTGTCATTTGTGATATTTGTGCCCAAGATTTCACGATTGTCCGTTCGGGTAGTGTTATGCCTGTTATTTATTTTGTTCCGTTACCGTTGGTGTATGGTTAACACCTGTTGTATGAATCAATCTACGCGTGGCAGTTAACTACTCTGTCTGTCAGGCATTGGAATTTAAGCACTAAGTCGTTTCAACGTATGTCTTTCGGATTTTATTTTTAATTTGAAAAAAGAACTATATATTGTAAACCGAATTACTTAAAATTTACAGCCTATGTTTGTTTACACCATTTCTAGCCACATGTAAAGTACCATTCCAGTTACTCTAACACTTACAAAAACATAGCCTTTCCAAAAATATTTTTGTATATTTTTGGGGGGGAAAAATATCAGTTATAGCTGATATACGAGCTCGTCTGCTGTCTTAATACAATCAAGACATGTGCCAAGTTTCGTTCAAATCAATTGAGGATTTATTAGTTATCGCTCGGATATATATATATATATATATATATATATATATATATATATATATATATATATATATATATATATATATATAAAATCAAACGGACCTTGGAGTTGGGGGTCTAGGCGCCCTAATTCGCGCTCATTTAAAAAAAATCCGAAAATCTTACCATCGTTACCTCTCTCTTAGTGAATTTTCTTAAGGAAAATTCATTAATAATAACAATAATTTGATTTAATAAATTATAATAAATATAACTATATAACTTTGCTACCATAAGGCACATACTGCGTCAAGATATTTTTCCTGTTGATGTTGTTTTCTAAATAATTATATCCAGCAAATAGTACTTTTGACTTGCCTAACGCATAGTAGTTTTTTTATTCCGATAATCCCAGCGTTTGCAATGGCTTAAGCATTCTGCATATTTCTTATAGAGTTAATGCAATAATTAACTTATAAACTTTTAGTTATTGGAATGTCTGAATTTTTTATCTAGTCTGCTGATCAACTAACAAGTTATGATTATTTTGAAATTATAATTAATTCAGCCGTCATATTGGCGTCAAAATCTACATTAAAATAAACATTAACAAGTGTATATTGCACAGCTTGTGGGCTGTATCAGCAACAGGTCGCCATTATAATTTCAGTTTTATTATTCAGTTTTCTTGCTGAACCATATCAACAACTATATATATACAAATAAGTCTCTCGGAGTGTTACATACGAGTGTTATATAAATAATATTATCTCAAGCGTAGTCTCTCCATCGCTCTCGTTCTTTATGTGGTTGTTTCTTTAATTAAATTTGGTTAAATACTCTAAAATAGTCTGCGACTCGGCAGGTCTTGATCATTCGTAAAGTAGGGAGCAAATATTTATTTTATTACCATTACCTTAATGCTAAAATTGGCGATTTTTAAACCAGAGCAGTGCCGTTTGTAAAGAACAAGTGTTGCTTAATATATGTTTTACAAAGTCTTAAGTTTCTTTCACAATATTTACTTTTTTACATTTACTAAAAATATTTGCTGCAAATATTGAAGAAATAGCCCATTTATGCCTATTTGGATATGGAACTACGTCGATTATTCCTGGAGACGTGGCCGTTTGTAAACAGTTAAATGTCATAGTCAATGGCTTCCGAAGGAAGATTCTGAAACAAATACTGCTTCTGGAGAACAAAATATTGGATGGCATGTGTTTTATATGTTCTCAAATTAATTCTAAAATGCTACTGCATTTCACTTGTCTAAAATGTTTGCAAAAAATGAATTTGAAGCAGCCCTACATGGAAAAATAAATTGTTTTTAGTTAATTATTATGCCTCTTCTACTGAGTGACATCGTTCAGAACTAAAACTAAATATTTTCAGTCAACATTAGCAAATGCTTTTTCCAGGTCTACAGTAGCAATATAGCAATAAATATATTTAATATTTTCGAGTCTTCTTTCTCCCAATACTTTAAGACTAGTATTGCTCCTCCATTTTTTTCGACCAGGCTTAACTGCGAACTGATCTTCATTCAAACAACTCTTAATTTTGCTTCTTATTCTTTTACTTCCACATCGTCACAACGTGTGGAAGTATCGCATCGACGATAAAAAATTAAAAAAAAAATTTCACTTAAACGTCGTAGAAGGTATCAAAACATATAGAAAACATAATTTGGGAACGAATTTTTTTTTGTTTGTCGGTCTGTCCACGTGACAGTGGATTCGTCACAGCGTGTGGAAATATCGCATCGGGGACAAAAATTTCAAATTTTTTTTTCGCTTAAACGTCGTAAAAAGTATCAAAACATATATAAAACATGATTTGGGAACGACATTTTTTTTGTCTGTCTGTCTGTATATAGCCTGTAGTTGCTTCGCAGCAACTACAGGCCTATTTCTCTCCTTTCAGTCGTCTCTAACGTGATGGAAAAGTATGTAAACACCGATTAACCAAAATTTCTTGAAAAACACAGTCTAATCCACGACAGGCAGTATGGATTCCGTCAGCGCAGATCGACTGCCGACCTCCTCTTCTTTGTCACCCATTCTTGGAACAAGTCTATGAAACAACACGGTGAATCCCAGATTGCTGCTCTAGACATATCCAAAGCATTCGACCAGGTCTGGCACGCAGCGCTGCTTAATAAACTTCCGGCCTATGGCCTACCACCAAAACTCTGTATGTGGACAGCAAATTTCCTCTCCAACAGGAGCATATCTGTTGTTGTGGTTGGCCATTCCTCTAAACTGTATCCAATTAATGCAGGAGTTCCTCAAGGTTCAGCTTTAGCCCCTACTTTGTTTCTTCTCCACATCAATGACCTCCTCTCGAGTACATCCAACCCAGTTCACAGCTACGCGGACGACAGCACCCTCCATTCAAATATACAATATTCTAAGCCTGTCTCTTTAGCCCAATTATATGAGGATCGCAGACTCATGGAGGGTTCTGTCTCCGTGGATCTCCAAAAAATATTAGACTGGGGAAGTAGAAATCTTGTACAATTCAACCCCACCAAAACTAAGTCTTGCTTTCTTTCTCACAAGAGATACATCAGCCCTAGACCCATCACAATGAACAATCAAGTTATTCAAAGTAATGAGTCCTTTTCTCTTGCTGGCATTTCTGTGGATCGAAATCTTAATTGGAACCAACATGTCACATCAATTGCAGAAGGGGCTGCTAAGAAATTAGGTTTCCTCTTCCGGGCTCGCAAATACTTTTCACTATACCGTATATATTTCACAAATAAGGCCAAACCTCGAATACTGCTCCCACATCTGGGGTGCCGCTGCCGCTTCTACACTCGCCATCCTAGACTCAATTCAAAAGAGAGCAATACGTCTCATCGGTCACCCTACCCTCACCCAAAGGCCGCCATCCCTTGCCCACCGACGTTCCGTTGGTGACCTCTCTCTCTTTTATAGATATCTGCACGGGCACTGCTCAGAGGAGCTTTCCTCCATAGTTCCCCCACCTGCTGCCCCCAACAGATCTACCAGGGGAACAGAGCAAATGCACCCTTTTACTGTCCAGGTCAACAGACATAGAACATCTTGTTATGCCCGCTCTTTTGTCCCGAGGACTTCCAAGTTGTGGAATTCCTTGCCGGCACATGTTTTTCCTTCTCCTCCGAACCTCCAAACCGTCAAGTCCAGATTTAATAAGTTGCCTCTTTCCTCCTTGTCAACACCCACGGTACGATAGTATTTAGGCTGTAAGCCCTCGTGGTGTGTTGAAATTAAAAAAAAGAAAAAAAAATAGCCACGATAACTTTAGAACGAATTGAGATATCGTCTTCAAATTTTGTGTACCGTTAGCACTGGACAAAGGAACGGTTCGCATTGTTTTTGGGTAAAATCGCTTTCGTGGGTAGCGGATGAATGAGGGGGTGATTTACTGAAAATTGACATTTTTTTCGTTACAACTCGAGTAATATAAAGCTTCTAAGCGCCGCCGTGGCCGTGTTGGAAAGTCGAATAAAACTTCCCAATTCGACTCGGGGGACGACGGCTCGAGACTCACCGGCAGCGGATGATTTTTCAAATCACTTCTGTCGTTGAGATCGAGCTTAAGGTGGAGGGTAATGCACAATAGGCCAAGTGCTGCAGTGCTATCAGGGCGGCAAAGCCGCGGCCGAGCCCTGAGGAAGACAAAAAATACAAAGCTTTAGAGTTTATTTATTAGAAAACTTTTAATTACATCAAGCATCTGGTATTCTGTGCTGAAATTAAATTAAGGAATGAATTTGTGGGGATGGAATATTATTGACAAAAATTTTGAATTTTTTTTTGCTAAGACTGCATAAAAAGGCTCAAAACATATAGAAAACTTGATTCTGGAACGAACTTTTTTTTGTCTGTGGGTCTGCCGGCATGTACGTCTGTCTGTCTGTGTAATAACTCTCGAACGAATTGAGATATCATCTTTAAATTTGGTATTAAGTTAGCACCCGACAAAGGAACGGTTCGAATTGTTTTTGGCTAAGATCGCTTCAGGGGGTAGGGGATAAATAAGGGGTGATTTGGTGAAAATATACATTTATAAAACTCTAGTAATATAACGTTTCAAATGGGTACAGGAATACAAATATTTTCTTTGTGGTCAAGTCAAGTCATGGGCCCTAAATTCATTCCATGAGAATGTCTTTCTGAAGAGAATAAATTATCACAGCTGTGTGGAAGTTATAATTCGATTTGCAGCACTATTTTTATTATGATAAGCAGAATCTTTGTCACGTGACTCTGTACAGGTTGCATTTTCGTGGGTTCACTGTTTCTGGAATAGTAATACTTTGATCTTTCGTAAACTCGCTGGGTTTTCCCCACATCTCAATCAGTTTGAAAAAGTTTTTCTTTATTTTCTCACCAGAATTATTTAACATTTTCGCTATTAACTTAACTTTACCAGAAGTTCTTCCCTTTTTAAAAAGTCCCTTTTCGGCCTTTCTCAAATTATTCTCTTAAAATAGACTGTTTCAGTAAGTTAAGATTGAGACCTGTGATGAGCACTGATAAGCACACTTGTAAGAACCCAAATCACCACAAAACATTTAAAAAACCTGACATCGTTTCACTAACTAACTTCAGAATTATTCATGCTCTGATGACGCTAACTTGGTTAGTGAAACGGTCATCAGGTTTTTAAAATGTGTTGTGGTGATTTGGGTTCTTCAAGTGTGCTTAATAGGCCGCTTCAAATCATTTAGGTTTTTCTTTTTTGTTTCCTCCATATACTTTTCTTTTCACTTTATGTGCTGTCAGTGATATAACTGTTCTCGGCAGGCCTTTCAGTGCCTGGCAATATCTTCCTTTTCCAGTAGTAATTTCCATTATTGTCCTTTATGGCTTTACTTCTTGTTTCTGGTTTATATTGTAGCCCCGTGCTTGTTACTTTGATCTGTTCGTTGTTTAATATTTATTTGGATTAATACTTTCTTTGTTTTACATATTTGTGTGATCATATTTTTAATTTGTTTGTATCTCTTCGTTCATAATCCTTTGCCACTTGTATTTCATTCAGTATTTATGATGTCATCCAGGACTTCCTTGGTTTTAGTTTCTTCTTTCCCAGTATGTTTTCCGAAGCTCTTGTTTTCTGTTTGTCCATGCATATATCCCTTAAGTTAGATTTACTTTATTGTTTTCTATTTTTAACTTTTCTAGTTTCTCTGTATCTATTTAGTTTGTGCACATTTAATTTTCTTGTATTTTCTCTCTTCTTTGTTACCGCGTTTTTGCAGTCTGCTAGTACCAGATTATTTTCACTGTCTACATCTGCATCAGGATACGAGTAGTTGGATCTAAACAAATTTCTCTTACATTTCTTTGTAATGATAATTTAGTAATTAATGATATTTTAATAATACCTTTTAAGATGAGTCCTTTTTTATAGCTTATGGCTTTTTCTTTGGACCAAATTGTGGCCCATAGATAGTAAGTTTTTTAAAGTCTCTCTATTTCCGGTTGAAACTTTATTTTATAATCATCTGCAATGAAAACTTTATAGGCAAATGTAGTGCTTGTTACCATAGGATTCGTAAATGTAAAAAATGTTTAAGGCCAAAGAACAAATCAATTGGCCCCTCAAAGGTGACAGTAAAATTTTGTTTATGTTATTCCCCTTAACCTGAATAAAAATCGCTTCTCGCTGTGAATCTACTTGTTGAATTCCACTCGTATTTGTATTATGTTCATACGTATAATTACTAGGTGTGTATGCATGTGATATTGGTATAATAATATTTGGAATAGGTGGTAATATATTCAGACTGATATGTCTATCTTTTTAACTTATTTATCTGCCATTCCAGTTCGTACATACACACTGGATTAAAATTGAAAAGTTTATAATGCCACGTCAGTGTAAATATATCATTGAGGTGACAGTAAAGATAACTTTCATATCGACGATTGTCAATAAAATCATATAATTCTTCTATTCTACATATCAAAGTATTCGACTGTGTGGGTCTATGAGATATTTACGAAAGTGTCTAACATTCAAAGCTTGACTGACATTGCATTCAGTTTAATTGAAGTGGATGGCAGTAAAAGCAATTATCCAGTTTTTTTCACACATAGTGGTAAAGCTCCATGAGAGGGATAAAAAAATATCTACATTTGGGAATACTTCTATTCATTTTATTATATTATAATGTTAAAAAAACATAAAAATTAGACATCCTCATCTGCGTATTGCAATTATTGTTTGCATATCAATTATGTTGAATATTTTTATAGTTAAAGAAGAACACAGCCCCTGAACAACATTGTCTCAATTTTTCTTCTCAATTTTCCTGACATATTGAGTAACAACACACTTTGATGTTGAGCATCTTGTTACGCAAGTTCATTATTTGTACTTATTTTATTTTTTGTAATGTATTACTCATTTTTAGCGAATTTTTCGTAAAAAGAAAAATCGACTAATGAGGAGATCTGTGTTTATATATATATATATATATATATATATATATATATATATATATATATATATATATATATATATATATATATATATATATACCTACATACATAATTTTTCTTCTTAAAATGTCAAAGTGGCCATTTGAAACGTCAAAATTTGCAATTTTTAGATAACGAATTTTAAATAAATATGAATTATGTAGACAAAATGTCTTAATAAATGTGTTTTACAAAGCCTTTTGTTTCAGCGTCAACCATCATTGTCCTTCATTTTACTAAACTATTTTCGGAAAATCCATTTCAAGTAGATCCTCTATCTGATGCTTTGCCAGTAGTTTCAGTTATAGAGTTTATGGTTTAATAGTCTATATTTTAACAAATTTTCGCAGAAAAAACTCGTTACTGAGAAGACCGTAACTTACGAATTTTAAAAAGATTTCTTCAAATGAGCACGAAGTAGAACCCCTAAAATCCATATACGGAATCAGTTTCAGTTTTTGTCTGTATACACATATACAGAGTGATGCATTTCTACGGTAAAGTTCAATATATCCGTTCTTATACAAGATATGATAAAAAATTATATACGTTAATTATAGGGTGTGCATCAAACTTATTTTGATAATTACAGGCTGGCCCATAAGTCGTTGGTGATACACACTGTCTTTTTTTTAAAAGCACACCCCTTATGTTATTGCATTTTTGTATTTTCCATCGTACTATATAGGTTATACTGCCAACCAAATGTGCTTCTTTTAAAAACAAGACATATTTGTCATTAAAAATATTTTTATGAAAATTCGCTACCATAACGCACTTGCTGCGTCCAGACTTTTTATTAATGGAGTTTTTTTGAGTCAGTTTTTCTTTTAATTCTAATTTTACTTTAAACATTCGGTGTATTCTTAGGCTCGATTTTACTTTTTTATAAATCACTACTTAATGAAAAAGTATCGATGACGAGATTTTGTAAAAATCATATATATATATATATATATATATATATATATATATATATATATATATATATATATATATATATATATATATATATATATATATATATATATATATATATATATATATATATATATATATATATATATATATATATATATATATATATATATATTCCCCACCAGTATGGGCCATCTTATTTGAGTTCTAAGGGGTCTATTGCGCCCTCATTTAAAAAAATGTTTTCAATATCGATTTTTTTTCCTGAAAAATTCGCCGAAAATTTTTTCTCATTTACATTTAGCCAGAGATATTTTCTGTTTAGTTAAATCAAATGGTAAAAGGTCATGATGTTTCCCATAATAAACTTTTTCCTGAAAAAATCGCCAAAAATTTTTCTCATTTTCATTTCGCCAGAGGTATTTTCTGTTTACTTAAGTAAAATGTTAAAAAGTGGTGATGTTTCCAATATCAAATTTTTCCTAAAAAATTAGCCAAAAACTCTCATTTTCATTTCGCCAGAGGTATTTTCTGTTTACTTAAGTAAAATGTTGAAAAGTGGTGATGTTTCCAATATCAAATTTTTCCTAAAAAATTAGCCAAAAACTCTCTCATTTTCAGTTCGCCAGAGCTTCTTTCCGTTTAGTTAAATGAAGAGTTAAAAAGTCGTGATGTTTTCTATATCAAATTTTTTCCTCAAAAATACTCCAAAAATTCTTTCTCATTTTCATTTAGCCAGAGCTACATTCCGTTTAGTTAAATAAAGAGGGTTTTCTGGTTTGGTTTTTTATTTGGCTGCCATGCCATTAAACAAAATAACGACATCTCCAGTCAATATATTATGACTGTTTGATACCGGGGATAAACATAAGTTCACAATTCTAGACAAACAGAAAATGAATAACAATCAGTTCCTTTATGTCCGATGAAGTGGAAGCTAAACAGTATCGTAATTCTTCCATTGTTCTTTCCGTCTGTTTCTCCCATTTTTCTGTAGAAATTGAAATGTATTACTGGCACAAATCGAAGTCTCTCACCCGACTAACATAACAAAATGAATTATATTTTTCCATTCTAGAGCTTTAAGGTATAATAAATGTCGCGCGGACAATAAATTGGTATCTTAATATATTTGAGGTGATAAATGGCCCCGCCACCAGAGTATGATTATGAAACCTTCTGGATGCCGAGAGGCATATAAAAGTATTTCACAAATTAAAATTTACCTTGAAGGGAGGCTTATATTTTTCTTTTTTATTGTCCATGAAACAGTATCAATAATGCTTAACGCTACAGTAGTCCCGCAACGTCTTACCACACCAGTGGTCACTGCGGACCGCATATGGAAAAAAATAGTTTTGCGTTTTTATCAATAAGTAATATTAACTGACTAAGCAAAAAAGGAAAATAATATAACTCATAAAGGTAAGATACATGTTTAATCTAAAGATTTAAAAAATAAACACAATCTATTCTTAAAATTTACAGAACAAATAAATGCTTAAAGTTAATGGTAAATATGCAGATTAGCTTCCGAACGCTTTTCACAAAATTGTTTTCAGAAACATTACTAGGATACCACCTGGATGCACAAACCACAAGAAAAATTTCGTGTTCACACCCCCCAAGGAAGTTACGGGACTGGGAGTGAATAGGGGTGCTGGGCGGGGTAGGTAGTAAAAAGGAAATATGAGCAGAAAATGCGAAGAAAACTGCTTGAAAGCTGTCTATTTGAAGCCATATCCCCATTAAACCCTGTCTACCCTGCACAGCACCCCTATTCGCCCCAGGTCACGTAACTTCCTTGGGGTATATGAACAAGAAGTTTTTCTTGTGGCTTATGCAACGAGGATGGTTGTATGCACACGAGGGGGGGAAGGAAAATGCCTACCACGAAGCAGAGCCCCCCCCCCCCCTCGGTTCGACTTGCGGCAGGGGTGGGGTGGGAGCTGGGGGAGGCAGCTTCGTCGTGGGGATTTTCCTTCCCCACTTGCGTGCACACAACCACCCTCGCGCATAAAGCATAAGAAAAATGTCTTGTTCATACCTGCCAAGGAAGTTACGGCACCGGGGTGGATAGGGGTGTTGTGCGGGGTAGGCAGGGTTTAAGGGGGATATGGCTTCAAGATGTGAAAAAAGACAGCTTTCAAGCCCGTTTTATTCGCATTTTCTGCTCATATTTCCTTTTTACTACCTACCCCGCACAGCACCCCTGATCCCGTAACTTCCTTGAGGGGTGTGAACAAGAAATTTTTCTTGGGGCTTGTGGATCCAGGTGGGGCCCTAGGCAGGTTTCTAAAAACAGTTTTTTTTAAAAGCGTTCGGGAGATAAACTGCAAATTTACCAAGTTAATAAACGTCTGGACGCAGCAAGTGCGTTATGGTAGTGAATTTTCATAAAAATGCTTTTAATAGCAACTATGCCTTTTTTAATGAAAGCAGGCATCAAATTTGGTTACCAGTATAATCTATATAGTAGAAATAGTGTAGTACAGTTGGTCAAAATAACTTTATTGTTTTAAATGTAAAAAATGAACTATAAAATGTTCCTGAAAAGAACTGGTTTGATTTGCCTGGCCAATGAACCTCTTCAAATTATTTACCCACCTACCAAGATATAATTATTCACACAAGAAGTTATTTGACAAAACTTCCGAACGATTGATTTCACCATTAGAGAAACATGTCTACCTTGCAAGTCAACAGTTTCATTGCCTGAACGCGCGCCCATTGTTTAGCTGTGGTGGAAGTCAGCATTTTGTGTAAAATTTGTAAAACGATCGTTAATTAAAAATTGGTTCCTTAATTAAACCTTCGGCTTACGGGTTGGGTCTGTCAGACTCATCGAGTTCCATATTAGTTCACATGCCCAATGCTAGATGGCGCAGGCGGTCCTCCGTCCTGATACCTTCCTGCAGCGGTTGCATGGTTTCCGCAGTCTTGGTTTAAACGTGAGAATAGCTTTAGGTCCGTTAGGCCCAACCCATCCCAATATGTAAGTATTTCGAAAGATGTAGTGTGAATGGTTTTTCTTATTTTCTTACGAATTTCAGGTCGAATATTAAGTTTAAAAAACAAATGTTGTCTCATGTTAAACAGAGGGCAGATAATAAACAGCCTAGTAAGTATACTGAACGAACAGGGGCGACAGTGACTAATACATACCAAATAGAAATAGATAGGTTACGAAACATTTTTTTGGGTCTCACAGACCCAACCCGTGCCTTTTTGTAAAAAAGATTTCACCCGAAGCGAAGCGTTAAACACATCGAAATAAAATACACTTAACATGATCCTACTATAAACGCGGATATGTTTTTGTTTTGCGACTCTATGAAGACACAATAGCCGCAAGCTAAAACCAAAGTTGTGGAATCTATTAGGAAGGAAATAATACAGCGCTTCAGCTGCTAGGACGTCGCTTATTGTTGACATAGACTAATAGAAAGCTTCAAGACGTGACGTTCGTATTTATGTTAAGAAGTGTGCTCAGCTGGCCAAGAATCTTAAATTAGTAGCTCCTATCTCTCAAGTCTGTATAAATCACTCTAGCCACGGAAACATATTCACAAATATCCGAAGCTAAAGATAATGGACCGTCATCAGATTAACAGTATAAAGTAATAGAAGGAACTTAATCTGTTGCACGCATCTCAGGTTAGATTGCAAGAAGAAATAAATGAGATTGTGAACCATCAATCAAATTTCCCAACAAGTGAAATGGTTATAACTCATCTGAGCTCAAAACAATTGCTATTACAGTTTTCGTGATGTTAAGAATTTTAAATGCTGCCTGAAAAATTGGAGCTGTCAAGCTTAAACTGTGTTTTTAAGACCCCACCTTAGAGATATTTAACTTTTTATTGTTGCGAAATTAAATACAGAGTTTGATACGAATTTACATAATTATAATTAATGGGCATTAAATAAATAGCAATAAAACGAGAAATTAAGATTATCATCATCACAATCAAAGATGGTGTGACTCTGAAACCAAAAGTAGGTTCGACCCCTACTGGAGTATAATTCACTGTTCAGTACATACTCTAAAATTAACAACAACCGAGGTTGTGGCATTATGAATCAAGTTGAATTTATGCACGCTCCGCTATTCGGAAGGGGCGCAAAGCCATTGGTCTCATATAACACGCGATGTTGGGCAGGTTGAAGATTCCTACCCCCTTAACCAAATAAGGCAAGCACGCCGAAAGATGAAATCTGGTAAAGCTGCAGGCCAGGATAGTATACCGATCGAGGTTGTTAAGGCAGTAGCAGAACATAAACCGGAGATGTTATAAGTTGAAACTAATTTTTTTTCTCCCTCAGGGCTCGTCCGCGGTCTCGCCGCCCCGATAGCACTGCAACCTTTGGTTTATTGTGCAGAAATTATTTATATTAATCTGATGAATCAATACAATTTTATATAACTAATTACTAAAACTTAATTTGGCTGCTCAGTCGAGGGCATGAGCTTTAATGTAATGAACAAAGGGCATGGGCTTTTGCACTCACATCGGTATGGTGTTAGGTGTACAAATAAAAATTGAAATACGGTTAAATTTGTTTATTAAAGATGTTGAATTTATATAAAACAGAATGACTATGTATAACTTCTGAACGTCACGACGTCTGGGGTTCAGACTGTATTTATTGACAAAAGCCCTACGCGTTTCGGCTCATATAACCTAAGCCATCTTACTGAGACATTATAAAATGTGGTTGTGTCAGAAACAAAGTTTCTGGTATGTTGGCAAGTATCCCAAGACACAAGCAGTTACACAATTCTAAACAGTCTTACAAGCCTACATAGAAATTAAAGTCAAAACTAAAATACTCTATAACAGTTACATTTATAAAATAAAAGCTAAAAAGCTATAATCTGAAAAGTTAAAAACGTCCAAATGTCCAAAGCTTGTTCAAAGCACCTCCATGCAGTAAAAACAACAATACAAAAGCGACAAAAACTGGTCAGAGCCTGTCTAAGTTAAGCTTAAAGTGCACTGACACACTACAATCTAATGTCTTTAAAAAGATAGGCAGAGAAGCTGTTGGGGCAGGCTGCACAATAAGAGCAGAACTTTCAGAGAAAAACACTGAGTTCAACCAATGATATGTATAAAGAATAAAACAAAAATGGCTAAACATACTTACGTTTCGTTTTTTATAACAGCGACCGAACTTTATAAGAAATCTATCATAGATGTTGTTTTCATCGACTGTCGTCTTTGTTTCCTGCTCTATATGGGTGAGGGCAGAATTAGAAGCATCAAGACCTCAAATCACAGCAATGGACACACGGCAATACAAATAAAAATGTCGCAATCGAAATGGAAGACAGTTAAAAGTCGACAATCAGAAGTGAACAGGAAGGGGGAGACGAATGAACTACAACTTTAGGCTAAAAATGACTATGTGTTTCTTGACGGATTGTAGCAGTTTAAATTAAATTACATATGTTGAAAGAGGGATAACAGATAAGTAAGGTACTTAACTTTGGGTCTGTTGGCGAAGTTCCATTAGCTGGCCGTATCAGAGAATGCCTGGGGTTGTTCGGGGCCATTCAAACCTCTTAGCACACAATTGGGCGACTCAAAGCTGCCTAAACCGTTGAAAAAAATTGATGGAACCTCTACTTGGCCTGGTGTTGAAAATCAGCTTGAAGGCATTGAGGAGCTCTTTAAAGTTTCTTGATGGATGGTGGTTGTAGTGTGTGGTGGATGTTACACACCAAACGTTCCCTATTTAATGGTGTAGTGGTCATGCATGAGGAGATAATAATTAATTCGTATAAATATGTGTTGAGTACGAGAGCATTCGCAGCTTGTAGGAAACACGTTAAATACAAAACTTATCTGGATGTTAATTGTCAAAATTAAGGTAAAGTAATTATACGAGAACATTTCTACAAGCCACCATGAAAACAAGACAACAACCAGGTATTAAACAAAGCAGTTTATGAAAGCAAATTCATTATAAAACAAGCGAGTATTACATTTTCGTCTTACCTCATTATGGCGTGCTGCCTTTTTATTGCTTATCTAGATGTTATCGACATATTATTCTTTATTTAAAAGCTTGTTAGGAATTGAGCGTTTCAAGCCGTTGCATGACTTTATAAAGGTTTTCTTATCTGACAAGTAAATCTGAACTACCAAGTGTCAATTATTCCTACGAAAGCAGGACCGGTATCAGAGAATGTGTCTGTCTCTATGGGCAGGGATCTGAACAAGTTGCAAAGCAGGAACTCTTACTGACTAACAAAACGCTGCGATCATCGACCACGATCCTAGTAATTCACGTTGATAATTATGACGTCTGCTTATGTTGGCAACGTTCCTTGGCTGAATGAATATTGCAAGATGTATTTATGAACCTTATAGTATGGGAAAGGTTGTAAAACGTGTAACATGTTACACAGTTCTGATAAATAAACTAATCAGTGATGGAAGTCTCCCGTCAGAATGGAAGCCTGCTCGATTGGTGTTATTGGAGCAGCCACAGAAGACAGGAGGAAAGAAGTCATATATAAGACGGGTTAGCAAAATTATGTGAACACGTAATAAATAGCAGACTTATAAAGGAAATCGAGAGACGAGAAAGGTTAGTAGACAACCAATTTGGCTTCCGCAATGGGTGCTGGACGATGGATGCTGGAAATAAGGGACAGGACGTGACAAGGAAAGAAGGCAACAAAAACAGGTTTGTGTCCATGATAACATTGGACGTAAAAAATGCATTCAGTACAGCACCATGGAGAGGCATACACGAAGTGTTAAGAAAGAGGCAAGTTGAGCCATATCTGTTGAAAATAGTATGTAGTTACCTGGAAGACAGACAGCTACTGATTGGATATAAATATCGGATACAGGTTACATGTGGAGTACCTCAGGGGTCAATCCTAGGACCAACACAGTGAAACTTGTATTACGATAAGGTTTTTAATCTAGAGTCCGTAAACAACAAAACTGTTATAGGGTATGCAGGTGATTTGACGCTGGTTGTGAGCGGAGGAAATAAGGCTGACATAGAAGATAATATAAACTGGTCAGCAGTAAAGCTGGATAGCAAAAAAATGATCTAGAACTCGCGCCTCAAAAAACTGAAAGTACAGTGCTAGTGGGACGAAGAACACGGAGAACAGTAACCGTCAAAGTGGGGAATGCAGAAATTCTGTCGCAGATGAGCCTAAACTACCTCGGCATACAAGTAGGATATAGCATGAACATGGACGTGCACATAGAAAGAGTAGTGGCAAAAGTAGACATGATGATTACAAAGCTAGGGCGTCTGATGCCAAATATCGGTGGATCAAAACCAGGGAGAAGGAAAGTGCTGAGTAGTGTGATAAACTCAATCATACTGTATGGCGCACCAGCATGGAAGACCGCGTTATCAAAGACAAGGTGCAGAAAAAAGGTTGAATAGGGCACAGAGAAAGGTAGCCATCAAAATAGCAAGTGCATATAGAACAGTGACAACGAAAGCAATACAGGTGATAGCAGGAACGATCCCTACACACTTATTGGCAAGAAAGGTAACCTATAAAATAAACAAAAATAGAACAGAAGAAAAAAAGAAGGCAAGAACAGAAATTATTCTAGAGTGGCAGCGAGAATGGGAACAGAAAATGTCAACATCTCAGTGGACAAAGGGGCTCATTCCACACATACAGACATGGATATCAAGACAGCATGCGGAGGTGGGATATTATTTTACCCAATTTCTGCCAGGTTATGGGTGTTTCGGGTCTTACCTGAGTAAAATGAAAATAGTCAACAAAGAGGACTGTACGTATTGTGGTGATAGAGATACGCCAGAACACACGCCCTGTGAGTGCACAAGATGGTCGCAAATAAGAGAACAAATGTTTAAAGATTTTGGCAGAGATTTAACAGTAGATAATGTGGTGGAGCATATGATGGGAAGTGAAAGGGGCTGGAATACTGAGAAGAGAAGGATCGTAGAAATAGTGAAGTCAAAGGAGGATGTAAAAGTTGTGAGAACAACAAGAGTTAGGGACGTGGTGACGCAATGTCAACGAATGGTTTCCGTTACATCGGTAGGTGTCAAGGGGGTGTTTCGTAGGTAGTCCCGACCTGGAGGGAAGGGGACTCACCACCGTGTTGGTTGGTGTCAGATCGCGGAAGCGCCAGCCACCAGCTTGCGTAAAAAGCATTCACCTCCGCTATGAGAAAATAAAAACCCTTACAGAAATAAATCTTTTCAGGCGATTTTTCAGAGCAGTGAGGTGCAAGTGCATCATCTCTTCGGTGATAGGCCATCATAACGAGAATAGAGCGACGTTAAAAAATAAAATATCATACAACACAGCCTAAAAACAATGTGGCCTTGTCGTCAAAACCATGCGGCTCAATACGCAGCATGCCTGCCTCTTCATTTTTTTTTCAACTCTGGATTTGTAAATAACATCTTTGTAGATGAGGTCAACTTGGGAAGGGTTTCAAAATATTTATAACACCTCTTATGAGGCACCAATTGACGGGACAACATTCTCTATTTCTGTCGGGGCGCAGTTTTTTTTTCTACAAAATCGCACCCTTAAGTATTTTAAAATATAATTTTTTTATGGCAACATTTTTTTGGGATTTCACCTGTTCGATGAATTTTGATAAAAATTGACTCCGTTAATGCACGACATGCTTCCAGACTTTTTCTTATAAAAAATTATGAATCTGTGAAGAAAATGTTAATAGCTTTTTAATTTCAATATAAACTATCTAAATAATATGGATGTATTGTAAAATTTCGATGGCTAGTCGAGTTCTGTGAATGTATAAAGTGAAATGAAACTTTATGAAACTTGAAAACAGGTTCTCTAAGAACTTATTTTAGTTTCAAATAAGATATCTTACGACGGCGTCCTGGGCTCACGTTAAGAAATTATTTTTCTATAATTCTGAGATAAAAAAGTCAGAATTCTGAGATAAAAAGTCAGAATTCTGTGATAAAAACTCAGAATTCTGACATAGAAAGTCAGAATTCTGAGATAAAAAAGTCAGAATTCTGAGATAAAAAAGTCAGAATTCTGAGATAAAAAGTCAGAATTCTGAGATAAAAAAGTCAGAATTCTGACATAAAAACTCAGAATTCTGACATAAAAAGTCAGAATTCTGAGATAAAAAGTCAGAATTCTGAGATAAAAAGTCAGAATTCTGTGATAAAAACTCAGAATTCTGACATGAAAGTCAGAATTATGAGATAAAAAAGTCAGAATTCCGAGATAAAAAAGTCAGAATTCTGACATAAAAACTCAGAATTCTGAGATAAAAACTCAGAATTCTGAGATAAAAACTCAGAATTCTGACATAAAAAGTCAAAATTCTGAGATAAAAAACTCAGAATTCTGAGATAAAAAGTCGGAATTCTGACTTTTTAACTCAGAATTCTGAGATAAAAAGTCGGAATTATTCGAGAGCTATACGACAGCATCCAGGTGGTGCCACTTGCAAAACGTTTACCTATTGACTATTGATGTGTAATTAAGTAGGTAGCTCTGCCTGTGCCGGTTTTATAGTTTGTTGATGGTGTTAAAAATTAAAAGGAAACAAAATTGGTTCATTGACTATTATTCTCCTTGCGTTAATAGACTAATGCATAGTGCATAGGTGCATATATTATGATTTTACTAATTATGTACGTAAATAAGTCGTCATATAAATATACAAGTATATTATTGTTTTAATCGACATTATACCTCGGAAACTCTAGCTGAATTAAAGTCAAGTCAGCCTTAGAAGTATATAAATAAATATGTTTGTGTTATTTTATCTGTAACGTCGGTCTATTTCCGCAACTATGGCCAATCACCGACACCAGGGAGCAGTTTCACCTCGCTATCCTGAAAATTTTACCAACCCTGCCGTTCTGCAAGGTTAGTAGGAATATTTAACGTGCTTAACATCACATGGACACGGGACCGACGGCTTTACGCCCCCTCCGAAGGGCGGAACGTGCAGATATTCAACTTGCTCAAATACAATGCCACAACCTCGGTTGATGTTAATGTTACAGTGTGTACTGAAAAAAGTGAAAGAAGAACCCTGCGATCGAACCCAGTACCCTTCGGTTCAGAGGCACACGTTCTTACAACTGAACTACAGAGGCTCTTATAAATAAATAATCATGAGATAAACGTACGTTTGTTGTTGTTTCATGATTTGTTTTTGTTGCTCGATAAACATCATCACCATCACAAACGAAATGCGATACCATCTGTCGCAATCGAGAATCTCCGTCTGTAACTGCCCACATTCAATCAGTATTGTACCGTATATCCAGACGTTTTACTTTTGATCTACCTCTTCCTTTTTGTCTAGGTATGTATCTTTCAAATAAAACTACCACGAAAATGTTTTAAAATATGTCCTACATATATATATATATATATATATATATATATATATATATATATATATATATATATATATATATATATATATATATTCTTTCAGCAAGCATTTCTATTCTGTCACCTCCTATAACACACTTTTTTATTCGTGTTTCTATCGGTGTACCTTATTGTCTTTGTCATTTTGCTACAAAGTCCACATTTGAAAAGCTTCTATTCCCTTAGTGTCCTGCTTAGTTAACATCCACCCCATCATTATAATACTCCATACGCATGACTTGATAAACCTCTACCTTCATCCAAATAAAACTCAATTTTTGATAGAAATAAGAAGTATATTTTGAGAAAATTTATATGATTAAGCCTGCGTTAGACGTAACATTGTTCAAAAATAAATATCAAGATTCACCCAACAATTTTTCATAGTTTTATAATATATATATATATATATATATATATATATATATATATATATATATATATATATATATATATATATATATATATATATATATATATATATGTCATGTGCATTCTTGAAATGACTTTCTCTTTCTTGTGTTTTAAATTGTCTAATTTTAATAATAAAAATAATAAGAAGGCAATTAATTCAGCAATAACAAATAACGTGACTTTCTAAAATAGTTTTATTTTTAAGGTTCACGTTATAAGCATACGGTTTTTACATTACTGTCTGGGTGAATAATTCAATTATTTGACACAATTTTTTTTACAATTTAATAGTCTAACTATGTTACATATTTTATTGTTACCTCTAAAAAATACACACTATAACAATTTCTAAGGAATATAAATTAAGTTATTTTTTCTTTGTGTTCTGATTGATATTGCAGCACCTGCATTTTTAAGGAGTCAGATTTGGTCGGAATTTATTTGACAAAAGTTGGGGATAGACTGGCAGTAGCTAGAGTATTATTTTTATTATTAAAATTGTACAATTTAAAACACAAGAAAGAAAGTCATTTCAAGAATGTACATTATATATATATATATATATATATATATATATATATATAAATTTATTATAAATCTATGGAAAAATGTTGGGTGAATCTTTATATTTATTTTTGAACAATGTTACTCCTAACGCAGAGTTAAGGTTATGATTTTTTCTCAAAATATACTTCTTATTCTTATCAAAAATTGAGTTTAATTTGGTTCTGAAGGGGGAGGTTTATCAAGTCATAAGTATGGAGTTTTATAATCACGAGGTGGACGTTGACTAAGTAGGACACTAAGGGAATAGAAGCTTTTCAACCATGGACATTGAGCAAAATGACAAAGACAATAAGGTACACTGATAGAAACACGAATAAAAAAGTGTGCTGGAAGAGGTGACAGAATAGTAATGCTTGCTGAAAGAAATTGATAGGAAAAGGAATAATATATAGAACATATTTTAAAACATCTTTCTGATAGTTTTATTTGAAAGATATATACCTAGACAAAACGGAAGAGGTAGATCAAAAGTAAAGCTTCTGGAAACATGGTACAATATTGATTCAAAGTGGAAGCTACACTGAATTAAAATGGGCAGTTACAGAGGGAGAGTCACGATTGCGACAGATGGTATCGCATTTCGATTGTGATGATGATGATGGTTATCGAGCAACAAGAACAAATCATCACACAACAACAAACTTACGTTCATCTCATGGTTATTTACTAATAAGGGCCTCGGTTGTTCAGTAGTAAGAACGTGTACCCCTGAACCGAAGGGTACTTGGTTCTATCCCAGGGTTCTCCTTTCACTTTTTCAGTACATACTGTAACATTAACATCAACCGAAGTTGTGGCATTATATTTGAGAAAGTTGAATATCTGCACGTTCCGCCCCACGGAGGGGGCGTAAAGCCGTCGGTCGCCTGTGCGACGCGATGTTGGGCACGTTAAATATTCCTACTATACCTGCGGAACGGCAGGGTTCGGCAAAATTTCCAGGATAGCGATGTGAAACTGCTCCCTGGCGTCGGTGATTGGCCATAGTCGCGGAAATAGACCTACGTTAAAGATACAAAAACACAAGCATATTTATTTATAAACTTCTAAGGCTGACTTGACTTTAATCCAGCTAAAGTTTCCATGGTATAATGCCGATTAAAGTAATAATATGTTTGTATATTTATACGACGACTTATTTACGTACATAATTAGTAAAATCATAATATATGCACCTATGCACTATGCATTAGTCTATTAACGCAACGAGAACAATAGTCAATGAACTAATTTTCTTTCCCCTTAGTTTGTGAACCATCAACTAACTGTAAAACCGGCACAGGCAGAGTAATTACATATCAATAGTCAATAGATAAACGTTTTGCAAGTAGACGCTGTCGTATAAAGCTCTCGAATAATTCTGACTTTTTATCTCAGAATTCTGAGTTAAAAAAGTCAGAATTCCGACTTTTTATGTCAGAATTCTGAGTTTTTATCTCAGAATTCTGAGTTTTTATGTCAGAATTCTGACTTTTTTATCTCAGAATTCTGACTTTTTATCTCAGAATTCTGACTTTTTATGTCAGAATTCTGAGTTTTTATCACAGAATTCTGACTTTTTATCTCAGAATTCTGACTTTTTTATCTCAGAATTCTGACTTTTTATGTCAGAATTCTGAGTTTTTATCACAGAATTCTGACTTTTTATCTCAGAATTATGGAAAAATAATTTCTTAACGTGAGCCCAGGACGCCGTCGTAATATCTAGACATCATTTTACGCCAAATTGTACAAAAAACTTTAAAGCTACGTTTTCAATGGAAGGGAAGTCATCCTTTTAAATATGTGTAATTATTCAGAAACACATTTAGCTGGAAAAATGTGAAGGGAATGAATAGGGAATAAAGTGGCGGTGACGATTGAACATCCAGGGATGGGAACCACTCCTTTCGGAGACGAGATAAAGTAATTACAATTAACTAAGACCAGAAGCAGAAATGCTGACTGATACTTGGGACACTAATGACTGGAAAGTAATTTAGCTTTCAAATTAATATGAACTGAAAAACTTTTCAATTTGCTTTAATTAGTGGAAACGACGATCTCAGAGATGATTCTGAATTAAGACTTCTAGTTCGATAATAAAATATTTGAAGTGCATTTCCATTTGCTTTAATTTACGTTTTGAGATTTCAGATTTTCATATTTCTCATCTAAATATTCATCACAGCAGGAATAATTTACAATTCCTACAAATTGAAATAAATGAATGCCTACTTCTATGATTTTTACTGTATAAAACCAAAAATGAATGCATATGGCCATGTCTAATGAAGATGTGAACAGAGCCAATTACCTTCTTTAGTTTGGGCGTAGTCGGGAATTTCCACGGAAAATTATGAAGTCAAATAAACTATAGCTCAATAGTACGAATAACTTTTAGTTTTTAAGTTTGGTTTCTGCGTAATTTTTCTGTTTAAAAATTCAAAAACTTAGCTATTTGTGTGGTCTATCATTTTTTTATGTATTAAAAAATTTCGAAAAACCTGACAAAATTGATAAACTGTGGAAGCTACGTTGAAATGTCAGACGAAAATGAAACGGAAACAGAGAACAATGAGTGTAATGTCAGACTGACGTCACTCTTACACTTACAATAATGACAAAAGTCTGGACGCAGCAAGTGCATTATTGTAGTGAATTTTCATAAGAATTGTACATTATTGGTACGACATATTAGTATAATTAACACTTTTAAATTAAACCGATCTTGAAGATTAGATTTAAGGACCTTGGTACAGGCTTATTCGAAGAGTTTTTTTTTAAGTGTTCCAATCGATATCTCTCTATTATCAAGAAAAACTCGTTTTAATCTTGTTTTCTAGCTCCGTTTGGGACAAATCCCCAGAATTGAATGTTCTATAAAGCTAGAAATTTGAAATTAGGTATTACCTACCTATTTAGGTACAGCAATATCTTTAAAAGAAACTTGTATAACCAATTTTATTAAGGCTCCAAAGGCTTTCTCAAAGAAAACTTAATCCACATTTAGAACAAGAAAGTATATAAGGTCCAAATGGCTATAAAGTAATACGGCTGGCTACCGTAGCCGTATTACTTTATAGGTGTATTTTCGCTACAGTTAGTATGCCGTACTGACGAGCTCTAATTAGAGCGAAACCGGTCTAAGGTTTTAATTGTGGTGAGAATGAATCTAGCCTTACATACTTTGTCCCTATATTAGGGTAGAAATGCGCCAGGGCTGACAATTTACTAAATTGTTAGTTGGTTGTATACAGTCTCTATTTTTTAATACTTTGTGTTATTTGGAGCTGGAGTGACTACATACTACTTGGTTCCGCAACTAGGTGGCAGCACGTTGCTTCTGGTCTTACCACTCACTTAGTGTAAGAAAGTATCTGTCAATTTATAAAAATGTGGCAGGTCTGCTAAAATTTATAATTATACACTTAAATGTGACAAAGTGTTTCAGGCGTTTAAAAAAAACGATATATTGGTCCAAACGTATGTAACTTGGACAATATTGTTTCTGCCAAATATTAATGTTGAATAAAATAAAACGTTAATGTGGATCGTGCAGGAGCAGAACACGCACCAGCCTTCAAGCACAAGTTGCCAGTTGAACACGTTCGCCACGCGACCATAAGAGCTGCTTATTGACACTGTATTCTTCGGGTAGTTAAATCTGGATCTTTCCATGCTACATTTTCAGTCTCAAACTTTAATTGGGGCCGTTCATCAAACTACAAATATAGTCTATTTTAAAAATATATTGAGTCTCCCACTTAAAAAACATTACTTTTTCAATCACCTCATTTTTTATTTTATGTTATCTGTACTTTCGCGTAAGAGCCTTGTCATAACATAAGAAGCAATTGTTTATTAATTGTGCCGACGACTGTGGCAATGACAGTGGTATGGTGCTGAGTGTTAAAAAATAGTTGCGGGAAACAACTTGACAAGAAGGAAGCTACAACGAAGAAGGCTGTGGAGCAAGCTATTGCAAGAACGTTCTTATTTCCCAACAGTGCCTCTAGCATCCTAAGGGGTATTACAAATTAAGATATGACGCTGCCCAAACAAGAGTATCATAATTCTACCTGCGTCCCTATGGTATATTGACAGTTAGCGGAGAAATTCAAATTTTGTTATATTATAATAATAGTAAGACAATAGTTTGTCTTGCTAAAACAATTTATTACTCCTGCACACAAAATATGCCGCAACGTATGTTAAAGTAAAATATTATGGTGATATATCATTAATAAATGCAAAACTTTTTGCGTCCACTATCTTATATTATTTATTTCTTGCGAGATATCAACGCAGTATAAGCAGATGTCAGAAGAGATGATGAATAATATGAAAGTTCGCCAGAGAAACAAGCAAAAATGGCATAGAGATGCGTTATTTTCACGTACGTCAGTAAATCATGGTGATATTTTCATATGCTCATCGCATTTTGATATATTGCATCGCATTTTTCCAACACACATCGGGAAATTCTCATTCAAGATAGAAAGGATACATCTATAAATTATTCTACGGTCGCTGATATCTGGGCTTGTGATTAATGACGTCATCTATATATTTTTATATATTTATTTTTATATAGTACATTTACAAAAAAAAAGAAACTCACGCATCGTACAATCATCATCTCACAGTCTAAATGCGATGTCGTTTTGTAAATACAAAATGTGTGTTAATAATAATAATAATAATAATATATGTGTTCTCGATCCAGTAAGCTATATAATTCAACGATTACAGTTATATGTGTGCATACAGTTCGCTAGATTCGAAGACATTTATTATGTTTTCTGAGGCAGCTGTGTCTAGGGTTACCATGGATATATTTTCGCCTAAAAACAACCTCCTTTGGAGTCTGTGATTGATGCACTCTTGTGACAATATGACTTGCTGGAACGCTCACATTGCAGGTATCACAAACTGGTGGAATTTGTAGTTCCAGTAGGCACTTATGTGTGAGTGCGGTGTGTCCTATCCGGAGTCTGCTTAGGACGACCAGGTACCTACACGACTTAGCATAGGCGGTTGGAATGCCTCTATGGCTGGCGCTAGTTCGTGCAGCTTGGTGGTTTGATTATTCCAGTATATTTGCCATTTGTCGTAAATTACTGCTTTAACGTGTGGTCTTAATAGATTGTAGTTGTGACTTCTTACTGTAATGCCTTTTAGCAGCAATATCTGCAAGCTCATTCCCTATAATGCCAGAGTGTGAGGGTATTCAAATGAATGTAATGTTTGTGGATTGGTGTTCAAGATCGTGAGCATTATTTTGCATTTCTCTGGCTATATGGTTCTTGGTATATATGCCACGTATTTCATTCTGTACCAGTTTAGTGTCTGTGCAGATGACTGTTTTCGTTGTACGGTTGGGAATGTCTTTTATACTCTTTATGGCTTGCAGAATTGTAAAAAGTTCAGCTGTGCCAATACTGATATCAATGGGTAATTTAATAGGCTGCCAGAGAAGGGCAATGTCACTATAGCTCCACCCACACATGTAAAGACTTAGAGGCATTGGTGTACATTACCATTTCGGGTTTATATTCCCTGAGTGTTGCTGTAAATATTATCTGCATTGGTGTTTTGGCTGATTTGGTGATATTTGGTGATATTAGTGATGTGTTGCAGTCTATTTTTAATTGTTGCCATGGTGGTGTATTTGCTTCCGGATTTTTAGTAGTTCTTGTGAAATCGATTTGGTAGATTCCTTTTATTATTTATGATATAAGACGTGGTTTATTGGTGGAGTTGGACCGCTGGTGGCTGTGACATTGGGTGTCAGTTAGGACTGAGCGAACAGGATTATTTGCTAAACGAGAAATTCTTCAAGCATATGTCAAAATTAGCGATTGTCGCCTAAAAAGAGTGGCAGCTAATTTGACTCTCTCTACATACTGGTTGCAGGATTCGTTCTAAAGGCACCGAGACATAGCCTCATATCTGTATTCTGCATGGTATTTTGTGGTGTAGGTGTGGTTTTACTTGCATCTGCATAAACGATTGCACCATAATCTACTTTAGATCGAATTGGTGTTCTGCATAAGCTAATCAAGACTGATTATTCTGCTCCCCAGTCATACTGAGCTACGGCTTTGAGAATATGCATTCTCCTAGCACATTCCGTTCTAATGTAATTTATTTGATGCTTCCATGTCAGTTTTGTATCAAATATAACACCCAGGAATTTGCGATGGTCTACGCTGGAGAGCATTGCACTGTTTAGTATAAGGTTAGGTACAATTTGCTGGTTGAGCTTTTGCCTGAATAACATATTTTTAGTTTTCTCTACTGAGAATTTGTAAGCTGTATATATTGTCCATTGTTCTAAGTCCTTTAGTCTTTCTTGGATTAGTTGTGCTGTGGCGTGTCTGTTTTTTGACCTCTGCAGAAAATAACCAAACCATCAGCGTATAAAAGATGTTTGACAGGTTTCACTACTATGCTTCCCATGTCGTTGGTGGCAATCTGCAAAAGGGTTGGACTTAAAACTGATCCCTGTGGCACCCCGTTTTCTTGTACATAGCTGTTAGAAAAGGTACCATTTACCCTTACTTTATATGTTATTTTTTTAGGAAGTTATTTACAATATTCAGGATGTTACCGTTTAATTTCCAGTTAATTAGTCTTTGTGTTGTAAGGTGCTGTATGCAAATAATATCATTATAAATAAAACTCGTGAAACTATTTCTCGTGTTAAATTGAATTACATAAATAATGGTAATTGCTTATTTATAATATTTTGTTAGCTAAATCGAAAGCTTCTCAAGTCGAAGAATTTAGGACAAATATTGTCACCATGGTGAAATTTGTTGAGTTCGACGATGAAGAAAGAGACATACATTAACATAAATAAATGTCTAGTACGCAAAATATTTGATGGTATGATGATTTTTTAACAATACTGAAGACCGTATCTTCCGCACTTTATCAATTGGTCCAGGTTTTCCAGAAGTTTCCCTCTTGGTAAACTTTCCTTTCTTAACATGTTTTCTTTAAATAATGTTGTCAACAACTTATGTCTCTGAATATGTTCAAAAAATGTTGCGTTCCCCCTTCAATTTTTGTTTGTAAGAATCTTCTCTCACTTCTTCATGGAAGAGTTTTATTCGTACTTTAGTCAGTATACCTTGCCTTTGTAATTTTTGCCTGTGTCCCCTTTTCAAAAGCTTCTACTCTCTTCATGCTATGCTTATACAAAGCTTAGTTTTTCGCCCCAACGACGATAAAATTTGTTGCATAAAATTTAATCATAAAATGGTCAATGACACGTGAAAATAGAGTTTTGAAACTGACCGTCTTCCACTTGATTCGCTGTATTAATTCTATAAAATAATTAATACTCATACCCACAGCATTAAAGTCGCCTAACCCTACTCTCAGATATACGGCAAAATTATACAAATATTTATTAAAGTGGAAAGAAATGCGTACGAAGACTTCTTCGGCAACTATAAAATTAAATAATTAATTTTCTTCGGTTTTCAGAGTTAAATTATAAACGTAACTTATTAAAGTAATTTCCATATTAAATGTATTTGTCTTCATATTAGGTTCATTAGTGAAGCCAGTTCTCATAATGATATTCATACTAACTTAATAATTTGATTGCCTGAATATTAGTTAATATACGACTTTAGCACCTGCTTTTTGAAGTTAAATGCACGTAAATGTTACCCAAGATATTTTTATGTTCGTTTTAATAGCAATGTAAAAATAAATGAATTTATTATAAAATTTGAAATATTAATTTCAGAATTAAAATTTAGTCAATCAGAATGCTTATACACAAGTAAAAAGTCTGAATACAGTTGTTAGTTTAGATTAGATTTTCTTAGTAGACCTCGGTATATTTGACCTGTTAGGCCACAAAAAGCATTGTGAAATCTTCTAATGACAGACATTACATGTATCAAAATATCTGTTAACCGTTCCCTGTTAGTTGTTGCTTTCGCCTATTTCTTGCCTAGAATTACTGCTTTTGTTTTCAGTGATTTCTTTATGCCTTATGTGCCTGCGAATTTATATTGAATTTACATAGGTTCACCAATAAGCTGCACATCAATTATTTTCTACAGGACCTCTTTATCTTGAAAGAACTGCATGTGATCAGAAATACCAACGGCAGACTTCTTGACCTGGTTTCTGCTAATGTAGGAAGGTTTGTACATCGTGCCTGATATATTGGTGGATGGGGTTGGTGATCATCCTGCGCTTCAGATAATGGTTACAGTTAAACGTCGGATACCTAGACATGCTGCGAAATGGTTGCATTCTTCCAATATTCTATTGGCAACGCTAATTTTCCTGAACTATACAATGACTTCTCTTCATTTGACTGAACTTTACCTACTAAATGTTCACATGCAAATGACGCCTGTTATAAATTTTATGCGTTGTTGTATTGAGTCATTAAACTCTACGTCTTCTAAATTACCAGCCCTGACTTAACTCTGTATTTACCAGTAGTACCAGAATGAAATTAAAGGCCTGGAAAACTTTCAAGCGATCAAATGATCTTGCCGACTATGAGAATTTAAAAAGACCTAGGTGCAGATGAACAAACACAATAAGAAAGGACGGTAAATGAACATATACAAATTGATCGAGGTATTTTCTGGTTTACTAACCTCAATTTAGTTGTTCTGTGCTCTCATACAAGGAATAGTTTATTGACAACGATGAGGGCGCAGCAAATGCTTTTGTAGAGTTTTTAGGAGTATTTTGCTCGGGTCAGTCTAGTGGCGTGTTTGTGTTTCTTTTCAAAATTACAGTGGATGAATCTATTTGGATATCAAGGAAGCTTTGCTTAAAGTCATATCGAGATATACATTGGGCTTTAACAAATTGCAGCTTTTGAGGACAGCGATTGCGCTTGCACTTGGATCAAAGCGAGGTTGATATCTATGTCCGCATTCTTTCTGAGGCAAAAAACTCGTTTAATAACCACATCAAAAACAAAGTCCTCCCAAGCTCCAATGGCAACAAACCCTGCTGGACTCTTGCTAAATCTATTGGGAATAATTTCTCTAAGAGCATGTTCCCACCTCTTATTTCAGGGGATGAAATTGTTTCTACCGCCCTGGGCAAGGCTGAACTTTTTGCCTCGTTGTTCGCCGGCAATTCTACTCTCAATCCACCTCCAAATGGGCAACCACCAACAGTCCCCAATGTCGCGCATAAAAGGACGGATATCATTTTCAAAACTACGAAGGTAAGAAAGATGCTCTCTTCTCTTAATACCAGCCTCTGGACTTGACGAGATCCCAGCAATTGTTCTCAACAAATGCGCACCAGAACTTGCTCCTCCCCTGACTCGTCTGTTTCAGATATCTTACAATAGAGGCATATTCTCTAGTAACTGGAAAACTGCTCGAGTACAACCCGTCCCCAAGAAAGGATCCAAAGCGCTTCCTAGCAACTACAGGCCTCTTTCTCTCCTTTTAGTTATCTCTAAAGTGATGGGTAAGTATATAAACATCGAATTACTAAAATCTCTTGAAAAACACAGTCTAACACACGACAGGCAGTATGGATTCCGCCAACGCAGATCAACTGCCGACCTCCTTTCCTTTGTCACCCATTCTTAAAGAAAGTCTATAGAACTACACGGTGAATCCCAGATTGTCCCTCTAGACATATCCAAAGCATACGTCCAGGTCTGGCACGCAGCGCTGCTTAATAAACTTCCGGCCTATGGCCTACCACCAAAACTCTGTACCTATGCAGCAAATTTCCTCTTCAACCGGAGTATTTCTGTTGTTGTAGATAGCCACTCCTCTAAACTGTATCCAATTAGGAGTCCCTCAAGGTTCAGCTTTAGTCCCTACTTTTTGTTTTCTCGACATTAATGACCTCCTCTCTAGCACATCCAACCCAGTTCACAGTTACGCGGACGACAGCACCCTCCACTCAAATATACAATATTCTAAGCCTGTCTCTTTAGCCCAATTAGATGAGGATCGCAGACTCATGGAGGGTTCTGTCTCTGTGGATCTCCAAAAAATATTAGACTGGGGAAGTAGAAATTTTGTACAATTCAACTCCATCAAATCTCAGTCTTGCTTTCTATCTCATAAGAGATACACCAGCCCTAGATCCATCACAATGAACAACCAAGTTATTCAAATTAATGAGTCCTTTTCACTTGTTGACATTTCTGTGGATCGAAATCTCAATTGGCAACAACATGTCACATCAATTACAGCGGCCTCTAAGAAATTAGGTTTCCCATTTCGGACTCGCAAATACTTTTCACCAGCTAATCTCTATACCTTATATACTTCAGAAATAAGGCCAAACCTCGAATACTGCTCCCACATCTGGGGTGCTCCTGCCGCTTCTACACTTGCTACCCTGGACTCCATTTAGAATAGAGCCATACGTCTCATCGGTGACTCTACCCTCACCCAAAGGCTGCCATCCCTTGCCCACCGACGTGCCGTTGGTGATCTCTCTCTCTCTCTCTCTCTTTTATAGATATCTGCACGGGCACTGCTCAGAGGAGCTTTCTTCCATAGTTCCTCCACCTGCTGCCCACAACAGATCTACCAGAGGAACAGAGCGAATGCACACTTTTACTGTCCAGGTCACCAGACATAGAACATTTTGTTATGCCCGCTCTTTTGCCCCGAGGACTTCCAAGTTGTGGAATTCCTTGCCGGCACATATTTTTCCTTATCATCCGAACCTCTAAACCTTCAAGTCCAGAATTAACAAGTTGCCTCTTTCGTCCTTGTCAACACCCATGGTACGATAGTATTTAGGCTGTAAGCTCTCGTGGTGTGTTGTTGAAATACATTAAAAAAATCTACCAAAGAAAAAATGTTTTGAAGTGGTTAAGAACCAATGCAAAACTTTCTGAAGGTGCTTGAGGTTTTATTGAACGACAGCATTGCTGTAAAAAATCTTATTAGTATGGCTCAGCATGATTTTGAGAGGGACCGCCCGACGATCGCCAATTTAATTAACCTGTCGAAATATGTAACTGATGCTATGGACTTGTGGTTGCAGACAAATTGCATTTACATATACTTTTCTATGGCATTTGATTAGTTGGATCAATAGATTCTGGTAAAAACACATAGCTTTCTCATTAAACCTAATATATGTTGTCTTATCGTCGCGATAGAGGTAACATAGTGAATTATCGTGTATAGCAACCCATGGGGTATTAGCCACCTCAGGTGTTCCTCGGAGATCTTATTTTAAAACCTCTGTGTTCATTCATTCGTTTGATCCATGATATTTCAGATGTCATTGCTTTACTCCATCTTCTCAACCATTAGCGTCGACTGTCCAAGACAGGGGGACAACCTGCGCGGGGCTCAACATGGTCTTCCATTAACAAACGTAAACTGAATATATATAAAAGTGCGGTAATATTATATTCGCTTAACCGTCGTATAATCGACTTGTCATTTTGTAACTGGAAACCCTTTAAGCTTCTAAGGTTAGGTATTTCTTAAAATCAAAACCTCACGTTCGTGCATGACTACGAATATGTCATTTATATGACCTCCTTAGATTTCTCATACGTAACTCCAGGTCCTCCCAGGAAGGAGACACTTTGAAGTTATTTTCCAATGCCTATGTTACTTCGTATTTTGAGTATGCTTACGTGGTGTGGTCTTTTCTGTATGACGTCTATTAAAACGCACATAAGGGTATCCAACAAAAACTAATAGAGTTCATCGCGCACAAAGTTGATAAGGTATTACTTCAGGGGTTGTGTCATTGTTCGGTCTTGACTTGGAGTCTGAACGGTTATAACGAATAACACTTTTACCGTTCAGTGAACAAGCCGACCAACTAGCCTTACAAGTAATTCCACTCTTTAGATAATAAAATAACTGTGTTTGTTCTTATAACTGAAAATGTATTGTCGTCATTAAATTGTTAAGATTGCTGTCTCACGATTTTATTTTTGCATCTTGCATAAAGCTCGTGCTATTAAATTGGCTATAAATGAATCAAGCAGTTGCAAATAGAAACATCTCTTACATGTTGGCCTTTTTCTTTGAACTAAAATAATACGTTTCTCGTAATCAACCAGAATTTGTTTCATTTGGTTCTATTCTTCGCTTTAATCTTATATGTACTGCTAATATCCATATTTTAATTAAGCATTTAGGTTCCGTAACAGATGGTGGTAAATCTAGACGGTAAAACGAACAGGAAAGGGAATATGTAATCTGGATAATTTGAAAATGGTGTTGTGATGTAAGTTGCAAGCTGACTGCTCATTTGCACGAGACACTGTCTGGCAATAGACGGTCTAATGCAACTATAATGTGTATATACGACCCCGAGTTATGCTGCACAAACTACTGTTTAAAACCTGAAATTAAATTCAAATATGACAACGTTGTTAAGTATTTACTGCCTTCTCTCAATGTAAGCGTGTAATGTTCTCGTATTTAGGTGTAGCACAGTCTGTAATTAAAATCAAAAATTAATTAAGCATATGTATACGTTGCAGGAAGATCTTCCTATGATGTTCTTGTTACGTACGACGCAAGTTTCCTAACATCAGAATAATGTTTATAAAAAAAGTAATTTTATACAGGTAGCGATAGAAATGTTTCAGGATCTACCTTATTTTTAACCACTTGACTTAGCAGTAAATAAGCCTTACACAATGAGTATTACCGACGGTAGTGATATTGTCTGTGTTTGGTTAGTACTTCAAAAGCGCCTCCGTGGCCGTGCGGAAAAGTCGATTCAGACTTTCCAATACGTACTCGGGGGACGACGGTTCGAGCCTCACCGGCAGCAGATGATTTTTCAAAATCACTGTCGTCGTTGAGGTCGAGCTCAAGGTGGAGGGTAGGTTAGTTTAGATGAGCAAAAGGGTCAGCAATGGCCTAATTGCCAGTAAGCATCTTACCTTTACCTTTTTTAGTACTTCGAAAATCTTTACACGATCACTAATTATATCAGTATATAGTTTTGCCCTGACTTTCGTTGCAATAAAACATCCTTCTGCAATAAACATTTATATATATATATATATATATATATATATATATATATATATATATATATGTATACGTATATGTATATATGTAGACAGATAAATTGATAGATATATAGTTTATTTTCGCCTTCTTGCCATAATACATGGATAAGCTCGTCAAAATAGATATAAATAATATAACATGAACATGTAATACATAGGGTGGCGCATTGAAAACGAAACAGACCGATTTGCGTGCAGAGAATTTTTTTTTAAGAAACGGTGAAACACGTCAATTTTAATATTGAGGGAGACATGTTTTGACATAAACTTCAAATTTGTCACACCAACCCCTTAAGGGTGGTGATAACAACCCTTATATTTTAAATAGGGAATATGGATCGAGTGTTACATCATTTCAAAGCTCTTTCTTTTCTGAATTCAGCACATAAATTTTTTTGGAAGTTTTATTAACTCGTTTACAAATTATTCACAGTTGAAGAAAAACGTATTTCACTCATTCCGATAAGAAATGTGCTGATAATCAATGTTTTGTTCGGTTGTAAACAAAAAATTGACTATCAGAACATTTCTTATCGGAATGAGAGAAATGCGGTTTATTATTTCAGTTTATCGGTCGGTTTGATACTTGATAGTACTACCGGAAATTAATTTCACAATGGTGTATTCTGTAGAAGAAAAAGTTGAAATAATTACTCTTTTTTTTTCAAAAACGAAGACTGTGCCAACCGTACCGCAAATTTGTTTAATGAATGACATCCGAACAGACATGTTAAGAGAAAATACATTTTGGAGTTAGTTGCAAAGTTTCGACAAAGTGGTTCAGTAGCCAACAAGAAACGGGATCCTGAACGTGAATTTCCGGTTAGAAATGAGACTACTGAGATTGAAGTTTTAGGACAAATTGCTTCAGACCCAACTTTGAGCACGAGAAAATTGGCCACTGTTTAAAAAATCAAAAGAAGAATTATTCAGTGAATGTTGAAGCATCATAAATTTCACTCGTATAAAATTGATCTTGTACAACAACTGAATGAAGATGATTTTGATCGGCGGCTGGAGTTTTGTGGAGTTATGACTGCACGAATATCTGATAACGGGAACTTTCTGTTCAATATCTGTTTTTCAAACGAGTGTACGTTTTTATTAAACTCTACAGTCAATCGTCATAATTGTCGTTATTGGGCAGATAATAATCCAAGAAATTTTCACGAAGTCCACACTCAAACTGCACAGAAATTGAATATGTGGACTGGCATTTTTGGAGACCATTTAATCGGACCTATTTTTCTTGATATTATGATTACCCTCTATTAATTGAAATTGCTGAAAATGATGATCGCTATTAAAAAAATCAATTGGTGTTTCAACAAGATGGAGCTCCATTTCTCACAACGTGTTAGGGAGTTTTTGAACAGGGAGTTTCCAGGACAATGGATTGGGCGTAGAGGTGCTATTGAGTGCCCCCCTAGATTTAACTCCTTTAGACTTCTTTTTATGGGGCCACTTAAAGAGTAGAATTTACGCAACAGAACCGGAGTCTCTGGAAGAATTACGACGACGCATTGTTGAAGAATGCCATCTAATAACTCCACAAATGCTCCAGAATGTCGGAGCTCGTTTTGAACAAAATTTGTACTTTTGTATGGAAGCTGGCGGTCAAGAATTTGAACACTTACTGAACTGAATAAGCATTTTTGAACGTTTGGTTTTGTTTTCTAGTTTTTTTTAACGAAAAATTTATTAATTGGTGCATTTATTATCACAATGAATGAAATATGTTCTTGCAAATCCAACTGTGAATAATTTTTAAACGAGTTGACAAAATTTCCAAAAAAAATTAGTGTGCTGAATTCAGAAAAGAAAGAGCTTTCAAATGATGTAACACTCGACCCATGTTCCCTATTTAAAATATAAGGGTTGTTATCACCACCCTTAAGGGGTTGATGTGATAAAGTTGAGTTTTATGTCAAAACATGTCCCACTCAATATTAAAATTTAAGTGTTTCAGCGTTTCTTAAAAAAAATTCTTTGGACGCAAATCGGTTTTCAATGCGCCACCCTGTAGAATACAGTACAATATAAAAACAATTTTGCTGTTTAGTTACTAAAAAAACATAAAGATAAAAGTGCAAAATGTGGAAAAAAACACGACGCTTAAAACAGTGAGATCCAAACATCTGCATACACTTATATAGACTGCAATATAATACACATATATAGACTGCAAGACAATAAAAATTACATGTATAGTATTAAGCAACAAAACAATCAAGTACAAAAACATCAAAAAATTCCAATTAAATAATCTGCCTCATAGAGCACGAAACAAACTCATCGACTGCATAAAATGATCGCTGAGTTTAATATTTTTTTAAACCGGCTTTAAAAGTGCTTATGTTTCCAGTGAATATTACACTTTCCGGAAGTAAATTGTACAAAACACTACCCGCATACACAGGGGATTTATTGTACGCCATTCTTTGAAAATGGTTTAAATTAATGTGACTGCAGTGCCTAGTGGAGTACGAGTGTCTGAATGTCATGGCAATATATGTTTCTTCCTATAAATAAAACTCAGTACCGTATAAAGTTAAAGTTCTGCCAAGGTCTTAACTTCCTTTTTTTTAAAGGTTCTCGGCATGACGAGGTTGTGCATAAAATTACCCTCAGTACTCTCTTCTGAAGCGCAGAAACCGTGTTAACATTTGACTCCAGACAACAATGCCGTATGACAGCAATGGATACACCTCTGATTAATAGACAGAAAGCAAATGTGCGTCACTTAGAGAGTTCTTGAGATTATATATCATAAAATTGGCCGATTTAAGCCTCCCACAGACATAATTAACATGCGACCTCCTGGATAAGTGCTGATCAACCGTAACACCAAGGAACCTTCCCTCCGTAGCACAGTAGTGCATACCATCCTCACTTCCTCCTCCTCGTAAACGGTATGACGGTTGCTTTTTTGGGGCTCAACCGTCCACCTTTCCATCACGTTCAGTGCGGTTTGCATGCGCTCCCACACTGCCTGTGTAACCTTTCCTCGGACTATGATGACAATGTCGTCCGCATAGCCCTGTACCTCGTACCCCCCTCCTAAGAGCTTCCACAGCAGGCCGTCCACAACAAGGCACCATAGCAGGGAGAGAGAACGATCCCCCGCGGACACCCCACCGCCACCCCCGCTAGCAGAGTCCCTTCCGTGAGTGAGGTGAACACCGCCCTGTCCCTGAGCATGGAACCGATCCACCTGCAGCAGGTCTCCTCTATTCCCCGCTCTATGACAGCTGCCAGTACCGATACGAATGAGGTGTTGCTGAAGGCCCTTCTATGTCTAGGATGGCCCACAGGGCCACCTTCCTGTTTTCCAGCGTATTCTCCAGTTTCAGCACCAGTTGGTGCAGTGCTGTTTCTCTTAAGACTCCTGCTCTGTATGCGTATTGTCCGCAGTGTAGGGGATATGCTTCCAGTACACCGCCCCCAATGTGCTAGTCGAGCAGTTTTTCCATAGTTTTTAGCAAAAATGACATGAGACTTATTGGCCTCAGGGACTTTGCCTGGTCTGTTAGACGCCCAGGTTAGGAATAAATACCACCCTGGCCAGTCTCCATGCCCTCGGAATATATCCCAGAGCCAGGCTGGCCCTCATAATGAGGGTAAGTGCCGGTGCCAGTATGTCTGTACCCTGTTGGAGCATAATGGGCATTATTCCATCGAATCCCTGGGATTTGAATGGCATGAAGCTGTTAATGGCCCATCTGATTTTGCACCAAGTAACCACCTATTTAGAGACTGTCCAGTCTCCTCCAGATGCCCGCCTGTACGACGCCTATATTTCTGGGTGTTCCCAATTCGCTGTAATTAGTACAGCGCGGTATCGAGCTCTAATCAGAGCAAAACCGGTCTGCGTTACTAATTATGGTGAGAATACATCTTGCCTTACAATACAATTTAGTTTGCAATTGGTGTTGATAAAGAGAAGCAGAACGTGCCGATATTCAGATTTTTTTTTTGGCTTAAGGAGAGCATTTAATGAAAAACGTTTCGATTACATCTGATGGTGGATATAAAAACGAAAGATATTGATGTTTAGGGAGGGGAGGATATTTTGAGGAATAAACTCGTCGAACTAGGCGTATGTAGACATCGGTAACGGTTTAATTATAAATTTAATAATTTACAAAAACTCAACAATATTACTATTAACAAACTGATGAATTTAAACGTGGACTGTTTATTATGTTTACATAATTAAATCACAAGTGTCGCGTCTTTACATCTTAAGCAATCTAAATTTAACTGTCTACATCGTAAGAACTTAATTCACTGGTCTAACATTGTAAGAACTTATTTAACTGATCTTATTTTGACATTCTTCTTTCAACAATACTACTTATAGTTTGTTCATTAGTTTGCGACCTTCCAATTTGCAGACTTCCGCATTCCTGCGTACCTTGTACGTTGCAAATTTACTTTGTTTACTGTTTACATACTAAATGTAATATTTTCAATGCCAATCGATACAATTCTGACCCCTAATTATTTGCAATATTTACATTTCTTAGTGTAAATAATTATACTAAACTAATTTTACTTATTATTTTGGTGTTTTTAACAATTATGTTTCTACGCCTATTACGGCCCTTCTGCAAATCTTTACTGTTCTCTGAACAATTGGTAAACCGAATTAGTAAACTTATGTGCGCAAAAATAAATAATTCGGGACAACGACAAACTACAAACGACAAACATGGAAATATTACTGAAAACTTCTTATGATTTTTGCACCCAAAGAACAAGATAGAATACAAACATAGAAATATCACCAAAAACTTCTTATGACTTTTGCACCCACAGAATGAAAAATCGTAGTATGTACTTCTCAAGAGCTTGTGTTAAAGCAAAAAAATGCATTGTCTTCTTTTGTCAATTATCTAAAATTTATTTATTTAATGATCATTTGCGTAACCCTGTTTTTAATATTGATATTATTCAAAAAGCTCCCACAGGATGCATGGTTATAGAGCGTTAATTTTCCGATTAAAATGTTCTATTATATGCTGGTGTTGTTGAAGAAAACAAACTTTTACAAACTTGTAAACGAAAGTGAGTATTCCTAAAGGAGAACTGACACTTCTGGAAAACAACAAAACAGCCTCCCACTTTAGAAATGTTTCTAAGAATTCACGCGCTGCCAACCAAGATTCCTAACTGAAAGTGGATTTTCTTATCGTTTCATGAAATCAAAGCTCTAAATTAAACATTGCACAAAGGGTGAAGCTCAGTTTCAGCGTTTGTCAGGGAATATTGGCAGAGGTGGACTTAAAGAACAATGGACAACAGTTTGAATTAGTTAATGTGTCTGCGGAGCAAAGAGCACCTCCATTATAATTATTCCACCCTCTTCCTTTTGTAATCTTGTGTACTTTGCACACTCCGTGCTCCTCTTATTCGCCACCTGCATAATTAATTACTTGTGCAAATTTATCTGCTTAGGGAATATAAATGTTCTAATTAATTGTATTAACTTAATTATATCCCTTTCTTTGCATTTTACATCAGGGCAGTATTGAGAATTGTATTCACTTTGTTGATACCAAAATCGAAAATGATACGTCAAATTAAAATGTCATTCTTGGTCTCGTACAAAATTTACAATTTCGGCAAAAATATGGGCAGTTAAGAAATATTTGCAATTGGAAAAGTATTATGAAGAGATCAGTATTAATTTTAAATGGAGGTATCAGGCGAAACATTAGAAGAACGAAAAGAGGAGAAAATAATTTTTTCGAAAAGTCAAGTTTTTTTTTTTCAAAAACACACCACGAGGGCTTACAGCCTTAATACTATCGTACCGTAGTTGTCGACAAGGAGGAAAGAGGCAACTTGTTAATTATGGACTTGAAGGTTTGGAGGTTCGGAGGAGAAGGAAAAACATGTGCCGGTAAAGAATTCCACAATTTGGAAGTCCTCGGGACAAAAGAGCGGGCATAACAAGATGTTCTATGTCTGGTGACCTGGACAGTAAAAGAGTGCATTCGCTGTGTTCCCCTGGTAGGTCTGTCGGGGGCAGCAGGTGGAGGAACTATGGAAGAAAGCTCCTCTGAGCAGTGCCCGTGCAGATATCTATAAAAGAGAGAGAGAGAGAGAGAGGTCACCAACGTCACGTCGGTGGGCAAGGGATGGCAGCCTTTGGGTTAGGGTAGGGTCAGCGATGAGACGTATAGCTCTCTTCTGAATAGAGTCCAGGATAGCGAGTGTAGAAGCGGCAGCAGCACCCCAGATGTGGGAGCAGTATTCGAGGTTTGATCTTATTTGCGAAGTATATAAAGCATAGAGTTTAGCTGGTGAAAAATATTTGCGAGCCCGGAAGACGAAACCTAATTTCTTAGCAGCCGCTTCTGCAATTGATGTGACATGTTGATGCCAATCGAGATTTCGATCCACAGAGATGTCAACAAGTGAAAAGGACTCATTACTTTGAATAACTTGGTTGTTTATTGTGATGGGTCTAGGGCTCGTGTATCTCTTATGAGAAAGAAAGCAAGACTGTGATTTGGTGGGGTTGAATTGTACAAGATTTATACTTCCCCAGTCTAATATTTTTTTGGTGATCCACGGAGATAGAACCCTTCATGAGTCTGCGATCCTCATCTAATTGGGCTAAAGAGGCTTAGAATATTGTATATTTGAGTGGAGGGTGCTGTCGTCCGCGTAACTGTGAACTGGGTTGGATGTGATAGAGAGGGGGTCATTGATGTGGAGAAGAAACAAAGTAGGGGATAAAGCTGAACTCTTGCATTAATTGGATACAGTTTAGAGGAATGGCCATCCACGACAACAGAAATGCTCTGGTTGGAGAGGAAATTTGCTGTCCACGTACAGAGTTTTGGTGGTAGGCTATAGGCCGGTAGTTTATTAAGCAGCGCTGCGTGCCAGACCTGGTCGAATGCTTTGGATATGTCTAGAGCGACAATCTGGGATTCACCGTGTAGTTCCATAGACTTGTTCCAAGAATGGGTGACAAAGGAAAGGAGGTTAGCAGTTGATCTGCGCTGACGGAATCCATACTGCGTGTCGTGGATTAGACTGTGTTTTTCAAGAAATTTTTGTAATTCGGTGTTTATATACTTTTCCATCACTTTAGAGATGACTGAAAGGAGAGAAATAGGCCTGTAGTTGCTAGGAAGCGCTTTCGATCCTTTCTTGGGGACGGGTTTTACTCGAGCAGTTTTCCAGTTACTAGGGAATATGCCTCTATTGTAAGATGTCTAAAACAGATGAGTCAGGACAGGAGCAAGTTCTGGTGCGCATTTTTTGAGAACAATTGCTGGGATCTCGTCAAGGCCAGGGGCTTTCCTGGTATTAAGAGAAGAGAGCATCTTTCGTACCTTCTTAGTGAATTTTCTTAAAAAAAAATTCACTAATGAGGAGATCCCGACTTTTGAATTTTGAAAAAATTTCTTCAAATGTGCGCTAATTAGGCTCCCCAGAAAACATATCCGGGGTCAGTTTCAATTTTTATATGTTTATATATATATATATATATATATATATATATATATATATATATATATATATATATATATATATATATATATATATATATATATGTATCACACCGATAACTCAAAAAATAATTTTCGTAAAAAATCAATAAAGCTCAATATGTCTGTTATTATATAAGATATGAAAAAAAAATTGTATATATTAATTATAGGGTGTCTTGAACTACATCTTAAAATAATATTTCTACAATCACAGGGTGGCCCATAAGTCGTTGGTGATACAAATTTCCTTTTTTTTTAATCAAACACGCCTTATGTTATTGTATTTTTGCATTTTCCATCGAAATATAATGCATGTTTGTAAGAAAAGAAATTATCGACGCAGCAAGTGCGTTATGGTAGCGAATTTTGATCAAATGTTTCATATTTGAACAGCTCAATTTGCTATTAAGCTATAAAGTTGAACAAGAAACGTGTTTTTTCGGGAACACTTTAAGTTTACTTTTGGAAATTTTTGTACATTTTCACACAATAAAGTTATTTTGATGAAACATGCCACATTGTTTTTACTATATAGGTTATACTGGTAACCAAATTTGATGCCTGCTTTCTTAAAAAAAAAACATATTTGTTATTAAAAACATTTTTATGAAAATTCACTACCATAACGCACTTGCTGCGTCCAGAATTTTTAGTTTTGAAAATGATATCAGTCATTTTAGGTGCGATATTGGTGACTGTTGGTGGTTGAACATTTGGAGGTGGGTTGAGAGTAGAATTGCCGGCGAACAACGAGGCAAAAAGTTCAGTCTTGCCCAGGGCGGTAGAAACATTTTCATCCCCTGAAACAAGAGATGGGAACGTGCTCTTGCAGAAATTATTCCCAATAGATTTAGCAAGAGTCCAGAAGGGTTTGCTGCCGTTGGAGCTTAAGAGGACTTTGTTTTTGATGTGGTTATTAAACAAGTTTTTTGTCTCAGAAAGAATGCGGACATAGCGGTTTCTTGCGTCGTTAAATGCTTGACGGTTTTCTTGACTGGGATTGTGTAGAAGCTTTTTGTGAGCGCTGACCTTTTTAAGTCTGACCTTGTCACAGGATTTAGAGAACCAGGGCTTTTGAGTGGCTGAAGAGGTTTTCTGTGTACATAATTCCATGCCAGCTTGGTTGTTGAATTTGGAGTGTTGTCAAGCAGTTTTGAATGCATCTATCTATATAAAATTTTATTAATATTCACCACAAGTCTCTAGATTTTCGCAAAACCGTCAGACAATTATGCAGTAGAAGTTGACAAAAGTGCACCTCAGAAAAATCATACCTTCTTTAATGTGTAAATAGTATGTTTTAGCGAGAGTGGATCTTTTGAACAGTATTTTGCCAGCCGTCCACGTCTTGTGAATTTTTCTCTATTGCCACTGTTCCTAGATAAGATGCAATTTTGTTGTTTTAAATCACTAGACTTAACCAAATTTGTATAGTACTAACTGAGAATCTAAGACACATCACCATTGTGGGAGCTGGTTTCTTCAATTTCCATTATTGATGATTTAGTGGAAAATACTAGTGGGGTCCATAATAATGTGGATTGTTGACAGTTAGCAAAAAGGTATTGTAATAAAAAGTTATTCCCGGAATAACATATTCTTAGAAACGTTGCTAAGTAAATAGTAAATTAAACATAAATAAGTTAAGTAAGGCCAGATGCATTCTCACAACAATTAGAACCGCAGACCGGTTACGATCTAATTAGAGCTCGTCAGTACGGCATACTAATTGTAGCGAAAATACACCTATAAAGTAAAACGGCTATAGTAGCCAGCCTTCCAACACTAAGTGAGTGGTGAGACACGAAACAACGTGCCGCCACTTAGTTGCAGAACCAAGTAGTATGTTGTCACGCCAGCTCCAAATAACACAAAATGTGAAAAAATAGAGAGTGTATACAACCAACTAACGATTTAGAAAATTGTCAGCACTGGCCCATTTCTACCCTAATATAGGGACAAAGTATGTAAGGCTGGATGCATTCTCACAGCAATTAGAACCGTAGACCGGTTTCGCTCTAATTAGAGCTCGTCAATACAGCATACAAATTGTAGCGAAAATACACCTATAAAGTAAAACGGCCTTCCAACACGAAACAACGTGCCGCCACCTAGTTGCAGAACAGCAGTTAAAGAGCTCTAATTAGAGCGAAATTGGTCTACGGTTCTAATTGTTGTGAGAATGCATCTAGCCTTAGATACTTTGTGCCTATATTAGGGTAGAAATGGACCAGGGCTGACAATTTACTAAATCGTTAGTTGGTTGTATACACTCTCTATTTTTTTACACTTTGTGTTATTTGGAGCTGGCGTGACAACATACTACTTGGTTCTAAAACTAGGTGGCGGCACGTTGTTTCGTGTATCACCACTCACTTAGTGTTGGAAGGCTGGCTACTATAGTGATAAATAAGTTAAATATATTTTTGCCACAATATATTTTAAAGCAGTCAATTAATTAATAAACTTGTGTATTTCGATGTTTCATCTCATCCCGCTTGATAAGATAAGGTTAAAATTCTAATCGGCTAGGAAATTTTTTCCAGTTTTCCAAACTATATAAAAGGTAGGACACTGTGGGTCATTCTTAATCTTGAAGCAAAACACTTGCTAAGAAGTGACCACCAGTTTTACCGTATTCCGTATCCGTCTAATAAGTTGGGCGCATCATGCTACGCTCCGCACCGATGCCTACTCTCTGCCAGTGTCCAATGATAAGAACCGTTTCGTTTCAGCCGTGTTTTGCCTTGCTGAATACTCAACTTCAATAGGTGGGAAATCGCTCGTCTAACCAAATTTGTGGTAATTGTAATGTTTTATTGAATTTTCGTAAAAAAATTCACTAATGGGAAGATTACGACTTTTGAATTTCGGAAAAATTTCTTGAAATGAGCGCGAAGTAGGACCCTTAGAACCCATGTCCGGGGTCAGTTCCAATTTATATATATATATATATATATATATATATATATATATATATATATATATATATATATATATATATATATATATATATATATATATCTATACATATATGTATGTATGTATTTTTTTTCAACAACACACCACGAGGGCTTCAGCCTAAATACTATCGTACCGTGGGTGTCGACAAAGAGGAAAGAGGCAACTTGCTAATTCTGCACTTGAAGGTTTGGGGGTTCGGAGGTTCGGAGGAGAAGGAAAAACGTGCGCCGGCAACGAATTCCACAACTTGGAAGTCCTCGGGACACAAAGAGCGGGCATAACAAGATGTTCTATGTCTGGTGACCTGGACAGTAGAACGGTACATTCGCTCTGTTACCCTGTTGGATCTGTTGGGGGCAACAGGTGGAGGAACTATGGAAGAAAGCCCCTCTGAGCAGTGCCCGTGAAGATATCCTTAAAAGAGAGAGAGGTCACCAACGGCACGTCGGTGAGCAAGGAATGACAGCCTTTGGGTAAGAGTAGGGGCTAAAGCTGAACCTTGAGGGACTCCTGCATTAATTGGATACAGTTTAGAGGAATGGCCATCCACGACAACAGAAATGCTCCGGTTGGAGAGGAAATTTACTGTCCAGGTACAAAGTTTTGGTGGTAGGCCATAGGCCGGAAGTTTATTAAGCAGCGCTGCGTGCGAGATCGGGTCGAATGCTTTGGATATGTCTAGAGCAACAATCTGGGATTCACAAAATGACAAAGGAAAGGGGGTCGGCAGTTGATCTGCGCTGACGGAATCCATGCTGTCTATCGTGGATTAGACTGTGTTTTTCAAGAAATTTCTGTAATTCGTGCTTGTATACTTTTCCATCACTTTAGAGACGAATGAAAGGAGAGAAATGGGCCCGTAGTGGCTAGGAAGCGCTTTGGATCCTTTCTTGGGGACGGGTTATACTCGAGCAGTTTTCCAGTTACTAGAGAATATGCCTCTATTGTAAGATGTCTGAAATAGATGAGTCGGGACAGAAGCAAGTCCTGGTTCGCATTTTTTGAGAACAAATGCTGGGATCTCGTCAAGGCCAGAGGCTTTCCTGGTATTAAGGGAAGAGAGCATCTTTCGTACCTTTTTAGTTTTGAAAATGATATCCGTCATTTTATGCGTGACATTGGGGACTGCTGGTGGTTGAACATTTGCAGGTGGGTTGAGAGTAGAATTGCAGGCGAACAATGAGGCAAAAAGTTCAACCTTGCCCGCATTTTTCGTCCCAGTTCGCGGAGTTGTAGTGCCAAACGATACGTGGGTGTGATGACTGTGTGACGTCGGTTGCATTGCGCAGGAAACAGTGACCATGATGTGGTCTCATCGACCAAGAGGGACAGTGACTGCTGTCTTATAGCATTCAGGTTTTGTAGTAAGAAGGAGATCCAAGGGATTTGAGCTATGTGTTGGGATGCGAGGAAAGTAAGTAGGTTGCTGAACCATATTGGCTAAAGGATTGCTGACTGTAAAGGCCTCCGCTGCTCTCCTTTGTGGATTAGTTTTTAAAGATCCTAGCCATTCTTTATTATGGACATTGAAGTCACCAAGAAAAGTGACCTCGGAGGAAGGATATTCAGAAATAAGATGGTCGGTTTTTTCAGAAAGGTTGTCGAAGAGCTGGACAAAGTTGTTGTCAGAAGGTGTCCGCTAAATGCAACAGATGAATTTAGTTGCAGCACTGAGAGAGAGTTTTTTCCATAGTATGTGTTTTCTTCCAGCTTCTGAATTGGAGAACCTGGTGCAAGGTAGATTGCTACGGACGTATGCGCACACGCCTCCATGCAACTTAAAGGGAGTAAGGAGCTTATATCCCGGGAAATTAAGCTGATTAGTTGCTGTTTTGGCACTGAGTTGGGTTTCGGTGAGGAAGAGGAGTTGGGGCCTATTAGCCTGGAGGAAATGGTGGACGGAATTCAGGTTAGAATTTAGGCCACATATATTCGAGAAGTATATGTTAAATCTTGATGCCGGCGCCCCCTGCACACTCCTCTCCCAGAGATCCGAATGGAGGGGTCTTTTATCTCCGGAATCTTTTGTACAAGGGGGAGCCATCATCATTTTTGTTCGCAATGGAAACCGACTCATACACCAGAACCGGAAACCTCCGTTGCGACTTCACCGGCCCCTTGATGTAAGGGGTACTATCAAGTAAAGAAAAAGTCCACTACCACTTGAAGGAGAGCTCAGCTTTGTCAAGTACAGAATGTCAGACATACAGAATCAGGCAAAGCTGAGCACTTTAGCGAAACTGCAGCAATTATACATATACATTCTATAAAATAGTGTAAATCAATTTATTAATTTACCTAAGTTTCAGTTGTTTAGTGTATCCAATAAATCTTGTTTTCTTTGTAAGGAAGTGTTTGAAAGCTTCACAAATTAGGGTTTTATTTATTTAAAGTATTTACATTTTTTCACCGTATTAGAGCACATGGCAATACTTAACTTATTACCTCAGATGTTGGTCCTTCGGTCCAAATATCTGCCCCGGTCCAGTCGGGAATGCAAATTGTGTTAATTATTGAAAAAATGGAGTGAAATATTCAAATGTAAGGATATTAAATACACGTAACTCGTTCATTTAATAAAATCACATTAAAATTCCCAACATAAATTGTAGTTTAACTGCAGGTCTATCTGTGTAATTTGCATGAATATTTTACATGCCCATTTCTGATAAGCCAGGAATGTTATCTTTTGCCTACCAAATGTAATTTAAATAATACAGTTCCGAGCATTTGACACAAAATGATTATCCCCGGCGTATAATTGTTGGAAATATATATTCATCTTGACGTTGATTAATGGAGGCTCACATTGGCAAAGGAGAAGTAGTTAACTAGGGTGTAGAAAACGTTATTTTTTGCTTGGGTCGCACCTCAGAGTAACACGTAGAAAGCAGATTACAGCATGGCTATTATTTTTCCCTGGTAATGCCCTCAAGAAACGTTTTTTCGTGTGTTTTAGGGAACGGTGCACGTGAAATATTCTTTAATTTCCTACGGAAAATTGCCGAAGATTAGCTGGGGTTGTAACAGCCCGAAGTGAGAGGATTGTTTTTTTATTCATTCTAGTTACAGAGACCGGAAATGTAAAAATGGTCGGTTTTAAAATAGCATTTTTCATTCCATATTTTAACGCCTGGGTATTACTAACTAGCTCTTTAAGTTAACGTATGCGTGAGGATGTCATCTTTTTTACAAACATGTGTGTTTCTCTAATATCTGGGAACATTAATAAACTAGGGACGATGTAATTTGCTGACCAAAATAAATGTTGCCGACCGAGGCTTTAATCTTTAAGGATTTCTTTGATATTTCATATTTTGTATCCTAATGTTGATGCCTTTCTGCTACCGACGTTTCACAAAAAAAAACTTAATATTTAAGGGTAGTTTACTCTTGAGGTTTTTTCGCTTTTTAGTGCGACCAGAGAAAGTATGAATGCGACCAAGCTATAAATTTACACAGAATCACTGCTGACTACTGTCTTTCTGCTACCAAAGTTTCACAAAAAAATATTCATATTTAAGGGTATTTTACTCTTGAGGTTTTTTCGTTTTTTAGTGCGACCAGAGAAAGTATGGATGCAACCAAGCTATAAATTTACACAGAATCATTGCTGGTAACTGTATTTTTGCTGCCAAAGTTTCACAAAAAAATATTCATATTTAAGGGTAGTTTACTCTTGAAGTTTTTAAATTTTTTAGTGCGACCAGAAAAAGTATGAATGCGACCAAGCTATAAATTTACAGAGAATCACTGCTGCTAACTGTCTTTTCGCTACCAAAGTTTCACCAAAAAACAGTCATATTTAAGGGTTGTTTATTCTTGAAGTTTTTTCGTTTTTTAGTGCGACCAGAGAAAATGTGAATGCGATCAAGCTATAAATTTACACAGAATCACTGCTGGTAACTGTCTTTCTGCTACCAAAGTTTCACAAACAAATATTCATATTTAAGGGTAGTTTACTCTTGAGGTTTTTTCGTTTTTTAGTGCGACCAGAGAAAATGTGAATGCGACCAAGCTATAAATTTACACAGAATTACTGCTGGTAACTGTCTTTCTGCTACCAAAGTGCCACAAAAAAAAAATTATATTTAAGGGTAGTTTACTCTCGAAAATACCTCAAGAATAAACTACCCTTAAAGATGAATATTTTTTTGTGAAACTTTGGTAGCGGAAAGACAGTAGTGAGCAGTGATTCTGTGTGAATTTATAGCTTGGTCGCATTCATACTTTCTCTGGTCGCACTAAAAAACGAAAAAACCTCAAGAGTCAACTACCCTTAAATATGAATATTTTTTTGTGAAACTTTGGTAGCAGAAAGACAGTAGTCAGCAGTGATTCTGTGTAAATTTATAGCTTGGTCGCATTCATACTTTCTCTGGTCGCACTAAAAAACGAAAAAACCTCAAGCGTAAACTACCCTTAAATATAAATATTTGTATGTGAAACTTTGGTAGCAGAAAGACAGTTACCAGCAGTGGTTGTGTGTAAATTTATAGCTTGGTCGCGTTTATACTTTCTCTGGTCGCACTAAGAAACGAAAAAACCTCAAGAGTAAACTACCCTTAAATATGAATATTTGTTTCCGAAACTTTGGTAGCAGAAAGACAGTTGCCAACAGTGATTCTGTGTAAATTTATAGTTTGGTCGCATGCACATTTTCTCTGGTCGCACTAAAAAACGAAAAAACCTCAAGAGTAAACAACCCTTAAATATGAATATTTTTTTGTGAAACTTTGATAGCAGAAAGACAGTAACCAGCAATGATTATGTGTAAATTTATAGCTTGGTCGCATTGATACTTTTTCTGGTCGCACTAAAAAATGAAAAAACTTCAAGAATAAACTACCCCTAAATATGAATATTCTTTTGTGAAACTTTGGTAGCGGAAAGGCAGTTACCAGCAGTGATTCTGTGTACATTAATAGCTTGCTCGCATTTATACTTTCTCTGGTCGCACTAAAAAACGAAAAAACCTCAAGAGTAAACTACCCTTAAAAATGAATATTTTTTGTGAAACTTTAGCAGCGAAAAGACTGTTACCGGCAGTAATTCTGTGTAAGTTTATAGCTTGGTCGCATTGATACTTTTTCTGGTCGCACTAAAAAATGAAAAAACTTCAAGAATAAACTACCCCTAAATATGAATATTCTTTTGTGAAACTTTGGTAGCGGAAAGACAGTTACCAGCGGTGATTCTGTGTGAATTTATAGCTTGGTCGCATTCATACTTTCTCTGGTCGTACTAAAAAGCGAAAAAACCTCAAGAGTAAACTACCCTTAAATATGAATATTTTTTTGTGAAACTTTGGTAGCAGAAAGACAGTTACCAGCAGTGATTCTGTGTAAATTTATAGCTTGGTCGCATTCACATTTTCTCTGGTCGCACTAAAAAACGAACAAACCTCAAGAGTAAACAACCCTTAAATATGAATATTTTTTTGTGAAACTTTGGTAGCGGAAAGACAGTAGCCAGCAGTGATTTTGTGTAAATTTATAGCTTGGTCGCATTCATACTTTCTCTGGTCGCACTAAAAAACGAAAAAACCTCAAGAGTAAACTACCCTTAAATATGAATATTTTTTTGTGAAACTTTGGCAGCGAAAAGACTGTTACCGGCAGTGATTCTGTGTAAGTTTATAGCTTGGTCGCATTTATACTTTCTCTCGTCGCACTAAAAAACAAAAAAACCTCAAGAGTAAACTACCCTTAAATATGAATATTTTTTCGTGAAACTTCGGTAGCGGAAAGACAGTTACCAGCAGTGATTCTGTATAAATTTATAGCGTGGTCGCGTTCATACTTTTTCTGGTCGCACTAAAAAACGAAAAAACCTCAAGAGTAAACTACCCTTAAATATGAATATTTTTTTGTGAAACTTTGGTAGCTGAAGGATAGGTACCAGCAGTGATTCTGTGTCAATTTATAGCTTGGTCGCATTGGTACTTTTTCTGGTCGCACTAAAAAATGAAAAAAACTCAAGAGTAAACTACCCCTAAATAGGGGTGTTTTTCTATACTTTTCTGGTAGCAGATGCGGCTGGTAGGTGGCATCTAAGATATAGAGTTTCATGGAAAAGTTTAGTCTATAAGTAGTCGGTCAGCTAAAATAACTAACTTTGGTCAGCAAATTACTTTTCCCCAATAAAGGGGATACATGGGCATACGGGCGTTTTATTTCAGTGGTCTCAATGTACGGGGTCCATACAATAAGTAAAAAATATACAAGGTAGACTAAATAGATCTGAATGTGTCTAAACTGGGTGTGTGCACACTTTGAAAACTGCCAAGTGTGTCAATTAGTGTTTGGAGAATTTCAAGGTGACTTGAAATATCAGTTTTGCTCCAGCTACTGAAGAAGCCAGTAGCTATGGTTGGCGAGACGATCTAATTAGTCGTATTTTCGTGCTTTGAAGAGAGTACTATAAATTAGTAGGCACAACAAAACATTCTAGTTAACATGGTCTGTGTCCTTTAGCTCCGTATTGTCAGAGTCCTTATATTTTCCAGCCACTCTACGCAGTTTCGCATTTGTCCATCAAACTATTATCGAAATTAAGTGTCGTCAAAAAGGGGACTCCATATCGACTGTATTGCTGCTGTCAGCAATTACACACAACGATTAACTTTTTTTTCCCTAAAAGTCAAAATTACTTGGTGATGTTTAAACAAAGATTCTGTGACTGGTCTATGAGTAACAAATGCTGCATGAAGCGTCTTTAATAACGTCGTGAGTTTATGTTTTAAATGTTCCTTTTCTTAATTTGATTAAAATATTTGCAAACAAAATGCATTTGAAATAAACCGTACTTGTTACAAATGACAGTAGAAAGTTCACATACGACATTATGTCATAAACACTTGAATAAAAGGCCTTTGTTTTACAAACTTTATTTTTTTTAAAACTCTACGCGTCACACATCACGCAGCCATCTTCCGAGAAATCATTGTTTAATTTTCAGACAAGAACTTCAAACTAAAAAAAATTCCAAATTTGGATTTTGCATCTACTGTTCTAGTGATATCTACCAACAGCACCAAAAACCACAAGTCACAATATTTTCAGAGTAGAAACAGTGAAAACGGCAGAACCAACATAATCAGAAAACAAAGTGGAAGTATCACATGTCAATTTTCGTATTGTTTTTTAGTGAATTTTCTTTAAAAAAAAAGTCACCAAAGAGGAGATTGCGGCTTTTGAATTTTGAAAAAATTTCTACAAATGAGCGCTATTTAGGACTCCTGGAACCCAAATCCGAGGTCGGTTTCGGACTTTATATGTTTGTTTGTTTATATATATATATATATATATATATATATATATATATATATATATATATATATATATATATATTTATGTGTCACACCGATAACTCAAAAAATAATGCGCCGATGACGATCAAATTTAGTGACGTTTTGCAAGTGGCTTGGATAAGTTCGTTAGCCAGGAAAATCTGCCCAGTCGCAATAGATTAAACATTGCTTTGTTTTAATTAGACAGTCGGATTCCCCCATCTGTGCCAGTTCTGAGTTCACTTTTAATGTATCTAATTTAGATCACGTTAATTATAATGCATGTTTGTAAGAAAATTCGAGACGCAGTAAGTGCGTTATGGCAGCGAATTTTTATTAAAATCTGCCCAGTCCAAATAGATTAAACAATGCTTTGTTTTAATTAGATAGTCGGATTCCTCGGTCCGTGCAAGTTCTGAGCTGACCTTTATTGTATCGAATTTCGACCACGTAATTATAATGCATGTTTGTAAAAAAAGAAATTCTGGACCCAGCAAGTGCGTTATGGTAGCGAATTTTTATTAAATGCTTCAAATTTGAATAGCTCAATTTGCTATTAACCTATAAGTTCGTTGGCCAGGAAACTAGTTTTTCGGGAACATTTTAAGTTTATTTTCGAAACATTTTTGTACATCTTCAAACATAAAGTTATTTTGATGATATATGGTACATTGTTTCTACTATATAGTTCATACTGGTAACCAAATTTGATGCCTGCTTTATTTTAAAAACACATATTTGCTATTTAAAACATTTTTATGAAAGTTCACTAGCATAATGCACTTACTGCGTCCAGACTGACTAATTTTCGTGGAAAACACTTTATCGAATTTTCATTGGAAAAAAATGCTTATGACATCACCAATTTAAGACTTTAAAAAAATTTCCTCAGATGAGGAATATATATATATATATATATATATATATATATATATATATATATATATATATATATATATATATATATATAGGGGTGTGTGTGTGTGGATGTGTATGTATATTTTATGAATGCGATATGTGTATGGATTTCCTAAAACAAAGTTTTATAGATTAAATATGTGAAATTTTGTTACCATAACGTACTTGCTGCATCCAGGCTGTATACTACTACATGACTTACGATTGAAGTTGTCGATTATTTAATGAGCACAATAAACTGGTCATTAAGGAGTGGTAAATCCGATCTGATTGATTACGTAGTGGTAAACCAAATTCATATTTATCAAAGCATGAAAAATCGTATTATATACTTATTTTCTTGGCTTATGTTTTACAATTAGGTAAAGGCCTAGTCCATTTACTATGGTTGGAGAGAGAGAGAAATTTAGAAGCGGAAAACAATGTTATCCACGGTTAATGGCTTAATTAGTACAGCCTTTGATTTAGTGCCTTCGAACATCAAATGTGAACATTGAATTCGTTCTGGGTTAAATTGGATATGAGTAGTTGCTCACGGCCGCATAGCTCTCGACTAATTACCTCGACTAAGCCCGTTTAGAAAAAGTTTTTTAATAACTGCACCTATATTATATGTCCCGTAAAGTACAGCTGCAAATACAGAATGGTATTTACGCTTTGGAGATATTACTGCTCAAATCAATGAGTTATGACACAATTATAGTTTAGGTGAATTTTGTAAGAGAAAAATCACTAATGAGGAGTTTTCGACTTTTAGATTTTGAAAAAAATTGATCAGATAACTACAAACACCCCCTGAAACATATCTAGCGCGCAATTTCAAATATGTTCATTTAAGTCAAGTTTTCAAATATCGAAGTTTTTGATAAAAATGAAAAAACAGATTTCTAATACCATCCATGTTTCTGGAAATTGTAATGATACATAATGAGGTGACGTGATTTTAGAGATTTCAAATCGGATGACAGAACATAACACAATTGACACTTAGATTTAAAATTTAGTCAAAATTGCATCATTTACAGTGACAACTTTAGACTTATTTCTAAGACGGTTTTTACAATTTATAAAACAGTAAACTATTACTAACTAAGCTATAATTAGTGGAACACACTTATGGAATAAAATTCATTATTCAGCAAAAAATAGTTTTTGTGGAAAACGCTGAGACACGTGAAGTTTAATTTGTCGAACATTATTTTATAATCATAGTTTCTAAACTCCCACCATTTGACCCCACCACTTTATCAATTTTTTTAAAATAGCAACCCTACGGCTTTTCATCACAATTCGATGAATCACATTTTTATGAATGCGGAGATACCCCATATGTATGGTCTAATATTACAGTTTTCAATACAGGCTGGAAATTTAATACCGGAATATTAAAACTAAAGTTTACCCTGAGATTCAAATTTCGAAAATAAACTTAATAAAAACGTCCCTTTCTTATAATAAATGTTCAAAATGTTCTCCATTCACTTGCACACAACGAAATAATCTGCTCTGGAATTCTTCACTGACTCTTATCTTAAATTTTTTATCTTGTCTTTTATCTAAAACGTACTTGGTATCATTAACTACCAATTCTTGCAGTGTGAAAGGTGAAATTTAACAGTTCTGTTTTATTTTGTGGTGTATTGTGTTGAATGCACGGTCTCCTAATAATTTGGTCGTAATTTTGTTCCGATAATTTCAATTAATTTTTGGTTAATGATGATTGGGTATGGTGATATGTGTAGAAAACGGGCACAAGTTGTTAACCTATTTAATGAAAAACATCCAGATTTGCCCCCACTAACCCAGGGAACTGTGTCTAAGATACATTCACAGTTTCGTGATTATGGACACGTTAAGCCACTGCCTAGGAGACCTAAGTTTGTTGAAGAAGATGTAAAACTCAATATTTTATTGGCTTTTCAAGAAGAACCAACAACTTCTACCCGTCAAGTTGCATGTTAGTCAATCAACAGTTTTAACCTGTCTCAAAAACAAACAAAAATGCATCTCTCTAAACTATAACACGTTCAAGAGTTGGTTGACGGCGATTCTGATAGAAGACTGCAGTTTGTGAACAACTGCTGCACACGTTACATAGAAATCTTATTTCTTCTGCTGACGTTCTGTTTTCTGATCAAGCAAGATTGATTATGAATGGCGATGTAAACAGGCAAAATTCCAGACACTGGGCTGCCGAAAACCCCCACTGGATGCGACAAACACACACTCAGCGTCCTCAGAAGTTAAACGTTTGGGATGGTATCATTGATGATAACGTGGACCTGCTTTTGTAGAAAATCTAAACGGTCCAAGATATTTATAAATGCTAAGAGAACAGGTTGTCCCAATGTTAGCAGAGTTGTATCCAAATGTAATGGAACTTAATATTCCCCATGAAAGGATATGGTTTCAACAAGACAATGCACCGCCCCACTTTGCTCTTCAAGTACGGGAGTATTTACACGAAGACTTTCCACACAGATGGATAGGACGAAGAGGTTTCGTAGAATGGCCCGCTAGATCACCAGATCTTACACCTCTTGATTTCTTTTTATGGGGATACCTTGAAAACAGAGTGTATAAAACTCAACCTGCTGATGTAGATGATTTGAAAATGAAAATAACAACAGAAATTAGGACAATAAGTACACTTGGAGAACACCCAAATCACCACAACACATATTTCAGAGACCTTACGATCGTTTCGTTGACCAAGTCAACATCAGATGTTGACTTGGTCAACGAAACGATCGTAAGGTCAAATCCATTGTAAATCAAAATGGCTTTGTGTAAATTGTAAAACGTTACACAATTAACATGTATTATGGGATATACCTGCTAGTAAATACATGTCGAGTGTAGCTCAGTGTGTTAACTCCCTGTACATCGTATAATCGACTCCTATATGACGAGTTCTCATCCTAGTTAGTGACTTTACTTTTTACCAATTTTTTTTAGTGTCATTTCGCTTTACAGTTATCTAATCAGATTGTTGTTATTCCGATGAATTTTTTGGCGAGTTTTTGTAAAAAAAAATAATTTAATAAAGAAGAGATGAAAACTTTTAAAACTTAATTCAATTTGAATAGCATATCTGATTGTTTGTTCTCGCCCTAACTTAGTGAAACCGTTGCATGTGTAATAAAGTCGTAGACTTTCTCCGTGGTTTCACAAGTGCTTGTTTTAGTGAATTTTCTCAACCAAAAAGTCACTAACGAGGAGATCCCGACTTTTGAATTTAGAAAAAAATTCTTCAAATAAGCGCGAAGTAGGCCCCCTAGAACCCATATCAAGATTCAGTTTCAATTATATATATATATATATATATATATATATATATATATATATATATATATATATATATATATATATATATATATATATATATATATATAGGGTGAATAATTTACCAAAGTTTAGGTCTGTAAGTTTAAAGACAGAAAAGTTAGAGGAATTTAAAGAAAAAAATTAGGGTTTCCCTCAAAACGTAAAAAGTCGCGTTTGAAAGGTCAAAATTGGCAACATATAGGCAAATAACCTGAAAGGAATACTGATTATGTAAAGTGTGTTCTGCAAACCCTTAAGTTTCAGCTTCAACCATCATTGCCCTTCATTTTAATAAAATATTTCCAGAAAATTCATTTCAAATAGATGCTTTGGTTGTAGTTTTAGTGAAGTATATGGTTTAACGGTCTATAATTTTTAGCTAATTTTCATAGAAAAAATTCGTTAACAAGGAGACCGCGGCTTTTGAATTCTAAAAAGATTTCTTCAAATGAGCGCAAACTAGGCCCCCTAGAATCCATATCCGGGTTTACTTTCTGTTTACATATATACAGGTGATGCATTTCTACGGAAAAGCTCAATACAGTTGTTATTATGCAAGATACGAGTAAACATTATATACGTTACTTACAGGGTGTCTTGAGCTCCATCTTATAAAATTATTTTGACAATCACAGGCAGGCCCATAAGTCCTTGGTGATACCTACAATTTTCTTTTGAACATCCCTTGTTGCATGTTTGCATTTGTCATCAAAATACGATGCACGTTTGTAAAAAAAATTGAGACGCAGTAAGTGCGTTTTGGTAGCGAATTGGCATTAAATGCTTAAAAATTCAATAACTCAATTTGCTATTAGCCTACGGTTCGTCGGCGCGTCTTCGTGGCCGTGCGGGAAAGTTGATGACTTTCCAATACAGTTTCGGGGACGACGGTTCGAGACTCACCGGCGGCGGATGATTTTTCAAATCACTGTCATCATTGAGATCGAGCTCAAGGTGGAGGGTAGGTTAGTTTACATGAGCAAAAAGGGTCAGCAATGGCCTAATTGCCAGTAAGCATATTACCTTTGCCTTTACCTATGGTTCGTCGGCTAGGAAACGAGTTTTCTCGCAAACATTTTGATTTTATTTTCGAATATATTTGTACATTTTCAAACAAGTTATTTTCATAAAGTTGGTACATTGTTTCTACTATATAAGTTATACCGGTGACCAAATTGGTGCCTCTTTGCATTAAAGATACATATTTGCCATTAAAAAGATTTTTAAGAAAACTCACTTCCATAACGCACCTGCTGCGTCCAGATTTTTTTATAACACCAACCCGCGTACCCAATTTGGTTGGAATAGCGTTGTCATTTCGGGAAATACGAATTTTTGCTAAAGAAGGCAACATTTTCGCGAAAGAATTGGTCCACTTTTCCTGGCAAACAAACTTATTCAAGCCACATACAAGTATATAAACACACAATAACACCTAACTGTTAAAGAAATCAGCTGCTGCGGAGTAGAGACCTTAAAAAACAGAATAAAGAGCCCCACAGATTACATAACTCCTCATACACAAAACGGTTTTATAAAGCCATTTGCAACATACACATACAAGGCACATGTAACATTTTCTATTTCTCCAGAGGGCAATGTCGGGATATTTTCAGACTGCGCCACGTAATATATTGCATATATGAAAAAAGCATAATGCAGTTCCTTTCTTTCAACCTTACGTTGCAATATAACTTGGAAACTGCAGCGTATTCAGATCAGAGCTATTGAGGGAAAATTCACAATATAGACGAGCGTATTCGAGGGAAATCGTATTTGCTTAGTCAACTAGAATAATCGCGCAAAAACAGAGATGACAATCTGCGCCATTCTCTGAATCCAGTGACCATCATCATAACGTATAAAAAACAAGTGAAGCAGGGAATTTCATTTGCTTAATATTCCTCTGATGGCCAGTGTTTTCCTCCCACTTTATTGAAAAGCCATTCAACACAAACTCAGTATTCCAGTGGCACATTTCATAGGGTATTTGTTACCTTATAGAATAAAGAAATATCAGCGAAAACTGTCTGAATGGGTGTAGTTTCCATTTAGTTTCATTTATGCACCCTACATGCTCGGGATAACGGGGTCTTAGAAAGGAAAGTCGCTGAATTCAGAAACTGGGGAATGAAATTTGCTGAAACACAAGTACGAGTAGGTATTCCCAGTGTGTGTGGAGATTTTTCTCCAGGTCAATTTGGGAATTCAGACGCTTCAGAAACTTTTATTTCATTACTGAGGATAAAGTATGGTATCTGTTGCTAGATGGAGACATTGTTGCTCTGCCAGATACGATTAGATAACATTTGAAGACATCGGTCGTGAAACCGTTTAAGTGACAAAAACTTAGTTTTGCAGCAGAAGCGAATACAAATGTTTATTTATTCGTAAATAAATAATCATTCGGAAGTTTTGTGTGACAAAAAATATTATATAAATATAAAATGGAACTATCACTAACCACCGAAAATACTTCTTTAAATTACTTCCCCACCGTCACAACGTGTGGAAGTATCGTATCAGAGACAAAAATTTCTAAATTTTTCGCTTAAACGTCGTAAAAAGTAACAAAAGCTTGGACGCAGCAAGTGCGTTATGGTAGTGAATTTTCATAGAAATGATCTGGCACAAAATATTTTATTATAACTTTTTTTTCTTGTAACATAGAAACCAAATTTTGGTGTATAGTTTACTTTTTATATCGTAAACCTACCTACCAAATTTGGTTATCATAGATTTTTTATTTTTGAAGATAATTTTTTTTTTCAAATAAAAACTCCAAATTTATCCGGAAAACCTCATCCGATTGTTTCGATTAACGAACCTGTCAAAGCCATTAAGGTACATGCCAAATTTTATCAAAATCGGCCCATTATTCTTTAAGATAAAAATTCTTTTCGAATAAAAACTCAAAATTTGCCCAGAAAAGCTCGTCCGATTTTCCTGACTAACAAACTTGTCAAAGCCATTTACAAAAGGAAGGTAAATGCCAAATTTTATTAAAATCGGCCCATTATTTTTTTGAGATAAGAATTTTTTTCGAATGAAAACTCAAAATTTTCCCGAAAAACCTCTTCCAATTTTCCTGACTAACTTATCCAAGCCATTTACAAAAGAAAGGTACATGCCAAATTTTATCAAAATCGGCCCATTATTTTTTGAGTTATCGGTGTGATATATATATATATATATATATATATATATATATATATATATATATATATATATATATATATATATATATATATATATATATATATATATATATATATATTGATATGGTTACTAAAGGGGGCCACATATACATATATATACACACATAAACACATTTTACCACAAATTATACTAAACACAAACAAAAACTTACTTCTGGTGTGTGCAATGTCTTGCCAGCGAAAAATAATAACCATTTTTACAGGCATAACGTAAGACCTGATATAAAAAATTCAATCAAAATTGATTACGACATATATATGTGTTAAAAGGAGGCAAGGCAAGTGTAAATGTGTTGAACATTAGGAATGTATGACAAGTTTAATTAGATAGTGTAAGGTATTATTGTTTGCTAGCTGTTATGTAATTTAAGATGTTATTGTTTGTTAGAATTAAGGATATTGTTTGCTAAAAGTAAGAATGTCATGTAATCTAGATATAAGATACAAAGACTATAAAGCAAGAGAATGTAAATAATGGACAATACAAACTGTATAAGTAGTTTTTAGGTAGGTTAAGATGTTCATGTTGAGTAGAATTAGGGAATTTATGATGTTATTGTTGTTAGCTTTAAGAATAGTAAGATGTCAAAATTCGAGTGATAAATTTAGGAACGTCATGTCATAACCTAGACGTAAGTCAGGTGTTTTTATTTAGGACAGACGTCAAACTGACACTAAAATTATAGTTAGGTTAATTATTCTGTCATTGACTAACAACAATGAGAAGTATGTATCCGAGGAGATGATGGGAAAGAATTATTGTGTTAAAAATTTGTTAGGATATTTTATTTGAAAGAAGGCAGATAGCAGTTTTTTAATTAGTTACGCTGGCTGTAACTGATAGTCAGCGTGGAATTCTGTGTCTATTGACTAAGTGCCACAATACGGTAGAATAAATACAAACACCAATAGGTGTCGGTACCGTTAAAAATTTTTCTTTTTTTTTCTTTCCCTTTTATAGTGTAAAATTCAAATAGATATAAATAATACATAAGGTTTAGGTTTTTGTCATATATGTTAATTTAATAAATATTTAAGTTCTGTGAGCGTATAAGGACCTTTGCTTTATTTTCTTTAACATATATTTATAAGCATTTTGAGTAAAGATCATAGGGCAAAATTTAAAAAATTTAATCATACTTTTGGAAATAATAGTAAAAATTTTGATAGGACTTGAACCCACTAGCTAAATAAGCTCCCTGTTTTAAGAGTAAGTTAATTTCGTCCATGCTATAAATTTATTTGGGTCTCGGGCAGCAGTAAAAGCACAGGTGGATACACCAAGGTGTAAGTCATATACATATATATATATATATATATATATATATATATATATATATATATATATATATATATATATATATATATATATATATATATATCTAATACACATATATTTAAAATACACATTTTCACAATAAATTTCAGAGAGTATTTTACAGATAAGACCTAATCAAAAAACTAAGATACCTAATAACGATAATATAAAACCAAAAATAATTTTTTTCTATTTTAACAATTGCAACCCAATCGTGGGACCTAAAAACCTCAGCAAAAACCACAAAACTATATCAATATATATATATATATATATATATATATATATATATATATATATATATATATATATATATATATATATATATATATATATATATATATATATATATATATATCAATATATATATATATATATATATATATATATATATATATATATATATATATATATAAACATATAGAAATTGAAACTGACCCCGGATATGGGTTCTAAGGGTCCTAGTTCGCGCTCATTTGCAAAAATCGGGAAAAATTCAAAAGTCGGGATCTCCCTATTAGTGAATTTTTTCTACGAAAATTCACTAAAACATATAGAAAACATGATCTGGGAACTAAAATGTTTTGTCTGTCGGTCTGTACGTCTGTCTGTTTGTAGCCACAATAACTTTAGAACGAATTGAGATAACGGTTTCAAATTTGGTATACAGTTAGCACCCCACAAGCGAACTGTTCGGATTGTTTTTGGGTACAATCGCTTTAGGGCTTAGGGGATGAAAGGGGCTGATTTGGTGAAAACTGACATTTTTTTGTTAATTTCGAGTAATATAACGTTTCAGGGTTTATTTATTAAAAAACTTTTAATTCCATCTGGTTCTCTGTGCTGATATAAAATTAGAGGATAAATGTGAGGGGGTGAAATATTGTTGACAAAGACTTTGAATTTTTTGGTTAAAACGGCGTAAAAATCCTCAAAGCACATAGAGAAATTGATTCTGGAAAGAACATTTTTTGTCTGGCGGTCCGTCGGTCGGCCGGTCTGTCGGTCTATCGGCTTGTACGTCTGTCTGTTAATAACGAACGAATTGATATATCATCTTCAAATTTGGTAGTCTTCCTATTACTTCACCATTTTTTGAGATACGCCCTCGTAACACTATAAAAAACTCACCCGGTAGCCGGAGTCAAAATAAATAACTAGCAAACAAGTGTATTTGTTAACAAAATACAATATTCTAATAAAATACAGCAGTCCAACAATAATATAGCATACCTATCTATCTACACTAAAATCTGAATAAAGAAGGCAAACACACAAACACTCAAAAAGTAGCTTAATACTCGAGTTAGAATATAAACCTACATTATATACACTGGGTATCTTAAAATGTAGACCTAACTATCTGTGAGTTGTGTGGTGGAGCTTTATCTTGTTGATACCAAACTTCTGCAGCTTCGTGTTCATGCAAGGATTTCAGCGCTGGTATTATTACTTGCTGCAGAATGCGACAATATCCAGGACCTGTGAATCCTGCACGTTTAGAATTCGTTCCTACCTTTTAGTGAATTTTCTTAAAAAAAATTCACTAATGAGGAGATCCCGACTTTCGAATTTTGAAAAAATTTCTTCAAATGAGCACTAATTAGGACCCCTGGAACCCAAATCCGAGGTCGGTTTCAGACTTTATATGTTTATATATATATATATATATATATATATATATATATATATATATATATATATATATATATATATATATATATATATATATATATATACAGTGTGGAACAGCCAAATGGAATAAATTCGATAACGGATAAATGAGGGCGTGTTGGGAAAAACGCTTGGACACGTCGATTTGTATTTTTAACTGCGCATCTTTTTCAAGAAAAAAAAATTATATAGGGTGCGTCATGTGACAGTGGCCAATACCAACTTTCTTATTTTAAATACAAGCCCCTGTATATTATTAATTTTTTGGATTCTTCAGAAAATTCTAGACATAATTCATGTACAATGTTCTATACCTATCTTCAACTGTTTCGGAAATATTAAGTATTTTCAGATTTATTACAAAAATTAACATTAAAAATAGAAAATTATTTTATTTCACAAATTCGCTACATTGCATTCAATACTTATTTCCCATTCAGCTCTTGATAATGAGAAAGTAAACAAAAACCATTCCTGCGTTTCTTTTTACTGATATGAAATGAAACAAAAACAAAAAGAGTTTTCTTTCTGTTCGTATAAAACTCGTAGCCTTAGCAACTTGTTGTCTGCCTGCATGGCAGTAGTGATTAGTGTCAGTGCTATTGTCGTTTGAATTTCGTTAACTGTACGTAATAATATCAGAAAAATGGTTCATTTAACAGAAATGCACAAAATAACCATTCTACAAATGATTGGTTATGGAGATAACACACGGACACAGATGGAAGTGTCTCGCTTATTTCACGAAAAATTTCCAAATTTGCCGCCTGTATCCCAAGGAACAATTAGCAAAATAGAAAAGCAGTTTCGCGAGCTTGGTCATGTGAGACAGATAAAAAAAGTAGCTGCCAATGCAGTAAGTGATGATACGAAATTGGATATTACGCTTGAGTTTCAAGAAAACCCACATACTTCTGGTCGACAAGCAGCCCAACTATTCAACGTTAGCCACACAGCAATTTTTCGAACATTAAAGGAAAGTAAAATGCATCCCTATAAAATGATACCAACTCAGGAGCTCATGGAGGACGATTTCGATAGGAGAACGTATTTTTGTGAACAAATGATGGCAAAGTTAGATAACAATGTGATCCAATTAGAAGATGTTTTGTTTTCTGATGAGAGCACATTTACACTTCACGGTCATGTTAATCGTCAAAATTGCCGCTATTGGTCTAATGAGAATCCTCATTGGATGAGAGAGGAACATACGCAATATCCTGAAAAAGTTAATGTTTGGGCAGGAATTGTTGGAAATCATATCGTAGGTCCCTTTTTCATTGATGGCAACTTGAATGGGGATAAATATTTAGAACTGCTCCAAAATAATGTCATGCCAACTTTGGCAAACTTATATCCAGATCCAGCAAACCCACAAGTTCCTGCCAATAAAATATGGTTTCAGCAAGATGGAGCACCGCCCCATTACCAAATCAATGTCCGGCAGTACCTGAACCAAATTTTTCCAAATCGGTGGATAGGGAGGCGCGGATCGATAGAATGGCCAGCACGATCTCCTGATCTGTCGCTATTAGACTACTTTTTGTGGGGATATGTCAAAAGTATTGTATACAAAACTAAGCCCCTCAACTTAGATGACTTAAAAAGACGAATCACGCTTGCGATTAGATCAGTCACGCCTGAGATGTTGAGTAATGTTAGAAGACATTTCTATACCAGATTAGCATGTTGCCAAGATTTTCGTGGCGAGCATTTTGAACATTTACTATATTGACATTAATTTTTTTTTGTTTTTTTAAATTATTAAGAAATAATCAGTATTTCTTATTAGAATTTGTGAAATAAAATAATTTTCTATTTTTAATGTTAATTTTTGTAATAAATCTGAAAATACTTAATATTTCCGAAACAGTTGAAGATAGGTATAGGACATTGTACATGAATTATGTCTAGAATTTTCTGAAGAATCCAAAAAATTAATAATATACAGGGGCTTGTATTTAAAATAAGAAAGTTGGTATTGGCCACTGTCACATGACGCACCCTAAATAATTTTTTTTTCTTGAAAAAGATGCGCAGTTAAAAATACAAATCGACGTGTCCAAGCGTTTTTCCCAACACGTCCTCATTTATCCGTTATCGAATTTATTCCATTTGGCTGTTCCACACTGTATATATATATATATATATATATATATATATATATATATATATATATATATATATATATATATATATATATATATTATATATTTTATGTGTCACACCTATAACTAAAAAAATAATGGACCGATTTTAATAAAACTGGGTGAGTACCTTCCTTTCACAAGTGGCTTAGATAAGTTCGTTAGCCAGGAAAATCCGCCGATGTTTTCCCGGAAAAATTTGTGTTTTCTTTCGAAAAAAATCGAAAAAAATTTATTTCTCCGGAATTAACAAAGTAAGGGCAACCAAATTTTACACGAGGGTTTATATCATTATGGGTAAAATACCTACGAAAATTTAGCTCTGTAGGTTAAGGGACAAAAAAGTTACAGGCATTTAAAGAACAATAAATTTGGGTTTTCCTCAAAACGTCAAAATCGCGATTTTAAACGTCAAAATTGGTGAGTACCTTCCTTTCGCAAGTGGCTTGACTAAGTTAGTTAGCCAGGAAAATCCGCCGAGGTTTTCCTGAAAAATTTTATGTTTTCTTTAGAAAAAAAATTATATCTCCAAAATTAACAAAGCAAGGGCAACCAAATTTCATACGGGTTTATATAATTATATGCAAGTTACCTACCAAAATTTAGCTCCGTAGGTTAAAGGACAAAAAAGTTACAGGCATTCAAAGAAAAATACATTTGGCTTTTCATCAAAACGTCAAAATCGCGATTTTAAACGTCAAAATTGGTAATATTTAGGCAATGAACCTGACACTAATATTAGCTATGGAAGGAAAATGTCTCAAGAATAATGTTTTACAAAGCCTAAAGTCTTAGTTTCAATCGTCATTGTCCTTCATTTTACTAAAATATTCCCACAAAATTCATTTCAAATAGACCCCTTCTCTGATGTTTTGGCTGTCGGTTTAGTTAAGTTGATGCTTTCGCTGTAGGTAGGTTTAGTGAAGTTTATGGTTTAACGGTCTATAATTTTTAGCTAATTTTCGTAGAACAAATTCGTTACTGCATTTTAGCATATTTTATCGAAATATGATGCATGTTTGTAAGAAAAAAGCTGGACACAGTAAGTGCGTTTTGGTAGCAAATTTTCATTAAATCCTCTAAATTTCAATAACTCATTTGCTATTAACGTAAGTTTTGTTGGTTAGGAAACCAACATTTAACTGTATTTTCGGAAAATTTTTGTATGAACGCAGCAAGGGCGTTTTGGTTGCGAATTTTCATTAAATGTTTCAAATTTCAATAACTCAATTTGCTATTAACCTAAGGTTCATTGGCTAGGAGACCAGTTTTCTCAGAAACATTTAAAGTTTATTTTCCGAAAAGTTTTGTGCATTTTCAAATAATTATTTTGATAAAATATGATACACTGTTCCTACTATATAGGTTATACCGGTAACCAAATTGATGCCTGCTCGCATTAGAGCGATATATTTGTAATTAAAAACATTTTTATGAAAATTCACTTCCATAACGCACTTGCTGCGTCCAGAGTTTTATTTTTTTTTAATCTTACCATTATTACTGATATGAATAAAAAGGTCATATTTTCCAATTTAATTTCAATGAGTCTAAAAAATATTTTAATAACATAATGTACTAATACGCAAATGAAATTCAGTATTGATTAATATTATTGGTACCAACCTGTTAAGTTCTCATCATAAATGTTAAGGGCAAAAATTCTATTGTATTTTGCTGCGCAAAATACATTGAAACACCAACAGTCCTGAAAATTTCGTTCTTTAGTAATGTGACGATTTTCGTCCGACGAACAGTGACTGTTGTGATGATTGAACATGCCCCCCTTGAAAATTTTGACTCCACGCACCATATAATTTTTCTTGAGAAATTTTCATCTTGAGTTTTCAAAAGATACCATTCGCAGAATTCTACACGCCGGGAAAAATCCCCAGGTTCCAAATGGTATATTAAAGTGAAGGGAAATGGTGACCATTTGCTAATTTTTATAATTCTGTAAATAGTTCCTTTTGAAAGATGCAAATTTCCACTGCAGTCTCTGATTGACGCATGCGAATAAGCAGTAAAAAATGCCAAAATATTTATTTGTGTCTCATCGTTATCCAATAGCGGTTTATTTTTATTACCTTCTGAACGAAACCTTCCATTCTCAGAAGAATTTTTCAATATTGTTCTCATCATGTCAGGAGTTGATCTATGTATATCTGTAAATCTCTCTGCAAACACACGACATGTTCTGCTAACACTTCGATTACACTCCCCGTAAATAATAATTAAATTCAAAAAGTCATCGTTTGAGTAATTGAAGTGTGCCATTATTGTGGAAAATACTCTATTTTATTAAAATACAATTGACAAACGTACTTTACAGTACAACCAATAAGTTTACTGTCAGAGGATCACGTTTAAGATTTTCATCTCCTAGGCAACCTGATAAACTGACTAATAATTATTTCTTATCGCAAATAATGTTTAAATATCTTTAAATCGGTGGGACTTAGGTATAGGGAATACATAAACTAACGTTATAAAATATAAGGTGTTCTATTTATAATAAGAGAGTTATTAGGGTTTAAAGTAGTCACGATTGACCGGTTTATTTCAGACACCCCGTCTAACTTATACTAGCTTTAGTAAATTCCAAATATTTTGTGGTATATCAGAATTTGAATTTTAAAATTGCAATTCTTCAGGCTAAAAAATCAGAGAGATACAGGTGTGTAAATGTGACAATGTTTTTTAAGAAATTTTAGAAAAAAGTCAAATATCTCGAAAATGGTTAAGAACAATGACACAACATGTTAGTAAAACCTACCATAAATCTTGACGAGAAATATAGATCCCTAATAAAAAACACCATCTACCATTTGAAATAAGAAAGTTGACGTCTACTTCCGGTATAACCGGAAGTCCCATACTAACGTCAATATTTTCAGTGAACTGGAAATTTTGAGAAACCCACGTGCGTGAATTTTTAGAATAGAATAGTACTCCAGAAACGGCTACTGGAAGGTCTACGTGGGACACCCTGTATTATAATCAATGTTGGTAAAGTTACGAAATAATGTGCGATATACAAGTCGTTTTAGCAATGATAGACGAGAGGCATTGTTTGTGCTAGCTTCTGGTTCAATTCGAATCTACTTTTGTTGGAATTTTTTTTTAAAAATTTGTTACTATACTAGCCTTTCCTGCTGCCTTCACTTACCACAAGGAGCAGCTCGTATTTCTTAATACTGATTCTGCATTTATGGAGACCGAGTGCGAAGTGTAAATTGCAACCATAAAGCTACTGTTACCGGCGTGTCTAAGCCATAGACAAGAGAACAGGAGAACAAGCGAACCTCTTAGACTCGTGTAGCTAACAATGTTGAACATGAGTTCACGCCTTTCCACTGCTCCTCTTAATTTGATTAAGGTATCTCAAGACACGCTCGTGCCAATAAAACACCCGCAACACTCATAAATATTAAACGTGAACTTCACTTATTGCACTTGCATTCTCCATATTCATCAAGGTAGCTACCGTATGTAATCCAGCAGGCGGTGCCTCTGGAGGAATCCATATTTTCTAGGTGGAAACATGCAGAACATCCTCACGATTAACCATAACCAAGTAGTTGGTTGGTCCAATTTTTTTAGCGTAATAAATCACCGCAACAATCAATCAAGTCACTCATCATAACCTTAAATTAACAAAACATAATTTATTTACGGTATCTTCAAAGCCATACGTATTTTGTCCTATTAAGTCAGATACAGTGATACCTAACATTTTGGAAAACATCGTCCACGTAAAAATCTCTTTTGATAACTGTAGATGCCGTTGGTGACAGATATTCAAAATGTATTTGCCATTTGTTAACTGACAGGAGTCATGAGAGCAACGTGTACGTTCTGCGCATAACCTCGAAATCGACTCCGCTAACACCTTAGAATCTCACAATATAAAACAACTTCCTATATTCTAAGGTTAATACAAACAGTAGGTAAATAATAACCCAAATTTTAATTTTAAGATAACTTTAACAAGTACATTTGGCCGTCCACTGTGACTGTAGTATATTCTGATTCTAACATACAATCAAACAAATAAGAAAGTGGTTATGTACAATAGATTCAGGTACTGCGAACTAATATAAGTATAATACCTAGGGTACCTATATAATTATGGTTTTCTTTACTCTTAGCTTTTACTCCTTATGGAACATTTGAAGTAAATGAAACAACATAATATCATAAAGCAGTTTAAATTATATATATAATCAGATGTACAGTGTAGATTATTAAAATTTTAAATTCAAAATTTTGTATTGTTTATATTTATTCGATTTTCAAAAAGTATGAATACAGTTATAGTAAATAAGTGTTAAAAAGGGTTTGGGTGCAGCAAGTGCGTTATGACAGCGAAATTTTGTAAAAATATTTCAGCTGGTGATAACTCAATTCCCCATTAAATTAGAATCTTCAGTTTGGATACATAGTAAAACCCATATAAAGGCAGCGTGGGTACTATATTTGAAAAATAACTACAAATTTCCTTTCAAAAACCTTTTTTGTTAGTTTGTTTGCGGAAACTGGTTAGATTGAGTAGACTAAAATGGATCATCCAAGCCATTAAGAAGGAAAAATACCCGCCACGTTTACAATTTGGCAGGTACATTCCATTTGGAAATAAAAATTAAATTTTCGGTATCTTTGCAGTTTAGCACACGAGGGACTTTTAGAAAAAAAGTTCAAAAACATGCTTAGAACCCCTTCTGAATGCATATACCACAAGAAAATTTTCTTGCAAACGGCCCCTAAGAAGGTTACATGACCAGGAGTGAATAGGGGTGCTGGGCGGCGAAGAAGATAAAAAGGAAATGTGCTCGGAAAGTTTGAAAAAACCAGCTCAGTTGGGTCTTAGAAGCTACCTTTTACCCATTATGCAGCTTTACTTCCTTAAAATCCTGTTTACTTCGCCCAGAACCCTTATTCACCGCAGGTCACGGAACTTTGTTGGGGGTTGTTCCGAAAAACTTTTTATTGTTTATATTGTTCGTGTTTATGCATTGAGTTTGGTTGTGGTCATGTAGAGGGAGAGGAGAAGCCCCGTGACAAAGCCGAGAACAAAGTTTTTTATTTACTTTTAAATTGTTACCTGATTTTATTTGTTTAAAATATTTTTTCAAAAAATAATTTGAGGTTGCCTTGTTTGTCACTGTCACATAGAGAGCTACAAAATTTTATCATTTAAAAAAGCCTGGACGCAGCAAGTGCGTTATGGTAGTGAATTTTCATAGAAATGATCTGGCACAAAATATTTTGTTATAACTTTTTTTTTCTTGTAACATAGAAATCTAAATTTTGGTGTATAGTTTACTTTTTATATCGTAAACCTACCTACCAAATTTGGTTATCATAGATTTTTTATTTTTTAAGCTAATTTTTTTTTCAAATGAAAACTCAAAATTTTTCCGGAAAACCTCGTCCGATTTTTCTGATTAACAAACTTATCAAAGCCATTTACAAAAGGAAGGTACATGCCAAATTTTATCAAAATCGGCTCATTATTCTTTGAGATAAAATTTTTTTTCGAATGAAAACTCAACATTTTCCCGGAAAACCTCGCCATATTTTCCTGACTAACAAACTTGTTAAAGCAATTTACAAAAGGAAGGTACATTCCAAATTTTATTAAAATCTGCTTATTACTTTTTGAGATAAGAATTTTTTTCGAATGAAAACTCAAAATTTTCCCGGAAAACCTAGTCCGATTTTCTTGACTAACGAACTTATCCAAGCCATTTACAAAAGAAACGTACGTGCCAAATTTTATCAAAATCGGCCCATTATTTTTTGAGTTATCGGTGTGATACATACATATATATATATATATATATATATATATATATATATATATATATATATATATATATATATATATATATATATATATATATATATATATATATATAAATATAAACTCAAAAGTCGGGATCACCCCATTAGTGAATTTTTTTACGAAAATTCACTAAAAGTATGAATACAGCAACAGTGAATAAGCGATGAAGAGGGTCCGGGGGCAGCAAGTACGCTGTGGTAGAGAATTTTCGTAAAAGGATTTCAAATCCGATAACTCAAACTAGTAAAATACCTATGTAAAATTGGTTGTTTTGTGTCTATTGGGTTGACTAAATCAAAACCATCCAAGCAATTAATAAGGAAATACCTGCCATATTTATAATTTGGCAGGTACATTCCGTTTGCAAATAATTAATTTTTTTCTGGAAAACTTTTGTAACTTTATTGAAATTTGTAACACAATTTTTTTAAAGCGGCTTGCAGTATTTACATATATGTACCAAATTTAAATTTTCTAGCTCCATAGAAAATAGAAACTTCTACATTCACAAAAAAACTCGGGACGCAGCAAGTGCGTTATGGTAGTGAATTTTCTTAAATATGTTTTTATTGCAAATATGTCTGTTTTCTTAGTATTTAAGAAAGCAGGCATCAATTTTGGTTACCAGTATAACCTTATAGTAAAAACAATGTGCCATGTTTCATAAAAATAACTTTATTATGTGAAAATGTACAAAAATTTCCAAAAGTAAACTTAAAGTGTTCCCGCAAAAACTCGTTTCTTGGTCAACCTTATAGATTAATAGCAAATTTGGCTATTCAAATATGAAGCATTTGATCAAAATTCGCTACCATAAAGCACATGCTGCATCCAGAATTTCTTTTTTTACAAACATGCATTATATTTCGATGGTAAATGCAAAAATGCAATAACATAAGGCGTGTTTGATAAAAAAAAATAAGAAAATTTGTATCACCAACGACTTATGGGCCACACTATGATTGTAGAAATATTTTTTTAAGATGTAGCTCAAGACACCCTATAAGTAATATATATAAAAAAAATCATATCTTGTATAATAACGGATATATTGAGCTTTATTGATTTTTTAAGAAAATTCGACAAAAATTATATACCATTAAACGATAAACTCTATAGCTAAGGCTACTGCCAAGCATCAGAGAAAGGGTCTATTTTAAATGAATTTTCTGGAAATATTTTAGTAAAATGAAGGACAATGACGGTTGAAACTAAGACTTCAGGGTTTGTAAAACATTCTTCTTGAGACATTTTCTTACCACAGCCCGTACTAGATTCAAGTTATTTGCCTAAATGTTGCCAATTTTTGAGGTTTTAAATCGCAACTTTGACATTTTGAGGAAAATCCGAATAAATTTTTATTTAAATGCCTATAACTTTTTTGTCTTTTGATCTACAGAGCTAAATTTTGGTAGGTAGCTTACTTTGCTTACCAAATTTGGTTGCCCTTACTTTGTTAATTTTGGAGATATAAATTTTTTTCGAAAGAAAACTCAAAATTTTCCAAGAAAACCTGGGCCGATTTTCCTGGCTAACGAACTTATCCAAGCCATTTGTAAAAGGAAGGTGCTCACCAAATTTAATCAAAATCGGCCCATAATTTTTTGAGTTATCGATGTGATACATATATATATATATATATATATATATATATATATATATATATATATATATATATATATATATATATATATATATATATATATATATATATATATATATATATATATATATAATATATATAAACATATAAAAATTGAAACTGACCCTGGATATGTGTTCTGGGGGGCCTAATTAGCGCTCATTTGAAGAAATTTTTTCAAAATTCAAAAGTCGAGATCTCCTCATTAGTGAATTTTTTTTAAGAAAATTCACTAAAACGCTCAATCGACACATACTGAAAAAAATTGCGTTTCTTCTGAAATAATATAGTTAGTTCGACGATGGGCGAGGTGGTTGGGTTAAAATTATGACGATAAAAAATAAAACTCATGTCATCCAGGGATGCTAACAAAAAATTTATGTGGATATATATCAGAGATAGAGCTTTAATATCAAAGCGTTCTTTCGAGCATAGTTTTTATCGATTTTAGAGCTTTGTTTCGTAACAGAGTTTCATACTGTATACTGCAAAAACTGCAAAAAACGTCGATTTACGTTAGTGTATAGGTTGTTCATGTACTCAAGCCTCTACAAACGTCATGTAACAATTTTAAATTAAATAGCAAAGGCAATTTCATTTAAAAATATTGAAATGACTATACTTTTGGTGGTAAACTCAGGGACCTGATTCAGAGACTCATAAGTCTAAATGAGCTCTTGCTTCGGATGGCTGTGAAATAACCTTCGACTGACTGCAGCAGTAAAGAAACTTGGGGTGACTTTTAATTTATTTTTACTGTGCAGCAACCAACGCCTGCCCCGTCAGGTACTCAACCGAAGGGCTCACCTTATTATACTCCAGAGACTGTTATAAATATATATTTTTTTGTTCTTAAGCGAGTTCGAGAACGCGCTTTTTGAAATTTATTTCAAGGTGGTCTCCACGCGTTAGCGCTTTTAATAAAGGGGATATTAAAAATATATTTCACCGAATGGCTGCGTTTCAGATGGTGTGCACTTCATCGTGGAATTAATTAGGTTTTGATGGACATAATATACGAATTATGAGCGGGGTGTTGCCAGAGGGAAGTACTTTTTGTTACGTTATTGCATACGGTGCTTGTAACAAGCACACGTGGAGTTATTAAACTGTAATTTCCTTCTCTCCAATTAAAATGCCCTTTTGAGCGTTATTCTTGATACACGAAACACAGGCGACCCAACAAAACTCTTCATCGCCAGAATATAAAGGAGAAATTGCCTTGTAGTAGCATCTATGGGTCTTAGTTCCCACAGTTTGTTTAATTGTTCATATTTAGAGAATTTTCATTAAGAAAATTTCGCTAGAGAGGTCTCGATGAGCGCGAATTTGGGTCCCTTGAACCCAAAACCAAGGTCCGTTAAAATTTCTATATGTTTATATATATATATATATATATATATATATATATATATATATATATATATATATATATATATATATATATATATATATATATATATATATATATATATATATATATATAGAGAGAGAGAGAGAGAGAGAGATTTTATTTGCGTATAAACATGCCTTATATTTCGATGCAAAATGCAAAAATTCAATAAAAATAAGGCGTAATCTTTTAAGAAGCGACTGCCTGTGATTGTAAGAATAATTGTATAAGTTGCAGCTCCAGACACCCTGTAATGAACGTATACTTTTTTTCGCATCTTGTATAATAACGGAAATAAGAAGCTATACCGTACGAAAATTCGCTAAAAATTATAGACCATTAAACGATAAACTCTATAACTAAAACTACTGCCATAGCATCAGAGAAAGGGCCTATTTGAAATGAATTTTCTGTAAACATTTTAGTAAAATGAAGAACAATGGTAGTTGAAGCTGAAACCTAAGTGTTTGATAAACACATTTCTTGCGACATTTTCTCTACACAGCCCATATTCTTTTCAGGTTCTTTGCCTAAATGTTGCCAATCGGGACGTTCCAAATCGCGACTTTGGCGTTTGAAGAGGAAAAGTTAGCAAATTTTCAAGGTCATTTTTCTGTCATTTCTTGACCTTATTGCTCCAAAAAACTTCTTCTTTGTCTGTAAGATACAATAGATTTTGTCTCCACACAAAATTTTTTGTTTACGTACGTTTCTCTGGTCATCAGTGGCACACATGTTTTTTTTTTCTGTAAATGCCTGTAACTTTTGTTCTTTTAACTTAAAGATCTAAATTTTGGTACATAGTTTACTTTTTACGATATAAAGCCGCGTGCCAAATGTGTGTGTTTCTACTATTTTCTAAAAGTTTGGGTAGTAAAAGTCTGAACGCAGCAACTGCGTTGTGATAGTCAATTTTCATAGAAATGATCTGGCACTTAATTAAATGCTTATAACTTTTTTTGCATGTCCTATGGAGATCTAAATTTTGCTACGTGGTTTAATTTTTATAACGTAAACCTACCTATCAAATTTGGTGAACATAGCTTTGTTATTTTCACAGATATAAATTTTTTCCGAAAGAAAACTCAAAATTTTCCCGGAAAAATTGGTAATCAGAAGAATGATTTGATTTTTTGTCAAAAAACGGAAGTATAATATTTAGTAATAAACCCCTATACCTAGTTATAAAACCACGTAAAACAAAATGAAAATTTTTATGGCAAAATTATTATTTCCTGGTTTGCTTCGAAATAAGCTTATTTGAGGATACGTAATATATAAAAACTCTGGACGCAGCAAGTGCGTTGTGGTAGTGAATTTTCATAAAAATGTTTTTTATAACAAATATGTCTTTTTTTTTTAAAAGAAAAGCAGGCATTAAATTTGGTTACCAGTATAACCTATATAGTGGGAACAATGTACCACATTTTATCAAAATAACTTTGTTGTTGGAAAAAGGGCAAATATTTTTCAAAAACTAACTTAAAATATCCCCGAAAAACTGGCCCCATTTTCCTGGCCAACGAACCTCCTCAAGGTATTTAGCCCCTACTAAGATATAATTATTTACAAAAAGCTTTTCGACAAAACGTACAACAAAATTTGTAAACACCTTTTTTGCGAAAATCCAAAAACATTTTTTTTTACAATAACTTATTAAACATTAGGTACTAATTACCAAAATTTTACAAAAATTTCACAAACAATGATTTCTACATAAACAAATAAAGTTCGCTACCATAACGCACTTGCTGCGTCCAGAATTTTTTTCTTACAAACATGCATTATATTTCGATGGAAAATGCAAAAATGCAATAACATAAGGCGTGTTTGATTAAAAAAGAAAAAAGAAAATTTGTATCACCAACGACTTATGGGCCATCCTGTGATTGTAGAAATATTTTTTTAAGATGTAGCTCAAGACACCCCATAATTAATATATACAATTTTTTTTCATATCTTGTATAATAACGGATATATTGAGCTTTATTGATTTTTTACGAAAATTTGACAAAATTTATATACCATTAAACGATAAACTCTATAGCTAAGGCTACTGCCAAGCATCAGAGAAAGGGTCTATTTGAAATGAATTTTCTGGAAATATTTTAGTAAAATGAAGGACAATGACGGTTGAAACTAAGACTTCAGGGTTTGTAAAACATCCTTCCTGAGACATTTTATTTCCATGGCCCGTATTAGATTCAAGTTCTTTGCCTAAATGTTGCCAATTTTGACATTTTAAATCGCAACTTTGACGTTTTGAGGAAAACCCTAATTTATTTTTCTTTAATTGCCTATAACTTTTTTGTCTTTTGAGCTACAGTGCTAAGTTTTGGTGGGTAACTTACGTATAAAAACATAAACCCGCATACCAAATTTGGTTGCCCTTACTTTGTTAATTCCGGAGATATAATTTTTTTTCGAAAGAAAACCCAAAATTTTCCGGGAAAACCTTGGCAGATTTTTCTGGCTAACGAACTTATCCAAGCCATTTGCAAAAGGAATTTATTCACCAAATTTAATCAAAATCGGTCAATTATTTTTTGAGTTATCGGTGTGATACATATACATATATATATATATATATATATATATATATATATATATATATATATATATATATATATATATATATATATATATATATATATATATATATATATATATATATATATATATATATATATATATATATATATATATATATATATATATATATATATATATATATATATAAACATATAAAAATTGAAACTGACCCCGGATATGAGTTCTGGGGGGCCTAATTAGCGCTCATTTGAAGAAATTTTTTCAAAATTCAAAAGTCGGGATCTCCTCATTAGTGAATTTTTTTTAAGAAAATTCACTAAAAGAAGGTACTCATCAAATTTGATTTAAATCGGCCGACTATTTTTGAGTTATCGGTTTGACACACACACACACACACACGCTCGCGCGCGTGCGCGCACGCACACTCATATATATATATATATATATATATATATATATATATATATATATATATATATATATATATATATATATATATATATATATATATATATATATATATATATGATATATATATATATATATATATATATATATATATATATATATATATATATATATATATATAGAGAGAGAGAGAGAGAAACATACAGAGTGACCCCGGATATGCGTTGAGACATCATGCACTTGATTGTTGTGACAGAACATCGGTGCTTACTGTCTTCTTGAGTACTTTTTCTTGAGATTATATGTCTTCGAACATATGTCTGCCGGGAGGGTATTCCAAAGCTTAGATGCTCTGGTAAAGGACAAGGTTTCGTAACGAACCGTTCTACATGTGCGTAATTCGACACTGAAGCGTGTGCTTTTCGACAAAACAAGCTGGGCGATTGAAGGTCGCCAGCAGAGGTACTAACGATGCAATTTCTGATGGGCAACGTCGATAGTAATATCGATAAAAGAGGTAGAGATCTCCAACTCCAATTCTCATGTGGTCGAGAGAAGTGAAATTTACTGTGATACATAAATCTCCTGTAAGGCAAACATATCGCTCCTAAATATAATATAGGAGGGATAAGGTTGTCTTTGGGGTAGCACCCTAGATATGAGAACAATATTCCAGCTGTGGACGTGTCTGGGATTTATATCACGCCAAAGGCGGCTGTGTTGAAAACTGTTAACCCAAAATAGAAACTCAAGCTTCTTTGCTGTTGCTTTTGCAATATTGGAAACATATAAGTGCCAGCAAACTTTCTCTGCAGCAGTCATACCCAGTGTAGAGGTTTTTGATTTTTTGGTCACTATTTAGCCGGTCACCTGAACGTATAGGCCCTGCAGGTCACTCTTCCTAGAGAAGGTGCAATGATGTGTTTTTGAGGCTTTTTAAACATGACTAGGTTTCTAGAACCCCTGCTGAGAATCTTACACAGATCATTCTTAAAAGAGTTGGTAAGTAAGCTAGAATCAGATATTGGGTGAGTTAAAGAAAACATGCTGCGAAGAGTATTATGATCAGCGAAGTTGTGGATCGAATTGTTGTTTGTTGACAGAATGTCATTTATATCCAAAAGAAAAAGTGTTGAAGCCAATATGGAACCCGCACTAATTTTTAATTTATCTAATGAAACACCATCGACAACCACATACAAGGAGCGCGTCATCAGAAAACTACACCACCATAGACATAATTGCGAACGTATTCTGGAAGTTTATTGAGAAGTATCGCATGCCAGACTTGATCAAATTTATTAGCTCTATATTAATAGTTTTTCCATAACTTTAAACCAAACGGATGGACATTTGCGTTTAGTTTTTTTAGTATATGAATGTTTTTGAGTTTTCATAGCTAACAATTATTATTATTATTATTATTATTACCTTTATTGCTTAAAATTATACAACATGTTTATTCAATAAGTCTAAGACTTGTGGTGAATATTAAGATAATTTTATACATAGTTGCATCCAAAACTGCTTGACAACACTCCAAATTCAACAACCTTAAAATTTTGACATTCCAAAAAAATTCTTTCCTGTTCCATTTCTTTCTTCTAATGTTTCACCTGATACCTCAATTTACAATTAATACTAATCACTCCATAATACTTTTCCAACTGCAAACCTTTCTCAACTACCCATATTTTTGCCGAAATTGTAAATTTTGTACGAGACCAAAAATGACATTTTAGTTTGACATACTTCAAATTAACGTATCGGATTTTTACAATTTTTAATTCTATTTTTTTGTTACAGGTAAGTCCACTTTAAGTTGGAGGGATACGCTTGGGAAAAAGCTCCGGATATTTCTGTTGTAATGCCTGTGGGTAAGTAAGTTATTTTAACACTGTGTAATTGTCATACAAAGTTTTTTCAAACGTCTTTCGCTGGAGCCAGTGGCTAGCAATATTTTTATGTTATTGTTTTTTTTTTCTTTCTAAAATTGATAAATGTATTCAATTTAGGTGAATTTGGTAAAAATTGCTACTTGAGACGTCAGCGGTTTTGGGTTTTTAGGAAATTAGTTTAAATGAGCGTAAATTAGAGCACCTGCAATCCATATTTAAGCAAAATTGAAATTTCAGGATATAACAAAAGTATTTACTTTTAAGTTGCATTAAAGAGATATTCATATGATACCTAATTTCTTAGCGGTTAATATTTTATAAATATAGCGTAAAAGTAATATCTTACGCAACAGCTGTGGCTATAAGCTAGTAAAATAATGTTGTCATGTACCGATTTTGTTACACTTTTATTACAACATTGCCAGTTCAAATACTTGCTTAACCCCCGTCTTCTTTAAAACTAATTAAATCTTCTATAATCTCACTAAACTCACAATATTTTTCAAACATGGAACGCATAAAATGTGTTGAAAGAAACATTAAAAGGGATGCTGAAAAAACAAGATAGCTGAGAACATCCAGACAACAGCTTGTTTTCACATTATGTAGTATTAGTATATCTACTCATAAGTGGTTTATGTAATATGGAGTTAAATGCAGAGTGAATTTTGTTAAGTTAATCATATAAGGAAGAAGAAAAAAGCATGATAAGTGAGAGTGTTGAACGAAACTCTCCAGATCGAGTGTGTGGGGAAGGTATTTCAAGTTGTTTTGGCACCTTTGAGACTTTCAGGGCCGTATTAGGAGCTTTCATGAAAACATTTCAGTAGCTAAATACAAATTGTTCTAAAATCGTAGATTCACAAACTAGGTTATATAATTCGCCTGTTGTCCGATTTGTTTGCGGTCTAAACCAATACCAACTGGACCGCAAAAGACAACTGATCTACGGTCAGTCTAGACCGGAGATAGAGCAATATAAAACTTCACCCTACCAATCGCTGTGGAGACTAGTTCAAGGCACAGTGATTTTGGAATAGGTGGAGTAGAAAAGACTAAGGGCGTGCACAATAAGCCAAAGGCTGCAGTGCTGTTGGGGCGGAAAGAACGCGGACGAGCCTTGAGCGAGGAAAAAAATACCGAAGATATCTTGAAACTATTTTGACTCTGCCTGACTGGGTGACTACATAAAAGAAATTACTACGCAGTCAAGGAATAGATAAATTCCCTCCTGAAATACTCTGACATGTCTTGACTAGATTCTAGATGACCAAACAGATCTATCTTCGGTCTTATACCGTGTAATGTATGCGACATTTGATTTTCTTTCACCATAAGTACTTGCTTCAGTATCTGTTTTCTAAATGTTTCCCATTTGTACTCATATATCAAGCCAAAATTTTAGAAGAAAACTACGTAATATACTGTGACTTCTCTTCAATCACTTCTAACCATTCATTTATTTGTTCCCTTTAGTGGGTACATATGGTCAGTCCTTCTGTATGGAGTAGAGACATGGACCTTAAAAATAACGAGCATGAAGAAACTGGAAGCTTTCGAGATGTGGGTCTATCGGCGCATACTAAAAATATCATGGACAGCAAGAGTGCGAAATGAAGAGGTCTTACGCAGAGTGAACACAGATAGAGAGCTTCTCCAGGTTGTCAAGCGGAGGAAGACAGCATATCTGGGCCACTTATTGCGCAATCCCAAATATTATATCCTCCAGCTCATAATTAAAGGTAAACTAGAGGGGAAAAGAAGTGTAGGCAGAAAGAAACTGTCATGACTGAGAGACATAAGATATTGGACAGGTCTGGGCTTTGAGGACTTGATGAGAGCGGCGGAGGATAAAGAGGAGTTTGATGTTGCAGTCGCTAACCTCCATTAGTGGAGATGGCACCCAAAGAAGAAGAAATGGCTGAACCTGGTCCATACTACATACAGACTTATAACAACCTAGAAATGAGTTTTTATGACACAATCGTCGAGTGCTGTTAACTAAGCGTATTGTTTGGTTCATTGGGTGTTCATGTGGTCTGTCATCATATTTTTTTATTTAACATCATTTTAAGATTACCTAAAAAAAATTCTTACAATTGCCGTAATACAATTAATTTTTTTAACAAGCCCATCATATATTTAGTTATAATACAGAAAAAATGAGTTTCATTGCTTTTATGCTTATACGGTATACTAATTACAGCGAGAACACACCTATAAAGTACTAAGTGAAGATTGGAACCTGGGATGAGCACTGATAAGTACACTTGGAGAACCCAATTCACCACAACACATTAAAAAAAGACCTGACGATCGTTTTACTAACCAATTTTGCGTCATCAGAGGATGAAAAATTCTAACTACTTTAAAAACTAACATCACCTTATATCCCGGATCTTAGGTAAAGAAACGAAACCGAGTGGGGAACCAGTCGCAGGTAAATTCTGCAGTGTATTGTATTTTTATCGCGAGACGAGGTATTTTAACCGTATTGATTAACTTATCCAAAAGGTGTCTATCTCTAATAATTTTGGGAACGTTCAACGACAACTAAATTAACATAGTTTCGTTTGTCGGAAATTTCTGTATTCTTATGTTATCTTTAGGACGTGTTGAAACGTGACTAGTAATTGGGGGTAGAGAAACGTTCATACATTTTTTGTTGTAACTATATTTCGCAATATATATACTCCCGAACGCGTTTAGCTGTCCTGGTTGTCTAACATTTTTTATTAATTTTATATTGTCTTCATTAACGTGAGGATTATTATACCAAATATGTCGGGCGACGGATCATCTATTTATAGTGCTGTATCATAATTGGGCTAAGTGTTCTTTGAATCTAATTCCAATTCATCTTTTTGTTTGTCCGACGTACTTAAGATTACAATCTTTTCAAATTATTTCATAAATTCCTGTTATTTTGGCCATGTTAGCCTTGGATTGCGTAGCAAGTTTTTTAAGGTATTTTTTGTGGAAAATGTTAGCTGCACGTTGGCTTTTTTTAAATGCTATCTAGACCCCTCGTGATTCGAGGTTGAAATGGTAAGCAAACAAAGTTTTTCGGATTTCTCTCTTCTAAACGTCATTCATTCCGTCAACATTTTCCTTGTTTTCTGTTTGTTGATTAATTTTTCCACTAGGCAAGCAGTAGATATACCAAACAATTAAATTATACTAAGAACGTGGCAGAATATAGCGGATACACTGCTTGCCTAATGGAAAAAATTAATCAACAAACAGAAAACAAGGAAAATGTTGACGGAATTAACGACGTAGGTGTGTTTTAGCTGTAATTAGTATACCATACTGCCGAGTTCTAATTCGAGCGAAACCTGTGTGCGGTTCTGATTATGGTGAGACTTGTAGCCTTACATACATTGTCCCTATATTAGGGAAGAAATGGGCCAGGGCTGACAATTTACAAAATTGTTAGTTGGTTGTACACAGTCTCTATTTTATAACATGTTGTGTTATTTGGAGCTGTCGTGACAACACACTACCTAGTTCCGCACCGAGATGGCAACCCTGTCGTACATCTCATAAATGTTTATTCAAATGTAAGGCTAGATGCAGTCTCACCATAATTATAAATATTATATTTATATATCAGTTTTTCATAGTTTGCAATTTTTTTTCTTTTACGTCGGTGTATTTTTTGCGACTATGGCCAATCGCCGACGCCAGAGAACAGTTTTGCCTCACAATTTTGCCGAAGCCCAGATTTTCTGAAAATTGGTTAGGGATATTCAGCGGGTCTAACATCGCATGGTACACGGGACCCACTTCTTCAGGCCTCCGCTGAAAAGCGACACGTAATTCAATTTGCTCAAACAATGCCACAACCTCGATCGATGTTGATTTTACAGTATGTACTGAAAAAGTGAAAGGGGAACACGTTCTTAGACCTGGGCCACGCAGGCTGTTAATTTATGGATAATACATATTTAACAATAATAGGGAATTTATGTCCAATGGGATAAGAGTTTTGTCTGGCGTGCCACAGGGTTCTCACTTTGGGCCTTTGCTATTTAATATATTCATTAATAATATTCATGAGTATTTCTCTCATTGTAGATTTTTATTGTTTGCTGATGATCTAAAATTATTTTTCGGTATAACAGGTCCTTCAGACTTTTTAAAGATTCAGTACGACATTGACAACTTAATAAGCTGGTGTCTTAACAATGGGATGGAACTCAATCCATCTAAATGCCAATCAATTTCTTTTTATAGAGGAAGGAACAGACTTGAAGATACCTATTACATCAACGGTGTACCATTGAAGTCTGTTGAATTAGTTATGGATTTGGGTGTTACATTTGATTCATCTTTTTCATTTATTCCTCACGTCTCTAATATGATTTCTAAGTCTCTGAAGCTGCTTGGCTTTATTAAAAGATGTATCTCTAATTTCACCAGTATCAGATCTGTTAAAACTCTTTATTTTTCTCTTGTACGTCCTCATCTTGAATATGCCTCTTCTGTATGGCATCCCTACTATACATGCCACTCTGCCAGTCTTGAACAAGTACAGTGCAAGTTTTTAAAGTTTCTTGGTTTCGAAAGCCACCATCATTATAGTAGTTTCGATGATTTACTAACGTATTTTAATATGATGCCTCTTGATGTTCGACGCAAACAAAAAGATTTAAAACTGTTTTACAATATAATTAACTTCGAGGTATCTTGTCCTAACTTACTTTCAATGATCAACTTCTTTGTTCCACCAGGAGTAACTCGTTCAAAGAGTTCGTTTCTTGTCGCTTTTCATCGTACCAACTACAGTCACAACTCTTATTTAATTAGATGTTCAGTGTTGGCTAACAGATTGTCTGATGAACTTGACTTTTTCACGAGAAAATCAGTTTTCTTAAAACAGCTGTCACTTTGTAGGTTTAGTTAATCGGTACTTAATATTTATTGCCTATATTTTGCCTGTATTGCCTATTCTTAGTGAATTTTCGTAGAAAAAACTCACTAATGGGGAGATCCCGACTTTTGAATTTTGAAAAAATTTTTGCAAATGAGCGCGATCTAGGACCCCTAGAACCCATATCCGGGGTCAGTTTCAATTTTTATATGTTTATATATATATATATATATATATATATATATATATATATATATATATATATATATATATATATATATATATATATATATATATATATCACACCGATAACTCAAAAACTAATGGGCCGATTTTGATTAAATTTGGTGAAAAAATTCCTTTTGCAAATGGCTTGGATGAGTTCGTTAAGCAGGAAAATCTGCCTAGGTTTTCCCGGAAAATTTTGTGTTTTCTTTCGAAAAAAAATTATATCTCCGGAATTAACGAAGTAAGGGCAACCAAATTTGGTACGCTGGTTTATATCCTTATAAGTAAGCTACCTACCAAAATTTAGCTATTTAAGTCAAAAGACAAAAAAGTTATAGGCATTTTAAGAAAAATAAATTGGGGTTTTCCTCAAAACGTCAAAGTGGCGATTTAAATAGTCAACATTGGCAACATTTAGGCAAATAACTTGAATCTAATACGGGCTATAGAAATAAAATGTCTCAAGAAGAATGTTTTACAAACCCTAAAGTCTTAATTTCAACCGTCATTGTCTTTCATGTTACTAAAATATTTGCAGAAAATTCATTTCAAATAGACCCTTTCTCTGATGCTTGGCAGTAGCCTTAGCTATAGAGTTTATCGTTTAATGGTATATAATTTTTGTCGAATTTTCGTAAAAAATCAATAAAGCTCAATATATCCGTTATTATATAAGATATGAAAAAAATTTGTATATATTAATTATAGGGTGTCTTGAGCTACATCTTAAAATAATATTTCTACAATCACAGGGTGGCCCATAAGTCATTGGTGATACAAATTTCCTTTTTTTTTTAATCAAACACGCCTTATGTTATTGTATTTTTGCATTTTCCATCGAGATATAATGCATGTTTGTAAGAAAAGAAATTCTAGACGCAGCAAGTGCGTTATGCTAGCGAATTTTGATCAAATGTTTCATATTTAAACAGCTCAATTTGCTATTAACCTATAAGGTTGACCAAGAAACGTGTTTTTTCGGGAACACTTTAAGTTTACTTTTGGAAAATTTTGTACATTTTCACACAATAAAGTTATTTTGATGAAACATGGCACATTGTTTCTAATATATAGATTATACTGGTAACCAAATTTGATGCCTGCTTTCTTAAAAAAACACACATATTTGTTATTAAAAACATTTTTATGAAAATTCACTACCATAACGCACTTGCTGCGTCCAGAGTTTTTTAAATGGCTTCGATAAGTTCGTTTGTAAGGAAAATTGGCCCAGGTTTCCCGGAAAATTTTGTGTTTTCTTTCCAAAGAAAAATTTATATCTCCGGAATTAACAAAGTAAGGGCAACCAAATCTGGTACGTTGGTTTATGTTATTATAGGTGATGTGCCTACCAAAATTTAGCTCTGTAGGTCAAAAGACAAAAAAGTTATGGGCATTTAAAGAAACATAAATTGGGGTTTTCCTCAAAACGTCAAAGTCGCGATTTAAAACGTCAAAATTCGCAACATTTAGGCAATGAACCTGCATCTAATACGGGCTATGGAAAGAAAATGTCTTAAGAAGAATGTTTTACAAACCCTGAAGTCTTAGTTTAAACCGTCATTGTCCTTAATTTTACTAAAATATTTCCAGAAAATTCATTTCAAATAGACCCTTTCTCTGATGCTTGGCAGTAGCCTTAGCTATAGAATTTATCGTTTAATGGTATATAATTTTTGTAGAATTTTCATAAAAAATCAATAAAGCTCAATATATCCGTTATTATACAAGATATGAAAAAATATTGTATACATTAATTATACGGTGTCTTGAGCCACACCTTAAAAAAGTATTGCTACCATCACAGGCTGGCCCATAAGTCGTTGGTGATACAATTAATTTTTTTTATAGTGGAAAACGCCTTATGCTTTTGCATTTTCCACCGAAATATAATGCATGTTTGTAAGTTAAGAAATTCTGGACGCAGCATGTGCGTTATGGTAGCGAATTTTGATTAAATGCTTCATATTTGAAAAGCTCAATTTGATATTAACCTATAAGGTTGACCAAGAAACGGATTTTTTCGGTTACATTTTAAGTTTACTTTCGGAAATTTCTGTACGTTTTCAAACAATAAAGTTATTTTGATGAAACATGGCACATTGTTTTTACTATATAGGTTATACTGGTAATCAAATTTGATGCCTGCTTTCTGAAAAAACACTACCATAACGCACTTGCTGCGTCCAGAATTTTTCATTTTGTCTAAGTTGTAACCATTTTCTATACTTTTATTAACTGCTTTGTTATATGTATGTATATATTTTTTTGTACTTATCTAAAATGGGCTCCTGGCCCGTAAATAAATAAGTAAATAGATAAATAATTGTAGTATTATCGCCACTATGTTAGGCGTGTGATGATATTGTCGAAAAAAATCGTTGGGAAATATGCCTTTTTATGCTGGCTCACATTTTGTATCTAGTTCATCCCTGTGCGAACCCCGTCCCCAGGTTACATGTGTTGTTATATATCGCAGCCTAAACAAACGGCGACACGGTCGGGCTTCCATTACACACATCTGGAAACCTGTCGCTCTCGGGATGGCTGACGATGTCGATGGCGGTGTCGGTGTGAGTGACTCAGGTCAAAACTGTGGTGTTTTGGATTTCCTTTTGAATAAAACTTCAAAGACCACACGCATTTCCTTAAGTGATATCGCACCGTTTTACCCACAGGTGAGATAACACAGGTGCGTTTTGTGTTTTCTCACATTCCTAGATAAACATTCTCCACGGAATTCAGGAGGATATGATAGGAAATTGAGAGAGGCAAATAAAAAGGTATATTTGCTACGAGAATTTTGCTGCATTTTCAGAATTATATAATACCATCTATCATCTGTTTGCTAAATATTATCTATATACAGAAAGGCCCAATATTAGGACGCCAGTAAATTATAATAATAATAATAATAATATAAATTTATTTTCCTTCATTACAAAAAAATAAACAGTTCATTCGTTGCAATTAATTATACATAAACAAAGGAAAACCACTAGGTTGCGATCAATCAAGCAGAAGATCCTTCTGCCCCCCGGACAAATTCGCTTACCTAGGTATCTTACATTTAATATTTTAACGATTCTTTAACCTAGCCTAAACACTTAACTAGACTAATATCTTAACCGGAAAGTCCTAATATCTCCCAAATTATTGCCGATTACAAAAAAAGAAAAATGGTCAAGTACCGTTTACTGTGTACTATACAGGTAGTCAAACAAACGCTTCTTAAACTGTTCAATTTTTAGCCTTTTAAGTTCATTTGGTATCGCATTATAAAGCTTTGGAACATTGTAACTATATGATCTTTCAAAAAGAGAGGTTTTATGGTAAGGAGGAGTTATGTAATCACGGCTTATTGCTTAAAAATATTACCTAGTCTAAAGGTCAAAATTCGAGGGTGTTAAAGTGAGAAATTGAATATTGATTTTGTTTAATATTTAGGAAAGTATTTGAAGTAGTCTCTTGAAAATTGCTACTGATCTACTGATGATGTTTTTCTGGTGGTAATACATACATACACACACATATTATATATATATATATATATATATATATATATATATATATATATATATATATATATATATATATATATATATATATATGACAGCTGGACTGACCTAAAAGCTCTGGCTGAAAGGGACCTGAAACAAATAATAAAAATATTTGCTGAGAACCTAACAATAAATTTAAAAAAACATGATCTACCTTACTACTAATACAAATTTTAAAATACTTATAACAAATAAGATTAGATACCTTGGCGTTGTAACGGACTCTAATTTGACGTGACAACATCATGTTGAATAGAGTTGCAAACAACTTAGAGGACTTGCATATAAATTTGTTCAGCTAAGCTCAGTGATTCAAATAAAATAACTGAATGGTTTATTTAAGGCACCACTAGAATCAATTCTGAAGTACTGTTTGTTGAATGGGGAAATACGTATGGCAAAAACTTACATGTGGGCTTTGAAAAATGTATAAAAAAACTGAATATCAAAGAAATATTTTAAAAACCGTAGACATATTTATCTAAACAACTATTTGAGGAAAACAGCTTCTTAAATTTATGACAATATTGCCAAATTGCATGGATTTATTATTCGAAAAACTTTGGTATAAACTTAGCTCCAATTGGTCAACAGTATATTACAAGAGCAGAGGCTTGTGGACTTTTAGATTGTAAAAGAAAGTCAACTGGATAGAAGGGCATTTTGTATATTGCACAAAGGCGCTTTAATATAACCAAGAAAATGTGAAAGAACTAAAAAAAAAACTCTAGGCGTAGCAAGTGCGTTATGGAAGTGAATTTTCATAAAAATCAATTTGGTTACCGGTATAACCTATATAGTAGTATATATATATATATATATATATATATATATATATATATATATATATATATATATATATATATATATATATATATATATATATATAACATGTAAAGTCTGAAACCGACCTCGGGTTTGGGTTCCAGGGGTCCTAAATAGCGCTCATTTCAAGAAATTTTTTCACAATTCGAAAGTCGGGATCTCCTCATTAGTGAATTTTTTAAAGAAAATTCACTAAAACAGTCTGGACGCAGCAAGTGCGTTATGGTAGTAAATTTTCATAAAAATGATGTGTCTTTTTTTAAGAAAGCAGGCATCAAATTTGCCTACTAGTATAACATATGTAGTAAAAAGAATGTGCCATGTTTCATCAAAATAACTTTATTGTTTGAAAATATACAAAAATTTCCGAAAGTAAACTAAGTGTTCCCAAAAAAACCGGTTTCTTGGTCAACCTTATAGGTTAACAGCAAATTAAGCTATCCAAATTTGAAGCAATTAATGAAAATTCGCTACTATAACGCACTTGCTGCGTCCCGAATTTCTTTTCCTACAAACATGCATTATATTTTGATGGAAAATGCAAAAATGCAATAACATTAGGCGCGTTCGATTAAAAAAAAAAAAGAAAATTTGTATCACCGACGACTTATGGGCCATCCTGTGATTGTAGAAATATTTTTTAAGATGTAGCTCAAGACACTCGATAATTAATGTATACTATTTTTTTCGTATCTTGTCTAATAACGGATATGTTGAGGTTTATTGATTTTTTACGAAATTCGACAAAAATTATATACCATTAAACGATAAACTCTATAGCTAAGACTACTGCCAAGCATCAGAGAAAGTGTCTATTTGAAATGAATTTTCTGGAAATATTTCAGTTAAATGAAGGGCAATGACGGTTGGAGCTGAAACTTACCGGTTTGCAGAACACTCTTCTTGCAACATTTTCTTTTCAAAATCCGTATTTATTTCACGTTCATGAATGAAGGTTGAAGCTAAGACTTCAGGCTTTGTAAAACATTCTTCTTGAGACATTTTCTTTCCAAAGCTCGTACTGGTTCTAAGTTCTTTGCTTAAATGTTGCCAATTTTGACATTTTACATCGCGACTTTGACGTTTTGAGGAAAACCCCGATTTATTTTTCTTTAAATGCCTATAACTTTTTTGTCTTTCAACCTACAGAGTGGTAGGTGATTTACCTATAATGATATAAACCCGAGGGCCACATTTTGTTGCCCTTACTTTGTTATTTCCGAAGATATAAATATTTTCGAAAGAAAACACAAAATTTTCCGGGAAAACCTGGGCCGATTTTTCTGGCTAACGAACAAAAGGAAGGTATTCGCCAAATTTAATCAAAATCGGTCCATTATTTTTTGAGTTATCGGTGTGATACATACATATATATATATATATATATATATATATATATATATATATATATATATATATATATATATATATATATATATATATATATATATATATATATATATATATAAACATATACAAATTGAAGCTGACCCCGGATATGTGTTCTAGGGGGACTAATTAGCGCTCATTTGAAGAAATTTTTTCAAAATTCAAAAGTCAGGATCTCCTTATTAGTGATTTTTTTAAAGACAATTCATTAAAATATGGCCAATTTAAAAAGGAAATTACTTCCTGATATTTGAGGCAGTGTGTATCAATTTTTCAAAAGAATATATTGCACTGCTTTTATTTGACCTAATGTGGGTGGCTTTTGTATTTTATATAGAGAGGTTGTAGGTATCTGAACACGGTAAAATGTGTTTTTCTTAATCTTTATTTTCATGTTTCGTGTTTTGTTTTTATTAATTTTATTATTGCAGTATTTGTAATAAAACAAGAGCTTTAAGGATTGTAGGCTGGATCCTAGCCATCTAGAGACCGACAGCTGTCTTCTATAGGCTGGAAACAAAAGCAGGCTAGTCCAGCTGAGAGACCGGCGCAGCAGAAATCTGCAGATGTACAAAATCAAAACACGATGGACTATCCAGTCGATAGTACGGCACAATCTGACAAGATAAAAAAACTCTGGACGCAGCAAGTGCGTTATGGTAGTGAATTTTCATAAAAATGTTTTTATTGCAAATATGTGTGTTTTCTTTTTAAGAAAGCAGGCATCAATTTTGGTTACCAGTATAACCTATATAGAAAAAGCAATGTGCCATGTTTCATAAAAAAAACTTTATTGTGTGAAAATGTACCAAGATTTCCAAAAGTAGACTTAAAGTGTTCCCGAAAAACTCGTTTCTTGGTCAACCTTATAGGATAATAGCAAATTGGGCTATTCAAATATGAAGCATTTAATCAAAGTTCGCTACCATAACGCACTTGCTGCATCCAGAATTTCTTTTCTTACAAACATGCATTATATTTCGATGGAAAATGCAATAACATAAGGCGTGTTTGATTAAAAAAAAAAGAAAATTTGTATCACCAATGACTTATGGGCCATCCTGTGATTGTAGAAATATTTTTTTAAGATGTAGCTCAAGACACCCTATAATTAATATATACAAATTTTTTTCAAATCTTGTATAATAACGGATATATTGAGCTTGATTGATTTTTTACGAAAATTCGACAAAAATTATATACCATTAAACGATAAACTCTATAGCTAAGGCTACTGCCAAGCATCAGGGAAAGCGTCTATTTCAAATGAATTTTCTGGAAACATTTTAGTAAAATGAAGGACTATGACGGTTAAAACTAAGACTTCAGTGTTTGTAAAACATCCTTCTTGAGACATTTGATTTCCATAGCCCGTATTAGTTTCAAGTTATTTGCCAAAATGTTGCCGATTTTGACGTTTTAAGTCGCAACTTTGACGTTTTGAGGAAAACCCCAATTTATTTTTCTTTAAATGCCTATAACTTTTTTGTCTTTTGACATACAGAGCTAAATTTTGGTAGGTAACTTACATATAAGGACATAAACCCGCGTACCAAATTTGGTTGCCCTTACTTTGTTAATTCGGGAGATATAAATTTTTTTCGAAAGAAAACACAAAATTTTCCGGGAAAACCTGGGCAGATTTTCCTGGCTAACGAACTTATCCAAGCCATTTACAAAAGGAATTTATTCAACAAATTTAATCAAAATCGGCCCATTATTTTTTGAGTTATCGGTGTGATACATATATATATAAATATATATATATATATATATATATATATATATATATATATATATATATATATATATATATATATATATATATATATATATATATATATATATATATATATATATATATATATATATATATATATATATATATATATATATATAAACATATAAAAAATCAAACTGACCCCGGATATGTGTTCTGGGGGGCCTAATTAGCGCTCATTTGAAGAAATTTTTTCAAAATTCAAAAGTCGAGATCTCCTCATTAGTGAATTTTTTTAAGAAAATTCACTAAAAATTATCAGTCGAGAGTTCGATAACTGGAAAAATAAAAATAAACACAAATATAACGAAAAAAATATTGTAATAGGAACCAACAAGAAAACATCGGCTAAGTTAAATTTAAAAACAGTACCTAAAAATGGTTACATACATATTTTTAGGATGCATTCTACGACTACTGAAAAAGAAGTATTTGATTACCTGAAGCAAACGGCAAATTCTATAGACTTTAAATGTGAGCTGCTAAAGAGGACCGAGCATACGTCGTCATTTAAGATCATTTATGCACTGGATCGCTTACAGGATGTCTATGATCCCAATATTTGGCCAGAAGAAGCCAGGTCGGATGCACGAGATTAGCAGGAAGGTTAACTCCTTAATTGATGGGTTCGGTAAGTGGTATGAGGCCAACCAGCTTCTTATAAATAACCAGAAAACCGTATTTCTTGAATTTAGAGTCCAGCAAAAGCAGGGAATTAACCTTGATTTTCCAGGCACTGTAATGTCTCAGGCCACAAGCGTGAGAGTATTGGGTGTAACTATTGACCAGCATCTTTCATGGAAACAACATATTGAGGTTTTGTGCGGTAGGCTTAATCAGACCCATTTCTTAATATTTCGATTAGCAGAGTTCCTTGAGACCAAAGCTCTGATGACTGTCTACTACTCGGAAGTTTATTCCTCGATATCTTACAACATTGTTGCTTGGGGACAGTCGGTGGAGGTGGAAAGAGTTTTTATACTGCAAAAAAGAATAATAAGAATGATTTTTGATATGAGAGTAACACAATCTTGTAGGGCACTTTCCAGGGACGCAAAAATAATGGCGCTAACATGCGTTCACCTATACAAACTGGTAATTATATTCATGGTGTTAAAGATGGGCTAACTGAGCAGTCTGAGATGCACTCTTACACCACTCGCCACGGAAATCTGTTTAGAAATAGGCAGTTCCGTAAAATGATGTACAGAAAGTCGCCCTTTTTTGCGGGGGTGGATCTATATAACAGGCTGCCGAAAACTATAAAAACAATCTAAAATGTGAATGAATTTAAAGTATCGCTGAAATCATACCTAACCAATAATTGCTATTACTCCATTGCGGAGTATTTGTCTGATATCCGTGGGGCACAGAGCTGAGACGAACGAAAATTTTATTGTGTTTGTTTGTTTTAAATGTTTTCTGGTTTGTCTTTTGCAATTTGTTTTCATAGTTTTGCTTTTATTTCAATAATTGACGTGCTCAACCATTTATAAATGGAACTAAAGCAAAATAAATTATTGACTATTGAGTTCTCTCTCTACAATTGCATGTTAGATTAGCCTTTGGTTTAGTTTTCAAGATCCTTTAAAAAGTGATTTCAACTTTAGGATGGGAGTTGGTTGCAGACAATTTTAACTTAAGCGGTTGCTAATTTTTGAAGAGGTCATTAATATGGTCAAATAAAAGCATGGTTCACTGTTTTATGGTTACTTATAAGTACACTTTGAGAAAACCCAAATCACCACAACACTTATTTCAAAGACCTTACGATCATTTCGTTGACAAAGTCAACATCTTCAGAGGAAGACAGGTTCCAGTTTTCACATAGTTATGGTTACTTACTTTATTGTATTTATATATGACTTCTTAGTTATAAAATTTTACCTAAGGTACGTTAAATACAATGTTAAAAGCCTCACCACTTGTATTATTTTCACAAAATTGTTGTGTATCCACAAGATAACAAATAAATCCAGTGTAAACCGTCCTTGGTGTAAATAAGCATTACTTCGCAGTAATAGCTTAATAATGTTGAAGCATACCGTTAAGGGGGTGGAATATTCTTTCTTTAGTGCTCATTTAGCGAGCGACATTAACCCTAATTAACTGCATCCTGTGAATATAAAATAACCCCGTTATCCCTTTATCGTTTGTGCGTTAACCAACGTTAACAGTCATGCCCGCGCTAAGCCAACTAGATAGTAAAGTAAATTACATCGACCGGCGTATTTACAACAATTACTAACGTGCTTCTCTGTTAAATTTACATCTGGAAGGTACTGCCCGGTCGGGGTAATACTCTGTGTAATGCTGTATGAATAAACGTTATTGGAGTTGGCGTTTGTTGGGTAATTAATATACGATCCCATGGCTTCATTAGCCCCAGACGGGTAGGACGCCATTTGCAGCAGTTAACTAGACATTACGAGATGTTAATAATCCGTTAACGGCAACAGATCATGCAACTACACTACTGCTTGCCTGAGTGCTTTATTAGATACCGGAATATTGGAGACTCGCCTCTCTGACAGAGCTCTCAACACAACTAAATACTTAGGTACATGTCCCGCGTTTACTTAACAGATACACTTTTCTTTTATTAAATAGTACATGAAAGTCAAAACATATGTGTCTCCATGACATCATGAAGATAATTGTTATGTTACAAGATGGATGTTTACAAGCTTCTTGAATAGTTGGAGGTTATATATCTTCGGAAATATGTCTGCGGTTAGGGAAATTTCAAAGGTTAGAAGATCCAAGAGAGAACGAAAATTCGTAACAAACTGTTCCACAATAGGGCAGTTTGAAACTAAATGCGTGTCCAAAACAAGTTTGCAAATTAAAGGATGGGTGGACTATTCAAAAAACAATATCTGAGAGGCAATATCGATGGCAGTATTGATAGAACAGACAGAATTTTCCAGCCTTTCTTCTGTGGTCTAGAGCAGTAAGACTGACTGTGATAGACAGCTTTAACCCCTACTTTGTTTCTTGTCCACATCAATGACCTCCTCTCTAGCACATCCAACCCAGTTCACACTTACGCGGACGACAACACCCTCCACTCAACTATACAATATTCTAAGCCTGTCCCTTTAGCCCAACTAGATGAGGATCGCAGACGCATTGAGTGTTCTGTCTCTGTGGATCTCCAAAAAATAATAAACTGCGGAAGTAGAAAACTTGTACAATTCAACTCCACCAAATCTCAGTCTTGCTTTCTATTTCATAAGAGATACACCATCCCTAGACCCATCACAATGAACAACCAAGTTATTCAAAGTAATCAGTCATTTTCACTTGTTGGCATTTCTGTAGATCGAAATCTCAATTGGCACCAATATGTCACATTAATTGCAGAAGCGGCTGCCAAGAAATTAGGTTTTCTCTTCGGGGCTCGCAAATACTTTTCACCACCTAATCTCTATACCTTATATACGTCACAAATAAGGTCAAACCTCGAATACTGTTCCCACATCTGGGGTGCCGCTGCCGCTTCTACACTCGCTATCCTGGTCTCCATTTAGAAGAGAGCTATGCGTCTCCTCGGTAACTCTACCCTCACCCAAAGGCTGCCATCTCTTGCACACCGACGTGCCGTTGGTGACCTCTCTCTTTTTTTATAGAGATCTGCACGGGCACTGCTCAGAGGAGCTTTCTTCCATAGTTCCTCTACCTGCTGCCCCTAACAGATCTACCAGGGGAACAGAGCGAATGCACCCGTTTACTGTCAGGTCACCAGATATAGAACATCTTGTTATACTCGCTCTTTTGTCCCGAAGACTTCCAAGTTGTGGAATTCCTTGCCGGCACATGTTTTTCCTTCTCCTCCGAACATCCAAACCTTCAGACCAGAATAAACAAGTTGCCTCTTTCCTTCTTGTCGACACCCACGGTACGATAGTATTTAGGCTGTAAGCCCTCGTGGTGTGTTGTTGAAATATTTATAAAAATCTCTTATTGGACAAACAGCTCGTTTCTAAGCAGAACCAAGGAGGGGCAAGATGGTCTTGGGGTAGCACCACATACAGGTGAACAATATTGCAACTGTGGACGCATATGTGCTTTATACAGCGGAAGAAGTTGCTGTGGTTAAAACTAACTTTCAACCAAAAACAGAAACTCACGCTTCTTCGTGCTGCTTTTGCAATATTGTCACCAAAGATCCTCTGCAACAATTTTGCTTGATCTAGAGATTATTGAGTTTGGGAGCCTGGGCTCTGTAGGTCACCTATTCCTAGAGATGTTCGTTCTACACAGTCTCTATCTATATTATTTTGTCTTAACAGGAGCTGTCGTGACAGCGTAGTACGTGTTGATTCAGTGTTAATTTTACTGGCGGCTGCTGTAGTTGCAATCGAGTTGTTATACTCATGACCTTTGTTTCCTTTTTATTAAGTTGAAGTAAATTGGCAGCAAACCAGTGATTAGCGCTCTGAAATGTACCAGTGGTCTGCTTACTTACCTTTTTTTTCGATCACTGTTAATATTTATAAAGGTGATGTCATCGGCATATAGGCAAACTGTGCTCGCTGTCACATTTTCGGGTAAGTCATTATCGTACATGGAAAACAACAAAGGTAAGTACTCTGAGGTAGTCCACATGTTATCGATTTCCATCTGGAATATTTAGATTCGATTTTGACTCTTTGATATCGGTTGCTGACGTATGATTTAAATAAATCTAATGGGAGTCCTGTTATTCCATAGCATTCAAGTTTTTTAAAGCATTCCGTGAGACACGGAAACAAATGCCTTCTGCAGGTCACAGTATATGGAATGGGCTATGTTGCCACTATGTAATGCTTCTGTGGTTCTTTTTGAAACTTCTAACAGAGCAGTTGTCGTGGATCTTTCACTTCGAAAACCATTCTGGGCGAGAATAAAGAGTGTGGATGTGAACCCTGTGGAACGTCTGCAATAATTTTTGATTAGGTTAGTGGAACACCATCAGCAACATCGCAATCAACTAGATATTCATAGTCATAGTTTCAAAGGCAATTTGTGTAAATATTTGAGGAGTGCCGCATCCACACCCGATCAAATGCTATAGAAATATCCAATGAAATTCCCTTACCTTCAAAATTTCGGGAGCAAAACTCTAAAAATGAGTGACGTATGCAAGGAATAGTGCTGGTAGATCGGTTTTGATAAGAGCCGTATTGGCTCATCATTGCGCATCACTTCAGATGTTTGATTTAGTCGTGGTAATTTATAAGCTCTATATTGACATCGTGTTTCATAACAAAATTGGTAGAGTGGTAATTCCTCGCATCGGATTTGTTTTGGTTTTTGGGGCCAGGCTGAATTCGAACTTGTTTCCAGGAAGATGAATACACCTATCTTGTAGCACGTCGATAAGAGGCGATATAAAATTGCAGTCAGTTCAGCAGCACACATCTTAATAACTTTTTCTCGGATCCCATCGGGTCCTAATGTTTTTTATGTCTATATTTTGGGATATGTGTTTAACAGTACAATGCCTGAAAATTAAGTCTCCCATTTTTGACTTTACAGCTGAAATAGTTGCTGAGCTTTTCCCCCGATGATCAGGTGTGAAATTGGAACCAAAAACACAGGCGATAGGTCGACCTTTCCTTTTGACGATACGGCGAATACTCCATCATTTGAAGGCAGGGGGGAAAACTAATGGTGAAATGTCCACCTATAAGTTTTTCCAAAAACGTCCGGTATTGTTTGGAGAGGAGATGACTTTGTCCTTTGTTGATTGGTGGAAGTTATTTTTTGGATTCATCGATTGTCTTTTTGTGCCTGTCGCTTGCTGACACAGAGCTGGCGTAGGTTTCGCTGCTCAGGCTTTTGCGCCAAATATTGTTGGCAACTACTGGCGTTCTGCCAGCTTTATTGAAGCAATGTTTTTATTTGAAAGCGACACATTTTGAAGGTACAGGAATATAGGTTAACGTGCCTTATAAGACAAGTTCAGTAATGGAGGTGCGATTATTATCTGTGGGAATCTATGGGATTCTTATCTCATAATATCTGCCCAAGGAAAAGAAGAGTAAAAAATTTCTTAATTTTTAATGTTTATACCGCCCTGGGCAAGGCTGAACTTTTTGCCTCGTTGTTCGCCGACAATTCTACTCTTAACACACCTCCAAATGTTCAACCACCAACAGTCCCCAATGTCGCGCATAAAATGACGGATATCATTTTCAAAACTAAAAAGGTACGAAAGATGCTCTCTTCTCTTAATACCAGGAAAGCCTCTGGCCTTAACGAGATCCCAGCAACTGTTCTCAAAAAATGCGCCCCAGACCTTGCTCCTGTCCTGACTCGTTTGTTTCAGACATCTTACAATAGAGGAATATTCCCTAGTAACTGGAAACCTGCTGGAGTACAACCTGTCCCCAAGAAAGGATCCAAAGCGCTTCCTAGCAACTACAGGCCTATTTCTCTCCTTTCAGTCGTCTCTAAAGTGATAGAAAAGTATATAAACACCGAATTACTAAAATTTCTTGAAAAACACAGTCTAATACACGACATGCAGTTTGGATTCCACCAGCGCAGATCAACTGCCGAACTCCTCTCCTTTGTCACCCATTCTTGGAACCAGTCTATGGAACTACACGGTGAATCCCAGATTGTCGGTCTAGACATATCCAAAGCATTCGACCAGGTCTGGCACGCAGCGCTGCTTAATAAACTTCCGGCCTATGACCTACCACCAAAACTCTGTACCTGCACAGCAAATTTTCTCTCCAACCGGAGCATTTCTGTTGTCGTAGATGGCCATTCCTCTAAGCTATATCCAATTAATGCAGGAGTCCCTCGTGGTTCAGTTTTAACCCCTACTTTGTTTCTTCTCCACATCAATGACCTCCTCTCTTGCACATACAACCCAGTTCACAGTTGTGCGGATGACAGCACCCTCCACTCAAATATACAATATTCTAAGCCTGTCTCTCAGCCAAATTAGATGAGAATCGCAGACTCGGAAGGTTCTGTCTCTGTGGATCTCCAAAAATATTAGACTGGGGAAGTAGAATCTTGTACAATTCAACTCCACCAAATCTGTCTTGCTTTCTATCTCATAAGAGATTCACCTGCCCTAAACTCACCACAATGAACAACCAAGTTATTCAAAGTAATGAGTCCTTTTCACTTGTTGGCAATTCTGTGGATCGAAATCTCAATTGGGACCAACATGTCACATCAATTTCAGAAGCAGATGCTAAGAAATTAGGTTTTCCCTTCCGGGCTCGCAAATATTTTTCACCAGCTAATCTCTATACCTTATATACTTCACAAATAAGGCCAAACCTCGAATACTGCTCCCACATCTGGGGTGCCGCTGCCGCTTCTAAACTCGCTATCCTGAATTCCATTCAGAAGAGAGCTAGAGGCCTCTGACCTTACCCTAACCCAAAGGCTGCCATCCTTTGCCCACCGACGTGCCGTTGGTGACCTCTCTCTCTCTCTTTTATAAATATCTGCACAAGCACTGCTCCGAGGAGCTTTCTTCCATAGTTCCTCCACCTGCTGCCCCCAACAGATCTACCGGGGAAACAGAGCGAATGCACCCTTATACTGTCCAGGTCACCAGACATATAACATCTTGTTATGCCCGCTCTTTTGTCCCGAGGACTTTCAAGTTGTGGGATTCCTTGCCGGCACATGTTTTTCCTTCTCCCCCGAACCTCAAAATCTTCAAACCCAGAATTAACAAGTTGCCTCTTTCTTCCTTCTCGACACCCACGGTACGATAGTATTTAGGCTGTAAGCCCTCGTGGTGTGTTGTTGAAATGAAAAAAATATATATCATCTGTCCGTATTTATACGTAATAATAATAATAATAATAATAATAATAATAATAATAATAATAATAATAAAAATTCTAATAAAGTATCGGCAAAATTAAGAAAGAAATTCCTACAGTTTATTTAAAAGGCAAGTTAAAAAAATCTGTCAAACAGTTTTCGGTGAAATTTGTTTTTACCCTTATTCATCGAAAACTGGCTCTCTCATCTTTGAGTGACAAAGTACTTCATTTTCCAACTTATAGGAAGCAAACCCAGGAAACTAAGCGCTGCAAAATAAAGGGTTTTTACATTTATTATTTGGCCTGCGAGAGATTACTAAACATACTGTAGATATACTTTTTAATTAAAACATGAGACATCTTCTTAATTATTATAATTGATTATATTCGCTTCATATCAGAAAATATAGTGTATAAACACTATCACAAGCTTGGTTTTATATACAGTATCATTGACTTATAAAAACTAGAACCCCAATTGTTTCCCCGATGTCTTATCTAAGCAAAAAACCAGCCACGCTGATGTCCTGATCATTTGTTTCCTGTAAAAAATGAATATGATACCCACAAGACTGCTAAAATAAAGCTATCAATTCATCGGCACTAGCAAAAACACTCCTATCTATCTACCTTCTTGTCTCTACTGTCTGTTCTACTCTAGCTCCACCCCGAAGGACTACAAAAACAGTTGAGTTGGGGGAGTACATCTGATTCAACTCTCCATGTCACTAGAATAGTCCGAAGCTTAACATTCACATCTTATTTATAACGTTATCCTGGATTTTACTTGTCGTTTCTAATTTAGAACTAGTGATTTGATAAAGGTTTACCAAATAATATACGTAATGTGCAAATTGAAATTGGGACTTTTAAGATCGGTCTAAAATACATAAATAGATTTTAGTCAGACGGTAAGGTGACTCAATAATTTGTAATAAGTATTTTTTCAGGTGACTAAAATGTGATACCTTGTGGTCAGTCAAAAATTACTGATTAACTTAATTGTTAGATTAAATAGTCTATTAAAGTTACATGGTCTACCAGTAACAATTGGGCATTTAGTTATATTTTAAGCGAGATTATTTCTTAAATATACTATTTCTTGAAAATAAAAGAATTACATTCTAGGCTAAAAAAAGTATTCAAATTTTGTTGAAAATGATACTAAAAAAAGTCTGGATACAGCAAGTGCGTTACAGAAGTGAATTTTCATAAAAATATTGTTAATATCAAATATGTCACTCTAATGCAAGCAGGCATCAATCTGATAACCGGTATAACCTATATAGTAGAAACAATTTACCATGCTTTATCAAGATGACTTATTGTATGAAAATTTACAAACATTTTCCCAAAATAAACTAAAAATGTTGGTTTCCTAGCCAACAAACTTTTAGGTTAATAGCCTATTGAGTCATTGAAATTTGAAGGATTTAATGAAAATTCGCTAGCAATTCTCTCTTGTCTAGATTTTTTTCTTACAAACATGCATCATATTTCAATTAAAGTTTTAACAGCATACGTGAGACCACACACCCTGCTTAACCTTGGCCTTTAAAAAATCATGAGTTAAAAATTGTGTTGTGGTTAGTGATGTAACTTTAAAATGGCTGTAAATATAACTAACCCTTATTTCTATTCTAAAATATAATGCTTTACGCAAACGCTGCTAGCCTTCAAGTAACCTAAATATTGTTTTAATTTACACAAAAACCCACTAATCATCGTTTTTGTAAAAGCCAAAAGTCTTATAATGGAGCAAAAGCACATTTTAAAATATAAACATACCACGGATCCACAGAAAAGCTTTTAATAAAGTCCAATTTTCTCCAAGTAATTAATTTACAAGGAAGCTCAAACAAAAACGGCATGAATGAAAACACAAACACGGCCAACTGAGAATTAAGTTACTAAATGTGTATTTTTTACCGCTGTAGCACAGAAATCTCATTCAACTCAATAAACGGTTAATGAAACGAAAATAAGCAAGTAACACAATTATCACTGGAGGAACGTAATTGTAAAGTCGTTAACAGAAGGTCTCCACCGCCGCCGGGAGCACAAAAATACACTCGCCGACAGAGAAAATCCGAAATGCCTTCAAAAGAAATGCCATTAGTTGTTAAAGACCTATTTCCGAAACACGCTTCCTGTGTTTGAGTGGGTGTAAAAAAACGTTTGCGGTTGAGAGTGTCACGAGGTGTCAACCCAGAAAATCTATTAACTTCATACATGAGCCGTCAGATGTGCTTGTCTACCCATGTACATCACCGTAGAATATGCAGAAGAAGCATTAATCTTAAACAAAACATATCGCCTAGTAATTTAGATTCTCATTACATTTCCTTGTCACAAAATAAAGCAAGGAAACCACCAGGAAAAAACATAATCAAATTATATATGTAGAAAACATCTTTGCTAGATAGTCACAGCTGGTTTCTTGTCAATAATAATAAGTATTTCTGCAATTTGTTCCTCATAGACCTTCAGTTTATATTAGTATGTTATTAGTATATTTATAAGCATTATTAGTACATACTTTTACAATGTGTTACACAAATAAGCTTGATGCTTGTGCTTGTAATAAACACAATTTTGATTTCTGAATGGCTAAAGGGAAATGCCAAATCATGTTATTGTCACACCTTTAATTTAGTTAAAAATTCAATAATTTTGAAATTCCCTTCTGCCACTAACAGTTGCACTACCACTCTAAATGTTCGGTTCTCATTTTACAATAAATTCTCCTCTTAAACCAGAAAATTCTTTGAAAATACTGATATCAATTACAACAATAAAATTTGACATTTTGATTTGACAGATTGATTAAATTTAATTTGTTTATTTAGAACAAATGCTACACCTTAAAAATCAAGCAACTACAGGCTTATTTCTCTCCTTTCAGTCGTCTGTAAAATAATGGAAAAGTATATAAACACCGAATTACTAAAATTTCTTGAAAAACACAGTCTAATCCACGACAGGCAGTATGGATTCCGTCAGCGCAGATCAACTGCCGACCTCCTTTCCTTTGTCACCCATTCTTGGAACAAGTCTACACGGTGAATCCCAGATTGTCGCTCTAGACATATCCAAAGCATTCGACCAGATCTGGCACGCAGCGCTGTTTTATAAACTTCCGGCCTATGGCCTACCACCAAAACTCTGTACCTGGACAGCTAATTTCCTCTCCAACCGGATAATTTGTGTTGTCCTGGATGGCCATTCCTCTAAACTGCATCCAATTTATGCAGGAGTTCCTGAAGGTTCAGCTTTAGCCCCTATTTTGATTCTTCTCCACATCAATGATCTTCTCTCTAGCACATCCAACCTAGTTCACAGTTACGCGGAGGACAGGACCCTCCACTCAAATATACAATATTCTAAGCCTGTCTCTTTAGCCCAATCAGATGAGGATCGCAGACTCATGGAGGGTTCTGTCTCCGTGGATCTCCAAAAAATATTAGACTGGGGAAGTAGAAATCTTGTACAATTCAACCCCACCAAATCTCAGTCTTGCTTTCTATCTCATAAGAGATTCATCAGCCCTAGACCCATCACAATGCACAGCCAAGTTATTCAAAGTAATGAGTCCTTTTCACTTCTTGGCATTTCTGTGGATCTACATCTCAATTGGCACCAACGTGTCACATTAATTGCAGAAGCGGCTGCTAAGAAATTGGGTTTCCTCTTCCGGGCTGGTAAATAGTTTTCACCAGCTAATCTCTATACCTTATATACTTCACAAATAAGGCCAAACCTCTAATACTGCTCCCACATCTGGGGTGCCGCTACCTCTTTTACACTCGCTATCCTGGACTCCATTCAGAAGAGAGCTATACGTCTATTTGGTGACCCTACCCTCAGTCAAAGGCTGCCATCTCTTGCCCACCGACGTGCCGTTGGTGACCTCTCTCTCTTTTATAGATATATGCACGGGCACTGCTCAGAGGAGCTTTCTTCCATAGTTCCAACCACCTGCTGCTCCCAACACACCTACCAGGGGAACAGAGCGAATGCACCCTTTTACTGTCCAGGTCGCCAGACATAGAACATCTTCTTATGCCCGCTCTTTTGTCTCGAGGATTTCCAAGTTGTGAAATTCATTGCCGGCATATGTTTTTCCTTCTCCTCCGAACCTCCAAATCTTCAAGTCCATAATTAACAAGTTGCCTCTTTCCTGCTTGTCGACACCCACGGTACGATAGTATTTAGGCTGTAAGCTCTCGTGGTGTGTTGTTGAAATATAAAAAAATCAAACAAAACGTATTCCCTTAACAGTCACTCTTTTATTTATTTACATCTCTATATTTTGTTATAGGTTATTTAAGATTTTATTAGTGATGGGAAAAACAGTTATTTTCTGTTAACCGTTGAAGCCGTTAACGTTATTTAATAATAACCGTTGAAAATAACGGCCTCAGTTATTTTAAACTGGATAGTCGATCGATAGTATCCTACATTCCCAAAGCTGTAAGCGAGAGCGAGCACACTAGTATAAATGCATTGTATTTTTACCCCGTTATTTCACGTAGTGTATAAATTTCAAATTTTGTCGATATGAAAAGGAAACAAAGGGTTAAGAAATTATAATAAGCGTGTCGTAAATCTTTTGCCACTCTGAAGTGAAACTTTTAGAAATCAGAAAGGAGTCTTCTATAAGAATTTACTAAGATGTTTTAGGAATTATAAACTAGTCATTTCTCACAAATTTATTTTATCAGGGTCTTTACGTAAATGTTAATGCCACGGCAAGAATCAATAAATATCATTATTTATCACGCCTTGGGACGTTAGACGTTAGAACTTTTATTGCTACACAGGGAGTGATTCTAAGAACTCCATAACATAACGCAGCTAATAAAATTTCGGTAAAGAAACAGTATAAAAAATTGAGTTTGAGTTTTAAAAAAAATTGGAAGATATATAGTATTAATTGTTTATTTACTTATTTTAATATTCGTTGTTTTAAAATTAGTTTCAAAAATTTCAAAGGGCTGTAACTTGGAGGATAAGGGGTTTCAAGAAAAATTTAATAAAAAGACACCCCTTATTTTTCGCCAAAGAATCACCCTGTAAAATTTTTCGCATCAATATGGAAACACCCTGTATATATATATATATATATATATATATATATATATATATATATATATATATATATATATATATATATATATATATATATATATATATATATATATATATATATATATATATATATATATTCATTTAATTTTTTATATTGAAATGTATATAGATATTAAAAAATGTTGTATCATTATATTTTTTTAATCAATTTGATAACTGTTTTCTTAGGTAATGTATATAAATTTAAATAAATAAGTACTTTAATTTCACGTGAAATAACCCTATTTTGCGTTGTCTATAGTGAAAGTAATAACACGTTTTTACAGAAATTCATCTTTTCACCCAACATTTTTTATTATTAAATATTTGGCTTTACATACTAGTGGGAAAGTCAACTGTTTGAAAAATAACAGCTTCTCAGTTTAACAGAATAACTCTGTGTAGTAGTGTCCGTATGCCGTATCCCCATCAACAACCGGTTAAAGTTAAAATTAAAATTAAGCCGTTTTATTGTACCTAAAATCCTACGTTCCTAAAGCTGTTAGCGAGAGCGAGCACACAGTATAAATAACGTGTTTAGCGTGTTTAGCATTCCCAATCTCAAGGCTATTCATCCCGTTAAATAGTTAAATAAACAGTTAACGATGAAAACTGATGTTTATTCATCGAAGCCGAAGTTGCAGTAGAACTGAAACAGACACGACTCCGAAATCTAGTCAAATGTAAAAAGCGTTATTTTTTAAGCTGCTATTTTTATAAATCCATAACTGGTGGTTACCGTTACGGCTCGGTAACCGTTTAAAAATAGCTGACAGTTAAATAACGACCCATCACTAGATTTTATCGTTGGGTATTTAATTGATAGTCTACCATCATGGTGAGTTGTACGCAAGGGTCGCCACCTCGGTGCAGAACCATGTAGTATGTGGTCACGACAGCTCCAAATAACACAAAATGTTATAAAATAGAGATCGTGGACAACCAACTAACATTTTTTAAATTGTCAGCCCTGGCCCATTTATTCCCTAATATAGGTACAATGTGTGTAAGGCTAGATTTATTATCACCATAATTAGAACCGCAGGCCGGTTTCGCTCTAGTTGGAGTTCGTCAGTACGGTATACTAATTACAGCAAGAACACAGCTATAAAGTTATACGGCTATTATGGTCCAACCTTCTATAACATTGTGAGATGTACGACAGTGTCGCCATCTCGGTGCGGAACCAGTTAGTATGTTGTCACGGTAGCTCCAAATAACACAAAATGTTATGAATAGAGACTGTGTACAACCAACTAACAACTTTGTAAATTGTCAGCTCCGGCCCATTTCTTCCCTAATACAAGGACAATGTATGTAAGGCTAGATGACCTATGAAAATTGTTTTCTATGCCATTCGATCACGGCCTACTAAAACTTTTTTTTTATATGTTACAGCATTTATAAATTTTTTCCTTCAAGCTTTGCGATGTTTATGTTGACTTTCATAGTTCTCATAATAGTTATTTTTTGATGAAGTTTGTTAGATAACACCCATAAAGAATGGTAAATTCAATTATTTTTTTCCCTGAAACTGACCCCAAATCTTTTTTAATATATTTTGACATATGAAAATAGTTTCAAAATGGCATAGGAAACAATTTTCACAAGATCTATAAAGTTCTTCATTCTCTATCTTCTGAGATATGGTTAAAAGAATGGCATTATAAACACAAAGGTTATAGGGTTGTTCCATATTAAAAGAGTTACACAAATAAACTTCTCTCAAATGGTTAATAATTCTTCTTTTTGAATAAAATTTGGTATATATCTATTTTGTGTGATGCCAAATTCACTGTCGGACTTATTTTCCTCCTAAGAACGGTTCTAGACCTTTTCCCATTTTTTGACATAGAAAAACTGCATTAGTAGGCCTTGGTTTTTTGCTCATTAAAATCGAATTTTAAATACAAAAGTTACACGCGTGTTTCCATTTTAAATGGGCCACTTATATATATATATATATATATATATATATATATATATATATATATATATATATATATATATATATATATATGAAAATTCCCTGTAAGCGGAAACAAGCTTCTACTTAACACGTGAACTGTGATGGTCACCCTGATATTTATATTTATTGAACAAACCTTGTAGATTTCTAATAAAAAGCGTGCAGGTTTGTCACATTGACAAACTTGAAGGGTGAATGCCTGTTTTCCAGTTAAATTTATTTGCTCGAAGAGAAGATATATAAGTTCTTATCAAAATGAGATGCTTTCAATGTATAATACTACCAAATCCAAGGGGGAGTTTGCCATCAGTGTATACATTTTTGTCTATCTGCTTTAAATCTACAATGAAAAGGAGGCATTTGAGGTAACGCACTTACATATTTTTTCTCCCGCTGATGTATATCGGCAGCTTAAATAAAGTACGTCTATGAATAAGAAAGAAACAAGCATTTTCTTGTAATGGATTCTGTTGCTGGATCTTTTTTAAATTTGATCAAAATATCAAGTAAGTTTCGCACAACAATTAGCTACAAATAATCCTTTAGTGTCAAATGGTGAACCGAAGGAAACGAGTCGTGTTAGAAGACATACCTTAAATGTAAGACTACTAGAATTTTAGATGGACTACTTACCAGGTAAGCGTAAGAACTTGTGATGTGCTGACAAATACATATTCGAGAAATCCCATTCACCAAATTATATTAACCTTAACCACGGTTCCAACAGAACATTTGGTTTCATCAGTGTTAAGGAGCGGAGGATATTTATGGAATAACTTGTCGAACTAGGCGAATGTAGACTTAGTAACGATGTAATAAACTTTAACAAATAACTAAACTTTAACAATGCTTACAACTAATTTAACCGAATGAATTTTAAAGCCGAACTCTTAATTGAAAAGTCTCTACTTATCTCTACATAATTAAAATCACAAGTCTCGCGCCTTTACATCTTAAGAATCTAATCAAAAGTCTTGCTAATGTTTATCAATAATACTACTTATATCTTTTGCTTGGTTTACATCATACAAGTCCTAGGACTTTCTTGTACTGACATATGTATAATTTTCAGCAAATAAATAATAAATAATAATAATTGCAGACCTCATCAGTCAGCATTCCTTGTGCTGTACGCTGCAATTTCAACTTGTTTATTATTTAGATAAATATGTAATAGTTTTTCAATGCCAATGTTATTGATACATCTGTCACCTACTACTACATGAAAATTTACATTAATTGTTGTAGCAAATTTTCTTATAACTGAATTTTAATTATAAATTGAATGATCATAACAAATATATTTCCACGCCTACGACTGCCCTTCTGCATAGCTTATTGTGCTCTGAACAATCAGAGAATTAATCAAGACAACATCTCATCCCGATTCATTTAATTTATCTTAGGAAGCAGCCCAGTTGACTAACGCAATAATTGTTAGAATTAATAATAATAATCTTACGGTTTATTGTTGTTTTTTTTAGTGAATTTTCATTAAAAGAATTCACTAACAGAGAGGTACGACGGTGAGACTTTCGGAAAATTTCTTCAAATAAGCACGAATTAGGGCCTCTGGAACCCATTTCCAAGATCAGTTATATACATACATTATATATATATATATATATATATATATATATATATATATATATATATATATATATATATATATATATATATACTCAATTGGGTCAGTAGATTTTGAGTTATAACTAAATAAAAAATCAATAATCTACGATATGACCTGAAAATACCACTAAATGGATACCTATAATGTTAGACAAGGTCAGAAGGTTACATCAGGTTTCCGCTGCCATTGTAAACAAATGCTCCAAATTAAGTTTTAAACGGCCACGCTACGAAAATATGTCACAATAAACAATCGGCGGGGTTTCCATTTACGACAACTCTCATCTAAATCTGTGGATATCAGCAAAATGTAAATAAATTGAAATTTTAACGAAAGTGATTCAATTTGTTTAAAAGCAATCTAGAAGTACGTTTTATTATGTATAAATATTAAGCTTCCTATTTTCACGGTATTTAAAAGCCATGTTAATCTCTCTAGCTTAATCTGATTATTTGTCATTTGCTGGCCGACAGGAGTCATGAGAAAAACGGGTAAGTTCTGCGCATAACCTCGAAATCGAGTCCGCTAATACCTTAGAATCTGAGAATATAAAACAACTATCTAGAATACAAATAGTAGGGTGGCTAATAACAATTCTGTCGAGGTCATACCATCTTTTTCACCACCACCACCACAAATAGTAGGTAAATAATAACCCAACATTTAATTTTAACATTACTTTAACAAATGCGTTTCAGTGTGACTGTAGTATATTATGATTCTAACATCCAATCAAACAAATAAGAAAGTGGTTGTGTACATCAGATTCAGGTTTTTAATCAATGCATGTAGGTACTGTATTACCAAAATGAAACAAAATAATTCAAGAAGATATATACCTACCGTAATCTAATATAAGTATAATACCTAGGGTGCCTAGGTACTTATGGTTTTCGTTACTCTTATTGTTTACTCTTAATGGAACATTTGAAGTAAATGAAACTACATAATGTCACAAAGCAAATGTACGTTCGCGAACAATCCGGCTAGATCGGACCAAATGTACGTCGTTAGAGAAAGATATGTACTGGTCAGAAAAGATTAGCCTAACGTAATTATTCTAATTACCCGTTTATCTACGCCAGAAGGACCAGAGGAACTGTTCTTTGTAGGTACAGATTTATGAATAAATACACGAGGTAACAACAACAATTTAATTCTACAAAATTACCAAAAAACAATACATAGTGATTGCGGGTGTTGTGATCCAATAACAATACAATGAAAAAGGTGACTTACAATTGAAGCTGGGTCCCCGTCGTGATCAGCAGGTGGTGGGGTTGCTGATACCTGGGGCTTCGTCCAAAGGGCCAAGGTGGTTCACGTTTCCAGATGACGACGGTGTCTACTTGCGGTGTGTTGATGCCGCGGTTGAGTGGATTTCTGCTGCGTGAGTCCGTCGCTCGTGGAAAGGCTGGCGCTTCCAATACGAGGCCGACGAACCTGTCCACGTGTCTATGGAGACAACCGTGGGTCTTGACTCCGTGCCGAGGGTCAGGCGATCTCCTTGCGATGCTTACTGGCCGCTGGAACGCGCACGGAGTTAACTCTGAGGTGACCATAGCATAACCAGTTATTATGCTGTGTCTTGACTGCCGCTCTCGGTTCAGTTTGTCTTGAACGACGTTACTGGACGCTGGATGAGATCGAAGTGATCGAGCCTGGGCTCTCTTGTCGCTGCTTCGCTTGTTGACACCTGTCATCGGGATCTGACAGTTGGTTTGTTAACAACTGTTACAGGTGTGCCACACTGCGCCTCTAGTTGCTGTGAAGGGCAGGAGAAGGTTTGCCGACTAAGGATGGGCAGGGTGGACTCGGGGATATTGAGGGTGAGAATTAACAATATCAGGACACAACACAGTTTAAATTACATATAAAATCAGATGTGTAAATTATTAAAATTTTAATTTCAAAATTTTGTATTGTTTATATTTGTTTCATCTTGAAAAGGTATGGACACAGTAATATTATATAAGTGTTAAAAATAGTTTAGGTGCAGCAAGTGCGTTATGGCAGCGATTTTTTGTAAAAATATTTCAAATAGGTATAACGCAATTTCCCATTCAACTAGAATCTTCCGTTTTGATACATAGTAAAACCCATATAAAGGCAGCGTGGGTACTAGATTTCAAAAATAACTACACATTTCTTTTGATATATAACCTTTTTTTTTGTTATTTTGTTTTCAGAAACTGGTTCGATTGAGTTGACTAAAATGGACCATCCAAGAGATCAATAAGGAATAATACCTGCCACGTTTATAATTTGGCAGGTACATTTCTGTTGGAAATAAAAATTTAATTTTTGGTAAATTTGCAGTTTAGCACACGGAGGACTTTTAGAAAAAACATTCAGAACTATGCTTAGAACCCTTTCTGAATGCACATAACACAAGAAAAATTTCTTGCAAACGGCCCCTAAAAAGTTACAGGACCAGGAGTGAATAGAGGTGCTGAGCGGGGAAGAAGATAAAATGTGAGCGGAAAATTCGAGAAAGCCGGCTAAGATGGACCTCTATAAGCTACCTTTTACCCATTTTGCTACCAAGATTTTCAATTGTTACCTCATTTCATTTGTTTAAATGTATTTGAGGTTGCCTTATATATATATATATATATATATATATATATATATATATATATATATATATATATATATATATATATATATATATATATATATATATATATATATATATGTCAGTAATAGAGAACTACAATATTTTATCATTTAAGGAAAGTATGGATACAGCAACAGTAAATAAGTGATGAAAAGGGTCTGGGTGCAGTAAGTACGTTGTGGTAGAGAATTTTCGTAAAAATATTTCAAATCCGAACTCAATTTCCCATTAAGCCAGAATCTTTAATCTTGAGCCATAGTAAAACCTATGAAAAAAATCATTTTTCTTGTTTTGTTTGCAAAAACTATTTCGATTGGGTTGACTTAAACAAAACCATCCAATCAATTAATAAGGAAAAATACCTGTCATATTGATAAGTTGGCAGATACATTCCCCTTGTAAATAATTATTATTTTTTTTGAAAAGTTTTGCTACTTTAACGAAATTTGTAACACAATTTTTTTAAAGCGACTTGCAGTATTTACATATATGTACCAATTTTAAAATTTCTAGCTCCATAGAAAATAGAAATTTCTTCAAGTAATCGCTTACTGGGACCTCTAAAGTAGTAGCATGCATACAATAGAAGCATAAAAGCATTGCCTACCATTAGAAAAATTACCCATATAAAATTAAGTGAATATCTTGTTTAAAAAAAATCTTAATTCCATATTCATATACTATACTTGTATTTGATTATACTATACTCTTCCGGGTCTTTAACAACTCATAATATAATAATATGTTAAAATTATTTATTATTTATTCTCACTTCTTGCCGCAGCCAGCTCTGTTAAAAGCATTAGATTGGAAATCAAAGGCAGGCATTCACAGCTCTCTCATATGGTGTTATACGGAAACCAAAAGCAATGCTTATTCAAAGAATATTATGCATGTAGGTAGGTCGGCTGCCTTCGTGTCATCGCCGAAATCTCACAGTTCCTAACACATCCTGGATGTCGTGCCGATAAGGTGAATATTATTATCGATTTTTTAAATTACTATAAATGTTGTGTAAAATTAATCCCCCAAATTTACGGCGGAGCCGTAGTTCTTTCATCCGAAAAAAATTGTGTTCAAAAGAAAGTTCGTGAAACTTGTCCAGATGCTTTGTATGTTTGGTGTAACGCTCATATTTTATATCTAGTTCTGTCATTGCCAAAGAATTGTGGAAATTAAAAACTTTTTTACCACAGTTAAAAACAGCAACATTTTTCCATATACAGTACAAAGCGATTAGATTTATATAATAAATTCTGTTCAAAAAAAATACCGCGCGTTGTACTGACTCGATGGGTTTATAATTCAAGAACAATAAATGTAATTTTTAATGAACTCATTAATCTCCTTAATATTTTTATCCAAATTAACGAAAATCAAGCCAGTTTGGGGCGGAGAAACTCTTTCAGCAGCTAGAATGTATGAATTTACTGTAAACGACTTTGAATTCAATTATTTTTTAGAAATTTTCAATGGAATATTTATGCGAACTGATATTCTTTTTAATATAATCGAGTCAAAAATTGTAGATATTGGTTATTGTATAAAAAAAATAGAGGAATTTAAAAACTTAATCGATAATCTTTACAATGATTTTGACAAAATGTATGAAAAAAACTGTAATCTTTTGCGGGGAGCCAAAAAGAAAGCGAAATATTAATGATGTGAAAGTACATTATAAAAGAATATTTAGAGAAATACCGGACAATATAAAAATAGAAATTTCTGATCGATATAACGAAATTAGGCAGTTAGGTATTTTTCGTCTTGTGGATCGGGGGACTCTTTGGGATTTCAAGTATAATTTTCCTGAAGACATTTTTTTGGAACTGAAAACAAAATATAATGAAAGATTTGATTTTGACGGATTAAAAAACGAGTTGATTTGTTTATATTCTTCAGCAGAATTTTCCGGTCTTAATAGTTATGAAATTATTAGATTTTGCGAGAAGAACAGTATGTGCCACGTTTTTTCACAACTAGTGAAATTAGCCAAACTTATTTTGACGATACCAGCTAGTAGCGCTTCTGCAGAACGATCTTTCTCAGGGTTGAAAGTATTCACACCTACTTACGAAATACTCAAAGACAAGAAAGATTGAGTAATTTGGCAATTATTTCAATTGAAAAAGACCTTATGCAACACTTAAAACGAAATACTAATTTTTATGATGATGTGTTAAATTAGTTTCTAAAAAAAGACCGCCGTATTAATCTAATTTATAAAAAATAAGTGTTGGATTTTCCTATTAAAATGTGTGTAGTGTTTATTTTCCAAGAACCCACGGTTTTAAAAACAGCATAAGTGCACCGCAGAAGAACTATTATAATACAAATTTCTGAAGGAGGTCGTATTTTGGTGTGTCGTGGTACCTTTCAAAATGTTTGCCTACCCTACTTTACCTAGCAGTGTACGCCACTGCTCTAAAGCCAATCTCCAAGATCCATTAAAATTTAAATAATTAGTTTTAATAATATACCTTACCAAAGTGCATAATTCACTACTAATGCACTTGCTGCGTCCAGAAATTTTTAGTTTGTTTACATTTATACCGGATCCTAGTTTTGCTGTTGGGAAGTTCCACAAATGAAGACATGATGTTGCGCTCAATTTGGCTTTTAAAATAAAAATTATTTAACTACAATTAAGATCACCACTAAGACTCTAATCTTCATATTGTTATAAATGCATAGCTTAAAACTTTACCAGCAATCGCCTTAAATATTGAAGCATTTTTAGGTCTTAGAATTTGAACACCAGTGCATCTATATAAACCAGCTCATAAGTAGTACAAAGGGCACTAGCCATTTTCCTACATAGTGTTGAAAGCAATTTGGTGTGTTAATCCAAGAATAAGATGTACTTTGTTCCCAGTTCCAACGTTCTGGAGGGTTGAGTAATCTTTGTCCAGATAACAAGCGAACAACTAATTGTGTCCAGTGGCAGGAAATGATTTAGGAATGATTTAGGGAGAGGTTATTTCCTTGTTGGAACGTTTCCTGCATTCACAGCGCCTCTAAATACATACATACACACTATAGACGGCAGTCTAACGTAAACGTACAATTGTAAATATTCATTGATGCAGCGGGTCAGAAGAGGCACGTGTCGGAAGGGCTCTAGGCATGTGTTTTCATTAATAGCCCAGCTCAGCGCAGTGTTTATAATCACAGCACATTGATATGCTGTCTGCGCAATCAATTCACTGCTTCTACCAACATTTGACAGTCGTTATTGATGTGCCTAATTAGTAAAAACACCAAAAAGGGGTTAACGCGAGGGGTATATGTATAAAACATGATCGACAGACGCTATTTCTACGGGTGTCGCGAATAGAAGTTGATGGATTTGTGTGATAATGGCGTGAGAGAGCGCACAGATGAATGTAATATCAGAGCATTAAGCTTTCTCAAATAACTTTCGTTTCGCTCGATTCTAAATGTGTGTTTTATATAAGATGTTCGAGGGTTTCGAGGCTGCTCCTGTAATGATTACAAATATTTTAGATACAAGAAACGCAAGGGCGTTTTTAAATAAAATACCACGATATGTTTTTTTATTTTTTTATTTCAACAACACACCACGAGCGCCTACAGCCCAAATACTATCGTACCGTGGGTGTCGACAAGGAGGAAAGAGGCAGCTTGTTAATTCTGGACTTGAAGGTTTAGAGGTACGGGGGAGAAGGAAAAACATGTGCCGGCAAGGAATTCCACAACTTGGAAGTCCTCGGGACAAAAGAGAAGGCATAACAAGATGTTCTATGTCTGGTGACCTGGACAGTAAAAGAGTGCATTCACTTTGTTCCCCTGGTAGATCTGTTGGGGGCAGCAGGTGGAGGAACTATGGAAGAAAGCTCTTCTGAGCAGTGCAGACATCTATAAAAGAGAGACATAGGTCACCAACGGCACGTCAGTGGGCAATGGATGGCAGACTTTGGGTGAGGGTAGGGTCACCGTTAAGACGTATGGCTCTCTTCTGAATGGAGCCTAGGATGGCGAGTGTAGAAGCGGCAGCAGCACCCCAGATGTGGGAGCAGTATACGAGGTTTGGTCTTACTTGTAAAGTATATAAGGTATAGAGATTAGCTGGTCAAAATATTTGCGAGCCCGGAAGAGGAAAGCAGCCGCTTCCGCAATTGATATGACGTGTTGGTGCCAATTGAGATTTCGATCCACAGAAATGCCAACAAGTAAAAAAGACTCATTACTTTGAATTAATTGGTTGTTCATTGTGATGGGTCTAGGGCTGGTGTATCTCTTATGAGAAAGAAAGCAAGACTGTGATTTGGTGGGGTTGAATTGTACAAGATTTCTACTTCCCCAGTCTAATACTTTTTGGAGATCCACGAAGACAGAACCCTCCATGAGTCTGCGATCCTCTTCTAATTGGGCTAAAGGGACAGGCTTAAAATATTGTATATTTGAGTGGATGGTGCTGTCGTCCGCGTAACTGTGAACTGGGTTGGATGTGCTAGAGAGGAGGTCATTGATGTGGAGAAGAAACAAAGTAGGGGCTAAAGCTGAACCTTGAGGAACTACTGCATTAATTGGATACAGTTTAGAGGAATGGCCATCCACGACAACAGAAATGCTCCGATTAGAGAGGAAATTTGCTGTCCACGTACAGAGTTTTTGTGGTAGGCCCTAGGCCGGTAGTTTTATTAAGTAGCGCTGCGTGCCAGACCTGGTCGAATGCTTTGGATATATCTATAGCGACAATTCACCGCGTAGTTCCATAGACTTGTTCCAAAAATGGGTGACAAAGGTCGTCAGTTGATCTGCGCTGACGGAATCCATACTGCCTGTCGTGGATTAGACTGTGTTTTTTAAGAAATTTTAGTAATTCGGTGCTTATATACTTTTCCATCACTTTAGAGACGACTGAAAGGAGATAAATAGGCTTGTAGTTGCTAGAAAGCGTTTTGGATCCTTTCTTGGGGACGGGTTGTACTCGAGCACTTTTCCAGTTACTAGGGCATATGCCTCTTGTGTAAGATCTCTGCAACAGACGAGTCAGGACAGGAGCAAGTTCTGGTGCGCATTTCTTGAGAACAATTGCTGGGATCTCGTCAAGGCCATAGGCTTTCCTGGTATTAAGAGAAGAGCGCATCTTTCGTACCTCTTTAGTTTTGAAAATGATATCCGTCATTTTATGCACGACATTTGGGACTGTTGGTGGTTGAACATTTGGAGGTGGGTTGAGAGTAGAATTACCGGCGAACAACGAGGCAAAAAGTTCACCCTTTCCTAGGGCGGTAGAAACAATTTCATCCCCTAAAACAAGAGGTGGGAATGTGCTCTTGCAGACATTATTCCAAATAAATTCAGCAAGAGTCCAGAAGGGTTTGCTGCCGTTGGAGCTTGAGAGGACTTTGTTTTTGATTGGTAAATGAGGGAATACAAACATCTGAATAAATAAGTACCCACCTGTAGGGACTATAGTACTCTTATGCATTGGATGAGTGGATATCATCAAAATTGGTCTTTTGTCGACCCATTTGAAGATTTTTATGTTATCTCTCCTTTCCTAGAATCTCTGCTTTCTTCATTTTTCCTGAGCAGTCTATTGGGATTCCTTTTCGATTTGAACGTAATGTACCACAGTAGAGTAATTGTTCTCTTTACAACTCTCTGCATAAAGGTATGCTGGATTAAAAATTGTCGGCGAATAATATTCGCCCTTTTCTTTCCTGAATAGGTTCAAGTAATTTCAAAACAATTGAATGTGAATGACAGAGTTCAAGATTCGTATCCCCCTTCCCTGCATATACTTTTACATGTGACAGTTTCGCGAAGAGAGGGTCAGCAGAACCATTTATGGGACCATAACCGCTTCTGGGCGTGATAAAAAGCACTGCCAGGGGAGCCATTAAGTCCTGGGTCAGAAATGAACACAAGGTGTAGTGGGGAGAATGTCCAGGGATCAGACATGGGAAGTCAGTAATTGACGAACCCAGTTCAAAGAGAGCTGTGGAGCTGCTAAATCTTAGCAGAGGACAGCTCAGAAACATAAAATGGGGCGGTATACATCTTTATACTTGAATATCTCAAAGCATCGCTGTAGCGGTGATCGTATACCGTAAAGAGGATCGGCCCAAGAATAGATCCTTGTGGCACACCACTCCGTACCGATCGAGCCTCAGATTCCCTACCTCCTACCCTGACTACCAGGTAGCGTTGACCCATACAACTTTTTAATAACTCTAGAGCACTGGAGCTTAGTCCCATAAATTCTAATATTTCTATCAACATGCTATGATTCACAGGATCGAACGCTCTGGAAAAATCAAGAACGACCAACAGTGTCAACATGCGTTGATCAGTGGCTCTCAGAATGTCATCGCTCACCCTTAACAGTACTGTAGTGCAGCCTCATATTTTAGCATATTAGATATACCTGCATATATATATATATATATATATATATATATATATATATATATATATATATATATATATATATATACATTTATTTATATTTATATAGTGTTCTTGTTTTTGAGTTATTTCAATTGTTTTGTAACTTCTCACATTTTGGGTCATATCAGAAATTATGATACGGCGTTTTTACCAATAGATAGCGGATTTCATGAAAATGACGCAATCAGAGATGCTTTCTTTTATATTATTTGTTAATTTTTGTACCTTTCCAAACAATACAGTTTTGATGTAAAACGTATGGTACATTTTTTTCACTATATAGGTTATACTGGCAATTAAATTTGATGCCTGCTTTCAGTAAAAAAAGACCTATTATGTAGTTATTAAAAATATTTCTATGAAAATTGACTACCATAACACACTTCCTTCGTCCAGAGTTTATTTTTTATATGTCGTATGAAACCATTTCCTGTGCACCTACATATTAGTTCGTTAATATCGCTTGAAATGACGCTATACATCTGACTCTGGTTCAAACTGTAGAAAATCTAATAAACCCTGAGAAGTCTGGTTGTAGTGGGCGACATTAACATAAATATTGGAAAACATATTCAATACCTAGTGTAGACTACAATGAATTATGGCTTAGACTCATTCAAACTGTAATAAAGATATATTTTATGGTCAAGAGCACATGGGAATTCAATTTAGAACTGTTAATCATCTTTATGGACTTCGGCTTACAACAGCAAAACACACTGACGAGGCTTATCTCCAGAATATAATGAAGTACTTCTTAAGATTCAAACACTGGAGAGTCTCCCACAGTGACAAGCTTTTCTAGTGTTTTCTGGCTTTGTTATCGTTAATATTGAAAGTTAATTAGATTCAAATGATGCCGTTTGAAATGTGTGAATGGATAGGAAAGCTGTATTTTGTGGGTGCGACCAATATATTTCATGTTAACATAAATCAGGTAGATTAAAAGAATGTAAAAATGAACTGGTATTATAAATCATTATTTTCAATAAAAAAGATCAATTACTAAATTTGTAGTGATATAACTAGCAAAAATGTATGCCTCAAAATGTTTACTTCTATGTAAGTGGTTTTTAAAACTTAATAATTGTTATTGCCCTTACTTAGTGAAACTATTCTATGTTAACCCGGCGTCTGACATGTAAAAATCTTTAACATCTTCCGACATGTGGGTATCACATACCCCACAATTATTATTTTTTTTAATTTCCTTTTAATGAATTTTTGATATATATATTTTTTATGACACTAAATACAAATATCACATTTCTTCATTAGCAACACAAAAACTTCTTTAGAAGAAGAAAAGTAAAAAAGAAAAGCTCACATCATCCTGTTTTAGGCAGTAAAAAAAACGTTTATAAAAAACTTTTATTTACAATGGTTCCATACCATCAATTAAACAGAAACAATAGAATACAAATAAGTAATACGTTGCAGTGTACTATATAAAAAAATATATATATCAAAATATGTAAAACTAAAAAAGTTATGCATTTGCAAAGTTACTACAATTTTCGCAGTACATAAGCGCGTGTTCTAAACATAACATTTTTTCGCAAGCTTCACATACATATTTAGTTTTGCGATCACGATTACGAGGACAAAAATCACATCTGCGCCGTTTGTTAGGTCTTTGTTTCTTTGTAGGAGGTTCTTCGGGTTCTCCTTTGATTTTGAGCAAAGCCGTCCTTATTTCGCGAGGTATTCTAAAGTTGATCATCCTTGCTTTTTGATAATCATTTATCAATTCAAACCCCAACATTGTGAGAAAATCTTTTCTTTTCAGAATTAATCCATTATTATTTTCACGATGAATTATCTGGGAATTGATACCGGCAGTGTTCATTATAGAAAAAAATAGTGTTAGAGGCCATCGTCGGCTATTGCGAGATACATTATAGTTTGCAGACAATTCATCTACTATATCTACCCCTCCTTTCGTTAGATTGTAGAATGAAATTATTTCAGGTAGCTTATCTTCGGATTTATCTACGGAATTGTCATGATTTCTTTATTATCAAATCGCAAACATGTAAGCAAAAATTCAAACCGTCTTTGGGCCATAGTTACTCGAAATATTTCAAAACCGGTTCCGTCAGTTTTCCATAAATCCTTCAGTAAACGGTGTCTGTTTCGAAAAACTCCTGCTAAATATAGCAGTCCGAATAAAGCTTTTAGTTCTATATTATTTGTAGGTTGATAATAAGAAGATTTCTCCTATTCACGTGCTTTTTCCTCAATTCGTTGATTTGTCCACCGCGTAATATCGTCTATCATTTCTTCATCGATGAAAATAAGAAAACATTCAAGAGGACTTTTTTTATCTCTAGCGGATCTTTTGACACCAGGCAATTGAGTTAACAGGTTCTCGCCTCGGGTTCTCACATTCCTGTTATAATATGTTTTTCTCCATTTAGTTCCATTTTTCCCTAAATAGTATTTTTCCCGATCTTGCACTATTTCAGATTCATTTTCGGTTACATCATTTTCGTATGCGTTAGTGGTAACACCGGCAGCTTCCATAAGGTTACCTTGTCGATCTTCATTATTTGCTTCCTGTTCAACATCTGGATAGTCACTGTTTATGCTTACATTGTCTATCTCACTCTCATCGTCTTATTCAATTACTTCTTCATCTTCGCTTTGCACCCCCTTCCACAGATCCTGGGGGCGACGCATTTCCTTTTCGTAGTCTCCCATAGTTAACCTAATGATTTCAAGGGCTGGTGAATAATATCGACATTTAATAAGGAAACATACCTCAAAATTTGAAGCAAAGGCGCGTAAACTGCGATAGAAATTTATTTGAGAAATGTTCGAATTTTGTAACACAATCCGACACGTGGGGTTTGACAAACCCTAGGTAAACTAAACCGTTCATTAACACAAATTCTAGCAAACTGTTGTCAAAATGGCTCCGCACGCTAAGAGACTCGACAATTTCCGAAAGCTAACGAGAGGGGCATGCATGTGAGCGCGGTATTTTTGAAATCGTCGGACATTTTAGTTCTCTCTGGGTTTGTCACAGCCCACATGTCGGACGCCGGGTTAAATACGTATGTAGAGTATTTATCTCCGGCTTCACAAATACTTGTTTTCTCCTCTATAAAATATTGATCCAGTTACAAAGAAAGCAAGCACTTCTTGTGAAAACAGAGAAAAAGCTTCTAAAGTTTTTTGAGATCAATTCAGGTATACAGTCGTAATCACAATGTAAGGGTGACGTCGCTCTCTCGTTGCAACCACGACTCTCTGTCTGTAATAGCTCTTTTCATTTCATTACCACTTTTACACTTCATCTTTGTGCCAGATTCTCCAAAACTTACCTCCACTTTTTCTAGGAATGTCTCCTTCAAATAATGCTGTCATAAAGTTATTATTTCTTAGAATATGGCCAATAAATTTTCGCTTCCTCGTTTCAATTTATTTCAAGAAGCATCTTTCTTCTCTCACTTTTTCTAACACATTTTTATTCGTTTTTCTATTGGTGTACCGTGTCTCTGTCATTTTTCTTCTTGTTCACATTTCAAAAGCTTATTTCTGTTCATGTCCTGATAAGTTGTAGTGCCGATTTCCTCCCCACATACTATCGCACTCCATACGTATGACTTGACGAACTTTTTCCCCAGATCCAAGTTAAGTGTTTATTAGTGAGAAGTGTACTTTGTTTATTAAATGCTTGCTATGCCATCGCGATCCTCCTTATCAGATCTTTTTTACATACTATCATCCGTAATAATACTTCCAATGTACGTGGACACTTCGAATTGTTAAAGCAGTTGTCTGTTTGGTTTTACATCTATTTTTGCTGCACTACCCTTCCTTATCTTCATTGTTTTTGTTTTCGCCATATTGATCTTTAATTTGATTCGTTTTACCACACCATCCAGTTCGATCAGCATCCTTTTGAAATTCTTTATACTTTTCTCCTATCATCGCTTTGTCATCTTATGCAGTGGAATCATCATCCAGTCATTTTAATTCCTAATATATTTTTCAGCCTATTTATTCTATCTTCTATAAATAAATTAAAGAAATATGGGGACAATGGGCATCCTTGCCGTAGGCATTTTCTTATTTTAGCTAAGGTTTAACACTTGCTAATATCAATTTTGGTAAGTACGCCTGGAGAATCCACCACAATATATTTTAGAAAGACCTGGCCATCATTCCACTAACAAAGTCGGCGTCATCAGAGGGAAAAAATTCTAAACGCCTTCATCCTCTGATGACGCTAACTTGGTTAGTGAAATGATCGCCAGGGCTTTTTAAAATGTGTTGTGGTGACTTGGATTCTTCAAGTGTAGTTATCAGTGTTAATCACAGGTTCAAACCTTTACTTTTATGGTACTCTGATTTTTTGATAGATTTAGAATTATATGCCGATCCCTCCAATTCAGTCCAGATCTCTTCATACTTTCTTGTGCCCAGCTGAAAATTATACATTTGTGTTTTGTTTTTATAGATTTATAGTGAAAAACAAAAGTATTGTTAATAATGTCCCCACTACCTAAATTCCATCATAGGTATATCACTATGTATATTATGGCCATAAAGCAACATGAGTAAAGTATACAAACAACCGATAATGTAATTTGTTCTCCTCTCAGGTAATATTATATAGCAGGTTTGAAAAGAGCTTCCGTCAGCACTTCCGTCACAAAAATCTTAACTCCCTCTGAGTATCTGAACAAAATCTTTGGCCCACCAAAAATTTCGTGAGCTGTACGATATAGTCGCCATCTTGGTGCATCAGTAGTGCAATTCTCATAAACACAAAATGTTGTACGTGAGACTGTGTACAAATAACCAAAGAAAATTACAAAGTTATGTAAATAAAATTTATTGGATGTGTTGCCTTGGGAAAGTCCTTACTGCATACCAAAATTCAACTTTTTAAGTGTATAAAAAATCGAGTTATTCAAATTTGAAGCATCTAATAAAAATGCACTCCCATAACGCACTTGCTGCGTCCCGAACTTTTTTAAATAAAGGAAATTTGATAGTGGGTCTGTCAGACCCAGCGCCACCACCAATGTTATGTGGATGGGTGCCACCACTCGAGGATTAAGCAATGATTAACTAACGGTCCCGTAAATGTTCAATCTAGCTTTATGAGACTGGGAATATGTGTAACATTTTGCGTCTTATACTATGTTTTACTACGATTAGGAGAATGTTAGCCACATAGCTATAATTGATGCCAGTGATCACAAAACGCAAGAAACTCAAAGTATAACAGTGATGCTTCATTACTGCTTGCGTGAGATCACTAGGAGAGTCCATTTATTTCTTTAATGAACTAATGGATACCTTTCCGAAAATGGAACCTATATTGGAGGTTTCTCTGACAAGTAAGTCATTTGTTCCCACTAATAAGAGAACAGAAGAGCTTTTCAGGGATCCACGGCTCGCTTGTCTTGGAAGAGCCATTTGACAAAAGGGCGATAAATATGAGTAATTATAGGTTGACGTGCGTCTTAACTGGCAACATGCAATGCCGAGCATCGTTTAATGTTTTCCGTGTCAATCATCTTAATGATATTTCCTAGAACCCTTTTCATTTCGCGCCTGCTGTAACTTCATGCTCTGGTTTGAGACGGGTGCTCGAATGTCGGAGTATAAACAGGAGCTGCAGGCGCCGGCTGTGCGCTTTCATATCTCCAAACATCCCCTATTTTTCAGTTTATACTACAAGGATAATTCCATATATTTTAAGCTTTCGACCTATACAGGCTGATCCAAAAGGAGCAGTATTCATCGCATCAAAATGTTACGATATAGCCAAATTTAACTCAGTCCAAAAGTCAATATTAAAATATAGACAGATTGGTAACGTCAGAAATCTAATATCGATATTCCTTGATGTCTAGAAAAGCATCTAACATATTCTTTGAAAATTGGAACAGACGAGTTTTTATAGTCATAAAAAATAATTCGTTTCCAATTTGGTTCTAGCGGTTGGAGGGCGCGGCACCCTTCAAGTTTTAAAAATGCTTACGCTCTTTTGTTAGATCCAACAGAAAAGTTTTAAGTACAAAGTAGTATACTCCTGGATTTTCCAGGTACAAAAACAGAACTTGTACAATGGTCTCATTTATGAACGTCACACAGTCTGGGATGTACATAACAAAACATTGAATGAAAGGCTTCTCTCCAGAAAACATTTAATTAAAAAATACTTCCCGACGGGTTTCGACACTCTAAGAGGCCATCTTCAGGGGATAATTCTAGAATGATAACAAAGAACGTCTGTCATGGAAACGTTAGTTTCTGTGGTAGGCAATTGTCCCGGTTAGATCACAATGGTGATAAGATACTCTCTACACAAAACGTCAAAGGTTAAGATCATGAGCCACACAGTAAAAGGCTAACCAACAGTCAAGCTAAAACTAAGAGAGTTAATATAAAATACAAGCAGTTACAGCACCACAAGCTAAAAAATATGCCAAGGCTAAATCATGCAGTCAAAACAGATGCCGAGATCTTACACCCTTCAAGTTTTGAACTACCAAACCAGTGATGTTTTGAACTTATCTAACACTGATATAACAAACGTTCCTTCCTTCTACAGCCAATTAGTGTAATAGTGCTACTGAACTCTATTATTGTTTTCTATGTGACCAGAAGTATGATGGATTTGAATATGGCTGTTCTGTGGCTCCGCTTCCATTTCTGCTTATTTTGTCATTGACATATCTCTTCTGACACCTGTTTCTTAGAGAGCTATACGTCTCGTCAGTGACCCTACCCTCACCGAAAGGCTGACATCCCTTTCCCACCGACGTCCCGTTGGTGGACCCCCCCCCCCCCGCTCTCTCTCTTTATATATATATATATATATATATATATATATATATATATATATATATATATATATATATATATATATATCGGACTGATCAGGACAAGCTGAAATGTTGGATGCAGAACCCCATCCCCTGAGGTTCCTTGAACACACAATGTCTACCTGGAGAACAAAGATTCAGTTACTGGTACAAAGTATGAAAGCATCGTAACCAGCACGATACCAATTAGAAGAGGTATATTTCAAGGCGACTCGCTAAGCCCATTGTGGTTCTGCCTCGCATTGAATCCACTATCAAACCGCCTGAACTCCACCAGATATGGCTTCAGTATAAAAAGCAATGGCTGGGAGCAAACGAGGCTAAATCATCTGGGTATATGGATGATCTTAAGCTGATGGCCTTCACAAAGAACCACCTGGAACAACTCCTTAAAATCGTGGAAGGGTTTTCCAGAGATATTGAGATGAAGTTTGGGCTCGACAAATGTCGCACCTTATGTGTAGTCACAGGGAAAATACGAGGGGTATATGAAATGCAAAAAGGCCAGAAAATTGCCTCGATGGATGTAAAAGAGTGTTACAAATACCTGGGAATACAGCAAGCTAAGGAAATAAGTCCTGCAGCCAAGTGACGCTGATTGATGTTGACATTCCAAATACTAATAATCTAGATATAAAGTACCACGAGAAGATCATTATGTACAGAGAGCTCGAGATACAAGTAAAGTAACAGTGGAGGGCAGATAGTGTCCGAGTGATTCCAATAGTCATGTCGTCAACTGGTGTGGTTCCTAAGAATCTTCAGAGGACATTAAGATACTGGGCCTTGGAGAGGTTATACAGAAGGCGGTAATACTTGCAACTGCCCACACCGTTCGTAGATTCCTGGGAAATGAGGATGTGTCACATTGTCGTTCAGGGCCCGTTAACTTGAAAAGGGCTCCATCTGAGCTTAGTCCCTTTGGTATCTGAGATACCTGGGATGAGTGAATGTTCCTCTTTGAGGGAGTGTGAAAGCCCTTTAGGCTAAAGTCGATAATAATAATAATAATAATAATAATAATAATAATAATAATAATAATAATAATAATAAAAATAATAATAATAATAATAATAATAATAATAATAATAATAATAATAATAATAATAATCCGAATACCTAATAAAGGGCAATGGACACGTCACAATACAAAGTCAATCAAGAGGGTCGTGAAGAAAAATATCAAAACCGTAACCTTTCCGTGTTCATAACACTGCCATTGAAACAGTACATAATATGGTTTATATAAGTAGCACTTTGAATAATTGCTTTATTTTTTTAAAATTACGCCTAGCATAAGTCTTTCAACGCTGAGCTATTAAAAAAAAGACAAAGACAAAGTGGCCGTATTTTCACTGAGATATATTCTGGTAATTTACCTGTGTAATGCAGTGAGTCATTTGCACTAGTGGGTAGCACGCAAACCTTCTGCACTAATAAGAATAAAAATAAAACTGCAATGTCCTGTCTCAACTTTTTTACGCTATCATTAAGCTCTTTGCTCTCGTGGATTCTCTTTAAAAGGAATTCCACCATTAGTGTTACCAGGTAATTACCATCAACTACGGGTGCTGTGGCATATGCTTTATCTCCTTATATATATGATAATAGTTGAATAGAAAAATGAATGAGAATGTCTTTCGAGTAGTGTCGAAAACAAAAATAATATTTTATATATTAAATAGAAAAAATGAAAGAAACAGTTGTTTAGCTGATTGTGAAATATTAGAAATAGGTAAAGATATCCACCAAATTTCATTAAAATAACTTTGTAATTTTCGGAGAACAAATTTATTTTCGAAAGAAAATTCAAAATATAAATAACTCAATTTTCTATAAACTTAGAAAGTTGAATTTTGGTACTTAGTAAGGTCTCTCCGAAGGCAATATATCCCTTAAATTTCATTAGAACAGCTTTGTAATTTTCGGAGCAAAATTTTTTTTGCAAGAAAACCCAAAACTTTCCCGGAAAACCCCGTCCGAAATTCCTGGATAACGAACTCATTCAAGCCATTAATAAAAGAAAGGCACATATATATATATATATATATATATATATATATATATATATATATATATATATATATATATATATATATATATATATATATATATATATACATATATATAAACATATAAAAATTCAAACTGACCCCGGATATGGGTTCTAGGGGTCCTAGTTCACGCTCGTTTTAAAAATTTTTTGCAAAGTCTCACCATCGATACCTCTCTATTAGTGATTTTTTAAAATAAAAGTTCACTAAAAAAATACTACCCCAAAAAAGATAACCTGCGAGAATCAACCAGTACAAGACAATAAATTTACAGTCACGTGGCGAAAATTTTGACAATCATAACAAACAATCGAATAAGAAAGTTGTTTAAATGAAGACCACTTCGGATTTAGACCTGGGAGATGAACTAGGAAAGCAATGATAGCACTTAAAACAAGAGAAGAAAGGCGACTTGACAAAGCTAGAGATACACTTATTGTTTCTGTGGACCTGGAAAGAGAATTAGATAAGGTGGATTGGAACATATTGTTTTATATAATGAAGAGAGCTGAATTGGATTGAATGGATATGCGTATTATTCTCAACCTATACAGAAATCAAGATGGGCAAAAGAATCAACATATGAATGACATTCCCGAGTGGAGAATGAAAATGCCTCTCAAATTAGGTGTCATAAGCGTATCCTTTCAATTTTAAAATTTGAGGGTTCTAACTCTCACTCTGAGGGGGATAAAGCGAGGGGTGAAATTTTACGCTACTAAGTGTAATTTAAAAATAAAAATTTCGGGACGCAGCAAGTGCGTTATGGTAGTGAATTTTCATAAAAATGTTTTTAATAGCAAATATGTTTTTTGAAGAAAGCAGGCATCAAATTTGGTTACCAGTATAATCTATATAGTAGAAACAATGTTCCATGTTTCATCAAAATAACTTTATTGTTTCAAAATGTACAAAAGTTTCCGAAAGTAAACTTAAATTGTTGCCGAAAAAACTAGTTTTCTGGTCAACCTTATAGGCTAATAGCAGCAAATTGAGCTATTCAAATTTGAAGCATTTAATGAAAATTCGCTACCATAACGCAATTGCTGCGTCTAGAATTTATTTTCTTACAAAGATGTATTATATTTCGATGGAAAATGCAAAAATGCAATAACATCGGGCGTGTTCGATTTAAAAAAAGAAAATTTGAATCACGAACGACTTATGGGCCAGCCTGTAATTGTGGAAATATTTTCTAAGATGTATGTCAAGATACCCTATAATTAATGTATACAATTTTTTTCGTAACTTGCATATTAACGGTATATTGAGCTTTAATGATTTTTTACGAAAATTCGACAAAAATAATATACCATTAAACGAGAAACTCTATAGCCAACACTACTGCCAAAGCATCAGAGAAATGGTCTATTTGAAATGAATTTTCTGAGAATATTTTAGTAAAATGAAGGACAATGACGATTGAAACTAAGAGTTCAGGCTTTGTAAAACAATCTTCTTGAGACAATCTCTTTTCATAGATCATATTAGTTTCAGGTTCATTGCCTAAATATGACCAATTCTGACGTTTTAAATCTCGACTTTGACGTTTTGAGGAAAACCCAAATTTATTTTCATATAAGACATATCATTATAGTTCATAACATTAAATAACACAAAATAAATACATGTTAAAAGTCAACAAAAAAAAAGTTTAAATTAACTATCACAGTTTTAAGCGTCTCATTTTTTTGGGGCAACATGGCACCACAAATAAAATTATTCAGATGATATATGTGCGATATACACTCCTTAAATTGTCAAACTCGTTCACTCTGAATCATGAACTCTTCCAATGTGTAAACTGGTGTTTTCAGTAGGATCTGTTTCAGTGCCTTTGTTCTTCAGTTCAACTGGCATCCTATTATACAGTTTAGGACCCCAATAGTCCGCTCCCTGCTGTGTCTGAGATAGTCTATGAAGTGGTGTTCTTACACTATCCTTACTTCGGGTGTCGAAATGGTGCTTATGGTTGTTCGTTGGAAATCTGTCCAGGTTATTATGCACATACTCTACACACTGAAACACATACAGTGCTGGAAGTGTCAAAATTCCTTCAAGCCTAAAAGCCTCCCCACAACTGTCGGTAGGCTTCAAGCCCACCAGTGCTCTCACAGCCCTCTTCTGCATGATAAAGACCTCCCTTGCCGCAGATGAATTCCCCCACAGAAGTATCCCATATGCAAGTACCCTATGACAGTGTGCAAAATATGCTGCTTTTGCAGCTTCCTTCGTACTAAACTGCTTCACCATTCTAACTGTGTATATTCCCGTTGCCAGCTTCCCCATTATACATTTGACATGTATGTTCCAGGTAAGTCGGCTATCAATATTAATGCCCAAAAATTTGTCGCTCGCTAGTTCTCTTAAAGTTTAAATAATGTGTCTTCTTTTCATTCATTTTTAATTTGTTATCACTGAACCACTTTTTAGATTTCTCTAGTGTATCAGATATTATTTTTTCTAGTTCGTCTTCCTCAGACGATTTGGCAAAAAACGAGGCATCATCCGCATAAAGGTGGGTGGAGACTTTCTCACTCACTATATTTAAGTCATTGATATATATTATGAACAAAATCGGTCCCAATACAGATCTCTGTGGCACTTCATGGATAACAGTTGTTTCATAAAATAACCTGCCCCCAAAAAAAAAACAGATTTTTTCCTTTGCTGAAGGTAAGAGGCGATAAGTTCCAATGGTGGACCCCTCCTCCATAGTACTCCAACTTTTTCAGCAGTATCTCATGGGTAATAGAATCAAATGCCTTAGACAAATATGTTGATATGATTTCAGCGTGCTCATTATTGTCTCTAGATTTTATAATATGATCCGCTATTTCAATAAGAGCTGTTTTTGTAGAGCGTTTAGTTCGATAACCGTGTTGACTGTTGTTAAATAACTTATTTTCTTCAAAGTAGTTGGTTAATCTTACCTTTATGATTTATTCAAAAACCTTTGACAACACTGACAGAATTGCTAGAAGTCTATAGTTACCTGGATCCATCCAAACCCTCCCTTTATTTATCAGAATGACTTTGGCTCGCTTCAATTGGTAAGGAAAAAGGCCTTCCGTTAGACACTTATTTATTATCATTTTCAGTGGAGTCACCAGTTCTTCCTCCAGTGCTTTGATCAAGGTCGTCGTCATTCCGTATATATCTTGTTTTTGCTTTTTGTCTAAATAAATAACAAGATATCGGAATTTTTCTAAAGCGCTCCAGCGTTTTTCTACAAAATGGCCAATAAATTCGAAACCGTGCGAGCTATCCCGAATATGTTGTCATCAAAGTGGCCCTTAAATTGAACGTGTAATTCAAAAAGCTAATCATATAGACGATGTTCCATTTAAAAAACAATGTTTGTGTCAACTTTCGATATAACCGGAAGTGCAGGTTGACTGAAAATATTTTAGTTAGAAAGATCAGTATCAAAATCGTGCGAATACCAATTTTCACAATTTAAAAACAACGTCTAATAGTCCACTCACCATGTAGGACCCTGTATATTGCTTAGTGAGTTTCTAGACTTTTTTGAAGCGTTGGAAGTCAAAAAGCACACACACGACAATAGCTACCTTGTTTTAAACAAGCAAACTGATTTAATGAATTCCCCTTTCTTGGATATTCTTCTTTCTAATTAAATAAGTCAAAGAAAATAAATGTAACTATTCTTTCAAAAAAGTTATAATAAGATAATGAGTTGATGTATGTAGATATTTTGGTTATATAGAGACTGCTTTTATACTGTTATTGTTTAGTTATTTTATTGTTGTAACTGTTATCATATTTATTATAGGCTAGATCTATTTTTATGTTAGATATTGACATACATCACGTAGACATTTGGAAAGCCTCATCTGTCATCTGTGTCTCATTTTTATTTTCAATTTGATAAATTTTTTGATCAAAACATCATATCATAATATAGCAATAGATCTTAATTTGTAGTTGTCATGATTTCGTACTAATTCAATTTTTATCTGTCTGAGAATGCTGTCAAGCAGCGAAACTATAGTCACAGAAACGTTGAAGAACATCCTAGAACATCTAGAATTCATAAGGTCCACTTGCTCCAGTAAGCTTATGCGCTGGCTACGTCCTTCACCTACAAAAACCAACAGTGAAGCCAGAGAGGTAGTCTCCAAGTCTGTAGGTAGTATGGACAAGTTTCACCAAGTAAGGGCAACAACAATCAATGAGTTTCTAAGATTTTGTAGATCAAACCCACTACAAACTACGGTTGCCTTCTACCTATGGATCCTGTGGAAATCATCAACGCTTACAGGGAGGGCAAACGCTGAAATAGTCAGACGAATATTTTCACGTATAAATCACGCAGATTTACTGTGAGAAAAGCCTGTTGATCTACATAGGATTAAAGTGATAGCACAAAACAATATCCACGCTTGAAAAGGCTTGCCTTATTTACAAACCATTTTTACCACTACAATAAACATGAGACAATAAATTTATAAATTATTTATGAGCGCATTTACATGGCACGTTGCTAAATCTAAATATTGAAATTAATGTAAATTCAATCTAACGCCGTATCCAGAGGATGCTGCTTTACCGGCTACCCACATCTAATTCCCCTTAAATTAGATCTCTGAAGTTTACAGTGCGCTCCCGAGGATTCGCTTTCTGCGATTCTTCCAACGGAATCCACCAGAGAGACAGTTTCTCTTCCTAACAGGGAGAATATTGCCATATGTACCACGAGAATGTGTTCTCTTGCCACTTGTTATACTTGCTGGGATGTTTTCTTGGTTATAAAGGCTACCTTTGTAAACGTTCGAAAAATATTCTTAGGCAAATATTTCTTTATGGTTTGAGGCTGTTTTTTTTAAATATGTTCACTAAGACCAAGTACAAGTAACTGAAATAACTGAAATATGTAAAAGCATAACTCATCTAATTAAAATTGTGGTTACGTATTAGTTGCATATCAAATCGCAAATCAACTTAGTAATAGTAATAGTGATATATATATATATATATATATATATATATATATATATATATATATATATATATATATATATATATATATATTATTACAGCGTTCACTCTGGAATGATATTTATAGAATAGACCAGAAGTGACAGGTGTAGAAGAGTGTAGAACGTCTAGAATCTCTATAGACAGTATAAATAGAACGAGCGGTACAGAGAGTAAGTTAGTTCAGTATTAAGTAGTGTGGTGTAAAAGACGTGATCATAGAGTATTAAGCGAGTCAAAAGTAAGTGTTGATGTATAAGGAGCGATCATAGAAGGCGGATAGTGGAATATAGTTCTATGGACATTTAATAATAGAGATGAGAAATATTTTAGTTGACACTGGTGTTAGAAAATAGTTGGTAATAATAAACTAGTAGTTTGGAAAGCTGTGTTTTGTTAATCAACAAATCCAGAAACCCGTATAACGTAACATTTAGTGTCAGAAGTAGGATAAGCGAGTGAAGAAGTGAACAACTAAGTTAGCTGTAAATGGTATACACCAGGTCGACTGACTACGACGAGATAGCTGAAATCAAAGAGTTGATGGACTTGCTGAAAAGAGACGAAGAGACAAGAGAGGAAATGAGAAAAAGAAACGAAGAAGCTAAAGAAGAAGCCATAAAGAGAGATGATGAAGCTAAAAAAGAGACCAAGAAGCTAAAGAAGAAATGAGAAAAAGAGACGAAGAGATAAGAGAGGAACTGAGAAAAAGAGACGAAGAAGTCAAAGAGCAAATGAGAAAAAGAGGTGAAGAGGCCAGAAAAAGAGACGAAGAATCCAAAGAAGAAATGAGAAAAAGAGGTGAAGAATCCAGAAGAAGAGAAGGCGAAACAAAGAAAATTCTGCAAGAACAAGCCAGCAGAATTGAGAATATTACTTCGTGTGTGGACCAACGTATGAAGCAGGTAAAAGACGACATCTTCCAACAAGTAGAATGTCGAGTAAGGGGTATCAGCGACGATGTACATGACAAGCTGACGAGTATACAAGAAGAAGTTCAGTAGAAAATGCTAACACTAGAAATGAGGTGTGATACCCTAGCCAAAGGAAACATCAGACTCGAAGATAGCCCGGTCGTAAGAATTAAGGTCCCCACATTTGATGGCTCAGTCCCAAGGGGTATTTGTCTACGCCAGTTCGAAGCCGCTGCTACAGCAAATGGTTGGGGCGAGAGAGAGAGAAAGCGACCTCGTTAATAGTAGCTCTCAGAGGAGATGCCCGTTGAGTTTTGACAGCATTAAACATCAATTAGAGATGAGGTTTGGCGACCAGCATTTACAGCAGCTGTATCGATTGCAGTTGAAAAATTGTTGTCAGAAATCGGGCGAAAGTATCCAACATCTCCATGCCGACGTTGTCAGACTGACACGATTAGCCTACCCCATAGCTCCGATAGAGTTTTTAAACCAGCTGTCGCTGCAAACCTTCATTGGCGGCATCAGAGATACCGACACGCAACAGGCGCTGACGATGGCGAGACACAAAAGCTTGAGCGATGCTTTGGCACATTCCTTGGAGTTTGAAGCGGTAAAGCAAGCGTCAGAAAGTCATGTGAAAGATCGCAGTCTCCAAGTTCAAGAAAAAAATAAAACAGATCCATCCAAGATCATGCAGCTACTGGAAAAAATAGCAGAACAAATAGGGCCGACTGCTCATGTACACCCAATAAGAGCTTGCGCTGCTGGAACTGCGGCAAGGTGGGACATATAAGGGGCGAATGTTGGGCTCTAAGATCACGCGCAAGGGTGAAAGTGAAGCTAAGGCCGGTAACCATTTCTCAGGTTAGCGATTCTGGCAGCGCTTTCATCGTAGCCTGATACGTAAGCGGTAATAAGACCCAGATGGTCGTCGACACAGGCGCACCTAGTACCATTATTCGCCGCGACATGGTTCCAAGATGGCGAGTAGAAGAGCCAGACAGAGTGTACAGAATAAATGCAGCCGGTGGTGACCGGATCCAGGTATTTGGCGAAACTGACGTCGAGCTGCAAATTGAGACATGGAAGGCAAAGCAGAGAGCCATAGTCGCCGCCATATCAGACCCGATTATAATTGGCTTGGACATACTTCAAGGTCAGTGCGCTAAACTTGATCTTGGCACTAACATCGTGACTATCGGCGGTGAAGAAATAATAATGTCGCCTCGCAGTAACCTGGTAGTGCGGAAAATCACCATAGAGGAAAATAGCAACGCCTACCGTGAAAGTGCCATTCCAGTGAAGACAGCTGTGAGAGGAAGAGACGACCCAGTTAGTCAGCCAGAAGCCAGTGCAGGAGAAAGTATAAGAGAAATACAAGACGAAGGGTGCAATGACCACGTAAATGTGAAGCCAACCCAGAAAAAGGTCAGTAAACACATTTGTTAGAACAGACCCTATGTCGAAAGGATGAATAGGGCCCGCCGAGATATTTGTGCAAGTAGAAACATTAGAACAACAGCAACTACACGGAAGAACCAACACCACCTAAGAACTTCGCTTGAAGGAAGCCCCGACATATTAAAGAGAAGGAAAACCATCCACACTGCTGTCGGAATGCATATACGAATATAAAGCGACGGTATGAAGACCCGTTATGACGTGCCACCTCATTCAGCTGGTTTTAAAGAAGAAGATCGGGTGTTGTTCTACAAGCCAGTACGACGCATAATTTTACTTATTTTAGGGCACATCATTAGAAAAATAACTTTAATACTTGGTTTTGCCCAATATGTAATTTTGACAGAGCAGCTGCAAATCATTGCGGCCAAAAGATCCATAATGACATTAATTTGAATTTTGACGTACCAAACTAGTAAGGCTTATTAGTGAATTTTCATCAGGAAAATTCGCTAATCGAGCGGCCGCGATGAAAAGCTTTTGAAAAAATTTCTTCAGATAGACCCGAGTTTGGGTTCCTAGTGCCCAAAACCAAGCTCCGTTAAAAATTTTATATGTGCATCTGTATCCGAGCGATAACTTAGAAAATACTAAACTGATTTCGGACTTGTCAAAAATGTTGTTTGGGCAAAAACCGAGGTCGAGTTCATTAATCAGCCTTTATGCTCAAGGTTTTCCGGTGGAAAATCGTAGAAAACCTTTTGAAAATGCTATATTTTTTAAATGATTAATGTGAGTGGAATGGAATATGTCATATATATATATATATATATATATATATATATATATATATATATATATATATATATATATATATATATATATATATATAAAGCATTCAAAGATCTTCTCATATATTAATTTTGTGGCCTTTTTCTCAACACAAATTTAAGTTATCCTGAATAAAAGAAATTTAAACACTACGACACGCTCCTAAAATTTTGTTGTGTTATGTGCGTGGGAGAGGTTGACATAACGGAGGTCTTAGTTTGTTTCCTTTGAATTTTGGAAAGCTACAAAATCTGTCTAATAAATTGAAACAGCCAGAGTTGTCAGTTTCAAAATGTTATTACAGAAACTTGGAAAGTTTCCCTCGTTAGGAAAATTTGTAATTAAAAAAGCTATATGGTAAAATCGTCAGCTAAAGAGTTTAAGCCTGATTTTAAGTTGTGATCGAAACAATATCTAAATGAAAACCTTATAAGTTGAATAAAACTTATGGCGCGGTTTATGTGGCCTCATATTTTATATCAATTTATTTTTATTTTAGGTTAATGAGAAAATAGGTTGTTTTTCGATTAATAATTTTAGTTTATATAAAAAGCTTGTGAATTAAATCATTGCTTTGTTTAATCATATTGCGAAATAAGTAAGTTGTATAAGACCCTAACCTTTAAAATAAGTTATGTTAAATTCTTTGACGCAAGAACAATACGTATGCAATTAGGACTGTTAAAAGTTGTGTAAATATTGCAAAATTTGAAAGTAATTTGATTCTTTATTTAAAATTAAAACATAAAAATTAATAATGAATATATACCCCTGGGATAAATAAAGATTTCAACCCAACGGTTATAGCACGTTGAAAAACCGGCTGTAGTACGATCACTGAAGTTAAGCAACCTCGGGCATGGTCAGTGCTTGGATGGGTGACCGCCTGGTAACACAGTGTGCTGTTGCTTGTTTTTTTAGGTAGTAACATTTCTGTTTTGTTCTTATTAGCGAATTTTTATTTAAAAAAAATTAACCCCTGTGAATTTGGATCCCTAGAACCCGAACCCAAGGTCCGTTTAAATTTTTATATGTTTATATATATATATATATATATATATATATATATATATATATATATATATATATATATATATATATATATATATATATATAAACATATAAAAATTTTATCTGGGTTTGATTTTGGGTTCTAGGGACTCAAATTCGCGTCATCTGAAGAAATTTTTCCAAACGCTTTTCATCTTAAACCTCTCTTAGCGAATTTTTCTTAATGCAAATTCGCTAATAGGACGATTTTACCCATAGAGTTAGTTTAGCGACAGCTACTGATGACGACAAATTCGTTGGCGAAATACGTATCTACCGCATCACTTTCTGTTATTATTTTTGTGGTTTTTTGGAATGATTCTGCTTTTGGTTTCAGTTTCCAGCCACAGTGTCCAACCTTAGTCTTTTAAATATAAATTGCTTAAAAATATTTTATGGTGAAAATGTTTTACCATATGTTTATATTATTTCTCTTTCGTGTATATATAACTAGAAGTTACCAATTTTCTAATATTTAGATAGACAATAACGTTTCATCACACGCTAAATCGTAATGTTTTGATGCTAAGAATGTTCTGTCGACCATTAATTTTAGATCACTCTGTATAGATTATTAAGCGACAAGAAAAACCTTTTAATCTCAGCTGCTGAAACACCCAACCGTCTAGTTGAGTGTTTAACTTTTCGCACCAAACTAATTAGGTAGTTTAAATTTCGAGGCTAATATATTTGTTAGGCCAAGTCCGGTAGCTTGTTTTTAAAATATTCATTTATAAATGGATCTCATTATTCTGTTAACAATGCCAACATATCTTGATAACAACGCGGTCGCCAGGGCGAAGCTAAATAATAAATACAGCTAAAGCTGAGCCTCACATCGATATATCTAAAACAGAATTGATTAGACTGGTTAGAGAAACAAGATCCTATTCTCTCTAACTGATAACCATAATTTAATCGATTTTGCTCATATGTGACCCACGCAATGAGCATGTTACAAGACAGGAAATGTATATGTTTAGGTTTTCCTGTTTTATACGAGGGCTTGACAAAAGCAAATAGGCGACTATGGTTTAAAAATCATGCACGAATTATTACCACGTGAACCGTCAAAAAAAATATGTGATTTTTAGGTAACCGTAACGTGCAGTAATAGTAGTGTTAGCCAGATTTAAGATAAGCCAGAAACCCAATTAATCTAAGCTCAAAATTTATCAAGGATTTAACCCGCCAGAGATGAGACACATTTTTATGTAAAGCACTCAGCAAAAATAAGGCTAGTCTTAACAATTACGCAAAGATAAATTAATGAAGCACTGTATTGGTTACATATATCATACTACATACTAGGGATGGGCACATTTCTTAAAACATCGAGGTTAACATCGATGTTTAACATCGAAACCTACTATCGATGGTAGGAAAAACATCAGCTGGAAAACATCGATGTTGGGAAACATCGATGTTGGGAAACATCGATGTTTTCAAAATAATTGTGAATTTACCAATTTTATAATTCTATGTTCTTTCGAGAAAAAAAAATAGTTTGTAGATTTGTAGGCATTAGAAAATGGAAACATATTCCGATGCAGATTATGGCAGGTGCAAGTAATACAAAAAATAAGTGGTAACAAAAATAAATAAATGTTTATTGTACTGCAATAAAATAAGAAAGAATGTGTAAAACAAAAATAGAAAAACTTAACGTCTAATGACTTTAATAATAAAAAGTAAATTTCAAATTTAATTCTAAACTGTTAATAACCCTGTTATATATATATATATATATATATATATATATATATATATATATATATATATATATATATATATATATATATATATATATATTAATTCACCAATATTAGTGATAATACTGATAATCTCACCATACAGTTTTATATACTCCAGTAATCTCTGTCAATGGACTGAAGGAATCATATTTTGCCCAAGGTTCATTCAGTTAAACGGTTTCTTTCTTGCGTGGCTGTCTGTCCAGCTTTGGAAAAAAAATTCTGCCGGTGCAGAAGTCGCCACTATGGACAAGAATTTTTTCGCGACAGGATATAAATGGGGACATACATTTTTATTATCTGACCACCATTTCAGTGGATTCTCGGTAAGATTAATTAGAGGATTCTTTAAATACAAAGACATTGCGCTTAATTGTTCTTTCTCTTGTGAAGCACTCTTTTGAACTAACTGAGAATGATGCGCCCATATATTGCCCTTTGGAGTAACTATAATTATGCTAAAATTTTTACCAAACATCATTGTGACAATCTAGCCTACTTACCCGTTAGATTAACTGCTGCTGTAACATTATGAGGACTCTTAAAATAAATCTTTTTGAACCTCGGATCCGGCAAGATTGCCACGGCTAATTGTTGGACTTGTTCAACAGCAGAATATACTTTTGACCACAAATTTCTGTTGTTACTGCTTCTAACGTCTTTAGAAGTTCAATGATTTTATTCAGTTCAAAAACTTCCTTGGCTGTAACCATTGTGGGGGCAGAAGGATGTCTGTTCACTATGGTATTTATGTATTCCCGCAGTTAAAGAAAACGATTAATCATGTAGTATGTGGAATTCCAGCGGGTGGACACCTCTTGTATAATTTTTTATCAGGTTTATGGTCGCTTGTTTGTGCCTTCCGTAATTCATCAGCAGCTACTACTGAATGCCTAAACCACGTTACAATTGTTTTAATTTAGATATAACTGATCACAATTCCGAAATAGATTTTATATCTCTGTCAGCAACTAAATTTATTTGATGAGCGAAGCAATGAATGTGCCTTTCTTTGGAAAACGTTTCCTCAATAGCTTTTGTCATATTGGCCGCTCCATCCGTAACAACAGTAGTAACTTTAGTTTCTAGGATACCCCATTCCTAACATATACGTTTTAACACTCCTGAAATGTATTCGGGTGTATGCCGGTCATCTAAAAGATATACACCTAAGTCAACAGAATTTATGGAATTGTTATATTCAAAGTGCATAGTAACACCAATAAAACTTCTACATTGCATATCTGTCCATATATCTGTCGGCAAACAATAGCAAGACAATTTTTTTAATTTGCAAACGATATGCATTTGCAACAGGATTTGTGGGATACCTAACGATGTTTCGATGATTACAAGTAACATCGATGTTAAAAATATAACATCGAAATTACAACATCGATGTTTTAAACATCGATGTTCAATGGAAAACATCGATATTCCAAAAACATCGATGTTAGGTGCCCATCCCTACTACATACTTACGCTGATGTTAGTCTTAACCAAAAATCTCGTATTTTTAAGACTTCCAGTAGAAGACGCTGGTTCTCGATAAATACTTGCTAATAGAATCTAGATAAGCCTAAAAATTATTTCTTTTTTAATATACAGAAATTGGACTTTGAGGAACTAATTCGAGGAATTGATGTTAAATTAAAAGCAGGAGTAAACCACAACAATGCATCCTTTATTCGGTGGTAATAATGAAGATATTAGATTTATGTAGTGTTATGTTGAAATCAGCAAAATATTAATAATGTAAGAGCCTCGGTGGTTCAGAGGTAAGAACGTGTGCCTCTGAACCGAAAGGTACTGGGTTCGATCCCAGGGTTCTCCTTTCACTTTTTCAGTACAAACTGTAACATAACATCAACCGAGGTTCTGGCATTGTATTTGAGCAAGTTGAATGTCTGCGCGTTCCGCCCTTCGGATGGGGCGTAAAGCCGTCGGTCCCGTGTCCATGCGATGTTGGGCACGTTAAAGATTCCTACCCTCCTTACAGAAAGACAGGGGTTCGGCAAAATTTCCAGGATGTTGAGGTGAAACTGCTCCCTGGCGTCGGTGATTGGCCATGGTCGCGGAAATAGGCCGACGTTAAAGAAACAAACAAAAAATTAATAATGTATATTGATACATACAGTAAAAAGGAAAATTGTTATCGGTAATAAAAAATCTCTGGACGCAGCAAGGGCGTTATGGTAGTGAATTTTCATTAACATGTTTTTAATAGGAAATATATATTTTTTTAAAGAAAGCTTGCATCAAATTTGGTTACCAGTATAACCTATATAGGAGAAACAATGTACCATATTACATCAAAATAAGTTTATTGTTTGACAATATACAAAAATCTTCCGAAAATAAACCTAAAATGTGCCCAAAAAACTGGTTTCCTGGCCAACGAACCTTAGGTTAATAGTAAATTAAGCTATCGAAAGAAACATTTTATGAAAAATCACTACCATAACGTAGTTGCTGAGTCCCGAATTTATTTTCTTACAAACATGCATTATCTTTCGATGGAAAATGCAAAAATTGTAATACTATAAGGCGTGTTCGATTAGGAAAAAAAATTGCATCAGCAGCGACTTATGGGCCACCTGTGATTGTAAAAATAATTTTATAAGGTGCAGCTCCAGACATCGTATAATTAACATATATTTTTTTTAATCATATCTTGTATGATAATGAATACTTTGAGCTTTACCCTAGAAATGCGTCACCACGTATATATGAAAACAGATAAAAACTGAAACTAACCCGGATATGGGTTCTATGGGGCCTACTTCGCGCTCATTTAAAGAAATCTTTTCAAAATTCAAAAGTCACTAAAATTGTATCCAACTTTATACGTAAAATTGTGATGGCCAAAAATAAGCATGATTGTAAGAAGAAGAGCATATCTACAAATGTCAGAAAACAAAATATTTATTTACATGTCATTTTGAAAGTAGATCTGACATTTATCAAAATAATTTGTCAGTTGAATATGACATGTACTGTTGCCGTGGACTACCATTATGCATTATTGTATTACGCCTTATAAGAATCCTGTTGTTTTTTGGAGTACGAAGGCTTATTTTACTGTTAAAACATTTTTCCATCCCTTAACCTGAAATGGTTTTCGTTTCATTTAACGTTGTTTCAATATAGCGCCACAGTAGGTTTTAGAATCTAGAAATCATTCTATTTTGTGTGAATTTTTTCGTTGCATACCTAGAACAAATTGTATTTGCCTTCAATTATAAATAATAATTTTAAGTTAATTCCTATATTTTCTGTGCCCAATGTGTTGAACGGGTGCGAAACGGGAGAAGGAAATTTCTTTTAAGTTAAAATGACGAATAGAACTTTATTCCAGGCACGAGCGTTGTTTCCATTTTTTTTTTAATATGAATAACATTTATAGGTAGATTAGCAGATTAGCCTATTCTTCGTTTTTTGAAAAAAACATTCAAAAACATGCTTAGAGGGACCCCTTTATGCAATAACCATCGGAAAAATGCTATGATCTCAACTCCACAATACAGTTAAGACACACCCAAAGCCAATTTGAGGTTCTATGCAAGGTAAACATGCTACAACGGAGCTACAAATGCAAACTGTAAAACACTCACCTTGCAGAAGTCCATAGAAAGGAGAAACTACTTACCAACACCGTTTCTCCATAAAAAACTTCCACATTGCACAATTGAATAAAAAACGCTACATAATAAGCGTAATCTGGTTCCTGAAAATTAAATAAATAACTGAAACTGCTACCAAAGGATCACACAAAGGGTCTATTTTAAATTCAATTTCTGCAAATATTTGAATAAAATAAAAAACAACAAAGATTGTTACAGAACGACAGACCAAAGAAAAATCGTTCCCAAATCATGTTTTCTATAATATTTTTTGATGCTTTTTATGACGTTCAAGCGAAAACAATTTTTTGAAATTCTCGTCGCCGATGTGATACTTTCACACGTTGTGACTATGTCGAAGTAATACATTTTTAAAAACATATATTGCTTCTTTCTAGATTAACTTCAATAGTCTGCATTTGAACACCAAAAGTTTCTATACATTTTTTGTTTATCATAAAAACAAACTTAATAAATCCATAGATAATTGTTTGATCTCTCACTACGTAAGATGTCGCTATTTACTAAATTAGTCTCGCTATCTATGAACTGCCTTAGAAATAATTGGTGTGCCAAGAAAAATCCTCGAACCGACTTTGAGAATGATTGGATTATTTCTTCAAAGCTGTGACATAAATTAGAACCAATTTGTAATCGGAGAACATCCAACGTTATCTCGAACCGATAAAGAACGTCTACGATAAAAGCAGAAATAAAGTAATTCCCTAATTAAAGCTCCTACGTCTTTTCACTTCCAGATCTTATCTATTTAATTTATTTTATCAAACAAACGGCCATTCTATTTCGGTACCCATATAAATACACCAGAAATTTGAAACCCAGCTAATAAAAATTCAATTATACCAATTATCCCTTTAGTTTGGACGATTTATTGTTAGGTATATAAATATAAGAGAGCAAGAGCTGGGTGGCGTTCTTCACGATAGCAGTCATTACAACATGACAACATGTCATTAATCGACAATAATTTCACAGAGAACCTGGAAACTATAATTTGAGTGGTGGGGAGTGTCAGAGATTGAAAAAGGCGATTGTTGTGAGCGTTATTCATATAATATGAAAATCCTATTAAGGCTGTACCACGCCGTATCATGTCAGAGCCCTTGCGTGGTCTGCCTCTGCCTCCCCAACAACGTTTGATGGATGTAAGGGTGCGTGCACATTCGGACATTTCCCTTCACTTTTCGCGAGACTCGCGTGCTAGACCAGCTGGATTGATGATCTATCAGTTGCCCTCACGTTGCAGATTTCAGTAAACTCCTTAAGACAGACAATTGTGTGGCATGCAACGGTCCGTTTTAACATGGAGTGTTTCTGACACACCATTTTTCGATGGAGAGATTTTCAGGACTGAAGGTCTGGTCGAGACAATCGCGTTAGGATTTGCTGGCGTCTAGATATGTTAGTATAGAAGGTCGGCTTATCTGGGGATGAAACATAAGTTTTGTGTTGCACAGAAAAAAACAGACAAAGCTGAATTTACAGAGGGTATTGATGTGACAAATGCGTTATAGTACACAGCGCATTCTTTTTTAACTAAGTTTTCCTTACACAAACTTACAAACTGTGTCAACAAGACTCGTACAGTTTACATACAAATTTTAGTTTCAAAGAAGAATGCTGATTTACAACTCACCAGGCCATCTAAGAGTCAAATGAATAATTGTTGAAATTTAGTGGATTTTCGTAAAAAAAAATTGCTATTAGGGCAAAAATACACGGAGCTCCTGTATTATTGGACCGCTTTGGATACTGCGAAGCAGCAAATAGTGACCAGATACTAGAACAACACTAACAAGAGGTTCTAACAAAAGGTGTGAAATGTGAAATATATATATATATATATATATATATATATATATATATATATATATATATATATATATATATATATATATATATACATAGTGTGACCCATTTAATATGGAAACACCCCGGTAACATTTGTATTTATAACTCGATTTAGATTAACAAAAGATCAAAAGGTATAAGATGAAAAACACTATTAATGCTGTAAAAATAGTTCTCTATGTGACATCACCCCTGTGGCTCCGGGGACTAACTAAAGGAATAGGCCCATGGTAACTCCTGCCTGTCGTACGAGGCGACCAATCGGAGTCAAGCAGGTGGTAGTGGAATTTTCCTTTACGTGATAGTAAAGGATTTTTTCACTCCCGAGGAGGTACCACCCCATACATCAAGGGGCCGGTGAAGTCCCAACGGACGTTTCCAGTTCTGATGTATAAGTCGGTTTCCCCTATAAGCAAAAATGATGATGGCTCCTCCTTGTACAAAAGATTCCGGAGGTAAAATACGGATCTCCGGGAGAGGTATGTACAGAGGGCACCAGCATCAAGATTTAACATATCCTTCTCGAATATATGCGGCCTAAATTCTAACCTGAACTCCGTCCACCATTTCCTCCCGGCTAATAGGCCCCAACTCTTCTTCCTCACCGAAACCCGAATCAGTGCCAAAACAGCCACTAATCATCCTAATTTCCCGGGGTATGAGCTCATTACTTACTTCAGATTGCATGGAGGCGTGTGCGCATACGTCTGTAGCAATCTACCCTGCACCAGACTCCCCAATTTAGAAGCTGGAAGAAAATACATACTATGGAAACCCGCTCTCAGGGCTGCAACTAAATTCATCTGTTGCATTTACCGGTCACCTTCTGACAACAACTTTGCTCAGATCTTTGACTACCTTTCTGAAAAAAACCGATCATCTGATTTCTGAATATCCTTTCTCCGAGGTTCTTATTCTTGGTGACTTTAATGGCCATAATAAGGAATGGCTAGGATCTTCAAAAACCGATCCACAAGGCAGAGCAGCGGAGGCATTTGCAGTCAGCAATTTTTTAGCCAATATGGTTCAGCAACCTACTTGCTTTCCCCGCATCCCAACACACAGCTCAAATCGCTTGGATCTCCTTCTTATTACAAAACCTGAATGCTATACGATATCAGTCACCGCCCCCCTTGGTCGCTCAGACCACGGCATGGTCACTGCTTCCTGCGCAATGCAACCCGAGGTCACAGTCGTATCGTTTGTTGCTCTTTCCTCCTTGTCGACACCCACGGTACGATAGTATTTAGGGTGTAAGCCGTCGTGGTGTGAAATATATATTAAAAAAAAGAAATTGTTTCCTATGCCCTGCGATCACGGCCTACTCTATTTTCATATGTCAAAATTGTAAAAAACGTTTATGGAAAAAATAAGTACGCGACTAGATTCGCCATTTTTTAAAATTGTTACCTAACCAAATTTCATAAAAAAACTATTATGACGGAACTATGAAAGTCAACAATAACCTTTCAAAAGTTGAAGAAAAAAAGGTTATAATTGCTGTGACATGAAAATAGTTTTATTAGGCTGTGAATGACATAGGAAACAGTTTTCACCGGATCTATAGACTTGTTTATTTTCTATTTTTTGAGATCCCGTTAAAAAAAATCTGGCTTTAAATACAAAACTTACGGGGGCGTTTCCAAGGGTCACACAAATAACCTTCTCTGAAATGGTTAATAAATCTTCTTTTTTGTGAAATTGGTATATATGTATATATATATATATATATATATATATATATATATATATATATATATATATATATATATATATATATATATATATATATATATATATATATATATATATATATATATATATTTGTGGGATTCGAATTGCAGTGGTGTACTTTTTTTTCCTAAAAGTGGCACTAGCCTTTTCCCCATTTTTTTGACAAAAAAATGTATGCATTAGTAGGCCTTGGTTAGGTGACATAGAAAACTAGATGTTTTGATCTTTTGTATATACGAGGAGGTCAATAAGTCCGTGAGTTGTTGAATGAAACACATGTTTTTAAAATCATTTTATTTCTCAGCATAGTCTCCTTTGAGCTCTATACACTTCGTCCAACATTTCTACATTTTTTTTATCCCTTCCAAAAACTAAAATTTGTGATGGTCCTCTAAATAGATATTTGTTTGTGAGATGATTTCATCATTGGGGTCAAATATCTTTCCGCCGAGCCATTTATTTGAGTTTGGAAACAAGAAATAGTCACTCGGGGCCCAATCCGGAGAATAGGGCGGGTAAGGGAGCAATTCGTACCCCAATTTATGCAATTTCGCCATGGATACTACACATGTTTGTGCACCCTTACATTGGCTTGGTGGAAAAGAACTTTTTTCTTCGCCAAATGCGGTCGTTTTTTCTTCAAATCGTCATTGAATCGGTCCAATAAGATGGTATAATATTCGCCACTGATTGTTCTTCACTTTCAAACATTTTTTTTTATTTTCGTAAATAGCAAAGTTTATGTAAACAAATGATGGTACTCAAGTTGCCTCTATATAGCGTATGGTATATGCAGAATTCAAATCTCTAAGCTAGAGGAAGCATTAGCATAAAGTTATATAAAATTAGTTTGGTTAGTTCTTCACAAGGATTATTTAAAATTTTGACTGTTATTATATATTTAAAAAAAGCACATTATACTAATTAACTACTTGTTGGTGGCTTATGACACAAGCACCCCCTATCGATTTATTATTGTATTACTAAAAACTAAAGATTATCCAACGTAAAACTGAAAATCCTGTTAAACTTTGTACACGCCCGTTACACAACAGTTACTCCACACCTCACGTTCTGCTGGCAGCGTGTTCCGTAATGCATTATATTAATTAATGAGTTTACTAATTAGAGGCAGGTGCAAAATATGAAGGCTGTGTTTGCTTTAGGTTGCGAATTCACGCAGTTACGCCCTATGATACACATAATATAAAGGGGGTTGAAATCCGGAGGCGGGACTCTTTAACCAGTGCAAACACAGTGTGTGTGTGTGTGATGAATTGATATTAGCTGTATTATGTGTATCTACGTGGATATAAGTTAGTATAGGATATAGGCATACACACAAAGGACTCAAAGTGAGTTAGAGAAAACGTAATTATGTGAATTTATACCTCGGCGCTTGGTAATAATGTTGATTCTTTGAGTTGCCATCAATTTTTTTGCTTTACTTTTTAGTAAATTTTCATTAAGTAAATTCACCAATAGAAAGGTATCAACGATAAGACCATCTATGAATCCGAGCGATAACTTAAAACCTAATTAACCGATTTTCATCAAACTTGGCAAGTTAATTTCTTTTAAAAACTCTTAATTATTATTCTTATTATCTGATATAAGCATTACACTTTCTCAGTATTACTACTTGAAACCTTTTGAGCGACCCCCCGCACGCGACGTTGGGTCTCGGCTCGGTCGGTGGGGATGAAATTCATCATATCCCATTATGTCGATATTATCATTACAGTCTGACTTGCGGTGCTTCAACACAGCAGACGTGTTTGAGGTCGCCACTTAACTGAGGAATTTTCGGACTATTTGACATATTTGCAGCAGAACCGTCCTCTGCCCCATGTTGAAGATGTTATTTGGTAATCCGAGTTCCTTTAGATTTCCCATGAAATTTTTGGCGACTATTCCTTTCGCCGACATTATGAAAGGATATATAGCCACCTTCTGGAGCTTCCATACGTTTTTTATTTCATATGCCAAATTTTCATACTTGATAATCATTTCAATTTCAGTTTTATGAATGTTATGGGACAGCGGTACAGCAATATCTGTGATCACAGCAAGCCTCATCTGTTTGTTTATCAGGACAATGTCTGGCCTATTCAAGTCCATAGTGCGGTCCGTTATCATGGGTCGGTCCCAGTACAGGAGAGAGTCCGCCGCTGTTGTTGACGGATTCAGGAGGCTGTATTTCAAAGAGATTTGTTGATGGATGATCTTGGCAAGCTGGTTATGCCTGCCTAAGTAAGCTGAGCCTGAGAGGGCAGGCCATGCTGCCATGACGTATTCAATGGTCTCTCCAACAGCTGCGCATTTTCGACATTTATCCACCACTTCTAATTTTAGGCAATGCTTCACGTATTTTAGTGAATTTTCGTAGAAAAAATTCACTAATGGGGAGATCCCGACTTTTGAATTTTGAAAAAATTTTTGCAAATGAGCGCGATCTAGGACCCCTAGAACCCATATCCGGGGTCAGTTTCAATTTTTATATGTTTATATATATATATATATATATATATATATATATATATATATATATATATATATATATATATATATATATATATATATATATCTATATATATATATATATATATATATATATATCTATATATCTATATATATATATATATATATATATATATCTATCTATATATATATATATATATATATATATATATATATATATATATATATATATATATATATATTTATATATATATATATATATATATATATATATATATATATATGTATCACACCGATAACTCAAAAAATAATAGGCCGATTTTGATAAAATTTGGCATGTACCTTTCTTTTGTAAATGGCTTGGATAAGTTCGTTAGTCAGGAAAATCGGATGAGGTTTTCCGGGAAAATTTTGAGTTTTCATTCAAAAAAAATTCTTATCTCAAAAAGTAATAAGCCGATTTTAATAAAATTTGGCACGTACCTTTCTTTTGTAAATGGCTTGGACAAGTTCGTTAGTCAGGAAAATCGGATGAGGTTTTCCGGGAAAATTTTGAGTTTTCATTCGAAAAAAATTCTTATCTCAAAAAGTAATAAGCCGATTTTAATAAAATTTGGCATGTACCTTCCTTTTGTAAATGGCTTTGACAAGTTTGTTAGTCAGAAAAATCGGACGAGGTTTTCCGGGAAAATTTTGAGTTTTCATTCGAAAAAATTTTTTATCTCAAAGAATAATGGGCAGATTTTGATATAATTTGGCATGTACCTTCCTTTTGTAAATAACTTTGACAAGTTCGTTATTCAGGAAAATTGAATGAGGTTTTCCGGGAAAATTTTGAGTTTTCATTCGAAAAAAATTCTTATCTTAAAAAGTAATAAGCCGATTTTAATAAAATTTGGCATGTACCTTCCTTTTGTAAATGGCTTTGACAAGTTTGTTAGTAAGGAAAATCGGACGAGGTTTTCGGGGAAAATTTTGAGTTTTCATTCAAAAAAAATTTTTATCTCAAAGAATAATAGGCAGATTTTGATATAATTTGGCATGTACCTTCCTTCTGTAAATGGCTTTAATAAGTTCGTTAGTCAGAAAAATCGGACGAGGATTTCTGGAAAAATTTTGAGTTTTCATTTGAAAAAAAATTTTATTTAAAAAAATAAAAAATCTATGATAACCAAATTTGGTAGGTAGGTTTACGATATAAAAAGTAAACTATACGCCAAAATTTAGATTTCTATGTTACAAGAAAAAAAAGTTATAATAAGATATTTTGTGCCAGATCATTTCTATGAAAATTCACTACCATAACGCACTTGCTGCGTCCAGAAGTTTTTTTAGTTTTTATAACCCTATCCTGAATGGCCATCACAAAACCCTCTGTCTCCGGGTAGAGTTGCCCCCCAACCAACTCATAGTTACGCTGACCCAGCCTAAGTGGAGTATAATCCTTATCCTCGCACACCACCAACTTCATCAGTTCATCCTGCGATGCAAGAAAACGTTATCGCATGTTTCTTTCTTGCTTAAAGCAGAGGTTCTTTATATGAATTAATCTTCTGCCGCCTTCTTTCCGAGGTGTGGAAAGTCTTCTAACAGATGAGTTGGTGTGAAGGCACCTGAATTTCGTAAGAAACCTTCACGTGAGTCTGTCCAGTTCATCCAAAGTCGATGTTAGATCATTTGACAACTCCAAAAGAGTATGTCAATACTGGTACCGCCCATGAGTTAATAGCAGCACAGAGGTTATCACCGAAAAGCTTAGTATTTATGAGCTTCGTGACTCGCTTCCTATATTTCTCCTGGAACTCTCGTTTTAGCCGCTGGTTTATTATTATTATTATTATTATCATTGTTGTTGTTGTTGTTGTTGTTGTTGTTGTTGTTGTTGTTTTTATTATTATTATTATTATTATTATTATTATTATTATTATTATTATTATTATTATTATTCACTAAGTGAAGATTGAAACCTGTGATGAGGATTGATAAGTACACTTGGAGAACCCAAATCACCACAACGCATCTTTTTAAAGACCTAACGACCGTTTCGCTAACAAAGTTGGCTTCATCAGAGGATGAAATTTCAGAATATTTTGTCCTCTGATGACGCTAAGTTTGTTAGCGAGACGATCGTTAGGTCTAACAAAGTTAGCTTCATCAGAGGATGAAATATTCGCGTTGTAAAAATAAGTTACAGTGGTGTTTCCATATACAAGGGTCACACAAATAAACCTCTCTGAAATGGTTAATAATTCTTTTTTTTACGAAATTTGGCGTATATATATATATATATATATATATATATATATATATATATATATATATATATATATATATATATATAGTAGTGGCGTACTTACTTTTCCCTTAAATATGGCCCTAAACCTTTTTCATATTTTTTGACATAGGAAAACTGCATTAGTAGGCCTCGGTTAGGTGACATAGAGAATAATTTTCACAGCATTAATAGTCTTTCATCTTATATCTTTTGATCTCTTGTTCATCAAAATCGCGTAATAACTACCAAAGTTACAGGGGTGTTTCCATTTAAAATGGGCAACAATATATATATATATATATATATATATATATATATATATATATATATATATATATATATATATATATATATATATATATATATACATTATAGGGGTCCTAGTTTGCGCCCATTTGAGAAAAAATTGTTAAAATTCAAATGTCGGGATCTCCTCATTAGTGAATTTTTTAAAGAAAATTCACAAAAAAATTGTTAGTTAGTTGTACACAGTCTCTATTTTATAACATTTTGTGTTAATTGGAGCTGTCGTGACGACATACTACCTAGTTGCGCACCGAGATGGCGACCCTGTCGTATATGTCACAATGTCCTAGGAGGCTGGCTACCTTATCCGTATTACTTTATAGGTGTGTTCTCGCTGTAATTAGTATGCCTTACTGACGAGCTCTAATTAGACCAAAACCGGTCGGTGGTTCCAATTATGGTGAGAATACCTTACATAGTTAAATCTGATTAAGTGGCCCACGGGTAAATTCCTGGCTAGTGAGTGAGTGCCGAGACGAGACGAGCGACCTTGCTGGGCAGAATGAGGTCGGCCTCATCTAGGTGCCGGGTCACTCGAGGGTCAAAGGCAATGAAAAAGCTGACAGTCTCGCTAAGATAGGGTCAGCAGAACCATTTATGGGACCAGAACCGACTCTGGGCGTGACAAAGAGCACTGCCGGGGCCATCAAGTCCTGGGTCAGAAACCAAACAAGGTGTATTGGGCAGACTGTCCAGGGCTCAGATATGGGAAGTCAATAATTGACGAACCCAGTTTAAAGAGAGCTGTGGAGCTGCTAAATCTTAGCAGAGGACAGCTCAGAAACATAACAGGTCTCTTGACGGGACACATGGCCGCCAAGAATATATTGACAAAACAGCTGTCATTTGATGAAAAAAAAAATCCATTACTTTTTGTTACTGATAATTGAAGATGGTTTTTCAACCAGTACTGTCTCATTTGTTGCTGACTATCTGACCAGAATAATGCAGCTTGCAATCACTTCTGAAGTTCCACAAGGTTTTATCTTAGAGCCACTGATGCTTAGTGTATACATAACACATATCTCGACCAATTCACAACTGATTATGTCAACTGTTTGTAGTGCAGTCAACGACTGTGAGTAGGGGCTTTGTTTTTCAGAGAAAGCAGTTTTTTGCGGCGTTTTTCCACTACTTTGTCGCATAATGTGGTTAAATACTCACTACAGTATGCTCTCGTGACAGTTCTACCGTCTTTCAGAAAATTAAGCAAAATTATCCCATCTTTTTCATGCAAAACTGAGGCAAGAACCTTGCGAGGTGACTTTTGAACACGAAATATTCTCAGTCGTGAACAACCGAAATGCTTTTACTCTTTCGGTTGCTCCTCAGTCTCTGGATCATAGTGATGGACCCGAGTTTTTGCTTATTGAAAGGTTTCCAGGCTAACTAAATATCAACATACCCCGTATCTACTTCAAAGTGAAAAAGGAAGTTTTTTTGAAAGTGTGGTCCAGTCAATGAAGCTGGATACTAGGATAAGTTATGGTTGCGACGACAGGACGACATCGCCTTAAGACTGTGATAATGGTGGCCATTTTACACTGACAAATTTCGCAGCTAATTTTTATGAAATTAGTTAGTTGTTCCAAAACAAACCTTTCGCATAATGCAAATTTAATAGTCCTTATTTTACTTACGACCCCATAACTCCTTCTAGTTGCTATTTAATGGCGCCTAAAGTGATAATCTCATTTTCAGAACGAACCCCGACAACAAATGTCCCTAATTTACCAGATCTCAGACTACGATAGCCCCAACTATTTATAGACACCACCACCTTAATATCCCTCTTCTACTACATCCAATAAAATAACAAAATTCCTGGTGAAATATAATAGAGATAACCGGCTCAAGATTCTTTTGCACTTAGCTAGCTCGTAAAGATAAGCCGTCTCTGAAACATTTATATGATTCCAGAAGATAAACTATTCATCGAATTACAACCATCCAGTGGAGAAAGAAAACAGACGCAGTTGAGAGCTCGTTAAAAATACTTTGAAGTACAGTTTTAAAATAGATTACTTTTTTATATCGGCTTTACCGTTTGCTTTGAGGATGAATGTGATTGTAAGACGTATAGCATTAATTTTCCTGGTCGCCGCAGGAAGATATGTCAACAATTGTGAGCCGGAGGTTTTGTTTTCCTCCTCTCGGTTTGCAGGAGACTGCTACAAACATTTTCATTTCGCTACTAATGATATGATTTCTGGCAGCGATAAATAAAATGGAACGGCTCTCTAATTGGATATTTCTACGTCATGGATGGTTATTATTGGTGAAATGCAGTCATGAATCTGCACTGCGTGAAATACGGCTGGTTTGTGTCAGGAGACGAAATATGCATTAGTGGTGCTGAAATTCTCTGAACATACTTAAAGCAGTGGCGGCTCGTGGGTGTCTTACATGGGTGGGCACGGGGATTACCTTTTAGTAACCAGTAGCGCCACAGGTGAAAATTTTGACAATTTTCAAAGTCACGCGTTTTCATGACACTCAGAATTTCAATGAAAATTTCTTTTATACAAAAATATAGACTCACAAGAATATTTTTTGGGAAATTGGTAGCTATTTGAAATAATATTTAATCACGAATATCGAGGGCATATAAATTTTAAAAGTCTGGACGCAGCAAGTGCGTTATGGCAGCGAATTTTCTTTAAAATGTTTTTAATAGCAAATGTCTTTCTTTGATGAAAGCTGGCATCAAACTTGGTTGCCTATATAGTAGAAACAATGTACCATATTTCATCAAACTTTATTGTTTGAAAATATATAAACATTTTTCAAAAGTCTGGATGCAGCAAGTGTGTTATGGAAGTGAATTTCCATAAAAATGTTTTTAATAGCAAATGCGAGCAGACATTAATCTGATTAATGGTATAGCCTATGTAGTAGAAACAATGTAATATATTTTATGCAAAATATACAAAAAAGTTTCGAAAATAAAGTTAAATGTTGGTTTTCTAACCAACAAAGCTTACGTTAATAGCAAATTGAGTTATTGAAATTTGAAGGATTTAATGAAAAATCGCTACCAAAACGCACTCACTGCGTCCAAATTTTTTTCTTACAAACGCATCATATTTCGATAAAAATGCAAAAATGCATTAACGAAGTTGTTCTACGAAAATTAGCTAAAAATTATAGACCGTTAAATCATAAACTTCACTAAACCTATGAGAAAGCATCAACTTAACTAAACCGACAGCCAAAGCATCAGAGAAAGGGTCTATTTGAAATGAATTTTCTGTAAACATTTTAGTAAAATGAAGGGCAATGATGGTTGAATCTGAAACTTAAGGGTTCGCAGAACACTCTTCTTGCAACATTTTCTTTTCACAATCCATATTTGTTTCACGTTCTTTGCCTAAACATTGCCAATTTTGACATTTCAAATTGCGAGTTTGACGTTTTGAGGAAAACTCCAAAATTTGTTTCTTTAACTGCCCATAACTTCTTTCTCTTTAAAGCTAGAGACCTAAGTTTTGGTACAGGGTTGCAACAGTCTATATGTAAACTGAAGTGTTCTGACCTTGCGCATGTGCAGTTTACAGCTGGGGACAACTTTTTGCAAAATGAACCTCCATAAGAAATAACATCGGTTTTGGGCTAGAAGCGACATAGTATATTTACTCAGGATCATGGTAATCTCCTGATTTGTGAATTTGTGTTACCAGTCTATGCTTCAATACTTCTGGATAATCACCACTTTCTAACACTTCATTAATTAATTTAGTAATGGTTGGTAATGTACATTCTAAAGTACATTTTAAATCTCTTGTAGTAATATTATTTATTCCAGGAGTTGTATTATCAGTTAGGTCATTTATAATTCTAAGTATTTCTTTCTCATCACATGGTTTAAGATATATAGTTTTTTCTTCGATCTGATTATCAAATTATACACTTTGACCAGTTTCTTTCCTTTCCAACTTGTTGGCTACTCTTGGTCGCAGAATATACTTTCTCTTCCTGTGTGAATACTTCTATCAATATTTTTGCGCAAAGGACGAATACCATCAGTGTTCATTTACCCACTTGGTGAAGAAAATTTGTCAGCATTACGAATGTAATCAGCATTGAATTATTATGATAACAGCTACGATTACTGTAAATAATACATCTAACTCTTAGTCTATTAGAGGTGTACAAAGTTCTCTACAGATTAATTAGTGAGTGTGGACGATTTTAATTACTAAACGTTTTAAACTGTAAACGTGTAATAATTCTGAATTAGTAAGTAATAGAGCCATAAGTCATTCCTTCGTTAATCTTGTAATCGCTCCCATTTATCTCAACGTCCTGAGTATTCATTTCCTCGCGTCTTAGAGCGGAAATCAACTGACTACTCTCTGCTTGTCTTAAAATTGCTTACCGGTGAAAACATTTTATAAAAAATGCTAACTGATAAAAACCCTGAACAAAGTGTATATTATTGTTAGAGATTATAAAAGACGGACGCATTGCAAATGTTATTTTGATATTGATGATTGTGAAAATTGAATTAAAAAAATATTTCAAGTTTTCTAAAGCTTATCGAGCTACCAGTAAATAATATTCTAACATGATTTTTTTTCCTTTCAGGTAAACATGACCAAACTTTGGATCCATATGGTAAGAAGTTTACGAAGTCTCGGTATTCATTCAATATACCAAATCCAAGCGTAATTATTTTTCACAGCTCAGATAAACATAACATATTTTGCGTTTAAAAAAAAGCTAAAATCCATAACTTATTTTTGATTGTTGAGTTCCAAACCACATAATTCACTGTATTTAAATTACTTTTTAGTGAATTTTCTTTAAAAATTCACTAATAATGAGATCCCGACTTTTAAAGTTTGAAAAAAATTCTTCAAATGAGCACAAACTAGGACCCCTAAAACCCTTATTCGGGGTCAGTTTCAATTTTCATATGTTATATATATATATATATATATATATATATATATATATATATATATATATATATATATATATATATATATATATATATATGTAAAATAATGTGCCGATTTTGATCAAATTTGGTAAGTACCTTCCTTTTATAAATGGCTTGGATAAGTTCGTGAGCCAAGAAAAGGGTTTTCCGGGAAAGTTTTGGGTTTTCTTTTGAACAAAAATTCATATCTCCGAAAATTAAAAAGCTATCATAACGAAATTTGGTACGTTAGTTTCTGTTATAAAGAGGATCCTGTGTACCAATTCAGATCTCTAGGTTAAAAGTCAAAGAAATTACAAGCTTATGATTAAAAAAAAGTTGAAACGTCAAAATTGATAACTCTGGTAGTCGTACATTAATTAGTACGCATTAGCGCTTTGTGAGTTAAAAATGCAGCTCTAAATGACTAATAAGCTCCTAGATCTGTGTCTCAGCCGTCATTTTCCTTCATTTCGTTAAAATATGAGACAAAAATCAATTTCCATCAAAAATTGTAGCGTTTAAATAATCGAGACGTTAGAAAAGTAATATACTAGAGTATATACCTGTTAGGAGATACATCTGTCATGTCAATAATGACCGATACGTAAAGCTTGCAGTGTTGATTTAATAATGGACTTCTATAACACGCGTTCTAATCTCAGTTAGTGACTTCACCTTTTTTTAGTCTTATTTCATTTTACCGTTATCTGGTCAGATTGTGTAATTCCGATGAATTTTTTAGCAAGTTTTTGTATGGCAAATTCACTTAGGACGAGATGCAAACTTTTAAGACTTAATTCAATTCGAATAGCATATCTGGTTGTTTGTTATTGCCCTAACTTAGTGAAGCCGTTCCATACTTAATACAGCCGTAGACTTTTCCCGTGGCTTCACAAGGGCTTGTTCTTTTTTCTGCAACCGATTTGAATTTTAACTGGACGCAGCAAATGCGTTATGGTAGCGAATTTTCATTAAAGTTTCAAATTTCAATAGATCAATTTACTATTAACCTAACGTTCGTTGGCCAGGAACCAGTTTTTTCGGGAACATTTTAAGTTTATTTTCGGAACATTTTTGTACATTTTCAAACAAGAATCCCATTTTTATAAAATTTGGTACATTGTTCCTACTATGTAGGTTATACTGGTAACTAAATTTCGTGCCTGCTTTCCTGCGTCAAGACTATTTAGTTAATTTTTATTTTAAAAATCAATCATAATAAAGAGGTATCGATGGTGAGACTTTGTAACCATTTTTTCAAATGAACGCGAACTAGGACCCCTAGAACACATATCCGGGGTCAGTTTGTATTTTTATATGTTATATATATATATATATATATATATATATATATATATATATATATATATATATATATATATATATATATATATATATATATATGTATGTATATGTATATGTATCCATCCGATAACTCAAAAAATAATTAACCGATTTCGATGAAACTCGGCAAGTGTCTTTCTTTCATTAATGGCTTGGAAGAGTACGTTATCCAGGAAAATCGGACAGGGCTTTCCGGGAAAATTTTGAGTTTTCTTTCGAAAAAAAGTTACAAATCTGATTTAATGAAATTTACTATATATGTTGCCTTGGGAGAGACCTTAGTACTTACCAAAATTAAACTTTCTAAGTTTATAGAAAATTGAGTTATTCATAACTTATTGTTTGAAAATGTCAAACATTTTCCGAAAATAAACTTAATTTTTTTCCGAAAAAACAGGTTTCGTAACCAACAAACCTTAGGTTAATAGCAAATTGAGGTATTGAAATTTGAAGCATTCATTGAAAATTCGCTACCAAAACGCACTTACTGCGTCTAGATTTTTTAAATTAAAAACATGCAGCATATTTCGATATTTAGGGAAACAAAAAAAAACAAGTTTTTTAGTGTTAATCACTTTTATTTTAGCTTACACAAGAGTTCTCAATTTTGCACAAAACAACAATTATACATATTTTTTTGTGTTAAAAACATAACGTATATACCGCATACAGAAACGCTAACGTGTGCAAGATAAGATTTATTCTCTTCAATTTAATTGAATTGTCTTGGTAACAACAAGACCACAACACTTAAGAATTCTAACAACCTGCCTGAAAATTACCCCACATTTTTGTTTATGAAACATAAACTACAGCCCCCAGCGATACTTACCGTTCCTAGTCACATAAGTCAAGTGAGAAAATCTTATTCTGTTAACTTCATTACAGTTTATGACGCTACAGAAGAGGTTTTCTATTGTACAAGAGTAGGCTGTGTCTTAAAGCGATCATTTCAAGCTGACGTGCTGACAATTTGCGGGATGAAATAGGTTAATTAGCAAAAGCCATCAGCTACGATTTGTCCAGGGAGTTTATGGCTAAGTGAACACTGGGTGAAGATTTATTAGATGATTTCTGTATTGACCATCATAACTAAAACTATTTTATTTTATGTTTAATAAATGTCAAGCTGCCTTAAGATGCTGTTCTTGGAGGAATATGGCATACACGTCGCTTAAAATATGGCTTTACTGTCCTGTAACTATTAATCTTTATAATTATTTTACTCTGGCTTTCTCTTGTAATCTAAATTATTTGTTACCTCAATTGTTGTAGTTGCTTTTTAGCATATCAAGATATAAATAACATATAGTTATTGATTTATTTTTTCACACCTGCTTTGCAACTCTAATCCTTAGGGAAGTCATTTGAGTTCACGTATTACTAGAACTCACCTTTAATACTTTTAAAAACATTCTTTAATTAAGCACGAACTTGGACCCCTAGACCAATAAATACTATAGTCTTTTTAAAACCTTGTCTTACAAATTTCGTGAACGCTACTAATATTTTCCAGGGGAAAGTGTATTTAGTGAATTTACTTAGAAAACATTCACTAAGGGGGAGATCCTGAATGATTCGAATGAGCGCGAACTATGATGCTTAGAACCCATAACCGGGGTCAGTGTCAACTTTTATGTGTTTACATATATATATATATATATATATATATATATATATATATATATATATATATATATATATATATATATATATATATATATTATCACACCGATAACTCAAAAAATAATTGTACTATTTCATTTCTGAACGTCACATAATGGCCGTCCCTCATCATGGTTGTTAAAAATCGCCGATCTTTTCCATTGTTTTTTGTTTTTGAAGACAATTTTCTGGCAATATGCAGATGTAGTGTTGCAGGCCCCCTAGCACAATGGATGAAATTGTGGCCTGTTGAACCTTCCTGTATAGTTTCGAGTTCAATTTTTTAGAATTGTTCAAATTTATCCCCTGAGGAAGACCTCTTGGAGTGTCGAAACGCGTCGGGAGTAAGAGAAATCTGAAATAAATTTTGGTGTCTGGAGGATAAGCCTTTTATTCAATATTTAAGTATAATTGTACGATTTTGATAAAATTTGGCACGCACCTTCCTTCTGTAAATGGCTTGGACAAGTTCGTTAGCCAGGAAAATTCAACCAGGATGTCCGGGAAAAGTTTTGGTTTTCTTTCGAAACAAAATTTTAGCCCAAAAAATAGGAAAATGTAACCAGGATTTCCGGGAAATTTTTTGGTTTTCTTTCGGAAAATTTTATCTAAAAAAATAGAAAAGATATGGTAACCAAATTTGGTACTTACGTTCACGATGTTAAAAGGAAACCCCATACCAAAATTTTTATTTCTATATTGCAAGAAAAAAAAGTGATAAAAAATATTTGGTGACAGATCATTTCTATGAAAATTCACTACTATAACGCACTTGCTGCGTCCAGACTTTTTTTATGTACAGATGGAAGGTATCCGCAGAACTATAATCTGGCAAGTAATTTTCCTTTTTAATCGGCTGGGTGATTTTGTTTTAGCCAGCCAGATAGAACCGTTAAGTTTTTAAAAAGAAATTTATATATCCAAAGCCCATGTTACGTTGTTCTTATCAAATTTATTACCCATGTTGTTGGACTAGAAGTTTTAGTATTGATCAAAATTGAAGATTCTAGCTTAATGGAAAATTGAGTTAATAAGATTTGAAAATTTGCTAACCTAACACACTTGCTACGTACAGAGTTTTAAAACTGTTTAAATAATGTAGTTTTCGTTGTGAGACTGGCGAAAATACCCAGTTCATATTTTGTTTTCAGAAGTATCATTTATCTCAGAATTTTGTTTGGAAATTATTTTGCGTGGCATTTGCCTTTTTACAAGCGGTCATCCGACATATTTTTTGGAGATCCCCGGAGACAGATCTCTTCATGAGTCTGCGATCCTCATCTAATTGGGCTAAAGAGACAGGATTAGAATATTGTATATTTGAGAGGAGGGTGCTATCGTCCGCGTAACTGTGAACTGGGTTGGATGTGCTTGGGAGGAGGTCATTGATGTGGAGAAGAAGCAAAGTAGGGGCTAAAGCTGAACCTTGAGGAACTTCTACATTATTTGGATACAGTTTAGAGGAATGGCCATCCACGACAACAGAAATTCACCGGTTCGAGAGGAAATTTGCTGTCCAGGTACAGACTTTTGGTGGTAGGCCATAGGCCGGAAGTTTATTAAACAGCGCTGCGTGCCAGACCTGGTCGAATGCTTCGGATATGTCTAGAGCGCAATCTGGGATTCACCGTGTAGTTCCATAGATTTGTTCCAAGAATAGGTGACAAAGGAAACGAGGTGGGAAGTTGATCTGCGCTGACGGAATCCATACTGTCTATCGTGGGTTAGACTGTGTTTTTCAAGAAATTTTAGTAATTCGGTGTTTATATACTTTTCCATCACTTTAGAGAGGACTGAGAGGAGAGAAATAGGCCTGTAGTTGCTAGGAAGCGCTTTGGATCCTAAATTGGGGAGTCTGGTGCAGGGTAGATTACTACGGACGTATGCGCACACGCCTCCATGCAATCTAAAGGAAGTAACGAGCTCATACCCGGGAAATTAAGGTGATTAGTGGCTGTTTCGGCACTGATTTGGGTTTCTGTGAGGAAGAGGAGTTGGGGCCCCTGAGCCTGGAGGAAATGGTGGACGGAGTTCAGGTTAGAATTAGGCCACATATATTCGAGAAGGATATGTTAAGTCTTGATGCTGGCGCTCCCTGTACACCCCTCTCCCGGATATCCGAATGGAGGGGCGTTTTATCTCAGGAATCTTTTGTACATGGAGGAGCCATAATAATTTTTGTTTATAAGGGAAACCGGCTCATACACCAGAACCGAAAACGTCCGTTGGGACTTCACCGGCCCCTTGATGTAAAGGGTGATACCTCCTCGGGTGTGAAAAAATCCTTTACTATCACGTAAAGGAAAAGTCCACTACCACCTGTTTGACTCGGATTAGTCGCCTCGTACGACAGGCAGGAGTTACCTTGGGCCTATTCTTTTAGTCAGTCCCCGGACTCACAGGGGTTAAAGTTACCAACAAACACTTTAATTAAAGAAAAGAAACCATTGAAACAGAAACTTGTAAAACACATTGCATGCTAGGCTTGTTGCTCACAAACTGCACCCGCTCCAGAATCTTTGGTTAAAAATTGCCACTTTTGACAAAACAAAGTTTCGCTTCTTGCATTGTGATTGGTCAGCACCAACTTGCGGACGATTTTAACTAATTTAATTCAAAATCGTTTTGACCTTGTACAGTAATGTTTATAAAAAGTCTAATCGCAGTAAGTACGTTTTGGTAACGTTCAAACCGTAATAACTTAGTTTTTTTATTGTTATAAACACAAACAAGTTTTAAGTGACCCTAAATATAGGTTCTAGGAGCTCAGATGCGCGCTCTTTCAAATAAATTTTCCTGAAAATTTACAACCGTATTTTACAGAATTTTCCCAATGAAAAGTTTTAAGCATTTAAAGAAAAAATAATGGTCGCATTGGAAGTCAAATGGAGGCACAAGTTATAGATATGATGTGGGCTAACAACTGATTCTAATAAATATTCCAAACGTTAAGTTCTTTTTGTGTTCAAAAAGTCAAAAAGTAATAAGTACAATTTTTAGAACCCAATTCATAAAAGAACACTTTTTAGACCTGACGATCGTTTCGCTAACAAAGTAAGTCATCAGATGAATGAGCTTAGTTTATTCATATTTATATTTATAAGCTAAGTTTATTTGATCCCTGTGATGACCTTTACTTTGTCAGCGAAACAACCGTCAGGTCTGAAAAGTGTTTTTTTTTGATGAATAGGTTTCTCCAAATTGTACTTATCAGTGCTTATCACGGGTTCTATCTTTACTTATTTAGTCAAGAAATAACAAAAAAAAACTTGAAAAGTTTTATGGGAATTCACCTAAAACTTCAAAGCGACCATTTGAATCGTCAAAATTGGTAAATTTAAAACAAATATTTTGAAGGGAATATGGGCGATGGAGTACAAATATTACGAAAAGTGTGCTTCGCAGAGCCTCGGAGGTTCAGTGGTAATAACGTGTGCCTCTGAATCGAAGGGTACTGGGTTCGTCTCCCAGGGGTCCCGTTTCACTACATACTGTAAAATTAACATCAACCGAGGTTGTGGCATTGTATTTGAGCAAGTTGAATGTCTTTACGTTCTGCCCCTTGGAGCGGGCGTAAAGCCGTCGTTCTTGTGTCCATGCGATGTTGGGCACGTTAAAGATCCCTATCCTCCTTACAGAAAAGCAGGGATCGGCAATATTTCCAGGATAGTGAGGTGAAACTGCTCCCTGGCGTCGTTGATTGGACATAGTCGCGTAAATAGAGCGACGTTAAATTACAAAAAAAGAATGTGTTTTGGAAGGTCTTAAACTTCAGTTTAAGCAGTGATTGTACTTCATTTAATTGAAATGTTTGCAACAAGATGCATTTACATTACATCCTTCCTGCGATGCTTTTAAACGTCAACTTGGTGATTTTTAAACAAGGATTTTAAAACGAATGCGGATTTTGCGGAACCAATATTGCAAGTAGTGTGTTTTTACAATGTTTTAAATTTCTGTTCATTCTTCATATTACTAAACTGTTTGTAGACAATTCATTTGAAATTAATCGTTTCTACGGTGCTTTGAAGCAGCAAAAACATCTAGAGTTTGTGATTCAAACGTGTTATCCTGTTTGCGAAATATATTTGAAAAAAACCACCTTTTTAGTCAATAAATTGATAAACTGACAAATCACATATAACCAGCGGTAAGTGTCCAGGTGCAGCGTTGTGCTCACGAATTTTCATAAAAGAAATTCAAATTGGAATAGTGTTTCAAATTGAATCATAGCTTCTACATAGCTGCAATAATTTATTCTCTTCAGGAAAACATTCTCGTGTGATGAGTTTAGCGCCCATGGCTTGATCACAAAGAAAATATTTGTATTTCTGTACCCATGAACTTTAGAGATATTATATTACTCAAGTTTTATTTAAAAAATGTAAATTTTCACCAAATCACCCCTTATTTATCCCCTACCCTCTAAAGCGATCTTACCCAAAAACAATTCGAGCATTCTCTTGTCGGGTGCTTACTGGATACCAAATTTGTACGGAGCAGTTTAGGTTAAATGCAATGCCACAAAATACTTAAACGTTTGAATTAAAATAAAATGCGCGCATTAACAGTACTAGTTTATAGAAACTAGCATCGTGGTTCTAATTAGCCGTTTAAGACTCTGTGAAGGGCCAGAAGAATTGCTTCGAGGGCAGATTTATGAATACACGTGGTAAAAGTAATAACAATGTAATATGAGTTGCAATTTAAATACAGAGAAATGAATGTTGTGATCTAATAAGGATACAATAAAAAAGGTTACTTACAATTGGACAATTGAAGCTGGTTGGGTTTTACCCAACACGCTGAGGCTGACGCTGATACCTGGGGCTTCGTCTGAAAGGGCCAAGGTGTTTCACGTGTCCAGGTGACGACCGTGAAGACTTGCGGTGTTTGATGCCGTGGGTGAATGGATTTCTGAGAACGGGTCCGTTGAGCGTCGAAAGACTGGCTCTTCCAATATGAGGCTGACGAACCTATCCACGTGTCTATGGAGACAACCGTGGTTCTTGACTCCGTGCCGCGGGTCAGGCGATCTCCCTTTGATGCTCCCTGACCGCTGGAACGCGCACGGAATTAACTGTGAGGTGACCACAGCATAATCAGGCATTATGCTGTGTCTTGACTAGCGCTCCTGGTTCATCACAGTGCAGCCTGTTTTAAACGACCTTAGTAGATGCTGTATGAAATGGAAGTGGTTGAGTTTTGAGCTCTCTCGTCGCTACTTCGTTTGATTCGTGACGCTCGATGACAACTGTCACAGGGATACCAATTTTGTACGCCGCTGGTGGCTGCTGTTGTCAACTATTCCAGAAGTGCCACTGTCGCCTCTGCGCCTCTAGTTTCTGTGGGGGGCATCAGGGGAGGTTTGCCGACTAAGGATGGACAGGGTGGACTTGGGGAGCTTGAGGGTGAGGATTAACAATATTAGGACACAACAAAATTTGAAGACGATATCTCAATTCGTTCTAAAGTTATCGTGGCTACAAACAGACAGATATATACTGACCGACAGCCCAAAAAAAAAGTTCGATATCAAATCATGTTTTCTATACGTTTTGACACTTTTTACGGCATTTAAGCGAAGAAAATTTTTGAAATTTTTGTCGCCAATGCGATACTTCCCCGCTTTGTGACGATGTGGATGTAATAACTCAATTTTCTATCAACCTAGATACTAGACTCGATGCATTTTCGCAACAATTAGAACCGTAGACCGGTTTCGCTCTCATTAGAGCTCTTCAGTACGGCATACTAATTGTAGCAAAAATGCACCAAAAATAATACGGCTATCGTATAGGCAGTCTCAAAATACTCAGTAAGTGGTGGACGTGCCGCCACCTAGTTGCGGAACCAAGTAGTATGCTCTCACGCCAGCTCCAAATAACACAAAGTGTTAAAAAAATAGAGACTGGATACAGCTAACTAACAATTTAGAAAATTGTCAGCTCTGGCCCATTTCTACCCCAATATAGGGACAAAGTATGTAAGACTCGATGCATTTTCGCAACAATTAGTACCGTAGACCGGTTTCGCTCTCATTAGAGCTCTTCAGTACGGCATACTAATTGTAGCAAAAATGCACCAAAAATGATACGGCTATCGTATAGCCAGTCTCAAAATACTCAGTAAGTGGTGGACGTGCCGCCACCTAGTTGCGGAACCAAGTAGTATGCTGTCACGCCAGCTCCAAATAACACAAAGTGTTAAAAAAATAGAGACTGGATACAGCTAACTAACAATTTAGAAAATTGTCAGCCCTGGCCCATTTCTACCACAATATAGGGACAAAGTATGTAAGACTCGATGCATTTTCGCAACAATTATTTTTTTAACACTTTGTATTATTTGGAGCTGGCGTGACAGCACGTCCACCACTTACTGAGTAACCTAGATACTTTAATTATTATTTTCGGAGAGAAAATTTTTTGTGAAAAAACTTTAACTTCTTTGCGCTTTTTCGGGATTTGAGAGATTTTAATGAAAATTCGCTACCATATAATACTTCCTGCGTCCAGCCTTTTTTTGTTCTTATTACCTGACGGTAATTTTGTACTAACAGTGTAAAGTAGTTTAGTTTCATAGAAACTAACACAGTATTGGACATTTTTCATTGCTAAGTGTCAGGACAGAAGAGAGGGTAGACACAGGATAACATAAAAACAGAAAAAGGATTACATCTTGTAATACGGACATTTTCCCTGTCACGTAGTCCATTTAATGAACTTTCTCTACCAGCTTTGGAACAGTGTGGGCTCTATCCATTATAACTCCACAAAAAGACAAAAAAAGTGTAACAGCACATGTAGGAGATACGAAGAAGGCGTTATTGTAACATTTTTTAAGGTATATGTATTAGTGAATTCCATTTTCATTTCTTTCGGTTTACGCCTATTTCACAGGACACTGGCTTGTACAGATTCTTACTTCCCTTTCTTTTATTTCTTTTCTGAGGCAGGGGAAAGATTAATGATTCGTGTAACCACTCGAGTTTCATAATGAAAACTGAGAAATGAGGAACGAACTTTTATTGTCTGTTAAAATGAGAGCGAAACTCTGACGCTACAAGAAATTGGTGTTTTCAAGAAGCGATTGTTAACGTCAAATGAATTTTCTGTGATAGATTGGTGTTTTCTCTTCTTATTAACTGTTTGAATTATACCTTTACGCAGCAAAAGATAAGTTTTATCGGGCTCATTTAAGGCATGCTTTAGCGAAACACACGATGGGTTTTCCCATTTCTCATACCTCAAAACCTAACTCTTTTCGGTCTGGCTCAATTGCGCATTTTCAGGTTTTCATAAGTCGTTTGTTAACAAATTCTTTTAATACTATGTTATGTTAAGACACATAAAATAATATGTTGCTAATCAAAGCGAGAAATAGGATACGAAGCTCTTTTAGGATAGAGATCAGTTTAGTTTAACGTCGGCCGAAGGAATGGAGAAGCAGTTCTTGCAACAATAGGAGAAAGAAAGTAAGGCTAGATGTATTCTCGCCACAATTAGAACCGTAGACTGGTTTCACTCTAACTAGAGCTCTTCAGTACGGCATACTAATTGTAAGCGAAAATAGACCTATAAAGTAATACGGCTATGGTAGCCAGCCTTCCAACACTAAGTGAGTGGTGAGACATGAAGCAACGTGACGCCACCTAGTTGCGGAACCAAGTAATATGTTGTCAAGCCAGCTCCAAATAACACAAAGTGTTAAAAAATAGAGCCTGTATACAACCAACTAACAATTTAGTAAATTGTCAGCCGTGGCCCATTTCTACCCCAATATAGGGACAAAGTATGTAAGGCTATATGTATTCTCGCCACAATTAGAACCGTAGACCGATTTCGCTCCTATTAGAGCTCTTCAGTACGGCATACCTATATTAAGCGAAAATACACCTATAAAGTAATACGGCTGTGGTAGCCAGCCTTCCAACACTAAGTGAGTGGTGAGACACGAAGCAACGTGCGGAACCAAGTAGTATGTTGTCACGCCAGCTCCAAATAACACAAAGTCTACGGTCTACGATATTTTACACGTTGTCAAAACCTTTTTAAAAGAAAGCTTTTCAGTTGTTGCAGCGTCTTATAAAGACGGCGTTATCTCACAAACGAAGACTGAAGTACTGACTCTCAATTTATTCATACAAAATTTAGGGTGGATATCATAGACTGTGTTTGTTTTCAATGGCCACGGATTTAAATGAATCGATGAAAGCAGTAAGTTTTAATTGACTAATGGGAGTAACAAATCTCATGGACTAACAAAATAATGCAGTCATTGATTGAGTCTATAATATAATCATGTACTAACGAACATTATAATATGGATATAAGGTTTAAAACGTGTAAAGCGTTACACGGTCATCCAATTTGTCAAAAATAACTGTATTCTTGCACGTCAATAGCCGAGTTCATAAGGCATAGAACATTCTGGAACAAATCACGAATTGTAAATTTGTTGAGATACGACGCTCGCATTAACACTTTATCTGGCTCTTTCCAAACCTAAAGAAACGCTTACCAGGATGATAATATTTTCAGCTAAAGAGCTAAAAATGTCTGTACGCAGCAACTGCGTTAAGGTAGTGAATTTTCATAAACATGTTTTTAAGCCAACATGTTTTTACTTAAATAAAGCGGGCACCAAATACGTACACGTATAAACTATTATATAGTAGAAACAATAGGTACCATATTTCATTAAAATAACTTTACTCTTTGCAAGAGTAAAAAATGTTGCAAAAATAAACATAAAATCTTCCTGAGAAAACTGGTCCGATGTTCCTGGCCAACAAACCTTTTCAAGATATTTACCCACCCGCCACGAGATAGTTATTTACAAGAAGCTTTTCGACGAAACTGCACAAAATCTTGATATCTGTTCTAGGGGGCCTAGTTCGCGATTATTTGAAGGAATTTTTTCAACATTCAGAACTCGTTCTACTCATTAGGGAATTTTTTCTACGAAAATTCACTAAGAGAGAAAAATTGTATCACCAACGACTTATGAGCCATCGTGTGATTGTCGAAATAATTTTACAAGCTGCAGCTCAAGACACCCTATAATTAACATATACAATTTTTTCTCGTATCTTGTATAGTAACGGATATAGGTATTGAGCTTTACCGTAGAAATGCGTCACCCAGTATGTGTGTCAAGAGAAAAAACTGAAACTAACTCCGGATATGGGTTCTAGGGGTTCTGGTTTGCGCTTATGTGAAGAAATATTTTTAAAATTCCAAAGTCGGGGGCTCCTCACTAACGAATTTATTCTGCAAAAATTCGCGAAAAATTATAGTGTATGAAACCATAAACTATAACCGAAACTATTTCCAAAGCATTAGATAAAGGGTCTATTTGAAATGAGTTTTATGGAGATATTTGAGTAAAATGAAGGACAATGACGGTTGAAACTGAAAGTTAAGGCTTCGTAAAACACGTTTCTTGTAACATTTTCTCTACATAACCCGTATTCTTTTCAGGTTTTTTGCCTAAATGTTGCCAATTTTGACGTTTTAAATCGCGGCTTTGACATTTTGAGACGAACAATAAAATTTTCAAGGTAATTTATCTGGCACTTTTTGCCGTTTTTGCCCTAAAAAACTTAATCTTGGTCTGTAATATACAATATTCCAAAGCATAAGATAAAGGGTCTATTTGAAATGAATTTTATGGAAATATTTTACTAAAATGAAGGACAATGACGGTTAAGACTGAAACCTACGGCTTCGTAAAACACGTTTCTTGTGACATTTTCTCTACATAACCCGTATTCTTTTCAGGTTTTTTGCCTAAATGTTGTCAATTTTGTGGTTTTAAATCGCGACTTTGACATTTTCAGAAGAACAATAAAATTTTCAAAGTAATTTTTCTGGTACTTTTTGCCATTTTTGCCCCAAAAAAAAACATAATCTTGGTCTGTAATATACAATATTCCAAAGCATAAGAGAAAGGGTCTATTTGAAATGAATTTTATGGAAATATTTTATTAAAATGAAGGACAATGAGGGTTGAGACTGAAACTTACGGCTTCGTAAAATGCGTTTCTTGTGACATTTTCTCTACATAACCCGTATTCTTTTCAGGTTTTTGCCTAAATGTTGCCAATTTTGACGTTTTAAATCGCGGCTTTGACATTTTGAGAAGAAGAACTATAAAATTTTCAATGTAATTCTTCTGGTCCTTTTTGTCGTTCTTGAGCCAAAAAACTCAACCTTGGTCTGTAACATACAATATATTTTGTTATCCACAAAACATTTTGATTTTATGCCTTTCTCTAGTTATCAGTGACACCCAATTTTTTTTATGCCTATAACTTTTTTCTTTTAGCTTCGAGATCTAAATTTTTGTATATAGTATACCAAACGAAAGAAAACCCAACATTTTCTCGGAAATACTGGTGCGCTTTTCCTGGCTAACGAAGCCACTTATAAAAGGAAGGCACTCACCAAATTTAATCAAAATCGGACCATTATTCTTTGAGTTATCGGCTGATACAAGATATAAAAATTGAAACTGACCCCGGATATGTGTTCTAAGGGGCAAATTCAAAAGTCCGGCGGATCTCCAAAATATTTAAAGAAAATCCAATAAAAGAGAAATTCCGACTTCTTGGAGAGTTACAAACAAACAAAAATTTTTGGAGGGTATCGCGTTATTGGCGAAGTGTTGGGCTAAGTTATACCACTAAGCCCAACACTATTGGAAGTTCATATGTCCAAAATAAAATTTTGTTTTTCTATAAATATTTTCATTCCTGATTAGGTAAATTTCACATTAATATATCCCTGTAGTTTTATCCTTTTAATAATAAACTATTAAATGTAAATTCTCACCTTGACAGTAAATTCCTTGTTGCAGCTCTCAGAGGGTTTTGGTAGCATCATGCATAATTAATCGTTTATTTCATTTCTATCCAATATGTACCTTGCTCTATATTTACAATTTACTCTAGCCTAAAGGGCTCCTGCATATAAAACGGTTATTAAAGATCTATATCTTCTGTCCGGCATAAACTACGTCTACCTGACTTCAATAAACTTGAGAACGCTCGACAATAAGGTCCTTTCTTGGAGTTTCCTATAACATAAAAACATGTTAATTACTAGAGCCGTGTTCTGTGGGTAATTATATTTCAGGGCCGTAACTTTTTCATCTCAACTTGACTTGTCTTCACGATAATTCCAATAATGATTGAATGAACTGCTACAAGTCAACTGTGTAATAACCGAAGTGTACCACGAACATTCTAATATAAATATATGATCGAAAGCATACATAGTTGTAAATATTTTTACAGGATTAATATTTGTAATCGGTAAAGAGTACGATCAAAGTTTCTGATAGATTTATCATGTGATAATTGAATCTAAACATAGTTACAACAGTTACTTGAGATAGTTTACAACCACTAGGTCCCTTGTTAGTTCATTAATTAAGTTACCCATTTGCTTATGTGGGTCAAACCATGATAATTAATTATAAAACTTTAATTAATTGTTAAATGTGACTGGAAGTCATGCGCAGATTGCAATCAGGAAAATAGCAATATCATAACTAATGAATTAGAATCAATAGACTAGAAGGTGAAGCTGCTGTAGCAAATCTTTACTGACCGCAAGAATGAAGTGTACCATTTGTAGCTACCCAGCCGTTTCAGACTTACAGTATATAATCTCACCGCAGCAAGTGCGTTATGGTAGTGAGTTTTTTCATTTACGAAAATTATATATGCGCCAAGAAAAATTTAAACTTTCCTGTAATATATGATGAATTTTGCTTACCACCCACACTATTTTGGTGTTATGCAGTCTGACCTCCAGCGGTAACCAAAATTATTTTTGATTAACTTCTTATACCCCTTTTTGGCTTTTAACTTAAAGATCTACATTTTGGCATATAATATACTTTTTATGACGTAAACCTGCGTACGAAATATGGTTGCCATGGATTTGTTATTTATGGAGATACTAAGAAAACTCAAAATTTTCACGAAAAGCTAGTCCGATATTCTTGGCTAACGAAGTTGTCCAAGCCGCAAAAGAAATAGACGTGTCAAATTCGGCCTTTTTTTTTGAGTTATTGGTGTGATACCTATACAGAATATCCCGTATCGTTATAATCAAATTTTGTATGCATATAGTAGGTCTAGTTCTAAGGCAAGAAAATACAAAAGTGGTAATTCAATTATAGTGAATTTTCATTAAGAAAAATCACTAATAGAGAGGTATCGATGGTGAGACTTTTGGAAAATTTCTTCAAATAAGCGCGAATTAGGGCCCCTAGGACCGAAATCAAGGTCAGTTAAAAAGTTTATATATATATATATATATATATATATATATATATATATATATATATATATATATATATATATATATATATATATATAATGTGTGTATATGTATTGATCCGATAACTCAAAAAATACTTCACCAATCCCAATCGAAACCAAATTTGGTAATTCCCTTCATTTTGTGAATAGCTTGGATGAGTTCGTTAGACAGTTTTGTCACTCAAATACTTTTAGACAAAAATGCAAAAAACTGCTTGAAAACGCAATATCTTTTTAATTGCTAGAAATATTAAACTAAAACTTGACAAGCGCGTACACATTGTACACAGTGCTATCGGGGCGGCAAGGCCGCGGACAAGCCCTGAGGAAAAAAAAACACATTGTACAAGTGGCCCTACCTACCAAATTTGAACTCAATTGGTTCAGTAGATCTTGAGTTATAACTAAATAAAAAATCAGTCATCTACGATATAAGCTGAAATTACCTCTAAATGGATGCCTATAATGTTAGACAATGTCAGACAGATAAATCAGGGCTCCGCTGCCATTGCAAACAAAATCTCCAAATTAAGTTTTAAACGGTCAGGTCACGAAAATTTGTCACAATAAACAATCGGCGGGGTTGCCATTTACGACAACTCTCATCTAAACCTGTAAATATCAGAAAAATTTAAATAAATATAATTTTTGATAAAAGTGGTTTAATTTGTTAAAAGCAATCTAGAACTACGTTTTATTATATATAAGTATTAAGCTTTCTATTTTCGCGGTATTTAAAAGCCATCTCCATCTCTCTAGTTTAATCTGACAACACCACTATTTGTCACTTGTTAACTGACAGCAGTCATGAGAGAAACGTGGACGTTCTGCGCATTACCTCGAAATCGACTCTGCTAATTTCCATTCAAAAGTATCCTTTGGCTCACCCAAAAGGTTCTTCAAATTATTAACTTTATAAACAACTCTCTACAAGTGAAGATTTGAACCTGTGATGAGCACTGATAAGTACACTTGGAGAACCCGAATCACCACAACACATTTTAAAAGACCTGACGATCGTTTCACTAACCAAGTTAGCGTCATCAGAGGATGAAAAATTCTAACTAATTTAAACACTAACATCACCTTATATACCAGATCTTGGGTAAAGAAACGGAACCGAGAGGGGAACTAGTGGCAGGCAAATTCTGCAGTGTATTGTATTTTTATCGCCCGACGAGGTCTTTGAACTATCTTTAGTAACTTATCTAAAAAGTGTTGATCTCTAATAATTGTGGGAAGGTTCAACGACAACTAAACTTACATAGTTTCGTTTGGCGGAAATATCTGTATTCTTATGTTCTCTCTAGGACGTGTTGCAGAACACTGTAGAATTAGCCTGCGACTAGTTCCCCTCTCAGCTCCGTTTCTTTACCTAAAATCCGGTATATTAGATGATGTTAGTTTTTAAAGTAGTTAGAATTTTTCAGAATAGCTCTGATCACGCTAACTTGGTTAGTGAAACGATCGTCAGATCTTTTAAAATGTGTTGTGGTGATTTGGGTTCTACAAGTGTACTTACCAACTCTTAAGTCGTTATCTTTGAGTATTTTCTCTAACTCTTTTGTGAGAAAATGAATGAGCCTGAATCTGATGGGCCACCCAAAAAGTTCGCTGTACTTCCTTTCTATCCTTTTCTTACAAAGTTAGATAAAATATTTAAATATAACGACTTGAGAGTTGTTGATAAAGTTGAGAATTTGAAGAACCTTTTGTGTGGGTCAAAGGATACTATCGACTTCCGACAAAAAACGGACATTTATCAAATATCTTGTAATAATTTCGAAAAAATCCATATTCGGCAAACGCGAATATCAATAACAATAAGACTCAAAGAACACATAGCTGATTTCAGATTCACTAGAGCAGAAAAATTTAACGTTGTCCAGCATATAATTGACTCGGGAAGGTAGGCGTTAGTAACCTTAAGTTGTTGAAGGCAACCACGGATTATCGCAAGTTAGATGGTTTGGAAAGTTTGGCAATCCGCAAGGTGAATCCACAGAATTAGACGAATTCAGGTATGTGTCCGGTCAATTCAGCACTTTTTAAAATAGCACGATATAATCCATGGTCGTTTTAACATCGACACAACCGGTTGGGCGTATCCACTGACACAACAATAGTCCTTGACTTACATCATCCGGTGTTACGTCATTCGGTATTACATCATCCTGTACTGAGTCATCTGATATTGCATTATACGGTGTTGAATCATAAGGTATTTCATCATCCGGTATTGCATTCGGTATTGCATCATCGGGATTACATCATTTTCAGTGTATATTTTAGGTATATAAATAGTATAATTCTGCTCATACAGTAAGTTTAGCGACAGCTACAAGCGCCTCCGTGGCCGTGCGGGAATGTCGATTCAGACTTTCCAATACAGACTCAGGGGACGACAGTTCGAGACTCACCGGCGGGGGATGATTTTTCAAATCACTGTCGTCGTTGTGATCGAGCTTAAGGTGGAGGGTAGGTTAGTTTAGATGAGCAAAAAGGGTCAGCAATGGCCTAATTGCCAGTAAGCATCTTACCTTTTACCTTAGCGACAGCTACTGATGAAGATAACTTCGTTGTCGAAAAAAGTATCTGGCGCATAACTCTCTGTTATTATTTTTGTGGTTTTTGGGGAGATTCTGCTTTTTGTATCAGTTTTCAGCCACAGTGTCCAACCTCAGTCTTCTATATTATGATGTTAAATATAACGTCCATCCTGCATTAGAACTACTGTTAGTGAATTTTCATTATGAAAGTTATCGATGGTTTCGCTCTAATTAGAACTCGTCAGTACGGCATACTAATTGTAGCCGTACTGACGAGCTCTATTTAGAGCGAAACCGGTCTACGGTTCTAATTGTGGCGAGAATGCATCTAGCCTTACATACTTTGTCCCTATATTAGGGTAGAAACGGGCGAGGGCTGACAATTTATTAAATTGTTAGTTGGTTGTATACAGTCTCAATTTTTTAACACTTTGTTATTTAAAGCTGGCGTGGCAACATACTACTTGGTTCCGCAACTAGGTGGCGGCACGTTGTTTCGTGTCTTATCAATCACATAGTGTTGGAGGGCTGGCTACCATAGCCGTATTACTTTATAGGTGTATTTTCGCTACAATTAGTATGCCGTACTGAAGAGCTCTAATTAAAGCGAAATCGGTCGACGGTTCTAATTGTGGCGAGAATGCATCTAGCCTTACTTTAAATATCTACAATGTTGGACAAAAACAGATGACATTATCTGTAATATTTAAATAAATCGTAGATAAAAATCTAAACAATGGAAGTTGTCGGAAGCTGTCAGTCGGAGAACGTTCTGAGAGATACGATAGGGACGTCACCTCGGTGCATGACCAGGTAGTACGATAGCTCTACTTTACAGAAAATTTTATAGATAGAGCTGTGTACAATAATGTACAATCAACTAACAATAATTGTGTAAACTGTCAGCCTTGGACCAGTTCTTTCGTAATACCGGGACAAAGTTTGCATCTAAACGCGATAAATTTTAGCATGCGAATGTATACTATGAATAACAAATTTCGGGACGCAGCAAGTGCGTTATAGTAGTGAACTTTCATAAGAATTGTACACTATTACTAAGATATATTATTAGAACTAATTCTTTAAATTTAAATGGACCTTGGAGATCGGTTTTAGAGTACCAGTTAGCGATTATTAAAAAAAATTATATGGAGCTAAAAAATTAAAATTTCGTCTTAGATATAATCTTTAAGTACTGCAAGTGCCTTTAAAAATTGTGTAACAAATTTCATTAAAGTTACAAAAGTTTTTCAGAAAAAAATAATTATTTACAAAGGGAATGTACCTGTCAAATTATAAATATGGCAGGTATTTTCCTTATTAATTGCTTGGATCGTTTTGTCAATCCATCCAGTTTTTGCAAACATCTAGCAACAACAAAAAATTCGGTACGCAGAAGATGCGTTATTGTAGTGAATTTTCATAAGAATTGTACACTGTTAGTAAGATATACTATTAAAACTAATTCTTTAAATTTAAATGGACCTTTGAGAATTAGTTTGAATAATATATCTTACTAATAGTGTACAATTCTTATGAAACATCACTACTATAACACACATGCTGCATCTCTAACCTTTTTATTATTTTATCCCCTAAGAATTGGTATCTTTGCTTATAGATAATCTTCCTGATATTGTCTATTTCCCATTACTTTTAGATTATACTGCATGTGAAATCCTGAATTCAAGATGTCCTTGCGAGGTTTCAGCTTTTCAATCACAAACTAATCGGATTTTTATCTACATATTTTATAAAAATTTCCATACAATATGATGTTCCTTTTCAATTTATTCTCCTGCCTTGCCTGTTTGTTTCATTATGAATTTCAATTCATATCGCGACTATCAAACAGCAGCAACTTGGTATCGATTGTGCAGTAGCCAGCAGATTCTTCTGTCGGAAAGGTTTAAGGTCACTTTGCGTAATTGTGTAGGGAATGAGAAATAAATTGGAAATTCTTCTTTCACTGCAATTTTCAGCTAAATTGAATTTAATACGGGTTGTGATTGTCTTCGATCATTTCGTATTCCGTTACCCGACTGTTCAATTTTTATAAACCAATGGCGCGCTCTGAGTCTCGTAACATAATAAACCTCTTGAACAACTATTTTCTTTCAAAAATTAAAATTAATAGCTTTTTGGTTAAAGAATCCAAGTAATGAATGTTGTTGGCTGGTTGGTGTCTAAAATGTTCGGTAAAGTTGTAACTGTATCTTATAGGCGCAGAGTTTTAATGTACTGTTGCGCATAAAATCCTCGATGTAATACCTTACTTTTATAAGGAAGGAGGAATTGACCTTTGCGGCCCACTTGAATTACTTTGCGGCACTATTTTCAATTAAATATACGTTCTTTCTGATTCCGCTGCGGTTTCTATTTTGCACGCAACCGGTTTACTTCATTATCTTAATTATATTTCAGATAACATTCCTCTGAGAATGTTTTGAAACACCAAAACAAAAATAGTGCTGCAAACTGAACCATAACATTCACATGCCTGTGATAATCTACTCTCCTTAGAAAGTAACTCCCATGAAATGAATGTAAGGCCCATGACGTACAGGCCACCCAACGGACAAAGCAATTTTCGTTCCAGAGTCAAGTTTTGAGACTGTTTACACCGTCTAAACCAAAAAATTCAAAATTTCTGTGACCGAATTCCACCCCACACATTCAATCCGTAATTTAATTTGAGCACAGAATACGAGATGTTTGATGAAGTTGAAAGTTGTCTAATAAACAAATCCTAAAACGTTATATTCCTCGAGTTTTAGCGCAAAAATATCAATTTTTACCAAATCCTCATCTCTTAACCCCTAAAGCGATTTTACCCGAAAACAATCCGAACCGTTCGTTTGTCGAGCGCTAACTGTTTATACATGGGGCTCCGCTATCTAATGGTAAAAACGCCATATCACGTGAAACGTGAAAAGTTGCAAAACAATTGAAATAACTCAAAAACAATGAACGATATCAATTTTTTCCCTTACAAACATTTTTTTAAATATTTCAACAACACACCACGAGGGCTTACTGCCTAAATACTATCGTAACGTGGGTGTCAACAAGAAAGAAAGAGGCAACTTGTTAATTCTGGACTTGAAGGTTTGGAGGTTTGGAGGAGAAGGAAAAACATGTGCCGGCAAGGAATACCACAACTTGGAAGTCCTCGGGACAAAAGAGCATAACAAGATGTTATGTCTGGTGACCTGGACATTCGCTCTGTTGCCTTGGTAGATCTGTTGGGGGCAGCAGGTGGAAGAACTATGGAAGAAAGCTCCTATGAGCAGTGCCCGTGCAGATATCTATAAGAGAGAGAGAGAGAGGGGGGGGGGGGGTTACCAACGGCAAGAGATGGCAACCTTTGGGTGAAAATTGTATATTTGAGGGGAGGGTGATGTCGTCCGCGTAACTGTCAACTGGGTTGTATGTGCTGGAGAGAAGGTCATTGATGTGGAGAAGAAACAAAGTAGAGGCTAAAGCTGAACCTTGAGAAACTACTGCATTAATTGGATACAGTTTAGAAGAATGGTCATCCACGACAACAGAAATGCTCCCGTTGGAGAGGAAATTTTCTGTCCAGGTACAGAGTTTTGGTGGTAGGCCATAAGCCGGAAGTGTATTAAGCAGCGCTGCGTGCCAGACCTGGTCGCATGCTTTGGATATGTCTAAAGCGACAATCTGGGTTTTTGCGGTGTAGTTCCATGGACTTGTTCCAAGAATGGGTGACAAAGGAAAGGAGGTCGGCAGTTGATCTGCGCTGACGGAATCCATACTACCTGTTGTGGATTAGACTGGGTTTTTCAAGAAATTGTAGTAATTGGGTGTTTATATACTTTTCAATCACTTTAGAGACGACTGAAAGGAGAGAAATAGACCTGTAGTTGCTACGAAGCGCTTTGAATACTAGGGAATATGCCTCTATTATAAGATGTCTGAACCTGACGAGTCAGGACAGGAGCAAGATCTGCTGTGCATTTTTTGAGAACAATTGCCTGGATCTCGTCAAGGCCAGAGGCTTTCCTGGTATTAAGAGAAGAGGGTATCTTTCGTACCTTTTTAGCTTTGAAAATGATATCCGTCATTTTACGCGCGACATTGAGGACTGTTGGTGGTTGAACATTTGGAGGTTGGTTGAGAGTAGAATTGCCGGCGAACAACGAGGCGAAAAATTCAGCCTTGCCCAGAGCGGTAGAGACAATATCATCCCCTGAAACAAGAGGCGGGAACGTGCTCTTGCATAAATTATTCACAATAGATTTAGCAAGAGTCCAGTAGGGTTTGCTCCCGTTGCAGCTTGAGAGGACTTTGTTTTTAATATGCTAATGTCTTATAGCATTCAGGTTTTGTAGTAAAAAGGAGATCCAAGGGATTTGAGCTGTGTGTTGGGATGCGAAGAAAGTAAGTGGGTTGCTGCACCATATTGGCTAAGGAATTGCTGACTGCAAAGGCCTCCGCTGCTTTTCCTTGTGGATCGGTTTTTGAAGACCCTAGCTGTTCCTTATTATTGACATTGAGGTCACCAAGAACAGTGACCTCGAAGGAAGGATATTCAGAAATCAGATGGTGGTTTTTTTTTCAGAAAGGTAGTCGAAGAGCTGGATAAAGTTGATGTCAGAAGGTGACTGGTAAATGCAACAGATGAATTTAGTTGCAGCCCTGAGAGACAGTTTCATCCAAAGTATGTGGTTTCTTCCAGCTTCTAAATTGGGAAATCTAGTGCAGGGTAGACTGCTACGGACGTATGCGCACACGCCTACATGCAATCTAAAGGAGTAATGAGCTCATACCCCGGGAAATAAAGATGATAAGTGACTGTTTTGGTCCTGATTTGGGTTTCGGTGAGGAAGAGGAGTTGGGGCCGATTAGCCTGGAAAAAATGGTGGACGGAGTTTAGGTTAGAATTTAGGCAACATATATTCGAAAAGGATATGTTAAATCTTGATGTTGGCGCCCCCTGTACACCCCTCTCCCGGAGATCCGAATGGAGGGGTATTTTATCTCCGGAATCTTTTGTACAAGGAGGAGCCATCATCATTTTTGTTTATAAGGAAAACCGACTCATACACCAGAACCGGAACTTCACCGGCCCGCCCCCTTGTTGTAAGGGGTGGTACCTCCTCGGGCGTGAAAAAATCCTTTACTATCACGTAAAGGAAAAGTCCACTACCACTTGCTTGACCCTGATTAGTCGCCTCGTACGACAGGAGTTACCTTGAGCCTATTCTTTTCGTTAGTCCCCGGACCCACAGGGGACCTACCTAAACATGCCTTATAATTCGATCGAAAATGTAAAAATGCAATAACATAAGGGGTGCTCTATTAAAAAAAAAAAGTGTGTATCACCAACCACCTATGGACCACCCTGTGATATTCAGAATAGGTTTATAAAATGCAGCTCGAACCACCCTATAATTAACGTATATAACTTTTTCTCATATCTCGTATAATAACGGATATATTGAGCTTTACCTTTAAAATGCGTCACCCTGTATATGTGTAAACAGACAAGAACTGAAACTGACCCCGTATATTGATTTTAGGGTTTCTAGTTTGCGCTCTTTTGTAAGGAATGTATTTTCTCACCCTGCTCATAAGGCTATTTTATTATGAAAATTCTCTGTAGGTATTAAATAGACACGGCAATATGTGAACAAGTTTCACGTAAAGTTTTACATGTGGTCACATTAAAACTAAAGTGTTAGTTGAGCCAGACGCGCTTAAAAATTGTTTACGAAACGAAACACATGCTGTGGGGTTGCAATGTAGTTCAGATAGCGTCTTAATACTATATCTCTTAGATTCAAGGGCCTCACGCCGTCTTTATCTGTAAACTTGAGGACTAGTTTGAAGTAACGCATACCTCCACATTTGTATGTGAACCGTGACCCGAGCTGCATTAAAATATGCTCGATATTAGTGAAATTTACAGTGCATGTTATATATACATTTATTCAGGTGAGTGAATGCTCATTGGACATGTCTCGTTGTTTGTTTATTTTACCTGTTCTTATTTGTTTGAGTTATACATTGAGGAGCAATTTCAATAGGTATATGATTCAGGGTGGTTTTAGCAAATTCATTTTAATAACTAGTTTATATGAAAATAAACTGTAGCTAGAGTTCAAAGTCAGTTTATTATTTATACGAAGATAAGTTATAAATTGAGAAGAAATTATCTTATTCAAATAAAGGGGCTTTATGAAGTAATTTGATAATTAGCTAACCTGAAATTGAGTTTGTTATTTATACGAGGTTAGGCCAATATTAATAAGTTAATAAATTGTTGAGTATGTCAGTTTGCAGTAAGCAAATAAAGTAAAGTCTGTTTGTAAGTAAAGTGATGATAGTTTGAAAGGTGTGCGGGACACTTTCGCTGTTTGTTCACCCAGTAGGGTATCATGCTGGTGGGCGTTGGGCTTAGACCCAGGTTACGTAACAGCACCACGGTTGTTGCATTGATAGCCGAAATGGTAGCTAGACTGAGGTCGTTCCCTCATTGCACAGTCAGGACCAGTGTAGGCGTTGTATTTGCCGAAATGGTAGCTAGGCTGAGGTTGTTGCCTCATTGCACAGCCAGGACCAGTGTAGGCGTGGATATTGGAGAGGGATATAGCGTAGCTTCAACGTTGTGTCCATTGCAGTTCTCAGTATTCACGGAGGCAACTCAGTGGTTGCGTTTGAGAGCCGATCTGGTGGCTAGACCGAGGCATCGTTGTCTCATTGCACAGTCAGAACCAGTGTAGGAGTGGATATTGGGGAGGGGCACATTGTTTGGCCGGGCCCTTTGTGCCTATTGCACCTCTCAGTATTTGACTCTGGCTGTAGGCGAGCACTCTAGGTGAGGCAATTGCTGCCTCATTGCACTCCTGGAAGCCGGCGCGGACCCAGTGCCGGGGACAGCACCCAACTAAACACACAGGTTGAACTATTGTCTAATTATTATCTTAGTAACTATTGTCTAAATATTATCTGAGTAACTATTGTTTAGATTACTGTCTGACTGACTATTGTTTAGATATTGTCTGAGAAACTACTTGAGTAATTATTGCCTGAGTAATTATTGTTTGAGAACCTAATGGTTGAGCATTTAGAGACATTGTTGAGAAGCAGTTCTGAGGCACTGATGTGCGCTTTTGAGAGAGTATTATGTGGCTTAATGGAGCCTTGAGTGGGAACTGCTGTTAATGTTGGAGTTGCTCAGTGAAGCGTTATGTCGAAACTGCTCTTATTGTTGGGTTGCTCAGTGGAGCTTTGAGTATAATAGTTATTGATTATGAGTCGCTCGGTGGAGCGTGTAATTGGTAAATGATTGCTAAATTAATAATTGAATGCTCCTCATATATATGTTAGGTAGTGCTTTAGATAGGCAACGGTGTGTTCAGGTATATTTTTAATTACAGATTAGTGATGTTGTTACTGGACACATTTGGCACCCGCTCGCCCGACTCATTACGCCCGTACATTAAGGCTTCGCCATCATTCTGACAAGTAATAAACCTTTTGCCTTTTGCATGATTACTCTTAAGTAGATAACACAACTGCTAAGTAATATATCGACTGGTGATTGATTGTTGAGCTATGTAATTATATTACCTGACGGTTAGTCGATTGTTATTATTATAATAGGTTACTTATATTGTTTACTAAGAGGGTTGTAACCTTGTGTCATCGAAGGGTTGCGTTCGATATTATTCAATATATATATATATATATATATATATATATATATATATATATATATATATATATATATATATATATATATATATATATATATATATAAAAGTGACCCTTACACTTTAGAAAACATCTTTTTTAAATGCCTAAATCGCGGTCTTCTCAATAAAGAATTATTTCTGCTACAATTTTCAAAAATGTAGACTATTAAACCATAAACTCTATAGCTGAAACTAGTGCCAAAACATCAGAAAGAGGGTCTATTTGAAATGGATTTTCCTAAAACATTTTAGTAAAATGAAAGGACAATGGTGGTTTAATCTGAAACTAAAGGCTTTGTAAAACACGCTTATTGCGGTATTTCTTTTATATAGTGAATATTTGTTTTAGATTCGTTGTCTCAAAATTGCAAACTTTGACGTTTCAAATCACGACTTTGATGTTTTAAGAAGAAAAATTATAAAATTTTCTAAATATTTTTTTCTGTTACTTTTTGACCTTGTTGTGTCAAGAAAACTTAACCGTTGAATTGATTTTGTTCATCACACAAAATATTATGTTCTTGTGATTTCCTTTATTGACCAGTGGCACCCAATTTTTTCCTTTAAATGCCTATTCCTTTTTTTTTAAGTTTGAGATCTGAATTTCGGCATGTAGGGTAAGTTTGATAGTAGAAACGTATATGCCAAATTTGGTTGTCATAGCTCTTTTATTTTCGGAGATGCAAATATTTGCCGAAAGGAAACCCAGAATATTCCCGGAAAAACTGGTCCGATTTTCCTGGCTGACGTACTTATCCAAGCCGCTTACAAAATGAAGGTATGTACCAAATTCCATTAAAATGGGCCCTTTATTTTTTGAGTTCTCGGTACGATATATATATATATATATATATATATATATATATATATATATATATATATATATATATATATATATATATATATATATATATATATATATATATATACAGATCTACTCATTAGTGAATTTTTCGTTTTACGAAAAATTCGCTACTAATAGTAAAAAATACCCATGGCATGCTTCATTACTTTCTCCAAAACGCAATTACATTATAGCTCAATTAAAAATAATTTGAGCTAAGTCATTTCGTGGCATGTTTCCAATTGTCGAGAACTGCTGCCATAGATGGATGAAATGTACTCTAGCTCCAATTAGAGATGTTCATAGTGGAATTACGTATATGGCAGTAAGAAATAATAAAGCCCTGTCAAATCCAGATTAGAATTATGTTCATGACAACCGATGACGTAATAATAACCTTAACAAGATAGTATTGACAACGGAACAAGGCCTATTGGCAGGATCTGATAGTGCTCTGGTTCGTACGCTGATACACTTATATCCAACGGCCTGATATCTATAATTGGAATCGAACTCATATCCGTATGATCATATTAGGAGAATCTAGGGCCGAATTTAGCTTTCTAAACGTCCTGTTGTTATTTGAGAAGCAAACAAAACAATATTTGGGATTGTCGTCAATTTGTGCGAAATAAAAACTTACATACGAATGCAGAATCTTAATAGCATACAAGCTAATATTAAGGTGAATTTATTAAATTCTTATCAAGTTTTCGTAAAAACAACGCTCTTAATTGTAACATATACGACAGAGTCACCATTCCGGTGCGTAACTAGGTAATAATGCGTTTTTTTTTTGTTTCTTTTTAATGTATTTTTTTTATTTCAACAACATACCTTGAGGGCTTACAGCCTAAATACTATCGTACTGTGCGTGTCAACAAGGAAGAAAGAGGCAACTTATTAATTCTGGACTTGAAGGTTTGGAGGTTCGGAGGAGAAGGAAAAACATGTGCCGGCAAGGGATTCCACAACTTGGAAGTCATCGGGACAAAAGAGCGGGCATAACAAGATGTTCTATGTCTGGTGGCCTGGACAGTAAAAGGATGCATTCGCTCTGTTTCCCCGGTAGATCTGTTGGGGGCAGCAGGTGGAGGAACTATGAAAGAAAGCTCCTCTGAACAGTGCCCGTGCAGATATCTATAAAAGAGAGAGAGAGGTCACCACCGGCACGTCGGCGGGCAAGGGATGGCAGCCTTTGGGTGAGGGTAGGGTCACCGATGAGACGTATAGCTCTCTTCTGAATGGAGTCCAGGATAGCGAGTATAGAAGCGGCAGCGGCACCCCAGATGTGGGAGCAGTGTTCGAGTTGAAAAGGACTCATTACTTTAAATAACGTAGTTGTTCATTGTGATGGGTCTAGGGCTGGAAAGATAGTCGAAGAGCTAGACAAAGTTGTTGTCAGAAGGTGACTGGTAAATGCAACAGATGAATTTAGTTGCAGCCCTGAGAGAGAGTTTCATCCAAAGTATGTCTTTTCTTCCAGCTTCTAAATTGTGGAGTCTGGTACAGGGTAGATTGCTACGGACGTATGTCCATGCAATCTAAAGGAAGTAAGGAGCTCACACCCCAGGAATTTAAGGTGATTAGTGGCTGTTTTGGCACTTATTTGGGTTTCGGTGAGGAAGAGGAGTCGGGGCCTATTAGCCTGGAGGAAATGGTGGACGGAGTTCAGGTTAGAATTTAGGCAACATATATTCGAGAAGGATATGTTAAATCTTGATGTCGGCGCCCCCTGTACACCCCTCTCCCGGCGACCGAATGGAGGGGTATTTTATCTTCGAAATCTTTTGTACATGGAGGAGCCATCATCATTTCGGTTAATAAGGGAAACCGACTCATACACCAGAACCGGAAACGTCCGTTGGGACTTCACCGGGGCCACTTGATGTAAGAAGTGGTACCTCTTCGGGCGTGAAAAAATCCTTTACTATCACGTAAAGGAAAAGTCCACTACCACCTGCGTGACTCCGATTAGTCGCCTCGTACGACAGGCAGGAGTTACCTTGGGCCTATTTTAAATGTATATATTTTTTTTAATTACTAGGTTTGAGTTTAGTTCACTTCTTTTAAACGTCGTCAACAGTGGGGACTAGTTAGTTGGTTGTAGTGTAAAAAATAACGTTAATATTTTGATATTTTTATTAGAGGCTTAATAGAAACTGACTTATGAAGATTATACATTTTTTTATCAAACTTCGCTATCTTAACGTACTTGCTGCGTCAAGATTTCAGTGATAGGCGTGCTGCAAGTGCCAGAAATTATCATCCTCATCAACTTCATTGTTGTGTTCTAGGTAATATATCCAAGTCGTTTAGAACCTCATGTTTTCTAATACCTGTCTTTGGATCTTCTCCATGACTGCATTAACATATTTTCTTTCGCTTTTACTGGAAATCCAAACGGCAAATGTTATTCTAAGTGTGGAAAACTCGACTGGCTTAATATCTTCCTGTGAGAATCAAGCATTCCAGGATGTTCTATCCTAAACCGTCCTGGGTATTCACAGAAACACGGAAATATATTCATGAAGTAATAAAAAATCACATAAGTTTCTTTAAACGGTCCAATTCATTGTGCTCTTTACTATGCTTACGTGAGCAGTGTGCTAGACGGTCATGTCGTAAATATTTCGTATGGCGAAAGAAACATTTTTCGCCATTTTCAGCGTAAATTTCCACAAGCAATTTCCGCTATTGTTCCTTGAGATACCTTATAGTTAAATGGTTGTTCATTTCATCCACGTCTTAACATAAAATTCTTCCATTGTTCTATTGCTAGATGCCAGTAAAATATTATTTATTAAAAAAAAAACTTTAATTAACAACAACAGAGGGAACTTATTAGCAATTTTACATCGGGTGTTGAGAATTAGTAATATAAAACACTATATATCTGGTGCAGCTCGGTTATTACTACAGAAACATCTTGGTTTCCTTCTCGGCTATATAAAATGTAAATGTACGTGCTTTCACTCTGGCGTTACAATTCACAGGCAGTATCTAATACTCCACTTTTTGGCGAATTTTTATCATAAAAAAAATCGCTACTAGAGAGGTATCGATGATGGACTTTGCAACAATTTTTTCAAATGACTGCGAATTTGGGCCCGTTGAACCCGAAACCAAAGTTGTTTGAATTTATATATATATATATATATATATATATATATATATATATATATATATATATATATATATATACAAGCCAAAAACACACGTTAAAATAAATCATACTTCTGAGGGAACAAAAAAAAAACTAACACAAACAAGAACTTACTTTTGATGTATGCAATGTTTATACACTGTATGGCAGGGAGAAACTAAATTTTACAGATATATATGTGTCAGACAAAATGAGGCAAAGGCATGCAAATGGTGACATTAGTTTATAAGGAGTTAAAGTTATATCAAGGAGAGAAAAAGACTGCATAAAAAATGATATAACGTAGTGCGGGTAAATAAAATTGTGTGACTAGTTTGATGCGGTGATATCGGGGCGGCAAGGCCGCGGACGACCCCTGAGGGAACAAAAAAAAATAAAAAAATGACTAGTTTGTAGGTAGTTCAAAGTGTTATTGTTTACTAGCCTTAATAATATTGTCTGATAGTTTTTAAGGATATTAAGATGTAAGAATGTTGTTTGCTAATTGTAAGAAATGTCATGTCATAACCTAGATGTAAGTCAGCTGTTTTCATTTGGGACAAATGTCAAACTGACACAAAATATATAGTATAGGTTAACTGATAAGAACCACATGTCAAACTGACAGAAAATGTAACATTTAGGTTAACTAATCTGTCAGGGACCAACAAGAATGAAAATCATGTATCCGTGGTAATAATGAAGAGGATTAGTATTGTAGCAATTTGTTATGATTTTTGATTTTGAAGAAGGCCGAAAGCAGTTTTTTTTAAAAATTAGTTGCGCTGGTGACGCAAAAAAAAAATAAACAGATGGAAAACTTTTGATAAAATTATTAGATGGGAATTTTTCGTAGTAAGAAAATAGTTTGAAAATTTTTATAAAAGGGATTTCAAAAGAAATTTGTTAGAAAGAGGGGATATAGAAAGTTTGGGAAACAAGAAGGAAAAAGCTACAGGGGTCGCTGATCTGATAATCCAACTCAGCTACAGGAAAGGCAGCAAAGGCAATAGTCTGAGTGAGTAATGTAAAAATAAAAAACATACCTTTATTGTTCGACATCTTCAGCTTCAAAGAAAAGAAAGGAGTAATAAAACTCGCTAAAATTAAATAAATAAAACGGAAATAAAGAAGTCTAATTTTACAAACTGTCATGTTGGTTTTGTACGGTAAATTCAAGGCATTTACAGGGGTTGGCGGCTCCATCTCTTGGCTTCAACTTATAGTCAGCGTACCCAGGTTGTGGAATTCTGTGTCTATTGACTAAGTGCCGCAGTACGGTGTAATAACTCATACAAACATCAATATGTGTCGGTACCGTTTGGTTTTTATTTTCTTTTTATAAGAAGTGCGTCAAATTCAAATAGATATAAGTAATACGTAAGTTTTAGGTTTTTTGTCATCTATTTTAATTTAATAAATATTTTGAAGTTGTGTTCATTTGCAGTCCTTGCTTTATTTTGCTTTTTATACGTATATAAGTATTTGGGGAGAAAACAAAAAAAGAGGGAAATCAGATACGGCAATAGGTTACTAAATTTAAAAAGAAACAAATATATTTCGGACTTGAACCCACTAGCTAGAGAAGCTCCCTGATTTAAGAGTTAATTTAATCCATGCTAATAAATTTATTTAGGTCCAAGGCAGCAATAAAAGACGTTGGATACACCGGGGTGTAAGTCAAATACACGTATATTTAATAAACATATTTTTTACAGCATAATTCACTCAACGTTACAGGCAGATAAAAGTTACAAAATAAAATACACTTAAAAACTTACTTTACATAAAACTTTATATATATAAACCTTTCTTTAACAATTAACGCCCAATATTGGGACTAATACAACCTCTCTTAGTCAAATTGTCATCCAATCGTGGGTAAGTAACCTAAACTATATCAATATGAATATATATATATATATATATATATATATATATATATATATATATATATATATATATATATATATATATATATATATATATATATATATATATATTGATATGGTATTGCACTTTTAATTGTTGAGCATGAGAATTTTAACTATTATGGGTAAGTAACCTAAACTATATCAATATGAATATATATATATATATATATATATATATATATATATATATATATATATATATATATATATATATATATATATATATATATATATATATATATATATATATATTGATATGGTATTGCACTTTTAATTGTTGAGCATGAGAATTTTAACTATTATGAGTTTTCCTCTTTCTTATAAAGTACTTATTTTTATTGCGAATATTTCTTTACTTACCGTTGTATCTGCAAATTTTTCTCTTATCTAATGGGTAGAGTTCTAAAATTGAGCTAGCATTTTTGTTTTCATGTAACTTATTTGTATTTTTTTATATTCACGTTAGTCCAGAGTGTTAGAAATTTCGTTATAACATTTTCAAATGAGTTTTTATTACTTTTATTCTTTTAGTTTATAATTATTTGAATCTTTTTTTATATAAGTAAAATTAATCAGACTTTTTAAATAAAATCTATAATGTTTATTCTTGATAATTTAAATACTTTTCAAAACATAGCTACGTAAAAATATTATTGGTCGTTGTTAATATATCATACAAATTAAAATCTTATTGTGACAAGTAATTAAACTATGACTTTGTCATTAACTCGGCCTTCATCAGGATATCCCCCTTAATGTTATAAATATTCACACAAACCATCAAAGTAAAAGAAAAATCCTTATAACTAAATACACAATGTAAAAATCTGCACATTTATAGTTGCAATATTCACAATATAGACTTACTGCTTAAAATGTCTCTAATTGCTTCTTCATTGGGGATTTGGATTATTCGCTATTGGACCGTCTATATTTGGATTTTATTCTCGCCGTCATTGCTTTGTGGTAATTTATTCTTATCGAGCTTATTTTGAATAGCCCTTTTGTACTACAAAATCTCTTGTATCTTGGTTACTATTATTGGTTATTATCCATATACTGTTGATTTTTACTATTCTTTTTGTGTGCAAATTATATTGAACAAACCATATTTTCTTTCTTCTACATAAATTTCTTTCTCCAAACTTTTGTCTTCCCGCAGTCACATCTCAAATCATAATTACCCAGTTACCTTCTACTCTCGACAACTATATCTTGAATCCACTCAATAAATTCCCTTTTCTCTTTAAATATTTTCGCTTCTATAAAACTGAAAACGTCTCTCTCTTTTTAACAGAGGTTGTGCGACAGAGCTCACTAGCACGCCACCTTGCTACTGTCCAAACTGCGTATCAGGTACACAAAAAACTCGTATCATTATTTCACTGATATCACTGTGTGCCTTTTTAGAATTTATTCACAATAATGTTTTATCTTTAACCTTACCTCCTAAATACAATGTGTCTATACATACTTTATATCTATTCAATTTGACCATATAAAAAGTATTTTCCTTAACCAAAACAATATAAATAAAATCAAAGCATTGTTCTGTATTCTTTATATTCCAATGGTATTTACTATTTAACCAAAATATCCAACACTCTTTTAAATATACAGGGCATTAAAATTTCAGAATGCAAAAATTTTATATACATGACTCGTTTTTTCTCCACAAAAAGGTTTCTATTTTTAAGCCATATTTGTTATCTATAGCAATATATATATATATATATATATATATATATATATATATATATATATATATATATATATATATATATATTCTGTGGGTGTACTACTTATCCAACCGATAACTCAAACAGTTATTACCCGATTTTGATGAAACGGGTCGAAAATCTTTCTTTTATTAATAGCTTGGATGAATTCGTTAGCTAGCCCTCTCGTTGTATCAGAACCAAGAAGTAACTACAAAAAAAAATGTAGGTATGTACATACCTATATGTAAGTGTACAAACTGGACTGCTCCCCTGTAATCCTTTCTATCAATACTGAAAGTCAACCGTAACTGCCTAGTTTGATTGAATAATTTTATACGGATAAAAAACACCTCACTGTTCATACTGTACATTATTACTAATCTAACTTTATACACATCATAAAAAGTAGTCTGTGATTTACATTTATACTGTTGGTTTTTCTTTTGTCTTCTTTTCCAAAAACTTTTCCATGGAAGTTAAGTCAACTTGTTCGAGTTTAAGGCCCTCTCTCAAAATATTCTAAGCTTCTCGGCGGAGTCTATGGCATCTTGCAGTGAAAAATTGGTGCATTGGGGGATTTTAGATTCTTTTTCGCATCGAAATCTTCTACCACTTCTTGGGTAGTGTTAAAATGGCAGCTTCAGTTATCTCGTTCAACTATCTGTTGGAAGACCTGAAGTTCTCACAGAATTATCTATGTTCCGGTGATCCATCGCATCCGACACTTGTGCTATTTTCATAGCTCTAGCATATTCGCTCAGAGGAATGTCATCGTCTTCGTCGGCGATATCTTCGCAGCAACAACGTCTTCCTAAACGCTTAAATCAACGTTTCCATTTCTATGTTCAAAATGAAAACCAGCGTGCCTGAAACATTTGTGCACCGTTTTTTTGTGAAACATTTTTCCATGCACGAGCAAGGAGACAAATAGGTTCGAGGACATTTTCTGTATGAAAGTTGACACTAGTTGTTGTCCATGTTGTTAATTATTTTTATCTGAATTGTCTTCTGTAATTAGATTTCAGAGAGTTGATAATTCTCTGATATAGAGGCTGTAGTACAGATGTTGTATTAGGTGGCAGAACAACTAGTTTGGTGTTCTTTAACTCCACAATTATCCACCACAAACGACATTTTTCTATGTTTTCTTTCAAGTTTTCTATCTCTTTCTTCTACTCCGGTTTTAAAAATATCGCCAGTCACCCATGCATTTTTTACTGCAACATATTTCACGGGAAAACTCTTTATATTTTTAAAACATCCTAGTTTTTTTGTACTTTGACAGTAACCAATAGTCTACGAAACTCAGAACCATCATAATTTACGCAAACTAGTACAGTCAGTCGCTCTTTGGATAACTTCTCACCAACACATTTTTCGTTTTTGAATTTTAAAGTTTTTGCTAGCAACATTTTGTAAAAAAGTCCTGTCTAGTCTGCATTAAAGACATCAGTTGCCTGATATTCATCGAATATTTCTCGAAAGCTATTTTGAAGCCAATCAAAAGGGACTTCCTTATTTACAAATTTCGCTTCCCCAGAAACTTTTCCTGAATTAATTGAATGTCTTTGTTTAAAACGAGAAATCCAACTTGTAGAACACTGGAAATTCTCTCCATATCCCATTTCTCTACCACGAGAAACAGCTTTCTCCTAGGCAAATAGACCACTTATATCAATGTTTGCGTGCCTCTGATATTTGAGCCAATCAAACAATGCGTTGTCCAAGTTTTCCATGTTGGTTGTTTCTAGACTTTTTATCTTGTTCTCAATAGTGTTGGAACTACTAGCCTGGACAATAGCATTCTCACACTTTAAAATTGTTTATAATGAACAATGCAATTTACATGAAGTAAGGGAAATTTAGGTGTTTGTTTGCTGAGCTTGGTAGACGATAGCATAGAGAATCCTTTTTGTTTTTTATTATAATGTAAAACATCATATTATAATAGGGAGCTGTAGCACTAGTTGTTGACCTGGAGTGACCGTGGCTAAAAGAGCTTTGCTCGAGGCCAAAACAAGTATAAAAAAAAAAAAAAAAACAATGCAATACGGTACTGCCTACAAACATCACTTTCTTTCGTTCCCGTTTTCCCTTGTTTCAATATCTACATTTTCTCTTCAATAGTAAGACGTTTTATTTTAATACCGGACGCCGACATTGTGTAAACAAGACTCTATTCACATACCTCAAACGCGCGGAGATCGAAAAGTGATCGAAATAAGGCGCACGTTTCAAAATTTAAACATAAAACCACAAAGCCACACAAATGTTCAGTTGTAACGAACTAACGAACGTTAATTTTAAGTGGTAAGAGGGACTCTATCATTATCTGAGTGAAAGAACCCATAAATATTTTCTCTTGTGTTGTGTACAGTAACATTTATTACCGATTAGTGTCATCTCTCAATCAAGAAACATGTGCATCTAGTCCTAGTGTGTCTGAATGGTCAAATTTTTTTGGTAGAGAGTTGTAGCGGATTTAATCAGTTAATTCGGAGTCAAAAGATAACTAATGACAAAGGAAACAAAGGGAAATAAAGACCGTGAACTTACTTGACCTTTTTTCTTCCGTTTGTTTGAAGGGCCCCTCAGGTGGTTCTCTTCTAATATTTATTTTGGCACACACTAATGATTTAATAGATGTTTATTGTTTATGTGAAACAGCTAGTAACGCAATACACAAATGCGAGAGGTGCTCTTTCTTCGATGTCTACATGCACACTGTTCAATTGTCCCGTGTCACAAACTCTTCTCCCTTTTTGTTATGGGATTAGGTACAGGCGACCGCTAACGCTTTACTAAGGACAGACGCGTAGGGACGGGAAGGGAACAACAATGTTCATTTGATAATAAATGAAAACGAAACAAGAGGGAACAAAATTTACAGAAAGTCGAAGCCCTCTTGTTTACTTTCGCACATTTGTGTATCCCCATAAAATTGTGAACGGGTCAGCGCAATAATTACATGGCTAAAACCGAAATGGCCTGAAAATCAGTCCCGTTAAACATTTTAGCATTGTCTCTTACACAAGTCCATTCAAATCACCAAAATTTGCTCGTTAAACGACAAGTTTCTTTAATAGTTGGATGGCGTGGTATACTTGCAATATGGTAGGTGGTAAATTTCCTTTACGTGATAGTAAAGGATTTTTTTCACGCCCGAGGAGGTACCACCCCTTACATCAAGAGGCCGGTTAAGTCGCAACGCACGTTTCCGGTTCTGGTGTATGTGTCGGTTTCCCTTATAAGCAAAAATAATGATGGATCCCCCTTGTACAAAAGATTTCGGAGGTACAATACCCCTCCATTCGGATCTCCGGGAGAGGCGTGTACATGGGGCGCCAGCATCAAGATTTAACATATCCTTCTCGAATATATGTGGCCTAAATTCTAACCTGAACTCCGTCCACCATTTCCTCCAGGCTAATAGGCCCCAACTCCTCTTCCTCACCAAAACTCAAATCAGTGCAAAAACAGCCAGTAATCACATTAGTTTCCCGGGGTGTGAGCTCCCTACTTCCTTTAGATTGCATGGAGGCGTGTGCGCGTACCTCCGTAGCAATCTACCCTGCACCAGACTCCCCAGTTTAGAAGCTGGAAGAAGAGACATACTATGGATAAAACTCTCTCTCGGGGCTGCAACTAAATTCATCTGTTGCACTTACCGATCACCTTCTGACAACAACTTTGTCCAGCTCTTTGACTACCTTTCTGAAAAAACCGACCATCTGATTTCTGAATATCCTTCCTCCGATGTCACTATTCTTGGTAACTTCAATGTCCATAATAAGGAATGGCTAGGATCCTCAAAAACTGATCCACTAGGGAGGGCATCGGAGACCTTTGCAGTCAGCAATTCTTTAGCCAATATGGTTCAGCCACCTACTTACTTTCCTCGCATCCCAACGCACAGCTCAAATCCCTTGTATCTCCTTCTTACTACAAATCCTGACTGCTATAAGATATCGGTCACCGCACCCTTGGTCGCTAAGACCACGGCATGGTCACTGCTTCCTGCGCAATGCAACCCGAGGTCACACAGTCATCACACCCGCGTATCATTTGGCACTACAACTCCTCGAACTGGGACGAAATGCGAGATTACTTTTCCTCATTTCCATGGGCGTCTGTCTGCTTCTCTCATCCTGACCCCTCTGATATCTCACAAAACGTCACAGAAATTATCCAAGCTGGCATGGAATTATTTATTCCACGTACACAGAAAACCTCTGCAGCCACTTAAAAGCTCCGGTTCTCTAAATCCTGTGACAAGTCCAGACTTGAAAAGGTCAAAGCTCACAAAACGCTTCTACACAATCCCAGTCAAGAAAACCGTCATTCATTTAACGACGCAAGAAACCGCTAGGTCCGCATTCTTTTTGAGGCAAAAAAACGCGTTTAATAGCCACATCACAAAGTCCTCTCAAGCTCCAACGGCAGCAAACCCTTCTGGACTCTTGCTAAATCTATTGGGAATAATTTCTGCAAGAGCACGTTCCCATCTCTTGTCTCAGGGGGTGAAATTGTTTCTACCACCCTGAGCAAAGCTGAACTTTTTGCCTCGTTGTTCGCCGGCAATTCTACTTTCAACCCTCTCCAAATGTTCAACCACCAACAGTCCTCAAAGTCTTCGGTGACCCTACCCTCACCCAAAAGCTGTCATCCCTTGCCCACCGACGTGCCGACCTCTCTCTCTTTTATAGATATCTGCACGGGCACTGCTCAGAGGAGCTTTCTTCGATAATTCCTCCACCTGCTGCCTCCAACAAATCTACCAGGGGAACAGAGCGAATGCACCTGTTTACTGTCCAGGTCACCAGACTTAGAACATCTTGTTATGCCCGCTCTTTTGTCCCGAGAACTTCCAAGTTGTGGAATTCCTTGCCGGCACATGTTTTTCCTTCTCCCCCGAACCTCCAAACCTTCCAGAATTAACAAGTTGCCTCTTTCCTCCTTGTCGACACCCACGGTACGATAGTATTTAGGCTGTAAGCCTTCGTGGTGTGTTGTTGAAATAAAAAAATAAAAAAAAGCTAAAGGTGCATATATTCAAATAAGTACAATGCCATAATATAGTAGATCTACGAGTATGTATAATCTACAAAAAATGTGCAAAAAATAGAATACGTTCGCTGTAATTTAGGCTTAAAACGAATTCGATGTCCCTGAAAATGCAGATTTAACATGTAATTAACTCAACGTTCAGTGTTCACCATGTTAAATACCCCCGGACATAAAAACTAGCATAATTGAATGTTAAGTGTGACTGCCTGCCTGAAAGCCACTCGACTTAATTAAGATATTTTTAATTTAAACCCAACTGTCCTGTAATAAATACCTTGCTCAAATACGTTGAATTCATATGAAAGGTATTTCATCCACATTTTCATTACGTTAATCCAACATATTTCTTTTAGTATGCAATTAATGTTTTCTCTGTTCTTCTGCTGGTAACAGCGCCACAATGCAGCCACGGATTCCATACGATTGCAATCTTAATTAAAAGTAATTTATCACTGAGAATATTCTGTATTTGTTGGTGTGGCATTCTGGATGTAATTTTATTAAATATAAAATCCGTAAGTGGTTAAAACGTAATTGAACCTTCCTAGTGAATTATGTTTTATGGTTAAGCCCCAAGTTATTTACACCTAATCAAGTTGGCGACTCATTAATCTTAATTCCTCTCGTAGTGGTCAGAGAAGCACACAGGGTGAACTGTAATTAAATAAACAGTGGAAACAATCAGTCTGAAACCCCTAAGAAAATTAAGAATTGTCGGCGGATGCATCACTATCCTCTGTGCTCTTAACTGGGAAGGCATCTATCACTATAACTATCCCTAAGTAGTTTTGGGCAGTAACGTTTTCCTTTGTTGTTCTTAATGACGGCTCGGTTTCTGTCAGCCACTAATAAATGCCTTTCATTTATGATCTAACAAAAGAAGGAAAGCTGCTTGTGTGAGAATCCTTTAATCTAAAGCTGGAAGAATGTGAGAAAAAAGTCTGGACGCACCAAGTGCGTTATGGTAGCGAAATTTCATAGAAATTAAATACGTTATTTTTTACGAAAATTCGCTAAGAAACAAAACATTCTCAAATAGTTTTTCCATGAAATTTTGTAAATTTTTATTTAATATGTTTTGTTCCGAGTAGTGCATATCTGTTATCTAGGTTTGAAAACGACTAACTTTCTTATCCAAGCCATTCACTTAAGGAACACGCATGTCAGATTTCATTAAAATAAATTCATTATCTTTTTTAGAGCTATTGTGGTAATATATATATATATATATATATATATATATATATATATATATATATATATATATATATATATATATATATATATAGTGTGTCCCGGATTTGCCTCTCTCTACAGGGATCTCCGCTCCTATTCTACCTACAGCAAAGATTAAATGGAGAAAGTTTTAAAGGAAGCTTAGTGCATTCAATATCCGATTTTTCAATTGGTTTTGGAAATATCGCCGAAAAACCAAAAATGGCGCAATTCGTTTTTCTCCAGGAAATCCGAAACGGTTAAATTGACAGCTGTCAAAAAGTGACATTATTTGGACACCTTTTTAAGACGAATAAAATGGCGTGTAAGTATGACATGTCGTCTTTTGTTATTCAGCGACTCGCCTTAAAAATATAAGGTAATAAATAAAAATTTTAATGAAAGTGATTCAATTTGTGTAAAAGCAATCTAGAACTCCGTTTTATTATATATAAATATTACGCTTCCCATTCTTCAAGGTATTTAAGACCCATCGCCATCTCCTAGTTAAATCTGACAGCGCCAGTTAGCTATTTGTCATTGCAATTTGTTATTTTTCAGACTGACAGAGGCGGGGAGTCGAATTCGAAGTTATCTTCTTCTTCTCCTTTGTTTACAGACGTCATAAACAAATAATAAGACTAGGCATCAATCTGATTACCGGTATAGCCTATATAGTAGAAACAATGTACTATATTTTATCAAAATTACCTATGGTTTGAAAATATACAAAAATTTTCCGAAAATAAACCTAACTGTTGGTTTCCTAACCAACAAAGCTTACGCTAATAGCAAATTGAGTTATTGACATTTGAAGGATTTAATGAAAATTCAGTAAATTTGCAAATTAGCTCCCGAACGCTTTAAAAAAAAAAATTGTTTTCGGAAACATTACTAGGACCCCACCAGGATGCACAAACCACAAGAAAATATTCTGTTGTAATAGGGGTGCTGGGCGGGGTAGGGAGTAAAAAGGAAATATGATCAGAAAATGCGAAAAAAACTGCTTGAAAGCTGTCTATTTGAACCCATATCTCCATTAAACCCTGCCTACCCCGCACAGCACCCCTATGTGCACCAGGCCACGTAACTTCCTTGGGGGGTATGAAGTTTTTCTTGTGGTTTATGCAACGAGTGTGATTGTATACACACGAGGGGGGAAGGAAAATGCCTATGATGAAGCAGACCCCCCCCCGTTCAACTTGGGGCAGGGGTTGGGGGGTGGCTGCTTCGTCGTGGGGATTTTACTTCCCCCTCGCGTGTATACAACCACCCTCGCTGCATAAACCATAAGAAAAATGTCTTGATCCTACGCGCCAAGGAAGTTATGGCACCTGGGGGGATAGGGGTGCTGTGCGGGGTATGCAGGGTTTAAGGGGGATATCGCTTCAAGATGTGAAAAAGACAGCTTTCAAGCCCGTTTTATTAAAATTTTCTGCTCATATTTCCTTTTTACTACCTACTCCGTCCAGCACTCCTACTCACCCCTGGTCCCGTAACTTCCTTGGGGGGTGTGAATAAAAAAATTCTTAGGGTTTGTGGATTTATGGGGGGGGGGCAGGCAGGTTTCTGAAAACAGTTTTTTGAAAAGCGTTCTGGAGCTAAACTGCAAATTTACCGAAAATTCGCTACCAAAACGCACTTACTGCGTCCAGATAAAAAATGCATTAACGAATTTGTTCTACAGAAATTAGCTAAATAAACATTATAGACTGTTAAACTATAAACTTCACTAAACCTACAGCGAAAGCACCAACTTAACTAAACCGACAGCCAAAGCATCAGAGAAAAGGTCTATTTGAAATGAATTTTCTGTAAATATTTTAGTAAAATGAAGGGCAATGACGGTTGAATCTGAAACTTAAGGGTTTACAGAACACTCTTCTTACAACATTTTCTTTTCACAATCCGTATTTGTTTCACGTTCTTCCCTAAACATTGCCAATTTTGACGTTTAAAATTGCGAGTTTGACGTTTTGAGAACTCCAAAATTTGTTTCTTTAACTGCCCATAACTTCTTTGCCTTTAAAGCTAGAGACCTAAATTTGGTACAGAGTTATAATACCAACACGCGTACCAAATTTGGTTGCCCTTACTTTGTTATTTCCGGAGATCCGATTTTTTAATAAAGAAAACACAAAATTTTCCGGGAAAACCTGGTCCGATTTTCCTGGCCATCGAACTTATCCAGGCCACTTGCAAAAAGAAGGTACTTACCAAATTTCATCTAGATTGGTCCATTATTTTTTGAGTTATCGGTCGGATATATATATATATATATATATATATATATATATATATATATATATATATATATATATATATATATATATATATATATATATATATATATATATATATATATATATAAACATAGATCTCCTCATTAGCGAATTAAAAAAAAATCGCTCAAATGCAGCTAATTTCCCGGAACTTGTGTTGTTGGAGTTAATAAATTCACAGCAGTTGTGCTTTTCAACAAATTTAACTTGGAATTTCCTCTGAAATCTAATAAAGTGCGACAATATTTCACGCCGTTTTGCATACCAGATAATTCTAAACATATACATCTAATTTTTGCTGGTCTTGTTAGTAAGCATAAGCAGCCATACCATATGATTTAGTCGTTTGTCTTTATAGGTCGTAGCAAATGAGCGTATAACAAACGAGAATCGATGGCAGCATTTATAGCAACTGAAAGGCACTAACGTATATTTAGAACGGTTTAATAATACTCTTTTATTTGGATCCTTTTGAAGTTGATACTAAAATAACATCATCTTGCACTAATGATGTCCGCAAATGGGCCATTATGCCTGTTTATATTCGTTTGTAGAGGATTTATTTTCAAGAGGGTATTTCTTTCTGTGGATGCCGGACAGAGTGCAGTTTGCCTACTAACTTCGACGGATTGTTTTGGTTCGGGTTTGTTTAGAAATAACACTGATCTCCCTGTAAACATATTTTTGTGATACATACTCCAGAGTATATTGCCTTGACAATTCCACAAAGAGACACTTGGTCTAAATCGATACTGACTGACATATTTCTTGGTGGTTTCGTCGTTTTAAGAAGTTCAGAGCGGATGTGGCTCTGCTGTATATTTTGTAGTTGTAAATAAAGTGATGAAGTCTCATTAGTGTTTGTATTTTATTTCTGGCAAGTGATCTTTGAAAGAAATGCACTGCTTATGTTTTACTATTTTTCGTAAAATAAAATTGCTACACGACTCACCATCATCATTACAATATAAAGGTTATGTCGCCTGTCATCGCAGCCATGACTCTCTTCAGCAACTCTTTTCTTTTAGCTTCCGCACTGTATCATTTAAGTGTTTCTCTAAGTCAGTCGCTTTTCTTTTTTAGTGAATTTTCTTAAAAAAAAATTCACTGAGATCCCAACTTTTGAATTTTGAAAACATTTCTTCAAATGACCGCGAACTAGGCACCTTATTAGAACCCATATCCAGGGTCAGTTTATATATATATGTATATATATATATATATATATATATATATATATATATATATATATATATATATATATATATATATATCACAACGATAACTCAAAAGATAATGGACCGATTTTGATCAAATTAGGCACATGCCTTCCTTTTGCAAGTGGTTTGGATAAGTTCGTTGGTCAGGAAATTCGGCCCAGGTATTCCCGGAAAATACTGTGTTTGCTTTCGAAAAAAAATTATATATCCGGAAATAACAAAGTGAGGGCAACCAAATTTGGTACGCTGGTTTCTGTCATAAAGATCCTACGTACCAAAATTCAGATCGCTGTCTTAAAAGACAAAAAAGTTAGAGGTAAATTAATTTTTAATTAATTAAATCTGATTCAAGAAAGTTAAAACGTCAAAATTGATCGATCAGAATGTGAGTGAAAAATACTACAAGAAATGACTAACAAGCTCCTAGATATGTGTCTAAGTCGTTACTTTCCTCGGTTTCGTAAAATATGAGCAAAAAATCCATTGTAAATCAAAATGGTTTTGTGTAAGTTGTAAAAACTTGAAGAATTAAGATGTATTATGGGATATACCTGCTAGTAAATACATGTCGAGCATAGGTCAGTGGGCTAGGTCCCTGTACATCGTACAATCGACTTCTACATGACGAGTTCTAATCCTATTAGTGACTTTACTTTTTACCAATTTTTTTTTAGTCTCATTTACAGTTATCTAATCAGATTGTTGTTATTTCCATGAATTTTTTAGCGCGTTTTTGTATAAAAAATAATTTGATAAAGAGGAGATGAAAGTTTAAAGACTTAGTTCAATTTGAATAGCATATCTGGTTGTTTGTTCTTGCCCTAACGTAGCTAAACCGTTCCATATTGAATACAGTCGTAGACTTTTCCCGTGGCTTCACGAGTGCTGGTTTTAGTGAATTTTATTTTTAGAAAAATCACTAGCGAGGAGATCCCGACTTTTGAATTAAGAAAAAATTTCTTAAAATGAGTGCGAACTATATAGCGCCCCCATATCCAGGGTCAGATTCAATTATAATTATATATATATATATATATATATATATATATATATATATATATATATATATATATATATATGGGTGTACAATTTACCAAAATGTAGGTCTGTAAGTTTAAAGACAAAAACGTTCGAGGCATTTAAAAAGAAATTGGGGTTTTCCTCAAAACGTAAAAAGTCGCGATTTCAAGCGCCAAAATTTGAAACATTTAGGCAAAGAACCTGAAAGAAATACGGATTGTGTAAAGAGTGTTCTGCAAACCCTTAAGTTTTAACGTTTCAACTTCAACCATCATTGCCCTTCATTTTACTCAAATGTTTCCGGAAAATTAATTTCAAATAGACCATTTATCTGATGCTTTCACAGTAGTTTTAGTTAAGTTTGTGGTTTAACGGTCTATAATTTTTAGCTAAATTTCGTAGAAAAAAATTGTTAATGAGGAGACCACGGCTTTTGAATTCTGAAAAGATTTCTTCAAATGATCGCTAACCAGGTCCCCTAGAATCCATATCCGGGTTTACTTTCTGTTTAGATATATAAAAGGTGACGCATTTCTACGGCAAAGCTCAATATAATTGTTATTATGCAAGACAGGAGAAAAATTGTATACATTACCTATAGGGTGTCTTGAGCTGCCTCTTATAAAAAATAAAAATCAATCATTAAACGCTTCAAAATTCAATAACACAATTTGCTATTAACCTAAGGTTCGTCAGCTGAGTTTTCTCGGAAACGTTTTATGTTTATTTTTGGCAAATTTTTGTACATTTTCAAACAAGTTATTTTGATAAAATACGGTACTCAAGTCACTATCCTGCAAATTTTCCTGAACCCCTGCCTTTCTGTAAGAAAGATAGGCATCTTAAACGTTCCCTAAAACCACATGGTACACGAGACCGACGGCTTAGTGTCCCCTTCGGACGGTGGAACGTGGAACGTGCAGACATTCAACTTGTTTAAACACAATGACACAAACTTGGATATTTTTATAAAGTACAAGCTAACGAATGTGGTACTTTCTAAAACATTTACCGTGCAGTCCGACATTGCATTTTTCACACCTAGTTGTATTTTTTTATGACAGTTGTTCCTAGTATATAGGTTATACCGGTGACCAGATTGATGCCTGCTTGCCTTAAAGAGACATATTTGCTATTAAAAACATTTTTATGAAAATTCACTTCCATAACGCACTTGCTGCGTCCAGACTTTTCTTCAAATATTTTTAGAAATCTGTTACCGCTCATAGTTTGGCGGCAGATGCGATCGCATGCTTAACATCTGACATCTATAAAGCACTTGATACAAGTAAACCATGCCTTTGCATCTTTTTAGACCTATAGAAAGCATTTGAAACGGTTGATCGTCGCATACTCATTAAAAAAATGGAGGACTATGGAATGCTCGGTACTGCAACGAAACTTTTGACTGGCTATTTAGCAGAAATGAAGCAGAGAGTAGAAATACACAGTATCTTTAGTGAAACACGCGACGCTGAATATGGAGTCCCGCAGGGTAGTACTCTTGGACCAATCCTTTTCAACGTATCATGTACAAATGATCTACTATATTTAAATTGCAAAGGGAAAGTAGTGAGCTATGCGGATGACATCGTCGTATTGTACTGTTGTGATACATAGGATGACTTAAAAAAAAGCCTGGACGCAGCAAGTGCGTTATGGTAGTGAATTTTCATAGAAATGATCTGGCACAAAATATTTTACTATAACTTTTTTTTCTTGTAACATAGAAATCTAAATTTTGGAGTATAGTTTACTTTTTATATCGTAAACCTACCTACCAAATTTGGTTATCATAGATTTTTTATTTTTTAAGATAAATTTTTTTTTCAAATGAAAACTCAAAATTTTCCCGGAAAACCTCGTTCGATTTTTTTGATTAACGAACTTGTCAAAGTCATTTATAAAAGGAAGGTACATAGCAAATTTTATCAATATCGGCCTATTATTCTTTGAGATAAAAATTATTTTCCAATGAACACTCAAAATTTTCCCGGAAAACCTTGTCTGATTTTCCTGACTAACAAACTTGTCAAAGCCATTTACAAAAGAAAGGTACATGCCAAATTTTATTAAAATCGGCTTATTACTTTTTGAGATAAGAATTTTTTTCGAATGAAAACTCAAAATTTTCCCGGAAAACCTCGTCCGATTTTCCTGACTAACGAAGCCATTTACAAAAGAAAGGTACATGCCAAATTTTATCAAAATCGGCCCATTATTTTTTGAGTTATCGGTGTGATACACACACACACACACATATATATATATATATATATATATATATATATATATATATATATATATATATATATATATATATATATATATATATATAAACATATAAAAATTGAAACTGACCCCGGATATGGGTTCTAGGGGTCCTAGATCGCGCTCATTTGAAGAAATTTTTTCAAAATTCAAAAGTCGAGATCTCCTCATTAGTGAATTTTTTCTAAGAAAATTCACTTATAAAGCAAAAGTGGCTTTAAGATAATAACGGATTGATTTTATACAAACTTCTTAGCATTTAATGTTGATAAAATTAATAATATGCCAGGCTAGATGTATTCTGACCGCAATTAAAACCGAAGACCGGTTTGGGTCTAATTAGAGCTCGTCAGTATGGCATAGTAATTACGTGTCGCCATCTCGTTGCGGAACCAAGTAGTATGTTGTCACGGCAGCTCCAAATAACACAGAATGTTAAAAAATAGAGACTGCGTACAACCAACTAACAATTTAGTAAATTGTCAGTCCTGGTCCATTTCTTCCTCATAATAGGGACAAAGTATATAAGGCTAAATATATACTTACCACAATTAGAACCGCAGACCGGTTTCACACTAATTAGAGCTCGTCAGTACGGGATACTAAGTGCAGCGAAAATATATCTATAAAGTATACAGCTATGGTAGCCAACCTCGCAAAACTAAGTGAGATGTAAGGCAGGCTTTTTTTCCTTTGTCTTATACAACATCAACATGGTTTCTTAAATACCAGTTGGGATATTTAGATACGGAATTTTTGTACAATAGCTGTACAGGTATATCTGTCATTTTATAAAACTTTATTTTTTTTGTATCTTGTTCCTTAACGGCTGTTTATTTCCGCGACTATGGCCAATGATCGACTCCAGAAAGCGGATTTATCTTATTATCCTACAAATTTTACCGAATTCCTTTCTTGAGATTAGTGGTCTTTTATGTGATAATCGTCGCATGGTGCGCAGGAAAGGCAGCTTTACGTCCCATTCGATTACAGAACTTGCTGATATTTAACTTGTTCCAACACAATTCCATACCCGGTTCGTGTTAATTTTACAGTACGTACTGAAGAGAAAATTATGCCTCCACTGGGAATCGAACCCAGGACTTTGACTTTAGAGTCATACACGCTTTTTCCAGTTGAGGCTGCACACTCTATTTTGAAAATAAATTGTTCTCGGACTATATATATATATATATATATATATATATATATATATATATATATATATATATATATATATATATATATATATAGTTGCTCTATAATTAAACAGCATGATTTCTAGCAGGTGTTTTCCTGTAAACATGTCTCAGAAGCTTTGCGATATGATGCGGTTAGAAAAATTAAAATTCTTCCATTGAGGTTTTCTATGTAAAGCTTCACTGATTGTTGTTGCCCTTATTTAGTGAAACTTGTCCATACTACATACATTACTTTGAGATTACTTCTCTGGCTTGACTTTTGGGTCTGTAGAAACGGAACCCAAAAATGAAGCCAGAGAATTAGTCTCATAGCTTGTATGTAGTATGTCAAGCTTAATTTTAAATCTTAAATATTTTGCGTCTTAGAGAAATAAGATTCCGTTTTTTCACGGCCGGCTAACAAACTCGTGTTTGTAAAAAAAGTGCTAACCTGTCAATTTGGCATGACCCTTATATATGGATTCTATGGTGCATACTTGGCTCCTTTGCCGAAATATTCTAAACTCACCTGACGCAATCTATTCTAAGCTCACTTGACGAACTCTATTTTAAGTTTACTTGACGAAATCTATTCACAACTCATTTGACGAAATCTATTCTAAGCTCACTTGACGAAATATATTCTAAGCTGGCTTGACGAAATATATTCTAAACTCACTTAACGAAATCTATTCTAATCACACTTGACGAAATCTATTCTGAGCTCACTTAACGAAATCCATTCTGAGCTCACTTGACGAAATCTATTCTATGCTCACTTGACGAACTCTTCTAAGCTTACTTGTCGATCTCTTTTCTAAGCTTACTTTCCGACCTCTATTCTAAGCTCACTTGACGACCTTTATTTCTAAGCTCACTCGACGAAAACTATTCTAAGCTCAGATTACGAAATCTATTCTAAGCTCACTTGACGAGCTCTACTCTAAGCTCGCTTGTCGAACTCTAGTGTAAGCTCGCTTGACGAAACCTATTATATGCTCACTTGATGAAATCTATTCTAATCTCACTTGACGAAATATATTCTAAGCTCAGTTGACGAAATCTATTCTATGCTCACTTGACGAAATCTATTCTAAGCTTACTTGTCGATCTCTAGTCTAAGCTTAGTTCCCGACCTCTATTCTAAGCTCACTTGACGAACTTTATTTCTAAGCTCACTCGACGAAAACTATTCTAAGCTCAGATTACGAAATCTATTCTAAGCTCACTCGACGAGCTCTACTCTAAGCTCGCTTGACGAAATTCATTCTAAGCTCACTTGACGAACTCTATTGTAAGCTCACTTGACGAAACCTATTATATGCTCACTTGATGAAATCTATTCTAATCTCACTTGACGAAATCTATTCTAAGCTTAGTTGACGAAATCTCTTCTATGGTCGCTTGACGAAATCTGTACTAAGCTCACTTGACGAAATATTTTAAAAGCTTTTAGCACCCCCCCCTTTTTTTTTCTCCAAATTTTCATTCGTGAAAATTAACCACAGGCAAAATGTAACACAAATTAATATTAAGCTTTTGACTTTTTAGTTGTTAACCAGTCCATTTGAATATCAGGTCAGGTCAAGATTTATGCGCCACACTTCATCTGGATGGCTATTTTAGTAAATAAATCTATCAGATGTAATGATTTATTAAGTCATCAGCTAGAATCAGTTTTAAATAAATGTACTACACAATTACCAAACTGTTTATTCCTCGGAATAGCTAACGATTATTCTTCTTTGCAGCCCAGTACCGATCTCCGAGGATAACGGAACATCCCTCGGACATAATAGTAGCCAAGAACGAACCCGTAACGTTAAACTGCAAGGCAGAAGGCCGTCCGGAACCGTCGATAGAGTGGTTTAAGGATGGGGAGCCTGTTAGAACATCGCCGACAGATAACAAGTCCCACCGTGTCTTATTACCTGCCGGGTCGCTATTTTTCCTCAGGACTATGAACAGTAAAAAGGAACAGGATGCCGGAGTTTATTGGTGTGTCGCTAGAAATATTGCAGGAGCCGCTGTGAGCAGGAATGCGACTCTACAAGTGGCCGGTAAGTAGATACTATTTATAATTTAAATAATTATTTTCTAAAATTTTAAGGCCAGGTAAGTAGCTCTTTTAAGTCAACTGTGCAGTCTAAAGGCGATGTTTTTGTTGTCGCACCCACGACTCTGGGTCGCCGTCGATACAATAAAACATAATTTACTGTGCGCTAAATTCAAATATTGTGGTTTTTGTGAGGAGGTTTGCACTTTTTTGGGGTCGTATCTATCCAAATGAAAACAAGGCCGTACGTTGTAAAAATAAAATGTTCATTTGTTTAGGAGGTGGGTCAGGTGTCGCCACGGTTAAATTTCAGGAAACTTATTTTAATTATTTACACGTGCGCTGTATTGAAATCAATCAATATTTGTAAGGTTCAAGCTTATTTCGACGATATGCAAATATTTATGAGTTTTATCCTCGGGATTGTTTCGATGCTACTGCTGCGAAGGTACCAAGAGAGCGTTGGAGCTATTGACAAAAATGTCGATGGAACATAATCTTCATTTAAATTCCGGTAAATCTTCTTTCATGTTGTTTGAAAATAAAAATAATTATAAATGTGTAAATGCCGCTTAAATATTCCAATGTGCGGTACACCCTTAGATTTTTGTACTAGTGTTGTGTTGAATTCTAACCTGAGCTCTAAAAAGACCAGTTTGAGGAAATCGTGTTCATCTTTGAGATTACTGTATAACTCTGGAAAACTTATAGAATTTTCTTCAAGAAAAATCGGGCTACGTCGCTGATATTCTGTTTCTTTTATTATTGTGACTTTCTTTGACACAACTTTTATTATTATTATATTTAGTCATATATATATATATATATATATATATATATATATATATATATATATATATATATATATATATATATATATATATATTGTCAGGACACTTATCATCTGAATTATAAAATTAACGTGACTTGTGTTAATCAGGGTGCGACCTTCCAGGAATTCACTTCATCTAACCAGGCAAGAGCCGACAGAGACGAGTCAGCATTCAGTATTATTGCAGGGTAGAATGCTTGAACCGATAGAAGTAAGGGGTGCTTGCGACAACTCCATTGTGTGAATATCATTTGATATTCAATATTTGTTGTAGTTCAAGTTAAAACTAGGGCAAATTGATTAATATACTATTAATCAACAACATAATGTGAATACTTATTTTCAAAAGCAAAAACCCTAACAATATATATATATATATATATATATATATATATATATATATATATATATATATATATATATATATATATATATATATATTGCACTACACTGTAATCACTTTTAAATATACCCACGAGTAGCAGTAGATTGCTGATGATGAACCAGAGAACGGTACGAAATTGTAATCCGCGTAAACAAATAAAAAATCACAAAAGGTACAGCAAGCAAATAAAGTGGATATATATATATATATATATATATATATATATATATATATATATATATATATATATATATATATATATATATATATATGTTGTGCTGTAATATTGTCGAATCCTGACGCCTAACATCCCTGAGTCTAACCCTGTCCTTTATTAGCCTGCAACTTCCCTTAATGCCTACATCAGCCACCAGTGGCGCAGGTACCAGCAGCGGCACCCCTGTGACAGATGTCATCAAGCGGCAACAACCGAGAGAAGCAGCTACAAGAGGACCCAAGACTCGATCACTTCATCGGTAGTTCGACAGGGCATAATAGTTGATTATGCTGTGGTCATACTAAAGTTAACTACGTCGTCGTCCCGCGGTTAGGAGGCATTATAGGAAGATCGCCTGACCCGCGACCCGTAGTTAAAATATCAAAACTCACGGTTGTCACCTTGACACGTGGTTATTTAGCCCCGTTGTTGGAAGAACCAGTCTTCCTCGGAACGACTGACCCGCGATTAGAAATCCCTTCAACCGCAACATCAACACACCGAAATCCATATCTGTCACATGGACACGTTAAACACCTTGTCCCCTTTGGACGATGTCCACTGCTACCAGCGATATCATCCCCGTGCTGGTTAGGGCAACCTACCCACCTCCAATCGTAAGTCACTTTTAGTGAATTTTCTTTAAAAAATTCACTAATGAGGAGATCTCGACTCTTGAATTTTGAAATAATTTCTTCAAATGAGCGCTAATTAAGCCCCCCAGAACACATATCCGGAGTCAGTTTTAATTTTTATATGTTTATATATATATATATATATATATATATATATATATATATATATATATATATATATATATATATATATATATATAGATATATATATATATATATATATATATATATATATATATATATATATATATATATACATATGTGTGTGTGTATCACACCGATAACTAAAAAAATAATGGGCCGATTTTGATTAAATTTGGTGAAAACCTTCTCTTTGTAAATGGCTTAGATAAGTTCGTTATCCAGAAAAATCGGCCCAGGTATTCCCGGAAAATTTTGTGTTTTTTTTCGAAAAAAATTTATATCTCCGGAATTAACAACGTAAGGGCAACCAAATTTGATACGCGGGTTTACATCCTTAGAGGTAAGTTACCTACCAAAATTTAGCTATGTAGGTCAAAAGAGAAAAAAGTTATAAGCATTTAAAAAAAAAGGGGTTTTCCACAAAACGTCAAAGTTGCGATTTAAACGTCAAAATTGGCAACATTTAGGCAAAGAACTTGTATCTAATACGGGCTATGGAAATAAAATGTCTCAAGAAGAATATTTTGCAAACCCTTAAGTCTTAGTTTCAACCGTCATTGTCCTTCATTTTAATAAAATATTTCCAGAAAATTCATTTCAAATAGACCCTTTCTCTGATGCTTGGCAGTAGTCTTAGCTATAGAGTTTATCGTTTAATGGTATATAATTTTTGTAGAATTTTCGTAAAAAATCAATAAAGCTCAATATATCTGTTATTATACAAGATATGAAAAAAAAATTGTATATATTAATTATAGGGTGTCTTGAGCTACATCTTAAAAAATATTTCTACAATCACAGGATCGCCCATAAGTCGTTGGTGATACAAATTTTTATTTTTTTAATCAAACATTGCATTTTCGATCGAAATATAATGCATCTTTGTAAGAAAAAAAATTCTGGACGCAGTAAGTGCGTTATGGTAGCGAATTTTTATGAAATGCTTCATATTTGAATAGCTCAATTTGCTGTTAACCTATAAGGTTGACCAAGAAACGAGTTTTTTCGGGAACACTTTAAGTTTACTTTCGGAAATTTTTGTACATTTTCAAACAATAAAGTTATTTAATGAAACATGGCACATTGTTTTTACTATATAGGTTATACTGGTAACCAAATTTGATGCCTGCTTTCTTTAAAAAAAAAAACACACATTATTGCTATTAAAAAATAGTTTTTTATTGTATTGATCACTATTAGGGTAGAAATGGGCCAGGGCTGACAATTTCCTAAATTGTTACACTTTGTGTTATTTGGAGCTGGCGTGACAACATACTACTTGGTTCCGTAACTAGGTGGCGGCAAGTTACTTCGTGTCTCACCACTCACTTAGTATAGGGTTATTAATAAAATACAACCAACAAGAGAGACAGAAAACACTCATCGACCATATCATCATAAATAATCAGAATACACAGATCAACATCAAATTCTCTGTATACAGTATTACTGATCACGCAATTCGGGAAGTAAGATTTAATGACATTCAATTATATTATAAATAAACTACAAAGGAATTGAAGTATTTAAATATTGAAACGTTTAGAGATGGAGTAAAAGAAGCATTGTTGAAAACAAGCATATGTAACTTTTCACAATTAAGTGAAGTTATGCACAAACAAAAAGAATTAGCCACAAAGGTAAAAGTCATGAAACCAAATAATAACTGGATTAATAGTTAACTTATCTTGTTAGTAAAAGAAATAAATAAGTTATATGTTAAATTTCAAAAATCCAAATAATGGCCATATAGAAAGCGAATTTAACAAAATTGAGCATAAGTACTTCATTTCCGCCGTTCTGTTTGTTTCATTTTAATCTGTACTAGGCCAGCAGCGTATGCGTTAAATCCAGACACTTTCTTGATACACGGTAATTCTTTGCAATATCTAATTTAACTTAAAGATAAATATTAACATTTATTAATTACTTAGTAGTTACTAAGAAAATTACTAGTAGGATACGCCCTGATGTGTCTACCACTTTATGAAAATGGCGCAACGGGTAGTAGTAGTAGCAGTTGTTGTAAAAACAAATAAACTTTCAACGTAGGAAGCTTTCTAGAACATATGACGATATTGTCAGATTCCATATTTTCTGTGGATATGGGGACAAACCAGAATAAAGCTCAGAGATTTACCAAAAGTTTCATTAGAGTCCATCTCGTCTATTTCTATAGTATTTGCATAAAATATAATCTTGTAACTCGATTTGTGGGTCCCGATTCTGCGAGCATTAGCTAAATTTCGTTATCTTCCGTTATCTGCTTGAATAATGGAGTCAGAGTCAGCAAAGCGAAAGACTAAAGTTACCTGGCTCAGCATAAGACTGTGTTTGTTGTCTTAGGTAATGTTAGTGCAGAGAAATAGGATTTTGTTACACATGAGAGGAATATTGCATGCAAATACGTAGAAGAAGAGATGAACTTGGATAAGTTATGCGAAGAGCACTGGAGGCAAAGTCACTTTGATTTAATTAGAATGCATTTTGGAGGGCGGAATTTTGTTCGTGAATTAACTAGATTAAATGAGTAAATATCTACAGAGGATGGAGAATTTTCGTATTAAAAGTGGGTTGACGTTTCCTTTTGCAATACCCGCAGAGTCTGTTTGCCACGTCCTTCATTACTGTTAGTGAATTTTCTTTAAAAAAATCACTTGAGGAGAACGCGTCTTTTGAATTTTGAAAAAATTCTTCAAATGAGCGTAAACTAGGCCCTGTGTGTATGTTCTGACAGATTTCCGAAGTCTTTAGTGTAAGACATACTTGGTTCTCGGGTTGAACCGCGTCCAGAATTTATTAAAACTCGACGTTTCGGCTCCTGTTTTGGGGCCATTTTTAAGAGGAAAAGGAAAAATGTAAGGATTTGAACTCTTAGTCCTCCATCTGCCTACTCCTTAGAGCGGTGGACAAAGGTGGGTTGGGTTGTTGTAGCTCGATTACAGGCCCTCAATCTGCCTACTCCCCAAATCTCGCGGGAGATCGTCTCTGAGGTCTCAGTGTGTTCAACTCTAGGCCTAAGAGAGATCCGGCAGTTCGTTGCAAGTCTTGTATTGTATGTTCCGTTTCGTCTAACTGCTTCGTTATCAGTGTAATGAGTCGGGTCACGGTCAATTCAGTCAGGGGCTTTCGTCACGGTACTTAAATGATTAAGAGAATTGCAGGTATTTGTTGAGTTAGGTAATGGGGAAATAAAATTGTCTAATAAATTTATTGTCTTTTTGTGTGTTTGTAATGGAGATATAATAGGTTTCCAAGTAATCGGAAGACGAAGATTACCATCTCGCTTATTTAAAATTATATTTAACTCAAGATGTAAAATTGTGATGGGAGGAATGTAGGAAGAACAGCATACCTATATTTGTATTACACATGTCAGAAACGAAAATATTTATTTACATGTCACTTTGAAAGTAGGCCTGACATTTGTCAAAATAATTTGTCAGTTGAATATGAGATGTACTGTTGCCATGGACTATTATGCACTATTGTATTACTCCTTAATTTTGTTTTTTTGGAGTACGAATGCTTATTTTACTGTTTTCATATTTTTAGACTGCTTAACACGAAATGGTTTTTTTTTGTCTATAATTGTGTTTATCATACAATAATATTTCGTCTTGTGTCCTCATTTGGCCTCCAGAGTAACCGAAATTTTTTGCATTTAATGGTTATAACCTTTTTCCTTTTAACTTAGAAATCTAAATTTCGGTACATAGTTTAGTTTTGATGATGTAAACCTGCGTACAAAATTTTAATACTGTAGATTTGTTAGTTCTGGAGATCTAAAAATATTCCAAAAGAAAACACAAATTTTTCCGTAAAAACTCAACCAATTTTCTTGGCTAACGAACTCATTCAAGCCATTTGCAAAAAGAAGGTACCCACCAAGTTTTATTAAAACCACACCATTATTTTTTAAGTTATCGGTGTGACACATAAATATATATATATATATATATATATATATATATATATATATATATATATATATATATATATATATATATATATATATTACATATATATATATATATATATATATATATATATATATATATATATATATATATATATATATATATATATATATATATATATGCAATTCAGTTATTTACTAGGTTTACCTATTTAGTTAAATTATAACAATTTTTTAGGATAATGTTGTAATGTAAAATATCATTTGTAATAATGGGCCGATTCATTGGTGTACTCAAAGCTCCTATTTTTTTATCGTGAATCATTACGGAAAATTATGTTAAAAGTATAAGTCTGTTGTTAGACTCCATGGCCTACTGCTTTTTGAACACTTTTTTTTGTCATTTGTTTTCTCGTATTTGATTTCATAGCCTACTATCCTCCAAGCGGTTTTTCTCAAAATTGTCAGTGCAATTACAAGATTTCTCAAGCATGTTGTACATCACTGGAAAGCTCTTTTCACAGGCTATTACATGAGCAAAAATCCAATATGGCTTCCATAATAAAAACAAACGTTGATACCTATAGCTCAAAAACAAATGACAATCCAAAGTTGAAAATAGCACAAAAAGATTACTCTGTAAAAAGTGTCCTGATAATGTGCAAGTCTTAGACACGTCAGATCAACGCCTACTTAGATCTTGAAGAAAAAATAAATCGAAAAATTTTGGTTTTTTCAACATAACTCGAAAACGAAAAGAGGCAGCGCAAAATACAAGTCATATTTGGTACGAGCATAAAATTCTACAAAACATTGCTAATATAACCGTCTCTCTATCTAGAATATATTTTAAACACATTTTCAACATTATCCGTTAATTCAGATAACAAGAAATTATTATTTTGTTTAAATAAATCTGCACGTTTGTTACATTTAATCGCTAAATGACCTTTGAGCCCACAATTTTTACAAATATAATTTCGATACCTGCATGGTGTCGTGTGATTTTTACAACACGTCGAGCATTCCATCTTTCTTGCACACCGGGTGAAGTTGGGGCTGTCGGAATACCGGGTCGTCGATGGACCTTTCGATGCCTGGTGCCTTGTCCACTGTTCAGGGAATGACCTACCTCTGCTTGCTCTTTGCTCACTGGAATTTGAACTGCCTTGCTGTCTTCCCCTGGGTTGATATTGTGACACTGTGGCTGAATTTTGAAAACTTCCAATTCCCTTTTTATTGAAACTTCATACTTTTTCTGACTGCTTGCTTCTTTATTACTTGCAATTTCTAATGCTTTTTCCAACGTTAGTTGCGTCCTCTTGGAATAATCTGTCCAAAATAACACCCCTAATAATAACGGAGATGGCAATACATTCCCATCCAGTTTGGTACACACTATATATATATATATATATATATATATATATATATATATATATATATATATATATATATATATATATATATATATATATATATATATATATATATATATATATATGTATATATGTATATATATATATATATATATATATATATATATATATATATATATATATATATATATATATATATATATATACAGGGTCGCTGATAAGTCTGGAAACGGTCGATTATCCGGGAAAATATACAAGGTATCGAAAAAAGTTTTATACAAAAGTTTTTGGGTTCTTCAATGTCTACTAGGCGGTGATAATTTTATTTATACAGGGTTGGTCATACAGGCGTGGCACACCAATATTAATTTTTTTTTTAATGGAACACCCTATATATTATTCGATATTTCAATCCTTCTCTTAATTTTGAGCAACATTTATCAGAAGCATGATGTACATAAACTCAATCGTTTCCGGGTAAAAAAATAAATAAAAATAAACGCTACTGTTTTTAAAATCTATTGGATGAAGAACAAAAATAAATGAAAAGTAGAATATCTCTTGAAAACAATCTGTGAGTGTGAAAAGAACCGGTTGCGATGTTTTTAACATTGTTTGAAATCCTATTTTATAAGATGTTCAAAGTGTTCTCCATTGACCTCCTGACAATAATGAATTCGCTTAACAAAACATTGCACTGCATTTACAAGAGCGTTTTGAGGAATGTTATTAATTTCATGCACAATCCTTGCTTGCAACTCTTCAATATTCTGCGGTCTATTTTGGTAAATTAAATTTTTTACATGACCCTACAAAAAAGTCAAGCGGCGTCATGTCGGGAGACCTAGCTGGCCATTCAATAGTTCCCCTGCGCCCTATCCATCTGCCAGGAAAGGTTTGATTCAGATATTCCCGTACCTCAATTCCAAAATGAGGGGGTGCCCCATCCTGCTGAAACCATATTTCTTCCGCTGGTAGATTTGGGTCGTTATTGTTCGGAAATAATCGACTAACGTCTGGAACAATTGATTCTTGCAAAAGTGTCAAATATCGAGCAGAGTTCAAATTACCGTGTATAAAATAAGGTCCTATGATATGTCCACCAATAATAGCACACCAAACATTTACTTTTTGCGGTCTTTGGGTGTCAATTTGTTCCATCCAATGTGGGTTTTCGTCTGACCAGTACCTACAGTTGTGTCGGTTGACTTGTCCATTCAAACAAAATGTAGATTCGTCGGAAAACAAAATGTGGTTGGCAAAGTTAAAATTTTGGCGTAACTTCTCCATAATAAGTTCACAGAACTCGATTCTGCGATCAAAATCGTCTTCACTCAGTTCTTGCAATAAATGAATTTTATATGGACGGAACTTTTCCCGCTTCGTAATCTTTTGAATTGAATATCGACTCATATTGTGATTTAAAGCCAATTGCTTTGCCGAAGTTTTCGGATTTTCCACCACATCCAATATTACATTCAAAGAATTTTCTTCATTTGTAACGGTTACTGGCCTTCCAGTTCTAGGTTTATCCTTGATACCGCCAGTTTCGTGAAAACGATGCAAAGTTTTCGAAACTGTGGATTTGGAGATCGATTCCCGCTCAGGATGCAACTCATTGAACATAATCACCACTTGAGCAAAACTTCGTGTTCTATCACCGTACCCTATCATCATTAAAATTTCGATACGTTCGGTTTCACTTAAACTTGCCATTTTGCACAAAAACTGTTGACACTAAATTACTAATGTTTCAAAACTGTTGACACTGAATGAATGTTTGACATTCGTTGTCCTGGAAACATTTTAAAACAAAAGAATAATACTGTGTTTCTTATGGGCATCTTATCTTATCTTGGGATTCCAAACAATGTTAAAAACATCGCAACCGGTTCTTTCCACACTGCTCAAAATTAAGAGAAGGATTGAAATATCGAATAATATATAGGGTGTTCCATTAAAAAAAAATTAATATTGGTGTGCCACGCCTGTATGACCAACCCTGTATAAATAAAATTATCACCGCCTAGTAGACATTGAAGAACCCAAAAACTTTTGTATAAAACTTTTTTCGACACCTTGTATATTTTCCCGGATAATCGACCGTTTCCAGACTTATCAGCGACCCTGTATATATATATATATATATATATATATATATATATATATATATATATATATATATATATATATATATATATAACAATTAAAACTGACCCCGGATTTCTGTTCTGAGGGGCCTAGTTTGCGCTCATTTGAAGACATTTTTGCAAAATTCGAAAGTGGCGATCTCCTCGTTAGTGATTTTTTTTTAAATTCATTAATAAGTAGGAGCCTGCAGGTTTTCACGTGACGAATTAAGTAACAGTTCATCTGAAGAAGTTGTTTGTTGTTTGATATGTGTTTTGTGTAGCAATTGCTGGTTTTCAATTTAAAACTACATTTTAACAAAACTACTCTAAATGGAATAATCTCTCTCCCCTTTACAAAAGGCAACCAATCAATCGTATTTGAAACAATATTTCATATGGTGAAGTCACTAAAATAATAATCTATACACAATAACAACGTTAACTAACATTCACGGTTGACTTAACTTCCAATTACAGTCCCATTTATGGACAAAACACGGCAAAAGCTACAAACACTAAACGATTCTATTGATTTTCAGTTTCTAATTTGACCGAATGTGTTAGTCTACAATAGATTGGTTATTGTACCTTTGTATTCTGGACAGAATAGAAAACAGTCTGCACCTATTCCTATGAATTGTATTAATGGAGATTCACAAGATACAAGTGACAATTGTATTTTCAATAAGCTACTACACAAAAAGACTATGGTTTGAGTACATCCAAATAGATTTTAATTAACATTCTATGATGGGTTTCAAAAGATGTGTGAGTTGTAGACGTACTTAATTTGTCAACTAGTTTCAGCTTATTAGTGAATTTTCTTAAAAAAGAATTCACTAATGCGGAAATCGCTACCTTTGAATTTTGACAAAAATTATTCAAATGAGCGATAACTAGGCCCCCTATAACACATATCTGGGGTCAGTTAAAATTTATATATATATATATATATATATATATATATATATATATATATATATATATATATATATATATATATATATATATACTTAACTTAACTTTCATCTTCCGAGAATGTCTTCGCGTAATCCGGTCACCTTTTGGTTACCTACGCCGCGAACTAATCTTGTGAAATTCCCGCCGCTTTATAGATTGTGTTCTGTTGGCAACAGGCACACGTCTTCCATTGGTATCTTGGTGTCGGATCCAAGGTTGCTCAGAAGGTTAGCAGTCTTACAGTTATAGAGGACTGATTTGTATTTCTAATTATTTTTACTTTTTATTTATTGTGATAATTTTTTCTCTTTTTCTGTTTTAGTTACATTATGTTATCTAGTTGTAAATTATCGTTTAAAATGCGTATTTTTAGTTTTAATTTTAGTTTTAATCTTGTTTTTCCCTATTGCACATAAGAGTTTCTTTTTTATTTATTTTTTCTACCTTATCGCAAAGTTTACGTAGTTGTTTTTTGTTGTTGGTCATTTCTGTATTTCCTACCCAATAATTGGGCTTGTCCTGTTGGGTAATGTAAGGATAAATAAATAAATGTATGTATGTATGTATATATATATATATATATATATATATATATATATATATATATATATATATATATATATATTTAACTCAAAACAAAATGAGCCGAATTCGACCAAATTTGGTGAATACCTTTCTTTTACAAGTGGCTTGAATAAATTCGTTATCCAGGAAAATCGTTTTAGTTTTTTCCGGAAAATTTTGTGTTTTCTTTCGTACAATTTTTGTATCTCCAGAATTAAAAGTCTGGACGAAGCTAGTGAGTTATGGTAGTGAATTTTCATAATAGTAGAAACAATGTACCGTATTTCATCAAAATAACTTTATTCTTTGAAAATATTCCCGAAAAAACTGGATCCTGGTTAACAAAAGGTAGGTTAATAGCAAATTGAGCTAGTGCAATTTGAAACTTTAACAAAAATTCGCTACCATAACGCACTTGCTGCATCCAGTATAAGTTGAAATCGGTTACAAAAAGAACAAGCACTTGTGAAGCCACGGGAAAAGTCTACGGCTGTATTAAGTATGGAACGGTGTTACTAAGTTAGGGCAAGAACAAACAACCAGATGTGGTATTCAAATTGAATTAAGTTTTAAAAGTTTTCATCTCGTCCTAATTGAATTTGTCGTACAAAAACTCGCTGAAAAGTTAATTGGAGTTACGCAATTTGATCAGATAACGGTAAAATAAAATAAGACTAAAAATTTAAAAAAAAAGTGAAAGTCACTAACTGAGATTAGAACGCGTGTTATAGGAGTACATTACTAATCACACTGCTTCCTCTACCTCTCGGCTATTCTCGACATAACAGATCTATGTACTAACAGGTATATACTCTTGTCTATTAATTTTCTAACGTCTTCATTATTTACGGCATACAATTAAAATTTATTTTTTTCTCATATTTTAACGAAATGAAGGAAAAGTACGGCTGAGGCACAGATCTAGGGGTTTATTAGTCATTTCGAGTCGTATTAATAACTCATTACCTGCTAATGCATCCTAATGTACGACTACCAAATTTATCAATCTTGACGTTTTAACTTTTTTTTTTTAAATCAGAGGCTTGTAATTTCTTTGTCTTTTAACCTAGAGATCTGTATTTTGGTACAAAGGATACCCTTTACGGCAGAAACCAGCACACAAAATTTGGTTACCATAGCCATTTCATTTTCTGAGATATGAATTTTTTTCGAAAGAAAACCCAAAATTTTCACGGGCAACTTTGTCCGATTTTCCTGGCTAACGAACTTATCCAAGCCATTTCAAGAGAAAAGTACTCACCCAATTTGATCAAAATCGGCCCATTATTTTAGGAGTCATCGGTGTGATATATATATATATATATATATATATATATATATATATATATATATATATATATATATATATATATATATATATATAAATTGAAACTGACTCCGGATATGGGTTTTGTGTAGATAACAAAATCCTATGTATGTCACAGACAGGCTAAGTTTTTTGGCACAAAATGGTTAAGAAATTCCAGAAAATGACTTTGAAAATAGTTTTCCTCTTAAAAGGTCAAGTCAAAGTTGGCAACTTTTAGGCAAACAACCTGAAGCTAATACGGGCTGTGTAGAGAAAATGGTACAAGAAATGTATTTTACAAGCCCTTAAGTTTCAGCTTCCACAGTCGTTGCCCTTCATCTTACTAAAATGTTTCCAGAAAATACATTTCAAATAGACCCTTTCTCTGATGCTTTAGTAGTAGTTTTAGTTATAGAGTTTATGGTTTACTTATCTATAATTTTTAGTAAATTTTGGTACAAGAGGTTCGCTAATGAGGAGACCGCGGCTCTTGAATTATAAAAAGATTTTTCAATTGAGCGCGAACTAGGTCCCCTAAAACCCACACCCCGGGTTACTTTCAGTGTTTATCTGTTTGCATATATACAGGTTGACGCATTCCTGCAGTAAAGCTCAATATTAATGTTATTCCACAAGACACGAGAAAAAAATTAATTAGATATAGTGTGTCTTGAGCTACATCTTAAAAAAATATTGCTACAGTCACAGGCTGGCCCATAAGTCGTTGGTGATACAAATATCCTTTTGTTTTTAAATATAACACGCCTTACATTATTGCATTGCTGCATTTTCCATCGAAATATAATTTATGTGTGTAAGAAAAGAAATTCGGGACGCAGCAAGTGCGTTATGGTAGCGAATTTTCATTAAATGCTTCAAATTTGAATAGCTGCAATTTGAGCGGCATCTTATAAAAATTATTTCGAACATCACAGGTGGCCCGTAAGTCTTTGGCGCTACAAATTTCCTTTTTTTAAGTCGAAAACTTCTTATGTTATTGCATTTTTGTATTTTCCATCGCATGTTTGTTTTCGAGTTATTTCAATTGTTTTGTAACTTTTACATTTTAGGCACATATCAAAAATTGTAATACAAAAATCGGAGTCCAATGCAAATTACGCATCCAGGGAGGTCATAGTTTATATTATTTCAATGAAAAAATCGAGATGCCATTCCCGGGCACTCTCAAATTGTGACTGAACTAAAAAAATTCAGACTTTTAACTCAATTGTTTCAAATAGGACAGTCTGTGTTTTGTGTTTCAGAAGTAAAGGGCATAATAATAAATGTTTAATAAGTTATTAAAAAAAAACAACTCAAAGACGCAGCAAGTGCGTTATGGTAGTGAATTTTCATAGAGTTGCACCAAATATTTTATTATAACTTTTTTTCTTGTAACATAGAAATCTAAATTTGTGTATAGTTTACCTTTTATATCGTAAATCTACCTACCAAATTTCGTTATCATATCTTTTTTATTTTTTGAGATAAAATTTTTTTTCGAATGAAAACTCAAAATTTTCCCGGAAAACCTCGTCCGATTTTCCTGACTAACGAACTTATCCAAGCCACTTACAAAAGGAAGGTACATGCCAAATTTTATCAAAATCGGCCCATTATTTTTTGAGTTATCGGTGTGACACACACACACACACACACACACACACACACACACACACACACACACACACACACACACACACACACACACACACACACACACACACACACACACACACACACACACACACACACACACACACACACACACACACACACAGATATATATATATATATATATATATATATATATATATATATATATATATATATATATATATATATATATATATATATATATATATATATATATATATATATATATAAACATATAAAAATTGAAACTGACACCGGATATGGGTTCTAGGGGTCCTAGTTCGCGCTCATTTGCAAAATTTTTTTCAAAATTCAAAAGTCGGGATCTCTCCATTAGTGAATTTTTTCTACGAAAATTCACTAAAAAAAATATTCGATTTTCGTGAAAAAATTGTTTGTGAATTTTTATGCGATACACTTTTTGGGAGTTTTATCGAAAAGCTTATTTGATAAGATATAGCACATTGTTTCTACTATATATTTGGATAAAATGGAAATTTGATGACGGTTTCTTACATCGGGCTAGTCTTTCTGTTTATGGACATCCTGCTGAATTCAGGCTTGTTTCCATGAAGAAATACGCACATGTTGTACGATATCAAAAAGAAGCGACAAGAAGTTTGTGTCGCTTCAGAAGTACACATCTTAAAAAGTATTAAAAGGATTTTATCGGAATCTGGTCCCTTTTTGATGTTCACTTTTTTCAGTAGGTAGTTAGCAGTACAATGTCTGTCAAAGTATTTCTCCCCTTTTTGATTTTACTGCTGGAATCGTTTGTGGGTTCTTTCTCAGCAATTCAGGCCTGTAATTTTAAGCAAACCCACGTGCAAATAGATAAGCTTTGTTTTGACGATAGAGCTAAGGTCCCATCATTTGAAGCCAACAGAGGAAAATAGCTAGTGGTAACGTTACTATTATTCATACTGAAATTGAAAATTAAAAAAATCAAACACTAGTGACGTTTCAAATTATACTTGTCTATAATTTAGATATACCAATTTCAGTGATAATATAATTGTTTCTAGATTGATTGAAACTTTTGACGCTGCTGTATCCAGCTTCTTTAAGAACTAGAGTCTAAAACCTGAACGAAACGCGTGTATTTTGCACAGATTAACGTAAACATACTGTCTTTTGTATCCGTAGAAGATTAAGAAGACAAGCGGATGTCTAAAGTTGGTGCAGATGCATCCTTTCTAATACAAACACGCGCACGGCGGTCTGGAAAGTTGGAGCTTAACGCTAGACGTAATCAATTTATGCATCAGATATGCAAATAAGCGATGTCTAGAATAGACGATATTGAAAGATACACAAGAGCCAATTTATAGCACCTCATGTGGTAAAATATGAGCGGTAATAACATACTTTATAAAGTAGAATGTATAAAGTATATCTAACAGACGATATATTTGATGTTGTTTAGTTGTTTCCTATAAACTTCAATGTATTCTTTAAAGCTCATATGTTCATCGCAAATTTTCCTATTTGTCTAATCTCTTTTACTTCGATATATGTCGAAAAATATAAGTTATGAGTTTTATCATCACAGTTTAAAGGCGATGTCGCATTGTCGTGACAACCATAACTCTGTGCCCAGCAGCCCTTTTTATTTTATTGTAGCCGTTGCACATCACCAACTGGACTAGATTTTCAACAAATCTTGCCTTTCTCTTCTCAAGTTCTTTTAGCAAACATCAACTCTCTTTTATCACTTTTCTAGTACTTACTCTTATTTCTATCGGTGAACCCTACCTTTGTTGTTTTTGTTCATGCCCTTATTTCAAAAGTTTCTATTCTCTTAACGTGCTATTAATTCAGAGTTCACTTTTCCGCCGTATACACTACGGAACTCCATATGTATGACTTGATGAACCTCGTCCTCAGGTTCTAGTTAAACTGGTTATAAATTGTTTGTCTATTGAATGTTTATTTTACCATCGCCTTCCTTCCCAATATCTTGCTACATTTACTTGTACCATCGTCCGTAAGGCCTAATACGAAGGTATGTGGTTTTTCCTATCAGCGTTGTCATTTGCATACCTTATTCAGTGAAACTTTTGTTGATTTAGTTTGATTCTTGATGTATTTTCAGTTAACCCGTTTGTTGTGTCTTCTATGACGAAATTAATTGAAGGGTGAGAGCGAAAGATTTGGGATGTTCAGTGTGGATTCGTTAAAGGAAGAAGCTGTACTCACCAAATAAAACTCCCTTCAGCAGGTTGTTGAAGTATGCTTGACTGTTGGAAAGAATGTAGATTGCAAGTTTGCAGAATTAAAATAAGCGTACGATACTGTTAATGGGCAGAGGCTGTGGATAATTTAAAAAGTATGGTGATACTATTGGAATGCTAAGTGGCTACTTTAGAATCGAACAGGATGGCAGACAAGGATATGTGAAGTCTCTATGGTAATTAATCATCATCATTATTGAATTCTCTATTTTTATCCTCAGAGCTTTTCCAGTCACCCTCGTACATACAACTATCAGAATATTATGATTGTTTCTGTCATATTCGATGACGTACGTTGTCCGAGTGACTCCCATTGTCTACTGTCTGTGTTGTTGTGGATGTCGATATCGATGGAAGTAATGGATGTTATAGGCCGACATCCATCAATGTCGCCCGGTCAAAAGCTGAGGAGGGACGGTAAGGTTGGAATATAGAAGGAATAGCCTGTACAATCCGCTGATCATCCTGCATTGTGTGTATGTCCGGGCCTTTATCATCGCGACAATACGGCACTGATGTCCGTCTAATCGAAAAGTCAGATTATCTTACATGAGAAATGGACGATGCGTGCTCACCGGCCCCGACCTCTTATGCTTGTTTGTATTCTATTTTCTTCACGTGAATATTGTAGTAGGTAGTCACCGGGAAACTAATGAAAATGTAGGCAATTTATTATATATTTATTATATTCCATGACATGGATTTGTTTGCTCATTGGATACTATTATGTGGATACTTAAGTGGCATTTATGTTTCCAAAGATTACGATCAAAACAAAACAGTCAGAGCGCAGCAAGTGCGTTATGGTAGCGGTAACTTTAATATAAAAATTTATATAGCAATAACCCAACGCCTCCGTAACTTAGATACCTACATCAAATTTGGTAGACAGTATTATCTCTGTAGTAAAAATCTATGCACCGAGTTTCATTTGACAATTCTTCTTTTTTTTTGTCCGAAAAATTTGTCAACTATACTTACTATTTTACACAAGGAATGCACAGAAAACTTTCACTAAATTGAGTTAATTATTTTTCTAGTTATCATAGTGTGACATACATACAGGTTTTTTTTATTTCAACCAACGATAAAATCTTAAATAACCTATAATAAAATATAAATAGAAAAGTAAATAAATAAAAGAGTGACTGTTAAGGGGACACGTTTTTTTTATTTTTTATTTCAACAACACACCACGAGGGCTCACAGCCTAAATACTCTCGTACCGTGGGAGTCAACAAGGAGGAAAGACGCAACTTGTTAATCTGGGCTTGAAAGTTTGGAGGTTCGGAGGAGAAAAAAAAACATGTGCCGGCAAGAAATTCCACAACTTGGAAGTCCTCGGGACAAAAGAGAGGGCATAACAAGATGTTCTATGTCTGGTGACTTGGACAGTAAAAAGGTGCATTCGCTCTGTTCCCCTGGTAGATCTGTTAGGGCAGCAGGTGGAGGAACTATGGAAGAAAGCTCCTCTGAGCAGTGCCCGTGCAGATATCTATAAAAGAGAGAGAGAGAGAGAGAGAGAGTGAGAGAGAGAAGACACCAACAGCACGTCGGTGGACACGGGATGGCAGCCTTTGGGGTGTGGGTAGGGTCACCGATCAGACGTATATATCTCTTCTGAATGGAGTCCAGGATAGCGAGTGTAGAACCGGCAGCGGCACCCCATATGTGGGAGCAGTATTCGAGGTTTTGTCTTATTTGTAAAGTATATAAGGTATAGAGATTAGCTGGTGAAAAGTATTTGCCAGCTTGGAAGAGGAAACATAATTTCTTAACAGCCGCTTCTGCAATTGATGTGATATGTTTGTGCCAATTGAGACTTAGATCCACAGAAATGCCACCAAGTGAAAAGGACTCATTACTTTGAATAACTTGGTTGTTCATTGTGATGGTGTATCTCTTATGAGATAGAAAGCAAGACTGAGATTTGGTGGAGTTGAATTGTACAAGATTTCTACTTCCCCAGTCTAATATTTTTTGGAGATCCACAGAGACAGAACCCCAATGAGTCTCCGATCCTCATCTAATTGGACTAAAGAGAATGTGCCTCTATTGTCTGAAACAGACGAGTGAGGACAGGAGCATGTTATGGTGCGCATTTTTTGAGAACAATTGCTGGGATCTTGTCAAGGCCAACTGCTTTCCTGGTGTTAAGAGAAGAGAGCATCTTTCGTACCTTTTTAGTTTTGAACATGATATCCGTCATTTTATGCGCCACATTGGGGACTGTTGGTGGTTGAACATTTGGAGGTGGGTTGAGATTTGAATTGCCAGCGAACAACGAGGCAAAAGGTTCAGCTTTGCCCAGGGCGGTAGAAACAATTTGATTCCCTGAAACAAGAGGTGGCAACGTGCTCTTGCAGAAATTATTTCCAATAGATTTAGCAAGAGTCCATAAGGGTTTGCTGCCGTTGGAGCTTGAGAGGACTTTGTTTTTGTTGTGGTTATTAGAGTTTTTTGCCTCAGAAAAAATGCGGATATAGCGGTTTCATGCGTCGTTAAATGTTTGACGGTTTTCTTGACTGGGATTGTGTAGAAGCGTTTTGTGAGCTTTGACCTTTTCAAGTCTGGCCTTGTCACAGGATTTAGAGAACCAGGGCTTTTGAGTGGCTGAAGAGGTTTTCTGTGTACGTGGAATAAATAATTCCATGCCAGCTTGGATAATTTCGGTGACATTTTGTGAAATAGCAGAGGGGTCAGGATGAGAGAAGCAGACAGACGCCTATGGAAATGAGAAAAAGTAATCCCGCATTTTGTCCTAGTTTGCGGAGTTGTAGTGCCAAACGATACGTGGGTGTGATGACTGTGTGGCCTCGGGTTGCATTGCGCAGGAAGCAGTGACCATGCCGTGGTCTGAGCGCCCAAGGGGGGCGGTGACTGATATCTTATAGCATTCAGGTTGTGTAGTAAGAAGGAGATCTAAGGGATTTGAGCTGTGTGTTGGGATACGAGGAAAGTAAGTAGGTTGCTGAACCATATTGGCTAAAGAATTGCTGACTGAAAAGGCCTCCGCTGCTCTCCCTTGTGGATAGGTTTTTGAAGATCCTAGCCATTCCTTATTATGGACATTGAAGTCACCAAGAATAGTGACCTCGGAGGAAGGATATTCAGAAATCAGATGGTCAGTTTTTTCAAGGTAGTCAAAAAGCTGGACAAAGTTGTTCTCAAAAGGTGACCGGTAAATGCAATAGATGAATTTAGTTCCACGCGCCCACTAGTTCATTACTCTATTTTGTACATGTTTGAAACAATCGCAATTACAATTACAAAGTTGAGGCTAATTTTGTACATGAAAAATCTTCTTTTGAACATAAATGCTGTCACACTGATCTGCACACCCATGACTCAAGGTCTACTCACGGTATGTTTGATTACACTACCTAAGGTAATTATTACCATGTAGTTTCCCTGACAGATTATCCGAAGCAATCAGGCTGCTAGTATTACTACATTTAGATCTACGATAAAATGATTTATAAAAGAAATGGCTTTTGCTAATATTTATTAACTTTTAAGTATAGATTTGACTATTTATGCAATATAGCTAATATTTTGTCACATCATAATTGCGTCATAGTTGCTGCTTTTATGAGATTTTTCTCTTTAACCTCGGTCTCTTTACGCGACTATGGCAGGAAGCAGCTTCACCTGAGTAATGTGGAAATGTTGCCGAACCCTGCGTTTATGTAGGAAGGGTGATGATCTTTAACCTGCCAAACATTGTAAGTGTGACCGACTGATTAACGCCCCTTCGAAGGGCGAAACGTGCAAACATTCAACTGGCTCAAACACAGTGCCTCAATCTCGAGTGATATTAGTTGTACAGTATGTACTGAAGAAGTGAAAGGATCTACTAGAAGAGTAACCCAGGACCCACGGGTTCAGAGGTACACGTTTTTACTACTGGACCACCGAGGCTGCCTTTGATATTTTCTAAACAAGTAATGAAACTTGTAACAGTATGTAACGCTGGATGCATTCTCACAACCATTAGAATCGTAGACCGGTTTCGCTCTAATTAGAGCTCGTCAGTACGGCATACTAATTGTAGCGAAAATACATCTATAAAGTAGTACGGCTATGGTAGCCAGCTGTTGCTTCGTGTCTTACCACTCACTTAGTGTTGGAAGACTACCATAGCCGTATTACTTTATAGGTGTATTTTCGCCACAATTAGTATACCGTACTGACGAGCTCTAATCAGAGCGGAACCGGTCTACGGTTCTAATTGATGTGAGAATGCATTTAGCCTTACATACTTTGTCGCTATATTACGGTAAAAATGGGCCAGGGCTGACAATTTACTGAGTTTGTTGTATACAGTCTCTATTTCTTAACACTTTGTGTTATTTGGAGCTGGCGTGACAACATACTACTTGGTTCCGCCACTAGGTGGCGGCACGTTGTTTCGTGTCTTACCAGTCACTTAGTGTTTGTAACAATATGTTATTAAAAGCGGTTTAAAAACTCAAACAAAAATCTGCTGTAACTTTACATTTGTAACTTTCTTATTTGATGTAGGGTAAATGTTTTGATGTCGTTACAGCAATCTAAGAATTGTGACTTGAAAGAAAAATGAGAAAATAATAGTAAATTTAATGGTTCCATTTGTGTAAATGTGTCCCGAGAGGATTTTGTAAAACAAACACACATTTATTATTTGGAGTTTTCTCTAGGAAAACATACCGGGCTCTATTTTAATTCAAACATTAATTAGTGTCTGCGATGTTGATTCTAACATCCGACCATGTGGGATAACTGACGCGAATGTTGAAATCAAACAGATCCTATCGTTGTTAATAAATAAAATCCCGTGCCCGGTGTTTGTCGACTCTCATCAAATTGTACCTTGTGTTTTTCGAAAACATATCGCTGGATACACATCACAGAACTCCAATTAAATATTTGCTTTTCATTATTCCTCCTTTCTCTTTCTCCCCCTCTTTCTCTCTCTTTGGCTTATCTGACAAAGTAACAAAGTGATTCAATTTATTTTAGTAAAAGTAACGCATTGAAGAAGATAAATGTCGAAAAGTGTTGTGTGTTGTTTGTTATATACAGAACGGACCTTAAAAGGAAAACTACTACACTTCGCAACGCTTCTAAAATAGGTCAGGTGAAGTTGCAACACTTCTTGTATGTTTCTCAACATTTTTTGTGATTATAAGAAAATAGTATAACAACTTAACATTTATCTTGAGGACAAGATGAAATGTGGCCTTAGCATATTCTGCTCCAATTAGAAAAGGATTTTCCTAATTTGAGTTCAGCTAGTCAATGTTCGCAGTCAATTTTCGACTTACGGCTTCCGCATGCAGAAATAGCTGTTAAAGCTTGTTTAAAAGGCTTTGTTAAACCAGAAGTAAATCGTTCCAAATCAGCGTTTAGTAGCCTTTCAAATTCATATTTAGTTCTGAACGGGTCTACCAAGTCAGTACATCTATAATATGTAAATTTACCTTTACTGTCTTCGATTTTAAATCTAACTAGCTATTACTGAAGTCACTAAGTGCAGCTTAGAACCTGTGATGAGCACTGATAAGTACACTTGCAGACAATCGTTTCACTAACCAACTTGTAACGTATTACACGTTTTATAACCTTTTCTCATTATAACGCCCATGACTACATGATTATGTTATTCTTTTAATCAATGAAGTTTGGTATCTCCCCACTCGATAATATTGTTTTACTAGTAATGAAGGCTATTGTTATTTTTTCTTTTAGTACAAGAAATTTGTTGCTTTCATAGTAAGTGAACACTATTATTCTTTTAGACAATGAAATTTATTTCATTCTTACTCAATGAGGTTCCTACTACCTTAGTCGATGAGCAATATAACATCTTAAAATTATGCCTATAGAAGCACGCATATTCTCTGGTCCAGCTCGACCAATTCGACTTAATAGCGATAGTTGGTAACGAATTCCTTATCAAGCCTTTATCGTGACTCCTTTTTCAATAAAAATATCAAAACAGTAACTATGTCAAAGCCAAGCTAAGCAAAGAGAGAAAACTCTGCATGATCATATGAGCCGTCGCGTTTTTTTGAATGGGCAGGCCCATCAATGCCAATGTCTTGGATAGCCCCATCACCACGGCCAATTTGGGATCCACCTGCAGCCGCATCATTCTAGTGGCCCCCTCAAACACCGGAGGCACCGTGGTTTTCATCAGCCCTGAATGCTCATACAGCAAGATGTTTAGAGGCTTCGCTAGCGCTGAATAGCCCCAGGCCTTCTTCAACGCAGTCAACCCATCCAACTCCACAGACAAGACCAAAGTTAAGTACATTGTTGGTCTGTAATCTGTTTTTAAATTCCGATAATGTCATGTAAACTGCTTCAATCCATCACAAAACTTATAGTCGTTTTGATTAATATAATTACAGTCTTTTCCAATAAATTTACAGTCATTTTGCTTTATTTTCAATAAACGAAGTTAGCCGAATCTCGATTTTCATTTGTACATCTGACACCACCCAAATTAGAAGGGTACGAACCTACATATTTTTCTTTGAATTTCATTACACATATTACGTTTCACTGGCATACAACGTGGGACTCAAAGTCTAGAAAGACAATTGGTACTTATATTAGGTGGTGTCATCAGATGGTGAATAATACCATCGTCTGATGAGGCTAACATGATCGTCGGGTTTTTTAAATGTGATGTTGTGATTTGGGTTCTCCAAGTGTACTTATCAGTGCTCATCACGGGTTCCAATCTTTACTTAGTGACCCAAATCACTACCGGACAGGTGGTTGTGAAATTTCCTTTACGTGATAGTAAAGGAGTTTTTTCATACCCGAGGAGGTACCACCCCTTCCATCAAGGAGCCGGTGAAGTCCCAACGGACGTTTTCGGTTCTTGTGTATGAGTCGGTTTCCCTTATAAACAAAAATAATGATGGCTCCTCCTTGTACAAAAGATTCCGGAGATAAAATACCCCTCCATTCGGATCTCCGGGAAAGGGGTGTGCAGGGGGCGCCGGCACCAAGATTTAACATATCCTTCTCGAATATATGTGGCTTAAATTCTTAACTGAACTCTGTCCACCATTTCCTCCAGGCCAATAGGCCCCAACTCCCCTTCCTCACCGAAACCCAAATCAGTGCCAAAACAGCCACTAATCACCTTAATTTCACAGGGTATGAGCTCCTTACTTCCTTTAGATTGCATGGTGGCATGTGCGCATACGTCCGTAGCAATCTACCCTGCACCAGACTCCCCAATTTAGAATCTGCAAGAAAAGACATGCTTTGGATGAAACTCTCTCTCAGGGCTGCAACTAAATTCATCTGTTGCAGTTACCGGTCACCTTCTGACAACAACTTTGTCCAGCTCTTCGACTACCGTTCTGAAAAAAACCGACCATCTGATTTCTGATTACCCTTCCTCCGAGATCACAATTCTTGATGACTTCAAAGTCCATATTAAGGAATGGCTGGGATCTTCAAAAATATTCCCTAGTAACTGAAAAACTGCTCGAGTACAACCCATCCCCAAGAAAGGATCCAATGCGCTTCCTATCAACTCCTTTCAGTCATCTCTAAAGTGATGGAAAGGTAAGATTCCGTCAGCTCAGATCAACTGCCAACCTCCCTTCCTTTGTCACCCATACTTGGAACAAGTTACTACACGGTGAATTCCAGGTTGTCGCTCTAGACATATCCAAAGTATTCCACCAGGTCTGGCACGCAGCGCTGCTTAATAAACTTCCGGCCTATGACCTACCACCAAAACTCTGTACCTGGACAGCAAATTTCCTCTCTAACCGGAGCATCTCTGTTGTCGTGGATGGCCATTCCTCTAAACTGTATCCTATTAATGCAGGAGTTGCTCAAGGTTCAGCTTTAGCCCCTACTTTGTTTGTTCTCCACATCAATGACCTTCTCTCTGGCACATCCAACCCAGTTCACAGTTACGCGGACGACAGCACCCTCCTCTCAAACATACAATATTCTAAGCCTGCCTCTTTAGCCCAATTGGATGAGGATCGCAGACTCATGGAGGGTTCTGTCTCTGCGGATCTCCAAAAAATATTAGTCTGGGGAAGTAGAAATCTTATACAATTCAACCAACATGTCACATCAATTGCAGAAGCGGCTGCTAAGAAATTAGGTTTCCTCTTTTGAGCTCGCAAATACTTTTCACCAGCTAATCTCTATACTTTGTATACTTCACCAATAAGGCCAAACCTCGAATACTGCTCCCACATCTGGGGTGTCGCTGCCGCTTCTACATTCGCTATCTTGGACCTCATTAAGAAGAGAGCTATACGTCTCATCGGTGACCCAACCCTCACCCAAAGCTGCCATCCCTTGCCCATCGACGTGCAGTTGGTGACCTCTCTCTCTTTTAGTGCACGGGCACTGCTTAGAGCAGCTTTTTTCAATATTTCTTCCACCTGCTGCCCCCAACAGATTTACCAGGGTAACAGAGCGAATGCAGCCTTTGACTGTCACCAGTCACCAGACATAGAACATCTTGTTATGCCCGATTTTTTGTCTCGAGGACTTCCAAGTTGTGGAATTCCTTGCCGGCACTTTTTTCCCTTCTCCACCGAACCTCCAAACCTTCAGGTCCAGAATTAGCAAGTTGCCTCTTTCCTCCTTGTCGACACTCACGGTACGATACGATAGTACTTAGGCTGTAAGGGGTGATTTGGTGAAAATTGACATTGTTTCGTTAGAACTCAAGTTAGGTAACGGTTCAGAGGTTAATGAGGACAGAAATACGAATATTTTCTTTGTGGTCAAGTCATGGACCCTAAATTCATTTCATGAGAACCTCTTTCTAAAGAGAGTAGCATATAACAGCTATGTGGAAGTTATGATTGAATTGTCAGCACTATTTAATATGCTACGTTTAATTAATTGCCTATCTTTAAAAGGACGCATAGTTACTGCTTTGCAATAACCACAATAATGCAAGTCTCTAACAAATAAGTCTTATTTCAATAACAGTCATTACCGTAAGTAGTCGAGCATGAAAATACATATCAGAGTGAATCGCCTCAACTACACACATTTTTTCTATAATACAAATGCTCTGATTCTCGTTTTACCGCCGCTTACGTGTATTTTTATAAATCTAGAATTAGCGGTTATGAAATGAAGTTGATTGTATATTATTATTGTGGCGTTCATAGAGAACGACTATTTTATGATAGTTATTTTCTAATTTCACTCCTTATATGATAAAGCTCTTGTGAAATTGATTACTCCGTTCACAACTGTGTGGTGTCAGCATTGCTAAAGGTGTAATTATTTCATTACTGTTCCTTTCATTCAGACACGTTCCAATTTAGAAATTACAATCAAATTAGTTATGGAATTGTAAATTGGTTTTTGCTAAAAATGGTGCCTGTATCAATAGTTAAAAATGTATACAAGGTCATTCACAGTGAGTGGCCTGTTAGAAAATTTCTTAAATTATGTATATCTGAGCACTGTAAATTTGAATATCACAGTTCTGAAGGAAGATCTATGTCCGACCTTCGGTTATGTCTGAAACTAATATAAACTTCGTTATTTTAAATGGGACACCCTATAACAAGATGCAATTCGATACTCATCATTGGTATCTCGAAAACGCCTGGACGCAGCAAGTGCGTTATGGTAGTGAATTTTCATAGAAATGATCTGGCACAAAATATTTTCTTATAACTTTTTTTATTGCAACATAGAAATCTAAATTTTCGTGTATAGTTTACTTTTTATATCGTAAACCTACCTACCAAATTTGGTCATCAAAAATTTTTTTCAAATGAAAACTCAAAATTTTCCCGGAAAACTTGTCCGATTTTTCTGATTAACGAAATTGTCAAAGCCATTTACAAAAGGAAAGTACATGCCAAATTTTATCAAAATCGGCCTATTATTCTTTGAGAAAAAAATTTTTTTCGAATAAAAACTTAAAATTTTCCCGGAAAACCTCGTTTGATTTTTCTGACTAACAAACCTGTCAAAGCCATTTACAAAAGGAAGGTACATGCCAAATTTCATTAACATCGGCCCATTATTTTTTGAGATAAGAATTTTTTTCGAATGAAAACTCAAAATGTTCCCGGAAAACCTCGTCCGATTTTCCTGACTAACGAACTTATCCAAGTTATTTACAAAAGAAAGGTACATGCTAAATTTTATCAAAATCGGCCCATTATTTTTTGAGTTATCGGTGTGATACATACATACATATATATATATGTATATATATATATATATATATATATATATATATATATATATATATATATATATATATATATATATATATATATATACAGGGTCGCTGATAAGTCTGGAAACGGTCGATTATCCGGGAAAATATACAAGGTGTCGAAAAAAGTTTTATACAAAAGTTTTTGGGTTCTTCAATGTCTACTAGGCGGTGATAATTTCATTTATACAGGGTTGGTCATACAGGCGTGGCACACCAATATTTTTTTTTAATGGAACACCCTATATATTATTCGATATTTCAATCCTTCTCTTCATTTTGAGCAACATTTATCAGAAGCATGATGTACATAAACTCAATCGTTTCCGGGTAAAAAAATAAATAAAAATAAACGCTATTGTTTTTAAAATCTATTGGATGAAGAACAAAAATAAATGAAAAGTAGAATATCTCTTGAAAACAATCTGTGAGTGTGAAAAGAACCGGTTGCGATGTTTTTAACATTGTTTGAAATCCTATTTTATAAGATGTTCAAAGTGTTCTCCATTGACCTCCTGACAATAATGAATTCGCTTAACAAAACATTGCACTGCATTTACAAGAGCGTTTTGAGGAATGTTATTAATTTCATGCACAATCCTTGCTTGCAACTCTTCAATATTCTGCGGTCTATTTTGGTAAATTAAATTTTTTACATGACCCCACAAAAAAAAGTCAAGCGGCGTCATGACGGGAGACCTAGCTGGCCATTCAATAGTTCCCCTGCGCCCTATCCATCTGCCAGGAAAGGTTTGATTCAGATATTCCCGTACCTCAATTCCAAAATGAGGGGGTGCCCCATCCTGCTGAAACCATATTTCTTCCGCTGGTAGATTTGGGTCGTTATTGTTCGGAAATAATCGACTAACGTCTGGAACAATTGATTCTTGCAAAAGTGTCAAATATCGAGCAGAGTTTAAATTACCGTGTATAAAATAAGGTCCTATGATATGTCCACCAATAATAGCACACCAAACATTTACTTTTTGCGGTCTTTGGGTGTGAATTTGTTCCATCCAATGTGGGTTTTCGTCTGACCAGTACCTACAGTTGTGTCGGTTGACTTGTCCATTCAAACAAAATGTAGATTCGTCGGAAAACAAAATGTGGTTGGCAAAGTTAAAATTTTGGCGTAACTTCTCCATAATAAGTTCACAGAACTCGATTCTGCGATCAAAATCGTCTTCACTCAGTTCTTGCAATAAATGAATTTTATATGGACGGAACTTTTCCCGCTTCGTAATCTTTTGAATTGAATATCGACTCATATTGTGATTTAAAGCCAATTGCTGTGCCGAAGTTTTCGGATTTTCCACCACATCCAATATTACATTCAAAGAATTTTCTTCATTTGTAACGGTTACTGGCCTTCCAGTTCTAGGTTTATCCTTGATACCGCCAGTTTCGTGAAAACGATGCAAAGTTTTCGAAACTGTGGATTTGGAGATCGATTCCCGCTCAGGATGCAACTCATTGAACATAATCACCACTTGAGCAAAACTTCGTGTTCTATCACCGTACCCTATCATCATTAAAATTTCGATACGTTCGGTTTCACTTAAACTTGCCATTTTGCACAAAAACTGTTGACACTAAATTACTAATGTTTCAAAACTGTTGACACTGAATGAATGTTTGACATTCGTTGTCCTGGAAACATTTTAAAACAAAAGAATAATACTGCGTTTCTTATGGGCATCTTATCTTATCTTGGGATTCCAAACAATGTTAAAAACATCGCAACCGGTTCTTTTCACACTCACATATTGTTTTCAAGAGATATTCTACTTTTCATTTATTTTTGTTCTTCATCCAATAGATTTTAAAAACAGTAGCGTTTATTTTTATTTATTTTTTTACCCGGAAACGATTGAGTTTAGGTACATTATGCTTCTCATAAATGTTGCTCAAAATTAAGAGAAGGATTGAAATATCGAATAATATATAGGGTGTTCCATTAAAAAAAAATTAATATTGGTGTGCCACGCCTGTATGACCAACCCTGTATAAATAAAATTATCACCGCCTAGTAGACATTGAAGAACCCAAAAACTTTTGTATAAAACTTTTTTCGACACCTTGTATATTTTCCCGGATAATCGACCGTTTCCAGACTTATCAGCGACCCTGTATATATATATATATATATATATATATATATATATATATATATATATATATATATATATATATATATATATATATATAACATATAAAAATTGAAACTGACCCCGGATATGGGTTCTAGGGGTCCTAGTTCGCGCTCATTTGCAAAAAAAATTTTCAAAATTCAAAAGTCGGGATCTCCCCATTAGTGAATTTTTTCTACGAAAATTCACTAAAAGGGATACAAAATCGGGTAAATTGGGGCAAGGTTTATACATGCCTTTGTGAAACTGGGCCAAAATATCTTTTAAATTACTAGACGTATGAAACTAAAACTTTACACGCACGTAGATATCGTCTCAACGGTCCTTTCCACCAAATTTAAACTTAATTGGTTCAGTAAATTCTGAGATAACCAAATAAAAAGTAAATAATTTACGATATAACCTGAAATTACCTCTGAATGGGTACCTAGAATGTTAGACAAGTTGAGGCAGATATATAAGGGTTGCGCTGCAATTCCAGACAAATGCTCAAAATTAAACTTTACATGAACAGGCTACAAAAATATGTCAAAATAAACAATCAGCGGGGTTGCCATTTTCCAAACTGTCATCTGAATTGGAAGATATCAGAAAAGTATATAGGTAGTAATAAATTAAAAATTTAATGAAAGTGATTCAATTTGTGTAAAGGTAGATTGAACTACGTTTTATTATGTTAAATATTAAGCTTCCCATTCTTCAGGGTATTTAAAACCCTTCGCCCACTCCTAGTTAAATCTGACAACGCCAGTTAGCTATTTGTCATCATATCTTGTTCTTCTTCTTCTTTGTTTACAGACGTCATAGACAAATAATAAAAGGCAGATAACCTCGAAATCGACTTGGATAATGCGTTAAAGTCTTAGAATAAGGTACTTACTGTTTACTTTTAGTTTTTAGTGAATTTTCATTATGATTTACTCTTCATGTCGTATATGGAAAATTTTAGGTAAATGAAACTACATAATATCATGCAGTAGTTTAATCTATACCTATTAACATATGGTCAGTGTATATTATTAAAATTTTAATTTCAAAATTTTTTATTGTTTATATTTGTTTATTTCATTTTCAGAAAATATAGATAAAGCAATAGTAAATAAATGTTGAAAAGGGCTTAGGTGCAGCAAGTGCGTTATGGTAGCGAATTTTCGTAAAAATATTCCAAATGGTGATAATTTAATTTCCAATTAAACTAGAATCTTCAGTTTTGATACATACTAAAACCTATATAGAAGCAGCGTGGGTACTAAATTTAAAAGATAACACAACGAGCTTCACAGGCAACGACAAATTTGTCTTATAAAACCAATTTTGTTATTTTGTTTGCCGAAACTGGTTCGATTGAGTTGACTAAAATGGATCATCCAAGCGACTAATAACGAAAAATACCTGCCACGTTTATATATTTGGCAGGTACATTCGTTTTGTAACTAAAAATTAAATTTTCGGTAAATTTTCAAATTAGCCCACGGGAGATTTTTAGAAAAAAATTCAGAAGCATGCTTAGATCTCCTTCTGGATGCACAAACCACAAGAAATATTTCTTGCAAACAGTCCCTAAGAAAGTTACGGGACCAGGAGTGAATAGGGTTGTTGAGCGGGAATAAAGATAGAAGCTTTTTGGACCTCTGTGAGCTGCCTTTATCCCATTTTGCAGCTATACCTCCATAAAATTCTGCTTATCCCGCCCAGAACCCCTATATTTACCGTGGGTCCCGTAACTTTCTTGAGGGTTGTTCCCAAAAAATTCTTCTTGCTTGCATTGTCCTTGTTTATGCAATGAGGGTGGTTGTACGCATGCAGAATGGGAAGGAGGACCTCTGCGACAAAGCAGCGAACCCAGATTTTCAATTTATGCTTAAATTGTTACCCCATTCCCATTTGTTTAAAATATTTTTCCAAAAATGAAATTTAGGTTGCCTTCTTTGTCAGTCTTACATAGAGAGCTACAATATTTTATCATTTTCAAACAGTGTGGTATCCATGGTTACTGTATAACAACAGTGTTGAAAAGGGTCTAGGTGCAAACACAATATGATAGAGAGTTTTTGTAAAAATATTTTAAATTCGATAACTCAATTTCCCATTAAGCTGGAATCTTCAATATAGTACCATACTAACATCTATGTAAACGCAGCCTGGGTACTAAATTAAAGAAAAATAACATAATCGTGGACTACAAGTTGGTTAAAAACATTTTTTGTTGTTTTGTTTGCAAAAACTAGTTCGACTGGGTTGACAAAACCATCCATGCAATTAAAAGGAAAAATACCTGACATATTTATGATTTGCAGGAACATTCCCTTTGTGAATAATTAATTTTCTTCTGGAAAATTTTGTGACTAACAAAATTTGTAGCATATTTTTTTAAGAGACTTGCAGTGCTTACATATATCTCTACCAAACTCTAATTTTCTAGCTCCATAGAAAATAGAAACTTATAAAAATACTAGGTATCCGGACTCCCAGCTCCATCTAATTTTAAAGAATTAGTTTTAATAATATATCTCACTAATAGTGTACAATTCTTATGAAAATTCACTACTATAATGCACTTGCTGCATCTAGAGCATTTTTATTATTTAGGATACAAAACAACATGGTGATTTTTTCTATTTCAATGTGGTTTTTAAATTAATGGTAGTGTTCAATTTAAATGAAAATTTCGGCGCAAACCGGACGATTTTTCGTGAATCAAAACCGCGAAACGATTCTAAGCAGAAGCCACTGAAAATAAAGCTCCCTTAATGGGGCCATTAAAAAAATCGGGCAACAATAACAGTAGGGGCACCGGTTAGCTCGATGTCAGTATTAGCATATGTTACACATTAATTTAGGGTTTTTCTGTTACGAGTTCCGCTCCACCGACTTTCAACTGCATCGGAAGAGTATAGAGCTAATTTGTGTTCAGTCAATCGAATGGTCAATTGACCATATCAACAGCAACCTTCTTTATGGCTTCCTGTCAAACTGGAAATTCGATCAATTATTTGCACTAATCCACGGAATTTGCTAACTGGCACAATAGTCAGCTGTGTTCGACCCTTTTTAGTGAATTTTCATTAACACAATTCAATAATAGAGAGGTATCAATGTTAAGATTTTTGGAAAGTTTCTTCAAATGCGCGCGATCTAGGGCTCCTATAACCCAAAGCCAAGGTCATTTGAAAAGTTATATATATATATATATATATATATATATATATATATATATATATATATATATATATATATATATATATATATATATATATATATATATATATATAGTTGTCCCAAACTGGATGGGAATGTATTGCTATCTCTGTTATTATTACAGATAGGGAGACGGTTAAATGAGCAATGTTTTGTAGAAATTAATGCTCGTTCCAAATATGACTTGTATTTTGCCCTGCCTATTTTCGTTTTCGAGCTGTTTTGAAATAAACAAAATTTCTCGATTTATTTTTTCTTCAATATCTAGGTATGCGTTGATCTGGCATGTCTAAGACTTGCACATTAACAGGACACTTTTTACAGAGTAATCTTTTTGTGCTATTCTCTACTTTGTATTGTCATTTGTTTTTGAGTTACAGGTGTCAACGTTTGTTTTTATTATGGCAGCCATATTGGATTTTTTGCTCATGTCATAGCCTGAGAAAAGAGCTTTCTAATGATGTACAACATGCTTGAGAAATCTTGTAACTGCACTGATAATTTTTGAGGATAGTAGGCTATGAAATATAATACCAGAAAACAAATGACAAAAAAAAGTGTTCAAAAAGCAGTAGGCCACGGACTCTAACAACAGACTTCTCAGTTTAACATAATTTTCCGTAATGATTCAAGATAAAGAATGGGAACTTTGAGCACACCAATGAATTGGCCCTTTATTACAAGCGATATTTTACATTACAACATGATCCTAAAAAATTGTTATAATTTAATTAAATAGGTAAACCTAGTAAATAACTAAATTTACTAACAGAACTCAATAAAAGGCAGATTAATGATTTACGGAGACGACTTTGAAAATTGTTTGATTTTTAAGCGTCAGTCAACTGAAAAGCAAGAGAAGAAAGATTACTATCGATATAACACTATCGCGACAATTAAGAATACTGTCATTCTTAATTATCTGAACAATTTGAGGTGTATTTACACGTTGCTTAAAATTTTGTACTAAATTGTTTGTTTCCTGTTTATTTGAATATTATTCAACAATATGTTCAATAATCAAGAATATTTTGACATGTTGGAATGTTATATTCACTCTAGCCGAAATACTAAGGCAGCTGCAAATTTATATCAAAACAACTACCCAGAAAGACGACAACCAAACACCAAAATATTTCGCAGGATAGTGACCAATCTATTGAACGACGGTAGCTCCCACGCAAAGAAACTACCAATGCCTAAAAATAAAGAAAGAAATAATGCCGTCTTACAGGTTTCAAACGTAAACCCTCCGCAATCTGTTCGGTTTTATGGTGAACAAATTGATGTTCCAAAAACGCATGTAGATATCGTATAAGTAATTCTCTCTACCAAATTTGAACTTAATCGGTTCAGTAAATTTTGAGTTATAAACAAATAAAAGATAAATAATTTGCGATATAACCTGAAATTACATCCGAATGGGGGCCTATAATGGGAGACAACATCAGAGAGATATATCAGGGTTGTTGCAAACAAATGCTCTAAATCAAACTTCAAACGAACAGGCTACAAAAATATCACAATAAACAATCAGCGGGGTTGCCATTTGCCAAAAATCTCAAGCTAAACAACTCAAGATATCAGAAAAATATATAGTCATAAATAAATGTTTTTATGAAAGTGATTCAATTTGTTTAAAGGCTATCTAGAACTACGTTTTATTATGTATAAATATTAAGCTTTCCATTCTTCAGGGTATTTAAAAGCCATTTCGCTCTCCTAGTTAATCTGACAACACAAATTACCTATTTGTCATTTGTTATTTTGCCAACTGATAGCAGGGGGATTCGAATTCGAGGTTATATTCTTCTTTGTTTAGAGGAGTCATAAATAAAGAAGATGAAGAAGATAGCCTCTAAATCGACTCCGCTGCCGCTGATACCTTAGAATCTTAGAATTAGGTAATTATTGTTTACTTTTCGTTTTTATTTGCTCTCCATCTCGTATATGGAAAATTTGAGGTAAATGGAACTACATAATATGCAGTAGCTTAAAGTATACCTATAAACAGATGTTCAGCGTAAATTATTATAATTTTCATTTCAAAATTTTGTATTTTTATATTTACTTATTTCATTTTCAATAGTAAATAAGTGTTGAAAAGAGTTTAGGTGCAGCAAGTGCGTTATTGTAGCGAATTTTCGTCAAAATATTCCAAATGGTGATAATTCACATTCCCATTAAACTAGAATCTTCAGTTTTGATACATACTAAAAAACTAAAGGCTAAAAATCACAATTAAATATAAATAGACACAATACTTGCCAGGCACTTTAAATTTTGGAAATGACATTTGTCAAACTAAAGTAATTTTTATCTCCTACAAATTTAAAAATTTTGGTGAAAATATGGGTTGCTTGGAAATAATGGCAGTTAGAAAGACATTATGGAATAGCAAGTGTTAGAAGGTGCGAAATAGAAGAGAAAAAATAATTTAAGTTTGGTACGTCAAAATCTGAAGTTTATTGAATTTTGTGTCGGACTGTCAAACTATTTAGGATTCAACCTTCTAAATTATGTTATATGATACACCACAAGTTACATCATAAGACTTATTGTATTAACATAGTGTATAATTTTTGCCAATAAAGAATAATAATAATAATAATAATAATAATAATAATAATAATATATATATATATATATATATATATATATATATATATATATATATATATATATATATATATATATATATATATATATATATATATATATATATATAGTATTGTTAAAGCTGATACAAGGAGAGCAATTTGAAAAGAAAGTTTTCCAATAAGATTTGTGAAAGATATGAAATTTTGAAGTGACCCTTGTACATATTATGGGTAGCTTTCAGGTCCTGTCTGTTCACTTCACGCCTTCCAAACAACAGGCACATAAACGTAGGAACAATTATAGATATCCTCAATAAATTTGTTGATTGTCTAGCATTTTGATTATCTGAACATGGTGGATGCATGACAATTAAGTCAATCAGTTAGACGGTCATAAATCATAGCGGGCCTAGGAAGTGTGTTATTAGTGGTTTATGGAAATGGCTTCCCGCCGTGAATAACATTTATTGTACTACGATGACGTGAGCCTAATAACTGTACTATTGATCAGCAGAAAATGTTTTGTCTGGTTTCGATTTAAATAAAGAACTGGCTGACTAGAAGAGTTATGAGGGAACAATGATTGAAATTTAGATGAACTCACAACAATCTTTGGTGTTTATAAAACTGTGGTGCAAGCATAACAATTTACCAGAATTTTTAAATACTGGCATCTTGTGATGAAAGAAACAGAAGCTTGTGTATATATGCTCGCTAGGTGGAGACTGAAATCTGGCATCAACACTATATGTACACTTTGACAACCGAAATCACAACACATCTTTTTAAAAACCAGACGATTGTTTCACTAACAAAGTTAGCGTCATCAGAGGCTGAAAAAGAGGAATTTTTCATCATCTTAATGACCTTTTCCGCATACGTTCGCGTGAATACAAAATAAGCCCGGTCGCAGCAAGTGCGTTATAGTAGTGAATTTTCATTAAAATGTTTTTAACAGCAAATATGTCTCTTTTAATGAAGGCAGGTATCAAATTTGGTGACCGGTATGACCTATATAGTAAAAACGATGTACCATATTTCATCAAAGTTACTTTCATTAACAAAGTTAGCGTCATCAGAGGCTGAAAAAAGAAAATTTCTCATCCTCTTGATCACCTCCCCCGCATACGTTCGCGTGAAAACAAAATGTCTTTTTTAATGAAGGCAGGAATCAAATTTGGTGACCGGTATAACCAATATAGTAAAAACAATGTACCATATTTCATCGAAATTACTTTCACTAACAAAGTTAGCGTAATCAGAGGCTGAAAAAGAATTTCTCATCTTCTTGATGACCTCCTCTGCATACGTTCGCGTGAAAACAAATAAGTCCGGTCGCAGCAAGTGCGTTATAGTAGTGAATTTTAATTAAAATGTTTTTAACAGCAAATATGTCTTTTTTAATGGAGGTAGCTATCAAATTTGGTGACCAGTATAACCTATATAGTAAAAACAATGTACCACATTTTATCAAAATAACTTATTGTTTGAAAAAGTGCAAAAATTTTCCGAAAATAAACTCTTGGAGTGTCCGATTTTTCTGGCCACCCAACATGTTCAAGCTATTTACCCACCTAGCAAGATATAATTATTCACAAAAATCTCTCCAAAGGAGCTACAAAAAAAATTACATGAAAATTTGCAAACAATTTTTGAGGAAATCCGCAAATCTTTTTTTTACAATAACTTATTAAACATTTATTACAACAATTTCACAAAAATCTTACAATGATTTCTACAACAACAAAAATTCTGCGAAAGTTTACTATTCTTTTTTTTTACAAAAAATGTGTCTAATACATAAAATTCAAATTATATTCCTAATATGTAACTAAGTTTGAAAAAATAGGAAAATTCCAGAAAATATTTCCAAAACCAGAGTCTGTAGGTATGGGGGGGGGGGGTTGTTCAATTAAAAAAAAGAGTTACAGCAGTTCGAATTTTTTCAAATTCAGTCACTATTTGAGAGCGCTCTGTATAGAGCAACTCCATTTTTTCCACAAACAATATTATACGAAAAGCTATCTGAATGCGTCACTTCCATGAGACTCTCCTATCTATTGGTAAAGATAATTGAGAACCTCCCTAAGTACGTCATTTTCATGGGACTCCGATTTCTATCGGTAAAAACGCCGTATCACAACTTTTAATATGCATCAAAATGAAAAAATTTGAAAAATAATTGAAATAACTCGAAAACGATGGCGATATAAATGTTTTCTCCTTACAAGCATGAATTAAAATTGGATGAAAAATGCAATAATGCTACAAAGAGCTGTTCGATAAAGAACGAAAACTTGTATCACCAACGGTTTATGGGCTAGTGATTGTCAATGCAAGCTTATAAGATGCAGCCCAAAACATCGTATAAATAACTTTTATAATATTTTTCTGTGTCTTGTGGAATAACCGACATATTGAGCTTTACAGTAAAAATGCACCACCCTGTATATATATATATATATATATATATATATATATATATATATATATATATATATATATATATATTAGCATGTAAAAACTGTAATTAACCCCGGTGGCGCCCAGTTCGCAGTCCTTTGAATTCTGTAATTTTCTGACCTTTTTGCGTCAAGAAAACCTACTCTTTGTCTATAATATACAATAGATCTTGTTATCCACACAAAATATTTTGGTTTTGTGCATTTCTCTGGTCATCAGGGCACCCAATTTTTTTATGTCTATAATTTTTTACTTTCAACTTAGAGATTTGAATGTTGGCATGTAGGGTAAGTTTAATTGTGAAAACCTAAGTACCAAATTTTGTTGTTATGGCTTTGTCATTTTCGGAGATATAAAAATTTTCCCAAAGAAACCCTATAAGTTTCCAGGAAAAATTGGTCTAATTTGCCTGGATAATGAACTTATCCAAGCCACTTGCAAAAGGAAGGCACCTACCAAATGTTATCAGAATCGGTCTTTTATTTTTTGAGTTACCGGTGTGATATATATATATATATATATATATATATATATATATATATATATATATATATATATATATATATATGTTCAGAAAGATTTCCGCGGTCTTTAATGTAAGACATACTTGGTTCTCGGGTTAAACCGCGGTTTAATCCGAGAACCAAATATGTCTCCTTGGAGAATCCCAAAATCACCACATCACATTTTTTAACGATACTTAGCCCCTTGCATGCTTATCGACTTTTGTTTTTAAATTCCCCCCTTTGGCAAGGTATACTGTAATAAGGAATACGTACATTTTCCAAAATTTTCTCTTTTCATTTTTCTAAATTTAGATGCATTTCTGGTGCATTAAAATTACCATAGCAATATATATATATATATATATATATTCGGAAAGATTTCCGCGGCCTTTAAATTCATTCAGTTTGTTTTAAAGCAAAGCAAGCTTTTAGGGCATGTAGTTTCCACAAATACATTTATAACAAACAAACAGCAATGAAATTGAAAACAATATGTTATAAATAATAAACAAGAACACGTTAACATGTCATCCTAAGTAATTTTACACTGGACAATTTAATTGAATTGTCTGAGGGATAGGGAAATTGCAAAAGTAAGCATCACTAAACGATTTTAGCATTCCGTTTGCAAATTACCCCATATTTCTGTTTATGAAACATAAATTACAACCCCCAGCGATACTTATCCTAGTCACATAAGTCAAGTGAGAAAATCTTATTCTGTTAACTTCATTACAGTTTATGATGTTACAGAAGAGGTTTTCTATTGTACAAGAGTAGGCTGTGTCTTGAAGCGACCATTCCAAGCTGACATGCTGACAATTTGCCGGATGAAATAGGTTAATTAGCAAAAACCATCCGGCACGATTTGTCCAGAGAATTTATGAGTTAGTGAACTCTCAGCTGAGAATTCTACGAGTATTTACTCGATTACCTTTATATTGTCGATCATTAGAGACCTATTTTATGTTTAATAAGTGTCTAGAGGTCTTAAGTTATTTCTTTTCGAGGCAAATTGAAAGCGAGCAAATAACAGTATCCTTTTAAAGCAGATGTAACTGCCTGAACTGCCACACGTCCACTACCAACTGTAAAATTTAATAAGTTTTTTTTAAATTATCAATCAGAACTTAACCACTATACAATTCGATAATTTAAAAGATTTTTGATAACACAAGCATAGCACAGAATGTAAAACAAACATAACTTGACTTTAAAATAAAATATCCACCCGTATATAAAACTTTATCTTGTTTAAAAAATATAGTTTATCCTGAAAGCTCCATAACCTTATAAGCTAAACAAAGTTTGCTGAACTTTTAAAGTTATGTTAGATTGTTCATCCTCTGATGACGCTAACTTAGCTAGCGTGACGATCGTCGGGTCTGAAAACTGTATTGTGATGAAGTGGGTTCTACAAATTGTACTTATCAGTGCTTATCACTGGTTCCAATATTCTGTCATCTTTAAAAAAATCACTAATGACTTTCGAATTTTGAAAAAAATTCTTCAAATGAGCGCTAATTAGGCCCCTTAGAACACATATCCGGGTCAGTTGCAATTTATATATATATATATATATATATATATATATATATATATATATATATATATATATATATATATATATATATATATATATATATATATATATATAATATGTATCACACCGATAATTCATAAAATAATGGGCAGATTTTGCTTAAATTTGGTGAATACCATCCTTTTGTAAGTGGCTTGGACAAGTCCGTTAACCAGGAAAATCGGAGCAGGTTTTCCCGGAAACTTTTGTGTTTTCTTTAGGAAAAAAATCATATCTCCGGAAATAACAAAGTAAGGGCAACCAATTTGGTACGCGGGTTTATATCATTATAGGTAAATTAGCTCTGTAGGGTAAAACATAAAAAAGTTATAGACATTTAAAGAAAAATCCATTGGGGTTTTCCTCAAAACCTCAAAGTCGCGATTTAAAACGTCAGAATTGGCAACATTGAGGCAAAGAACCTGAAACTAGTACGAGCTATGGAGAGAAAATGTCTCAAAAATAATGCTTTGTCATTTTCCTTCATTTTACTAAAATATTTCCAGAAAATACAATTCAAATAGATCCTTTCTCTGATGCTTTGGCTATAGAGTTTATCGTTAATGTTATATAATTTTTGTCGAATTTTTGTAAAAACTCAATAAAGTTCAATATATTCGTTATTAAACAAGATACGAAAAAAATTGTATACATTAATTATAGGGTGTCTTGAGATACATCTTAAAAAAATATTTCTACAATCACAGGCTGGCCCATAAGTCGTTGTAAGAAAAGAAATTCGGGACGCAGCAAGTGCGTTATGGTAGCGAACTTTCATTAAATGTTTCAAATTTGAATAGCTCGATTTGCCTATTAACGTAAGATTGACCAAGAAACCAGTTTTTTCGGGAACCCTTTAAGTTTACTTTCGGGAATTTTGGTACATTTTCAAACACTAAAGTTATTTTGATGAAACATGGTACATTGTTTCTCCTATATAGGTTATACTGGTAATCAAATTTGATGCCTGCTTTCTTAAAAAAACATATATTTGATATTAAAAACATTTTAATGAAAATTCCCTACCACAACGCACTTGCTGCGTCCAGACTTTTTATTACGTTGTAACCGTTCGTCATTATTTGGGTCAGGTTTCCCAGAAACTCTACTGTGCTATGCGCAAGTAACTTACCTAAATTTTGCCGCCTACAGACAGGATCGTCGATGAAAATAACATTTTTACTATGTGTTTTTAACAATTGTTGTTTTCAAACAAAAATCTGCAGGGTCCAACTACGATAAAAATACAAAGTGATGAAGACGGCTCATAACAAACACCATTATCTTTCTTTTGCTGTTATTGTTCCTTATTTTTGCCTTACTATACGTTGCTATAAGGACACAAATAAAAGATATTATTATAATTTTTCCTCGAAAATAAGAAAACTGCTTCAAAGTAGGGCTTTTATGATGATTACTGGAGCAGAAAGTTCAGATTCAAAGTGTCGCTTTTACTGCACATCAAATTTTATGAAAATAGTTCAAGAGGACGCATAAAATAGAAGCAACTGTCTCCGAGACGATTGTATTTCTGAAAATCACTAAACTAACAAATATTACGTCGCATTTTTTCCTCTTCTAAATCAAAAAGGATTTGAGGGAGGACGTCATAAGTCTGTCTTCAAGGGCTTATTCAGAGTTTATATGGGGAAAATTGCAACTCGGAAACGGTTTTTATTACTTTCATTTCGCATTCATCTTTTCATTTGGTTGGAAATTACTATTCATTTCGCTATCTCTCTGCATCTTTTCATGCCCTCCCGCTCTAACCTGCTGTTTTCTTACTTCGTTGGAGCCTTTTTCATTTTCTGTTTCCGAGAGCAGTCGTCATAATCCATTTTCTGCTATTGTGTTCCTCCTATAAATAGGAACATTGTGCCTACCCGGAATAACACTAAGACGTCCAATTGCCTGCCTTTTTCTGCTTCTATAATATACGATTAGATGAAGAGGGGTTCTGAACGACCAGGATTTTCCATCATGTTCGTCTTTTTAATCTCCGGAGCTTTTTATAAATAAAAAGCAAAGTGTAATTAGTAATGAAACGTTTCTTGGGAATGCTACAATGCTGTACTGTAATAGGTCTGTAAAGACTTGCAGAAAACAATATTAAAAATGTAAAGTATCATAATAGGGCGATTCTTGGCTTCTAAAGTGAATTTATAAACAGTTTCATTATTTGGTCATTATGTATAAGACATGCTTTTACTGAATTTAATTATAAACATTTATCCCTCTTGTTAGTAAGTATGCTCTGGAGAACCCAATTCTCCAAAACCAATTTATCACATCTGATGATCGTTAGTTAGCGTCATCAAAGAGATGAACTGACTAAGAAAGTAAAAACTAGAAATAATATTTATATTTATGTTTTTTTTTTAAATTTCAACAACACACCACGAGGGCTTACATCCTAAACATTATCGTACCGTGGGTGTCGACAAGGAGGGAAGAGGCAACTTCTTAATTCAGGACTTGAAGGTTTGGATGTTCGGGGGAGAAGGAAAAACATGTGCCGGCAAGGAATTCCACAATTTGGAAGTCCTCGGGACAAAAGAGCGGGCATAACAAGATGTTCTATGTCTGGTGACCTGGACAGTAAAAGGGTGCATTCGCTCTGTTCCCCTGGTAGATCTGTTGGGGGCAGCAGGTGGAGGAACTATTGGAGAAAGCTCCTCTGAGCAGTGCCCGTGCAGATATCTATAAAAGAGAGCGAGGTCACCAACGGCACGTCGGTGGGCAAAGGACGGCAACACCGATGAGAAGTATAGCTTCTGAATGGAGTCCAGGATAGCTAGTGTAGAAGCGGCAACAGCACCCCAGATCTGGGAGCAGTATTCGAGGTTTGGTCTTATTTGTGAAATATACAAGGTATAGAGATTAGCTGGGGAAAAGTATTTGCGAGCCCGGAAGAGGAAACCTAATTTCTTAGCAGCCGCTTATGCAATTAATGTGACATATTGGTGCCAATTGAGATTTCGATCCACAGAAATGCCAACAAGTGAAAAGGACTCATTACTTTGATAACTTGGTTGTTTATTGTGATGGGTCTAGGGCTGGTGTATCTCGTATGAGAAAGAAAGCAAGACTGTGATTTGGTGGGGTTGAATTGTACCAGATTTCTACTTCCCCAGTCTAATATTTTTTGGAGATCCACGGAGACAGAACCCTCCATGAGTCTGCGATCCTCACCTAATTGGGCTGAAGAGACAGGCTTAGAATATTGTATATTTGAGTGGAGGGTGCTGTCGTCCGCGTAACTGTGAACTGGGTTGAATGTGCTAGAGAGGAGGTCATTGATGTGGAGAAGAAACAAAATAGGGGCTAAAGCTGAACCTTGAGGAACTCCTGCATTAATTGGATACAGTTTAGAGGAATGGCCATCCACGACAACAGAAATGCTCCGGTTGGAGAGGAAATTTGCTGTCCACGTACAGAGTTTTGGTGGTAGGCCATAGGCCGGAAGTGTATTAAGCATTGCTGCATGCCAGACCTGGTCGAATGCTTTGGATATGTCTAGAGCGACAATCTGGGATTCACCGTGTAGTTCCATAGACTTGTTCTAAGACAGGGTGACAAAGGAAAGGAGGTCGGCAGTTGATCTGCGCTGACGGAATCCATACTGCCTGTCGTGGATTAGACTGTTTTTCAAGAAATTTTAGTAATTCGGTGTTTATATACTTTTCCATCACTTTAGAGACGACTGAAAGGAGAGAAATAGGCCTGCAGTTACTAGGAAGCACTTAGTATCCTTTCTTGGGGACGGGTTGTACTCGAGCAGTTTTCCAGTTACTAGGGAATATGCCTCTATCGTAAGATGTCTGAAACAGACGAGTCAGGACATGAGCAAGTTCTGGTGCACATTTTTTGAGAACAATTGCTGGGATCTCGTCAAGGCCAGAGGCTTTTCTGGTATTAAGAGAAGAGAAGAGAGAATTAACTAAGAAAGTAAAAACTATAAATAATATTTATATTTAAGTTGACAAGTAATTTGGAACAGCTTCATCAAGAAAGGTATACAAACAAACTACCACCGTTTAGTCAAAAGTCCCTGTAACTGAAGTTCCATTATATGCCTTTGGAAACGGCCGCGTGTCATTTGTTTAGCATCAGAGGATGAAAAGGATTTTCATCCTCTGGTGATGCCAGCATTCGCTGGAGAAACAATCGTTAAAAAATGTGATGTGGTGATTTTGGGATTCTCCAAGGAGACATATTTGGTTCTCGGGTTAAACCGCGGTTTAATCCGAGAACCAAATATGTCTCCTTGGAGAATCCCAAAATCACCACATCACATTTTTTAACGATTCTTTCTCCAGCGAATGCTGGCATCACCAGAGGATGAAAATCCTTTTCATCCTCTGATGCTAAACAAATGACACGCGGCCGTTTCCAAAGGCATATAATGGAACTTCAGTTACAGGGACTTTTGACTAAACGGTGGTAGTTTGTTTGTATACCTTTTTTGATGAAGCTGTTCCAAATTACTTGTCAACTTAAATATAAATATTATTTATAGTTTTTACTTTCTTAGTTAATTCTCTCTTCTCTTCTCTTAATACCAGAAAAGCCTCTGGCCTTGACGAGATCCCAGCAATTGTTCTCAAAAAATGTGCACCAGAACTTGCTCATGTCCTGACTCGTCTGTTTCAGACATCTTACGATAGAGGCATATTCCCTAGTAACTGGAAAACTGCTCGAGTACAACCCGTCCCCAAGAAAGGATACTAAGTGCTTCCTAGTAACTGCAGGCCTATTTCTCTCCTTTCAGTCGTCTCTAAAGTGATGGAAAAGTATATAAACACCGAATTACTAAAATTTCTTGAAAAACAGTCTAATCCACGACAGGCAGTATGGATTCCGTCAGCGCAGATCAACTGCCGACCTCCTTTCCTTTGTCACCCTGTCTTAGAACAAGTCTATGGAACTACACGGTGAATCCCAGATTGTCGCTCTAGACATATCCAAAGCATTCGACCAGGTCTGGCATGCAGCAATGCTTAATACACTTCCGGCCTATGGCCTACCACCAAAACTCTGTACGTGGACAGCAAATTTCCTCTCCAACCGGAGCATTTCTGTTGTCGTGGATGGCCATTCCTCTAAACTGTATCCAATTAATGCAGGAGTTCCTCAAGGTTCAGCTTTAGCCCCTATTTTGTTTCTTCTCCACATCAATGACCTCCTCTCTAGCACATTCAACCCAGTTCACAGTTACGCGGACGACAGCACCCTCCACTCAAATATACAATATTCTAAGCCTGTCTCTTCAGCCCAATTAGGTGAGGATCGCAGACTCATGGAGGGTTCTGTCTCCGTGGATCTCCAAAAAATATTAGACTGGGGAAGTAGAAATCTGGTACAATTCAACCCCACCAAATCACAGTCTTGCTTTCTTTCTCATACGAGATACACCAGCCCTAGACCCATCACAATAAACAACCAAGTTATCAAAGTAATGAGTCCTTTTCACTTGTTGGCATTTCTGTGGATCGAAATCTCAATTGGCACCAATATGTCACATTAATTGCATAAGCGGCTGCTAAGAAATTAGGTTTCCTCTTCCGGGCTCGCAAATACTTTTCCCCAGCTAATCTCTATACCTTGTATATTTCACAAATAAGACCAAACCTCGAATACTGCTCCCAGATCTGGGGTGCTGTTGCCGCTTCTACACTAGCTATCCTGGACTCCATTCAGAAGCTATACTTCTCATCGGTGTTGCCGTCCTTTGCCCACCGACGTGCCGTTGGTGACCTCGCTCTCTTTTATAGATATCTGCACGGGCACTGCTCAGAGGAGCTTTCTCCAATAGTTCCTCCACCTGCTGCCCCCAACAGATCTACCAGGGGAACAGAGCGAATGCACCCTTTTACTGTCCAGGTCACCAGACATAGAACATCTTGTTATGCCCGCTCTTTTGTCCCGAGGACTTCCAAATTGTGGAATTCCTTGCCGGCACATGTTTTTCCTTCTCCCCCGAACATCCAAACCTTCAAGTCCTGAATTAAGAAGTTGCCTCTTCCCTCCTTGTCGACACCCACGGTACGATAATGTTTAGGATGTAAGCCCTCGTGGTGTGTTGTTGAAATTTAAAAAAAAAACATAAATATAAATATTATTTCTAGTTTTTACTTTCTTAGTCAGTTCATCTCTTTGATGACGCTAACTAACGATCATCAGATGTGATAAATTGGTTTTGGAGAATTGGGTTCTCCAGAGCATACTTACTAACAAGAGGGATAAATAGCGATATACCTACATATGTTTATAATTAAATTCAGTAAAAGCATGTCTTATACATAATGACCAAATAATGAAACTGTTTATAAATTCACTTTAGAAGCCAAGAATCGCCCTATTATGATACTTTACATTTTTAATATTGTTTTCTGCAAGTCTTTACAGACCTATTACAGTACAGCATTGTAGCATTCCCAAGAAACGTTTCATTACTAATTACACTTTGCTTTTTATTTATAAAAAGCTCCGGAGATTAAAAAGACGAACATGATGGAAAATCCTGGTCGTTCAGAACCCCTCTTCATCTAATCGTATATTATAGAAGCAGAAAAAGGCAGGCAATTGGACGTCTTAGTGTTATTCCGGGTAGGCACAATGTTCCTATTTATAGGAGGAACACAATAGCAGAAAATGGATTATGACGACTGCTCTCGGAAACAGAAAATGAAAAAGGCTCCAACGAAGTAAGAAAACAGCAGGTTAGAGCGGGAGGGCATGAAAAGATGCAGAGAGATAGCGAAATGAATAGTAATTTCCAACCAAATGAAAAGATGAATGCGAAATGAAAGTAATAAAAACCGTTTCCGAGTTGCAATTTTCCCCATATAAACTCTGAATAAACCCTTGAAGACAGACTTATGACGTCCTCCCTCAAATCCTTTTTGATTTAGAAGAGGAAAAAATGCGACGTAATATTTGTTAGTTTAGTGATTTTCAGAAACACAATCGTCTCGGAGACAGTTGCTTCTATTTTATGCGTCCTCTTGAACTATTTTCATAAAATTTGATGTGCAGTAAAAGCGACACTTTGAATCTGAACTTTCTGCTCCAGTAATCATCATAAAAGCCCTACTTTGAAGCAGTTTTCTTATTTTCGAGGAAAAATTATAATAATATCTTTTATTTGTGTCCTTATAGCAACGTATAGTAAGGCAAAAATAAGGAACAATAACAGCAAAAGAAAGATAATGGTGTTTGTTATGAGCCGTCTTCATCACTTTGTATTTTTATCGTAGTTGGACCCTGCAGATTTTTGTTCGAAAACAACAATTGTTAAAAACACATAGTAAAAATGTTATTTTCATGGACGATCCTGTCTGTAGGCGGCAAAATTTAGGTAAGTTACTTGCGCATAGCACAGGACAGTTTCTGGAAGACCTGACCCAAATAATGACGAACAGTTACAACGTAATAAAAAGTCTGGACGCAGCAAGTGCGTTATGGTAGGGAATTTTCATTAAAATGTTTTTAATATCAAATATATGTTTTTTTAAGAAATCAGGCATCAAATTTGGTTACCAGTATAACCTATATAGGAGAAACAATGTGCCATGTTTCATCAAAATAACTTTAGTGTTTGAAAATGTACCAAAATTCCCAAAAGTAAACTTAAAGGGTTCCCGAAAAAAACTGGTTTCTTGGTCAATCTTACGTTAATAGGCAAATTGAGCTATTCAAATTTGAAACATTTAATGAAAGTTCGCTACCATAACGCACTTGCTGCGTCCCGAATTTCTTTTCTTACAAACATACATTATATTTCGACGGAAAATGCAAAAATGCAATAAGGCGTGTTCGACCAAAAAAATAAATAAATTCGTATCACCAACGACTTATACCAGCCTATGATTGTAGAAATATTTTTTAAGATGTAGCTCAAGACACCCTATAATCTTGTTTAATAACGAATATATTGAACTGTATTGAGTTTTTACGAAAATTCGACAAAAATTATATAACATTAACGATAAACTCTATAGCCAAAGCATCAGAGAAAGGATCTATTTGAATTGAATTTTATGGAAATATGTTAGTTAAGTGAAGGACAATGACGGTTAAAGCTAAGACTTTAGGCTTTGTAAAGCATTCTTCTTGAGACATGTTCTTTCCATAGCTCGTACTAGTTTCAGGTTCTTTGCCTAAATGTTGCTAATTCTGACGTTTTAAATCGCTACTTTGGCGTTTTGAGGAAAACCCCAATGGATTTTTCTTTAAATGTCTATAACTTTCTTATGTTTTACCCTGCAGAGCTAATTTACCTGTAATGATATAAACCCGCGTACCAAATTGGTTGCCCTTACTTTGTTATTTCCGGAGATTTTTTTTTTTTTCGAAAGAAAACACAAAAGTTTCCGGGAAAACCTGGTCCGATTCTCGTGATTAACGAACTTGTCCAAGCCACTTACAAAAGGATGGTATTCACCAAATTTAATCAAAATCGGCCTTTTATATTTTGAGTTATCGGTGTGATACATATATTATATATATATATATATATATATATATATATATATATATATATATATATATATATATATATATATATATATATATATATATATATATAAATTGAAACTGACCCGGATATGTGTTCCAGCGGGCCTAATTAGCGCTCATTTGAAGAAATGTTTTCAAAATTCAAAAGTCATCAGTGATTTTTTTTAAATATGAGTGAATATTGGAACCTGTGATAAGCACTGATAAGTACAATTTGTAGAACCCACTTCAAAACAAAACAGTTTTCAGACCTGACGATCGATACGCTAGCTAAGTTAGCGTCATCAGAGGATAAACAATCTAACATAACTTTAAAAGTTCAGCAAACTTCGTTTAGCTTTTAAGGTTATGGAGCTTTCAGGATAAACTATATTTTTTGTTTCAAACAAGATAAAGTTTTATATACGGGTGGATATTTTGTTTTAAAGTCAAGTTATTTTTGTTTTACATTCTGTGCTATGCTTGTGTTATCAAAAATCTTTTAAATTATAGAATTGTGTAGTGGTTAAGTTCTGATTGATAATTTAAAAAAAAACTTATTAAATTTTACAGTTGGTAGTGGACGTGTGGCAGTTCAGGCAGTTACATCTGCTTTAAAAGGATACTGTTATTTACTCGCTTTCAATTTGCCTCGAAAAGAAATAACTTAAGACCTCTAGACATTTATTAAACATAAAATAGGTCTCTAATGATCGACAATATAAAAGTAATCAAGTAAATACTCGTAGAATTCTCAGCTGAGAGTTCACTAACTCATAAATTCTCTGGACAAATCGTGCCGGATGGTTTTTGCTAATTAACCTATTTCACCCGGCAAATTGTCAGCATGTCAGCTTGGAATGGTCGCTTCAAGACACAGCCTACTCTTGTACAATAGAAAACCTCTTCTGTAACATCATAAACTGTAATGAAGTTAACAGAATAAGATTTTCTCACTTGACTTATGTGGCTAGGATAAGTATCGCTGGGGGTTGTAATTTATGTTCCATAAACTGAAATATGGGGTAATTTGCAAACGGAATGCTAAAATCGTTTAGTGATGCTTACTTTTGCAATTTCCCTATCCCTCAGACAATTCAATTAAATTGTCCAGTGTAAAATTACTTAGAATGACATGTTAACGTGTTCTTGTTTATTATTTACAACATATTGTTGCCAATTTAATTGTTGTTTGTTTGTTATAAATGTATTTGTTTGTGGAAACTACATGCCCTAAAAGCTTGCTTTGCTTTAAAACAAACTGAATCAAATTAAAGACCGCGGAAATCTTTCCGAATATATATATATATATATATATATATATATATATATATATATATATATATATATATATATATATATATATATATATATATATATATATATATATATATATATATATATAGTATTAAGTTTTCGTGACGGTAATAGTGTTATTAATTCAAAAAATTGTGGGAAAGCCGTCAGTTGCAAAATAAAACTCTTTATTAAAAGCCGAGCTTTCGGAAAAGTTTATTCCATTCTCAAGGATCTAATGTGAGTTTTACTATAACTAATTATAAAAAAACAAACATAAAAAAAACCGTTTTTCAAAGTTTAAAAACGGTTTTTTTCATGTTTGTTTTTTCATAATATAGTAAAACTCACGTTAGATCCTTGAGAATGGAATAAACTCTTCCGAAAGCTCGGCTTTTAATAAAGAGTTTTATTTTGCAACTGACGGCTTTCCCACAATTTTTTAAGTAAATATATATATATATATATATATATATATATATATATATATATATATATATATATATATATATATATATATATATATATATATATATATATATATATATATATATCGCACTTGCTGCGTCAACATTTTTTGTTATCGCAAATGGATAACTCTTATGAGGTGCCTTTTATTATTATTTGTTTGGCGATCAAGTTTGCTTTACAATGGTCTTAGAAATACAACACAAGGGTTATTTTAACTTAATCGTAGGTATACTATATCAACACGCAAAGGTGTTAAGAAAAATGCCTATTGCCTAAACTTAAAAACTTCCGGGATAAAATATAGTCGGCCAGTATATTATTGTACAGGGTGATTTTTTAAAATGTCTCACCCCTGTAATTTCTTTATTATTAGAGTAATCAAGACAATTCCAACGCCATCTGACAAACTACCATACGATGAGTTCAAATATTGCGACAGACAAACAATTTCAAATCGCCTTCATAAAAAATCCATGGCCAACGTTAGGAGGAGGAAGTGTGAAAGCCACAGAACTCTCACTCTATACGGTAGGAGCGTTCCAATGGCCAGGGAGGTAAAATATCTTGGGGTCGTATTGGACTCTAAGCTAACCTGGAATGGTCACATTGGAAAAATACTGCGTAAGGCAGTCATGACCTTAGCCGTCACTAGGCGGCTATATGGAAAAACGTGGGGACTAAGACCTAGTATGGCCCACTGGCTGTACACAAGGGTGGTCAGACCATCGTTAACATATGCGGCACTGGTCTGGTGGCCTAAGGAGACACAATCCAGTACCAAACAAAAACTAGGCAAGATCCAAAGGATGGCTTGCCTAGGCATCACAGGGGCCATGTCTTCAACCCCAACAGCCGCCATGGAGGTGTTGCTGGATCTACCCCCCCTACACTTAGTTATTATGGGAGAGGCCAGGCTAGGACTATACAGACTAGCCTGCAATGGTAGACTGAAGATCAACCCAGGCTTCAGGGGCCACTGCAAAATTCAGGAGATCGTGAAGGAGCCCATGCTTGAAATGAGGTCAGACTTCGCGAGCCCGCGAATGTGCAGGGAAAACAACTTTACAGTGGAAATCCCTGATCGCGAGGCATGGCGGGAGGAGACGCCGGGCATACCACGGGACGCGCTCGTCTGGTTCACGGACGGATCTGGCGGGGAGCGTGGGACGGGGGCAGGTGTTTACTCGGAAGGACCGAGGGTAAGTCATAGTATTTCCCTCGGAGCCCATGCAACGGTGTTTCAGGCCGAGATGTACGCCATCCTGCACTGTGTGCGGGAGAACAAGAGGAGGGGCTACACCAACAAGCGGATCCTCATAGCCACAGACAGCCAGGCAGCCCTTAAGGCACTAAGTAGCCCACGGGTAAATTCCTGGCTGGTGAGTGAGTGCCGAGACGAGACGAGCGACCTGGCTGGGCAGAATGAGGTGACCCTCATCTGGGTGCCGGGTCACTCGGGGTCAAAGGCAATGAAGAAGCTGACAGTCTCGCGAAGAGAGGGTCAGCAGAACCATTTATGGGACCAGAACCGGCTCTGGGCGTGTCAAAGAGCACTGCCAGGGGAGCCATTAAGTCCTGGGTCAGAAACCAACACAAGGTGTACTGGGCGGACTGTCCAGGGCTCAGACATGGGAAGTCAATAATTGACGGACCCAGTTCAAAGAGAGCTGTGGAGCTGCAAAACCTTAGCAGAGGACAGCTCAGAAACACAACAGGTCTCTTGACGGGACACATGGCCGTCAAGAAACACCTGCATAAAATGGGGCGGTTCGAAGGGGACCTCGCATGCAGACTCTGCGGCGAGGGGGAGGAATCAGCCTAGCACATCTTGTGTGAGTGTATAGCTCTGGACCGGAAAAGACAACTGATCTACGGTCACTCTAGACCGGAGACAGAGCAATATAAAACTTCACCCTACCAATCGCTGTGCAGACTAGTTCAAGGCACAGTGATTTTGGAATGGGTGGAGTAAGACTAAGGGTATGCACAATCAACCAAGGGTTGCGGTGCTATCGGGGCAGCAAGGCCGCGGACGAGCCCTGAGGGAACAAAAAAAAATGGCCAACGTTGATTTTCTTAAATGGAACGATAGGCTTTAGACACATACAGTCGATGCAGAATCGAAAGCTGCGTACAACGATGCCACGCTCGCATTTCTGAGTCAAACCGTTTCGGAGATATAACGTCACAAAATTTCAAAATGTTTGTGATTTTTTAAGTGTCTCACCCTTGTAATTTCTTTATTATCAGAGATATCAAAAAAACAAAACGCCTACGCCATCTGACAAACTATCATGCGATGAGTTCAAATATTGCGACAGATAAACAATTGCACATCGCCGTAAAAGTAATCCATGGCCAACGTTGATTTTCTTAAATAGAACGATAAGCCTCAGACACATACAGTCGATGCAGAATCGAAAGCTGCGTACAACAATGCCACGCTCGCATTACTGAGTCGAGGCGTTTTGGAGACATGACGTCAGAAAATTTCAAAATGTTTGTGATTTTTTTAAGTGTCTTACCCCTGTAATTTCTTTATTATCAGAGATATCAAACAAATTCCATCGCCACCTGAGAAAAAAAATATTTTTACGTTATAAATCAGTTCGCAGTGAATAAATTACCTCTGAAGCATTTTGCTCTATCTGCCACATCAACGCCGGTATCTTTCGTTACATAGATCTGCCGGACTTGTATATTCTGGTTATATTTTAGTTGTATGTAGTTGTATAAAAGACGAGAAAAGCGGATTTGCCCAAATTTTTTTGTACTTTCAAAATATCACAAAAATTACACCTCGTACTATGTAAGTACTACACCTCGCAGTGAAAATATTAAACGTATTTCATTTGAGACAGGATGATAAGTCAGTGCTGTATACGTCAGTACAGTCCGTGGATAATGGATGTCAGATTTTGAAAATCAACATTGGCCATGGATTTTTTGAAGGCGATGTGCAATTGTTTTTCTGTCGCAATATTTGTACTCATTGTATGGTTGTTTGTCAGATGGCGTTGGAATTTTTTATATCTCGGATAATACAGAAATTACAGTGGTGAGGCACTTAAAAAATCACAAACATTTTGAAACTTTGTGACGTCATGTCTCCGAAAGGGCTCGACTTAGAAATGCAGGAGTGGCATCGTTGTAGGCATCTTTCGATTCTGCATCGACTGTATGTGTCTGAGGCCTATTGTTCTATTTTAAAAAATCAACGTTGGCCATGGATTTCTATGAAGGCGATGTGCAATTGATTTTCTGTCTCAATATTTGAACTCATCGCATGGTAGTTTGTCAGATGGCGTTGGAATTTTTTTGATATCTCTGATAATAAAGAAAATACAGGGGTGAGACACTTAAAAAATCAGCCTGTAGATACGCCTAAATTAATTGGTGTATGCAGGGGTTGCATACATTTAGGAGCAGTCGGTCGAACAATACGCACTCAAAGTTCACTACCATAAGGCATTTGCTGCGGCGAGGCTTTATCTTAGCTTCTATTTGACGTCCGTTAACCTCTATTATCGACAAATTGTATAAAATATAATATTCCACCAGGCATAAAACATCTATTTCCTTTTCTTTCTACAAGGAGTACCAATGTCCGTGTGAACTTCAAATACAATTTATTTTGAAGGAGACAACGACATTGTCGCAACTCACATTAAATGAGCCTCATTTTTTAGATCAAGAGTTTAGAAACAACAGCAACAGTTTACACAGATCACTCTGCAATCAACACAGAATCTAAATAAACGCATCTCATTTTCAGTCAGTTTCCTGTGATGTTTCAATAAAAGAACCAACCGTATGTTACCAGAATAAAATGAAATAAATGTGAAAGAACGTCGTAAAGTCGCCAGGTTGTTAAAATTTTTAGCATGTATAGACCGTAAAGATTAAACGATAATACCTACAGTGTAAAGCTTCTGGGTATATGCTAATAATAATCATACCGAAAACTTTGACATAAAAGCCATCTGGTTAGTTGTTTTTTCAACTTGCTGAAATTCATAGGGCTCTTTGTTCGAACCGCCCATTTACAACACACACACATATAAACATGTATACATGTGGTGAAAGACGCACATGCTCCAATAGCTCAGGCTCTTAGGTCATTCTTTTCCAGTAGCGTAGCAAAAATGTTTTTTTAATGTTGACTACGAAATTAAACAAACCAGAGTTCGGTCTTCTTAAAATGTTTACTAAAAATGTTATAAAAGAATTGCATTTAAAATTTGCACATAGAAGTAATTTATACAGACGTAGTATTAAGTACAATTTGGCGAACCCAATTCATCACAATGCAGTTTTTTGACCCGATGATCGTTTCGCTAACAAAGTTAGCATCATCAAGGGGATGAGTAAAGGTAAAGATTCAGTTGACCCGGTAGTCATAATTCAATGAGTGAAGATTGCAACCTGTTATGAACACTGATAAGCACAATTTGGAGAAGCCAATTCATCACAATACAGTTTTTTGACCTGACTATCGTTTCGCTAACAAAGTTAGCGTCAACAAGGGGATGAGTGAAGGTAAATATTCAGTTCCGTTGACTTGGTATGAATTGGGTTCTCCAAATTGTACGTATCATCATAGGTTCCAATCTCCACTCATTGAATTATGACTATCAGGTCAACGGAACTGAATCTTTACCTTTATTCATCCCCTTGATGACGCTAAATTTGTTAGCGAAACGATCGTCAGGTCAAAAAACTGCACTGTGATGAATTGGGTTCGCCAAATTGTACTTATCAGTGCTTATCACAGGTTCCAATATTCACTCATTGAATTACGATTACCAGGTCAAAGGAACTGAATCTTTACCTTTAGTCATCCCCTTGATGACGCTAACTTTGTTAGCGAAACGATGGTCGGGTCAAGAAACTATGTTGTGATGAATTCGGTTCTCCAAATTGTACTTATCAGTGCTCGTCACAGGTTCCAATCTTTACCCACAGACGTGGTGTATCACCGACAAATCAAAGAGAGCTATCAGGATTTCACTTATATTTCAAGATAAACAAAACATACAGGTCGAACATCAAAATCGTAGATATTCAGTATATCAGTGATTGTGCAAATTATATAAAAAATTCCCAAACAAGTCGATCTTAGATTAAACACTGACATCCTGTAACGCGAAAACTTCACCCCTGCATTCAACCGTCTCGAGGTACAGTTGAAACCCTAAAATTTTAAAATATGAAGTAGCGGCCTGTGATACCTCATTTGATATATATATATATATATATATATATATATATATATATATATATATATATATATATATATCTTTATTCTCTATTAAAAAATGCTATGCTTTTAAAATTTATTGCGAAAATTATCAGTAAACAGAAGAAGTTCATCTGGCTGACCAACTTGGCTACAACAATGACCTCATTCAGGGCTTTAGCTGACTAAAATCAAAGACGTGCCAGCACGTAGTTTCGTAACCTGTGCAATAAAAAGAAAAACCACTATAAGTGACTAGTTTAACGTGGCCTACAAGAATTCCCTATTTGATTCAGAGCATCTTTAACAGCCAGGATATCCCTTAAGTATGCTAGTAAAGAAATGTCTCTAAATGCAACAACACATTAATAAAAGCATATAATGCCAACTTTAATGCAAAGTAGCCTTGCTTTGTCCCCTCCATCTTAGGTATGAAATGCGCGGCTTTGGTAAATCTAATGATCTATTACAACCTACTACCTACCACTTCCCACAACTTCCAACCTATTCATGGGTTACCGCGCTTTCAGACCCTTTGTGTTCAGTTTCAGACAATATGATTTGTAAGACAGGTTTAACACTGTCTTAGCTCAATTTAAAATCTATTACTGATTCTTAGGAAGACATGTACGGGGTACCAAACGATTTACAGTCATACTTATGTAAAATAAACGACTTTATCCTCGGTACTGCTAAAACCCACTGTCATTCAGATAGCTCAACACGGCTGAAAAAATTTCGAGATGTGGTCCTCTCCACCTCAGAAGTTTCAACAACACCTTGGGCATATTTTGCGCGTGGGTAGATGAGGGTACTTCTGAAGAATTATTAATCCACTGATAACGCTAACTTGGTTAGAGAAAGGATCGTCAGGGTTTTTAAAATGGCTTGTGGTGATTTGGGTTTTTCAGGTGTGCTTATCAGTTATTTCTTTATAACAATCTGAGATAGATTATAAAGTTGTAAGCTTCCCTACTTCATGCTGGCTAAATACTGCCGGGTGCCATCTGTAAGGTTGTTTGTTTGATTGCCAGGATTACTTAGTGAAGATATTTTTCTTTCTATCTATTTATTTGCAAATTCCTAAAAATATAAAATTATTTACATTATATACACTACGTATAATTTGAAATGTAATGCCCGGTCGGTTCTTCCTATTGCGGAACCCTGGATAGTTCCTCTAGGCGCGACTCATTTTTTAGAGCTCTCTGGTTACGGCGTAGCCAGCCGACGGTGAACTATCGTCGAGGGGACGAAGAAGGTAGTTTAAAATGAGCCTCCCTTGGTTAGCACACAGGACTCAGCATATAGTACTAAACAACTTTGGTACCTTGGCCAAATCAGTTGGTTATAATCGGGAATCAGTGCCACCAATAGACGCAAGGTCGGTAAAAAAAAAGGAAGAAAGGAGTGCGGCGATGCGGCTCAGTCTTCGGCTCTTACACACAGGTATCAACACCTGGTGCCGGCGGGTCAAACTAGCTAGATCGTTCCCTACTAACGCACCCAAAGTTCAACAGCTATTCTCAATACCTGGCAGATAATTTACCACACTGTTGTATAGTAGGGAAAATAGTGACTGGAGACAGGTTGGCCGGTAGACTGGTCGGGTTACTGCTGAAACAGGCTGAATCCAGGAGGCACGGCTGGAAAACACTCGTAGGATACTGATTTTGATCTAATTATTGGTCTCCTTCTATATTTAACTGTCGATGATAAAAATGTAGATAGATGATGCTGCCTTTTAAAATTGTATTGTGCGAAACTGGCTCTTAACATTTCTTACAGAATTGGTTAACGATTTGTGGTTTTACATATGGCGTATTGATCAAAAGATTTATGTGATATTGATAGCCCTTCAAGCTAAAGCGTTTCATCCATTATATCTAACATTCGGCTGATTGTAACTGATTTGAATGTCTTTGTGCCAGTTCCGATTCGTCCTGAGAAAGAAATTGTTCTTAGAGGTGGAATATAGAAGAGGATCATGCAGCAGCACGTGCAATCCAAGACAATATAGCCTCCTCTTTGGATTTTTTACTGCGGACCAATAAGTTTGTTTTTTTAAGTTGAGTTTTTATTTAGGTTCCAGTGTTTGAATATATTATATTATAATATCTTGGATTATTGTTTGGTCGTTTCTTCAGAAAAATATAATTTTCACTACTTCCATAGCGTATCTTCAAGGATTAGAGCAAATAATTGTTAAATAGTATTCGACCATTTCCCTAGAAATGCTACAAAATGTTTTTATATCATCAGTAAACAATCACTTTAATTTCACTCAATGATTAATCAAAATGCTATTATTCTCATATTTAAGGGAACTTTTCTACAAAGGATTCACTAGCATCGAGGTCCCCACTCAAAACAACAATTATTCGCGTTTTGTTAAAATAATAGAAAGTTTGCAGCAGATGTGCATACGACACATTTCATAACTAATCATCTATTATGAAACCCTGCCCGAATATTACCTCCGCCCCTGCCTGGGGTAGTAAAAGGACTGTTACTCATTCATGATATTCATAATAACAGTGCCCCTTATGATTAATTTACCAACTAAACCAACTTAAATATAACAGACAAATTGATACGATCGATCATAATCTAATGATATAATTTAATTTAATTTATTCAAATGGTCATTAGAACGGACGCAGACGGTCTGATATAATATGTAGAAGTGCTTTAAATTACTCGCTTTTACAAGTCGATTTGTTAAATTAAATACGTCATTACTTTAATTAGTAGTTAATTACGCGGGGTAATTTATTTTTTATGTAAATGATCCAGTATGTAACTTGTCACAATAATTATTTCAGATCGAATCTAAAACTAAAGAGACCGTAGAATAAATAGTTTACTTTGGAATACTGTCCACAAAATGGTGAAATGACGTCGATGGGTTTCAGTTATATGTATGTACCTCCTGTTAAAAATTTACTGCCTTTTGTCGGTTCCAGTTCTTATGTAATTAAAGATATAAAGTATAGGAAACACGCACAATTATATATATATATATATATATATATATATATATATATATATATATATATATATATATATATATATATATATAATTGTGCATGCTTTCTATACGTTATCTTTAATTACATAAGAAATGGAATATATATATATATATATATATATATATATATATATATATATATATATATATATATATATATATATAATTACCAAAAAAAATGTGATTTCTATTATAAATCGCTACCATAACACACCTGCCGCGTCCAGCCTTTTTTTGTCAGTTGCCTTTTGGCCAGCATTGGAACTAGGAATCATACCACTGGGTCTGGGTAACTAGTGAATGTTACAACACCTTGTGTAAGAAAATTATACTAGTGTTAGTGAATTTTCTTTAAAAAAAATCAATAATGAGGAGATCCCGACTTTTGAATTTTGAAAAAATGTCTACAAATGAGCGCTATTTGGGACCCCTGGAACCCAAATCCGAAGTTGGTTTCAGACTTTATATGTTTATATATATATATATATATATATATATATATATATATATATATATATATATATATATATATATATATATATATATATATATATATATATATATTGTTTTCTGACATTTGTGATACAAATCTAGTCATGCTTTTCTTCTTACAATCACATTTACTTTTTGCCATCATAATTTTACTCATAGAGTTGGATACAATTTAGTGACTTTTGAACTTTCAAAAGATTTCTTTAAATGAGGGCGAAGTAGGCCCCATAGAACCCATATCCGGGTTAGTTTCAGTTTCTATCTGTTTTCATATATACAGAGTGACGCATTACTAGGATAAAGCTCAAAATATTCATTGTTATACAAGATATGATAAAAAAATTGTATGTTAATTATACGATGTGTGGAGCTACATCTTATAAAATTATTTTTACAATCAGAGGTGGCCCATAAGTCGCTGCTGATGCAATTTTTTTTCCTAATCGAACACGCCTTATAGTATTACAATTTTTGCATTTTCCATCGGAAGATAATGCATGTTTGTTAGAAAATAAATTCGGGACTCAGCAACTGCTAAAATAAAATGTTTCTTTCGATAACTTAATTTACTATTAACCTAAGGTTCGTTGGCCAGGAAACCATGTTTTTGGGCACATTTTAGGTTTATTTTCGGGAGATTTTTGTATATTGTCAAACAATAAACTTATTTTGATGAAATGTGGTACATTGTTTCTCCTATATAGGTTATACTGGTAACAAAATTTGATGCAAGCTTCATTAAAAAAATATATTTCCTATTAAAAACATTTTAATGAAAATCCACTAACATAACGCCCTTGCTGCGTCCAGAGATTTTTTAATCTTGTAGTAGTTTACTGAATCGGATGCAATTTTAAATACCACACATTTAAAATCTGATGCTGTTTTGTATTCCAATCCCTTAAAATGGTTCCAAGCATTACAATAGACACATATAAAACAGAGGTTTATAAGGCCCAATTTAAAATTCCTGCTAAAAGCAGAAGCGGGGCGTAATCAAAATTTCCGCGGTCTTAAAATGAACAACCGGAAAATATAGAGATTTTATATTTCCGCAATTGCGTGCTAATTAATTTTTTACTTGTTTAGCTTTTAATATCGAGCAATTAATTTCAGATGATGGTAGGGAGAGGATCGTCCTCAAACCACAAATTACACTCGGCCAACAACGCTTCGTGTTTTTCGTTTTGCAGTTTCCAGTTTCAGACTAATGAAAATACGGTTTCAATTTGAATTTCTCTCATGAATATTTCACTATACGAATATATATATATAATATATATATATATATATATATATATATATATATATATATATATATATATATATATATATATATATATATATATATATATATATATATATATATATTGCAACATGCAAGCAACAAACAATCTTATAGTGTGACTTTATTGAGAAATCTTTCTGTAGATTGCTGCTTTCGAGTATAATATAGCAGCTATGAGTTTCTTGTAGTATTCAACCTTATCAAGAATAACAATTTTGTTGCCCTTATCTGCTTTTAAATAGAAACAATATTTCCTCCTTAATTGTCTTACAGTTGGAATTTCGCATTTTGAATTTACTGTACTTATCAGTGCTCATCACAGGTACCGAACTTCACTTAGAGGAATTTCACTTTTTGACTGTTCATTTCTTAATTTTGAGATCTGGTTTGGAAGGCGACTTTTAGATAATATTTGACGTATGGAGTTCTTCGGTTTCTCGCCAAGAAACTTGATTCAGTCCTTCACCCCGACAAAGATGGCAGTGACTGGTGGGGTCACGAGTGAGAGAGCATATTTAGAGCCCTTGCCGAGAAAATTTAACTCTTTCCTAGTAGAATTTTAGGAAGAAAGATTGTCTATAGTTTCACTATCTTGTGGCAAGTGAATGCCATAGGCTTATAATAGTTCTATTGACTTCTTTTTAAGGTTTAAGGTATTTAACTTGTTCTGAAATATTGTAGCAATCACCTCGAACATTCGCTGCTGGAAGTGGCTAAACCTTTCAAACCCACTATTATCTAAATTACTAACTATCGACATATTAGGGTCATAGGCCTCCAACTCCAACCTACTACGTTTGAGGTATAGAGGCATAATCTCTAAATTGAGAAGCTCTTAAGGTCGGAATGTCATGGCCAGTCACCAAAGGGCGATCATGTTTCCTTCTTCCCGACCTGTGATAGAAGCATAGTCCGAGCTCACATGCTGATCTGCCTGCTGCCTTGAACAGGAATGCTCGTGTTCCTGCGACTTCGTGCGTTTGGACAATTCGCAAAAGAGGATCCGAGCTTTTAAGGATCCTGCAACTCATCTCAAGGACCTCTTTTCCGTGTAACCACTTCATGTTTGGTAGTCCTGTACCTCCGAGATGTCTTGGGAGGTATAAGCGAGGAACTGACGACCTCGAGTGCAAGCTTCGATGTTTGTGGAGAAGCTTGCGGGTATCCCTATCCAATTGGCGCAACTCTTCCACTGTCCACTTTATTGCGAATGACAGGAGCGGCAAGTATGTTGGTAGCCAGCCCCTTGTTTGGCCCGGACAGCTCTGAATGCCATATATGCCGAAGTCGCTGTTTATACCTACCGCGGAGAGCTTCTTTCGATTTTGCAGTGTCCTGAATGCCTGATTGCTCAAGACCCAGGTACGTCTCTCCGACACCTAGATGTTATATGGTACGCCCGTCGATGAGCTGCGAATCATTTGGTTACCCTTGAAGTTGCCCCCTCTTTATATGGACAGCGCACTTATCCAAGTCGAGCTCCATCCCGGTGTCAAGCGTAAACTCCTGTATCACTCTAAGAGTTTGTTGGAGTTCGCTCTCACCACAGGTATAGATTTTTAAGTCATCCATATAAAATAGATGACTAATCCTGTGTCTTCTGTTTGAGGGTGGCCCACAGAGAGAACCGCGGGTTTTTCGGAGAGCTGCACTCAGCGGTAGCAGCGAGAGGAAAAATAGGAGAGGGCTAAGTGAATCTCCCTGAAAGACTCCCCTCCTATATGATATCGGTTGTGCAAGGGTTGTTCGGCCGCCGGATGTAATGACAAATCGTGTCCTCCACAATGACATCAGATCTTTTAGACATTTCGCTAGCGGCTTTGGTACAGCAAGTTTGCCGAACAAGCAGCGCAACATATCATGCGACGTCGTGTCGAATGCCTTGCGGTAGTCTATCCAGGCCACGGACAGGTTCCGGAGATACTGCCGTGCGTCTTGTGTAACGCAACGGTCAATCAACAGATTCTCCCTACATCCATCCATTTTTTCCTGGAACCGCGCTGCTCACTGAATTCCCGAAATATTGTTTCCACTGCCCGCAACAACCTAACATACAAAATCCAAGTAAAGGTCTGGTAGCAGGTGTTCTTGGCAAGTTATGGGCCGGTAATTCTTTGGCTGGGACAGGTCACCTTTTTTAGGGACCAGTGCGTTTCTCGCTTCGACAAACCACTGAGAAATTTGCTCCCCATGATTCAACCATCGGCTAAATATTCGAGCCAGCCGGCGGTGGACAGATGGAACACTCTTCCACCAGATGGAATGAATGCCGTCCGGTCCTGGGGCAGCGTAGTTGCGGCAACCTTGAAGGGCTTCCACAACCTTAGCATCAGTGATTGCCGCATACATCTCTGGTTGTTCGGCATTGCAGTAAGCCGTAAGGTGTGGCATGCCGGGAGTGGCTTCTTTAAACTGGGGCCTAGCCTCATAGATCTTCCTCCAGAAACGATCGACATGTTAGACATTTAGTTGGTCATTGACTGGTTGCCTAGGCGGTTGGAGTATGTAAGAGGGGTTTCTCTGAAAGGTTGTGTTATCAACTATCTCCCTCACTCGCCTCAACAACGACTTTTTAAGTGTCGCCAATGCCCGTATACTATCTAAGGCGTGCTGCTTGATGTTTTGTAGCACTGCTATGCTCAGTGTGCGATGTTTGCGCCTTACAACGGCTGCCAACCATTGCACACGCCTAGTAAACGGCCTTCCGGCTCTTATATATTCTATCACACACTGAATACGGGAGGCTTTCTGTATTGATATTATTATTATTATTATTATTATTATTATTATTATTATTATTATTATTATTATTATTATTATTATTATTATTATTATTATTATTATTATTATTATTATTATTATTATTATTATTATTATTATTATTATTATTATTATTATTATTATTATTATTATTATTATTATTATTGTGAGGAGTAGTTATGTCTTATGTGCCAAGAAATATATTTTCCGTGTAGAATTTCAAACGGTTCGTAACAGTGCTTTCTACTCAAGTAATTTACAACACTGAAAAAAGTAGACGTTAGCTGAGAGTAGAACGACTTGATGTCTAAGAGATGTTTAGAGCCGTTAAGATGGACATTATTTGGGTCTTTAAACACCCACTCTGCTTCAGTGGTATTGTCTTTTTATGTCTTATTCGCGCAGTTGCCTCCATCAAAGCCATTCTTAGTTTAAGTGATTATTTCTCGGTTTACAAAATCTAGAAAAGGTTGTGTCGCAATAACTAAAAGGTTTCATTTATAATTGTCTCTAGTACAAATTTGATACTTTTTATTAGGCGGTTTCATTTCGATAATAATTCGATCTATTTTCAAAACATCTGGACGCAGCAAGTGCGCTCTAGTAGTGAATTTTCATAGAAATGATCTGGCACCAAAGATTTTTTCAATTAAATGGTTTTAACTTTCTTTCTTTTAACATGCAAATCCGAATTTTGATGTATGGTTTACTTTTTATAACGTAAACCTACGTACCAAATTTGATTACCATAGTTTTGTTACCTGGTCCTATTTTCTAACGAACTTATCCAAGATACTAACAAAAAAAAGGAAGGTATCTGCCAAATTTTATCAAAATCAGCCTAAAATTTTTAAGTTATCGGTGTGATACATACATATATATATATATATATATATATATATATATATATATATATATATATATATATATATATATATATATATATATATGTTTCACCTGGTGGAAAATTTCCTACCGCCAATAGGCCAACGAATTTCTTAGTTCGCTGAATTCATCAGTAGGAACTCGCAGCCGAAGATAGATTAAGTAAAAGAAAATGCCTTTGCCTGTAGCCAAACTTCATATTTTCCTAACTTTCAGTGATGGAATTATTTACATTTTTATTCCACAAATGAATAGGCCCATTGTATTAAAATGCGATGCAAAGATATTCAACTGTGTCTTTCATTTTATTTTTGGAGAAGCTAAAAATGATTTTCTATTTCAACATCAATGTTCCTTTGTCTGAAAGACTTTAGCGTTTAAATATTTTTACGGTCGCTTAATAATATTCCTCTCAAAAATCTTTACCACGAAGACAGACGGTGCATTACCAAGTAGCGAATTTTCATAATTCATTGCGACGATAGTTTGTTTCGTCGCTTATTTACTATTAAATAACACGAGAAAGATATTCTAATAAATGCCAAACTTCAATTTAAAGTGTTGAGAATTGATACAATGTTCGACTTAAATTTTTCAACAGTTGTCAAGGTCATTTAGATGCAACCCGACGTAAAAAGGCGAGCGTAGCAATATGTACACAAATATATATATATATATATATATATATATATATATATATATATATATATATATATATATATATATATATATATATATATTGATAAAGTAGTTTTTACTGGGGTTTTCTAATGTATAAAATGTTTATATTCTGAAAAGTCCCACGTTGAGGGCGCTAATTGATAACTAATGGTTTAAAAGGAGTTTATTATAAAGTGTTTCTATTATTTATTTATATTTATAGGTTATTATTTATTGATGAGATTTCGTTCTGTATGTATGTAAGTTTATCAAAATTTGTGAGAATTTATTTATGTAAAGAATGTGATTTTGTTAAATGTATCTTGTGTAATTTTTTTTATACTTTGCCTATTGTGTTAATAAACGTGTGAAAATTTTCCCTTTCGTTTTTTTTTTCGTATACAACTGTTTATAAATGTGGTATAGCCAGTCTAGCTGAGCTTGTTCTTTAGGTAACGTTTTGTGATCAGAATAACAAAATTGAAGGTACATAAGTTTTATATATATATATATATATATATATATATATATATATATATATATATATATATATATATATATATATATATATATATATATATATATATACTTTGACCTTTTTTATCGGCGATTACAATGCTTTTGCTTTATATTTACCTGTTCTATGTTTCACCTCGGCTAGCTATCAAAAATTCCCAGGGTCTTCTTGTGGATTCAAAGTCCTAAACTTTTTTTCTTATTTAAATGAGTATTCTCTCATGTAATCAGACAAATAAATAGGCAGTGATTTTGTTTTTTTTTCCTCAACAACAATGTAACTTTATTATACCTAAATTAATGGGACAAGAATATTCTTATTTCTACATAACTACTTTTACTAAAATTGTTGTTGATGTGTAAACTATGAAGCCCCACAAATTCCGCCTCTATATTTTATTCAAATTTTTTTTTCTTTAATTTAGATTTAGTGCTATTGATTAATAACTTTATATCTTTAATGTAAAACGAAAATTCGAAGGTGGCACCTCGATGATTATCTTCCTAACTATTATATCAAAACAAATATGGAGATTGTTTTTATACGTTGATGATGCTTTCTATTTGTGAAGAGTTATTGATTTACTGTTCTTATACTTTGAAATATGGATTATTTTAGTGTTAACTACCTGAATGTGGGCTTCCTGCTTTGTAATTATTATCAAGCTCTTTTTTATTTAAACACGTAAGTACTTTAATAATCACTTACTGTATTGATCTTCTAGGACGCTTTAAATTCAATTTTTGTTCATACTTATCTTCTACTTGAACCTTTGATATGCTTTTTCATTAATTTTCTGTGGATCACTTTCAAATCACTGCTTCTATTTTCAATGGCGTCGAAAAAGTCTCCTTTTGTTTGTTATTTTACTCTTAACAACCCCGTTACCATCCAAATATGTATCTCGCCCGCTATATTTTTTAAAATACATCTATTTTTCTGTTTGTATCGTACATTGCCTCGGTAACATACTCATATTTGTCTCATTCCATTCATTCAAAACCTTAATCTACTCATTACAAATTTACAATCTTTTTCTGACATTATTTCCTAACCTATTGTTTAATACACACCTTCGAATTCAGTGGACTGTATATTTAAAAAAAAGTTTTTGTTTGTTTTTGTTAACAATTGAGACGGAGTGGTATTTATTGGTATTAAATTAATTGCGTTGCACGCTGGTTCGGATACAAGACCAAAGAACAAACACTTATTAAATAACGTGGATGAGTCCTTTTATTTTATAAATTAACTGGCACTGACTAGATTTTATATACACTACATTACTAATTGAACTTTACTATATCAATGTAACTAAAGCTAAAGCATTTGTGACTGCCTCACATGAAATGCAGTTGTGTTCTTATAATATTTAGTTTCTATGCACTATCCCCACACCCCATCAGATGCAGATGACCACACACGTTACACTTCCCAAAATTGAACACCCTGATACAGGAAATAGACAATTATTCACTACATCTTGAACTGTCTTAACACCTATATTGACATCTATTTCCTATCAAAATCTTACTCACTAGAAATTATCACCTAACAAGACTTTCTAAAACTATTTTTATTGTGGTTATCTGCTACCGTCTCTTTTCTTGTTTATTATATGGTCTCTTATATCACTTTCTGTTAAAGCTCACCGAGTCGTATTTACATACATTTTTATAGATTAACACTTCTTATACATGTATGCCTTATAACTACCACATATGTTTTTATACACAACTGTTTATCAGTATTTGATCACTTGCCTTTCCCTTATCTGCACATTTGTAAAATTTATCTCGGGTTTCTAAATCATGCTTTACTTTGTAAGTTTGGAATTTTGGTTTTAAAGGCCTATTTCGTTAGGTGTTCTGACTTTCCTGTTGGTCTATATGTACGCTGAGTGCATGACCCACACATATATACATATGTTTTCCATATGCACCCTCTTATCTATCAAATAATATCTTTTTTTAATATTCTACATGCTTTGTATTTGCCCATTAATAGTTCTTCGACCGTCACCGTGTTTAAATTTGTGTAATGGTGTATTCTGTCTTACTTTAAATGTGATATTTATAGATGCTATCCCTGTTCCTTTATATATATATATATATATATATATATATATATATATATATATATATATATATATATATATATATATATATATATGTGTGTGTGTTTGTGTGTGTGTGTGTGTGTGTTATTATTATTATTATTATTTATTAAATCCATAAGTTCTACATCAAAATCCATATCACTAAATATACATACATATATACACACATATCACATACAATGTCATGGTCCATAAAATGCAATTTTGAAATTTTTTCTTAACTATAAGCCTGGTGCAAGATACAAACGCACATAATGACTACATATAGACACACATATATACACCACATGTAAGTATCATTAACTAGAGTCTTTACAAAGTTCTTTGAAAAATTGCACGCTCAAGGTTTCTAAAAAATTAAGTCCTTGGTTGTCGAGTTTGCAAATTATTTCACCAATACACCATCTATTTTGAAACTAAAACTAGGCGGTTTTTCCCCATAAACCATGCATATTCGTTAAAAATGTGGGCCTTTAGCTTCTTTATGTGGGTTTCTTTAAATGCATGTTTTATCTGGTTCTTGAAGAAATTGATCAGGTTGTTGTATATTGTTGATTTGGCTAGGTTTACCATAAAGTTTGCGAGTTGTTGTTTTTCAGTAGATTCCACAAAACCACAGACTATTTCTTCATTTCTTATAGTATTGCGTAGGAGAATTTTTTTCAACATTACTTTTACAAACTGCCATAATTCTAAACTTTCTGGGCATATCATCAACAAATGTGTGTGTGTGTGTGTGTGTGTGTGTGTGTGTGTATTATAAAAAGCAGGTATGCAATTTTAATTACAGGCATTTAAAAGTCCTTCCTAGAGGACGCTGTTCATAACTGATTGCCAACTAACATATAAATAGTAGCACCAGTTTTTATTCGCTTAGTTCATTCATTCCTCTGATGACGCCTACTTTGTTAGCGAAACGATCGTCAAGTCAAAATTGTATTGTGATTAACTGGGTCCTCCAAATTGTACTTATCAGTGCTCCTCGCCGGTTCCAATCTTCCATTCCTTTTAACTATGTTGAAAAGAATGTTTCTTCGAAAGTACAAAGAAGTACTTTATGATAATGATGTAGGTAAAATACTTTTTAATACTCATTGAGGCGGCTAATATGATCAAACACAAACAGTTTGTTGATTCTAATATTCTCAGGGGCAAGAATGTGTAGCCATCGTGAAGCTAAAATTTTTTAAAACAGGCATCATTACAAGAAAATGCTTATTTCTTCCACAGTAATCTCCATGGTAGTGTAATCCCATTTAATTGGTTTAAGGCGCTTTTGTGTTCAGCTTAATGAACATATCATATTAGCTTCATCAACAATAGAATAACTATGGTGGCGAGCTTTTTTGAAAAAATGTTGGGGGCAAATCGTTCTAAAGTTTCAGTAGGCTCAAATAGTAAACTGAATCTGTATTGATAATGCATTACCTAGGACAGGTAGGTGTCACTTAACAATAGCAGTGTAAACGCAGCTTTATATACTCTCGTCTTTATTCGAGTTACTTTGTCAAATGGCATTATTAGCATAATCGCAAACATTCAGAGAGCCGAGCTATTCGGAAGCTTGTCAGTCAATATTTGTTAGCGACTACCAGAAGATGTTCTAATGCAAACACTCACACACAGTTATAAAAATTCCCGCGGCACTAAATTTATCGCCACTTTGAAAAATAAACATTAAGGTTTATTGCCGGCATTCTCCATGAGAGTAGAGCCATTGGCTTTTTAACTGTGCGTGATGTTTCTTTATACGCGTTTGGCTCAGCTTTTGGCTGCAGTCAACTTTCTCTCAAATGTAAATTTAGATGTAGTGTAAAATTTTATTATAAAAACATGGTTGGTTGGCTTGCGAGTGATGTAAACGCTCAATATCGTGAACATTATTTTGTTTTTTATATCCGGCTGTAGCGGATGGCCTTTGTTAAGGTCCGCTGCAGTTATAAATGATATGTCAAGTAGAAATACCCACAGACTAAAAAAAAACTCAACTAGTTTCATTATTTTAAGATGTACGACAGGATCGCCATCTCGGTGCCGGTAGTATGTTATCACGACAGCTCCAAATAACACAAAACGTTATAAAATAGAGACTGTGTACAACCAACTAACAATGTTGTAAATTGTCAGCCTTGGCCCATTTGTTCCCTAATATACGGACAATGTAGGTAAGGCTATATTCTCACCATAAGTAGAACCGCAGACTGGTTTCGCTCTAATTTGAGCCCGTCAGTACGATTGTGAGATGTACAACGGAGTTGTCATCTCGGTGCAGAACCAGGTAGTACGTTGTCACGACAGCTTCAAATAACACAAAATGTTATAAAATATAGACTGTGTACAACCAAACAACAATTTTGTAAATTATCAGCCCTCGCCCATTTCTTCCCTAATAACAGGTGGGCCATCTAAGGTTTGGAATTGGAGCTATAGATTATTTTGAGGTTGGAAGGTTTGATGACATTTCCGATGTGACAGAAAGTTAGTTTTATGTTGGACATTTCTGAAATGGGTCGCTTTTCGCTTGAATAAAATGGGAAATATCAAACACTTATCTCTGTGCTGAGTCTTCTACTCAAACTGTAAGATATTTGACAAAATTGATGTGCCAAAAACGCAGTTTGTGGATCAAGTTGTGAAACTGGATCGTTGTTGGATAAAACAACCCGTGTACGTACTTGTCCAGTGCGCTTAACCGAAAACATCGCTGCTGTTGCTCAGAGAGTGCGTGAACAACCTTCAACTCTCTCAAGAATTGAACATTTCACGCACTTCTTTGAGTAGAATGTTGCATAAAGATCTCGGTATGAATGCGTACAAAGTTCAATTAGTGCAAGAGCTGAAGACGCATGACTATCCGATGCGTTTTAGGTTTGCTCAATGGGCCGAAACCGCTTGATCGAAGATGAGCATTTTTACCGAAAAATCATATTTTCAGATCAAGCTAATTTCCACGTCGGAGGATACTTCAATAAGCAAAATTGTCGTATCTGGGGCTCAGAAGATCCACACGTCATCGTGGAGAAACCAATGCATCCACAGCGATTGACTGTCTAATGCAGGTTTTGGTCTGGCGGCATTATTGGGCCATTTTTCTTCGAAAATGAGCAAGGAAACGGCGTTACGGTGAATGGCGATCGCTACCGCGCCATGCTAGGAGATTTTTTATTTCCCAAAATTGAAGAGTATGACATAGACGACATAGTTTCAACAGGACGGCGCAACGTGCCACAGAGTTAACGTAACAATCGATCTTTTACGCACTGTTTTCGAAAATCGCATAATCATCCGAAATGCTGATGTCAATTGGCCACCTCGAAGCCGCGATTTGATTCCGTTGGACTTTTTTTTGTGGGAAGCTGTTAAGGACAAGTGTTACGCTAACCATCCAGAGACGATTGACCACTTGAAACGATTGACCACTTGAAACATGACATCGAAGTTGCCATTGACGGATAAGAGGCCCAAACAATCGAAAATGTACTGAAAAATTTGACTAATCGAATGGGGTATTGTAAGGCTAGCCGTGGCAGTCACTTAAATGATGTTGTCTTCCATTCCTAAATGGAAAGGTTCAATATTTCTAATAACCTCATAACTTTGAAAAAATATTCATTACTTTTTTTTCTAGCCGATTCAAATTCCAAATCTTAAATGGACCACGCGTCATAAGGACAATGCATGTAAGGTATTCTCACCATAATTAGAACCGCAGACCGGTGTCGCTCTAATAAGAGCTCATCAGTACGGTATACTAATGACAGCGAGAACACACCGATAAAGTAATACGGCTATGGTAACCAGCCTCCTAGGACATTGTGAGATGTACGACAGGTACGATCAGTCTCTCTCTCTCTCTCTCTATCTCTCTCTCTCTCTCTCTCTCTCTCTCTCTCTCTTCAGGCAATTTCATTTCAATAAAAATTACAAATTATGTAATTTGAAAATGTGTTTTATCAGCAAATTTTCCTGTAAAAAATATTTAGCTTTTACGTAATTTTTTTGCTGTTTTCCAAGAAATCATTTTGAGTAAAATTTTAGTTTAATGTAAAAGTGTTTAGCGGCAGTTACTGATGAATACAACTTCGTTGTCGAAAGACGTATGCAGCGCATAACTCTCTG